>OV815324.1:10000000-11200000 GCA_929108375.1 Gymnoscelis rufifasciata
ATTTTTGCTAGAGCTTAGTGACGGGATACGAACTTGCGCTCGTTATGCGTAGCGATAAGTCCTTTAAGGCGTTTTAATTTTATTAATGCGACTTTATCTTGTTTTGTAAGAGTTATAAAATTAAAATTGTAAGTAAAAACTCGGAGACAATCATTTTTACGAGTTGTAGCTTTAAATGTTAATAAAATTTTAGAATAAAAGCTTTTTTTCAGCTTTAATTGCGGTTGGACAATCACAAGAAAGGTGATCTTTACAAACCTACCAAAAATATATTGTTGAAGCTATAAGGACTTCAAATAAATAGCAAAAATAAATTCAAATCATTAGTGTTATGAATATAAATATTTCCGGACTAATCACACAGCATCACCTAACCCCAAACTAAACAGAGCTTGTACTATGGGAAGGTGACTGATATACTACAAAAATACATTTTTTTTTGTAAATACATACATATGATACTTACATAGAAAACAGTTATATCGTATTACATACATTAACATATTAAATAACATTATCTTAGAATTATTTTTCTTAGAAGCGTATGAAACAATTCATCTGCGAATGAGATGTCAGATGTAGTACCCAGTGTAAGGTTTTCAGATATTTCGGTTGCCTGCATCTTTAAGCCAACAGTCTTGGTAGAGACTATTTAGTCAAAGTTTTCCTTAAAAAATGCTTATGGAGTAGCTCATTTATTAGAAATAACATCCGGGCGTAATCATCTATCTATAGGCTTAGCCCAGTAAGGAAACTGTCAGATATTTTCTCTAGTAGATGTTAAAATGCTCTACGAAACGAAATACGATGTATTTGTTGTATATTTAAGTATTTTAAGAAATGTTAAATAGTTATGTACTTTTTAAATTATCATGGTTCTTAACAGAATTTATATTTACCTCAAAGACTCAAAAACGTCAAATCATGGTATGTTACCCGTTTTATGTCATAATCCATAGTCCTCGTATACTTACAACAGCTTAATCCGAGGTCCGTACCTAAGTGGTGCCCTTGGGCGTCTTACTCCATCCTAACTTCTAGGTATCCTAACGCCGAGAAATCATAATCATAATCATAATCATAAAATGTTTATTTTGTTACAAATATACAACATATTACACATAAATCAAGTGTTTGTATGTTCTGCAGCTTCTTTGGGTGTTTAATATGTATAATACAAAATATCCAAAGAATATGTGTCTATACAATAAATGTTCTTCTTCTTCTTCTTCTATTGTAATAGTAATCTTTATATATATAATTCTTCTGTGAGTGTGTATGTCACTGAACTCCTCCTAAACGGCAGGACCGATTTTGATGAAATTTGTTGTGTGTGTTTAAGTAGGTTCGAGAATGGTTTAGATTCACAATACGGTCAACTAGATATTGTTTTTTGAGACGTGGGACAGGACAAAGTCTGTCGGGTCGACTAGTTCTTTATATATTTTGATAATTATCGAAGCGGCTCACGCATGTGCTGGGCCCTGCCATCTATAACAAACTTCCTGAGCATGCAGACACCTAGCTTAGCCTCCTTCAAGCACAAACTGGTCTGGCTTATCGAGTGGGCATTCTATAGCGTAGATGACATTTTTGACATTGAAATATAATTAATGTTGCTGTTTTTAATTGTATTTTATTGACATAACCTTAATTTATTTTTTTAATATTTGAATTGACATGTATTATTTATATTTTATTTATGACTTGTAAACTTACGTTTTACCAATAAATTGATTATTTCATTATTTGATTATTATTTTATTAAGTACAAGTGGCCCGCCCCGGCTTCGCTCGGGTTTTTATTCAATTTTTTTTCCCGGCAATTAATCGATTTTTTCTTGCCTTTTAAACCTTCCCTAGACCTCCACGAACATTTCAAGACTAGGATATGATAAATCCGTTCAGCCGTTTCGGGTTTTAATCAGACTTACGAACAACAATTCATTTTTATTTATATAGATAACAGATGTTTAGTACCCGTAACACAAGCTTAGAGCTTACCACGGGGCTAGATGTTCTTGTGTGGATTGTCCGTATATATTTATTTTATTTGTTTATTTAACTCTCGCTGCCCTAACGGAACGCCGGCGCCGTAGCTAACGCGTTGGGTAGGGTTAGCACGGGTTAGCCACCTTGGACGAGGAATACAATTAAGAAGAACACAAACAAGATCTCAGAGACACAAACGGACCTCACAATGAACGTGCGATGATGAAAATGATGATGATCCCTATGAAAATACGTGAGGTACCTACTCAAGAGCCTATCATTAGTTGAGTTAATATCGAGCCCCGAGTTCGTGTGGGTAGGTAGGGATTGCAGAATAAAACAAACAGAATAAAATTCTCTTTTAAAAGTTAAATAAATAGATACTTCTGAATCATACAATATCATGATTATTATTATATTAATAAGAATAATTATTGCACAAGAAAATAAAGCCTGTCTGCCAATAAAACTGTTACTCCAATCGCTGCAGCTTCAGTTCAACCGTGATCATGGCGCATGTAACTGTGCCGAAATATCGGGAAACTCGAAAGACAATCAATTATGGTAAATATCCCGTTATAAATCTAAATAGTAAGAAAATAAAGAATTGTACTTACAAATGGTGGGCTTAATGCCACACACATCACACATGCATTTTCTACTTTTTCTATCATCTGATATGACAGGTGATACTTAAATCTAATTGCAGATTCCAATTAAAATTACCTTATTTATTAATTATTGAGAAAAGCAACAGCAGCTAGTCAAGCAGTAGACTTCTTACGGCTGAAATGGTTAATAATTACGGTAATGATCGCGTTGTTTTTCACAATTTTGTCATATCAAATATCATTGAGGTTTTTCATTAATTATCATCAATTCAGATAGAATGACTACTGATGGACATAGGCCTCCCTCAATGACATCCAGTTATTTCAGCTGGCAGAGGCCTGCATCGTCCTTCCATCTAGTTGGTGTTCGCTGTCATCCTAGTTATTGATTAGTATCTATAAATGTCTAGATCAACCAGGCAAAACAAAGAATGCCAGAATACAAGTACGTAGGTACTAAGATGATGATGATGAGGTACCTACTCAATCGTGAGGAGAGCCTATCATTAGTTGAGTTAATATCGAGCCCCGGGTTCGTGTGTGTTGGTACGGATTGCAGAACAAACCATTTATTTCTTTATCACTCTTTTAAAAAATATATATATGTATACTAGCTGTGCCCCGCGGTGTTACCCGCGTTATAATGGATTTTCCCGCGGCATGACGTTTTCCCGCGGTAAAAAGTAGCCTATGTTATTTTTCAGGCTCTAGAGATTCTGTGTAATTTCATTTCAATCGGTTCAGTAGTTTTTGCGTGAAAGCATAACAAACAAACTTACATTCACATTTATAATATTACTAGTAGTGCCCCGCGGTGTTACCCGCGTTATATTTATTTTTACCGCGGAATGACACTTTCCCGCGGTTTAAAAATTTCATTTAAATCGGTTCAGTAGTTTTTGCGTGAAAGCGTAACAAACATTACGTTCACATTTATAATAGTAATAATATGAATATGTATATATATATATATATATATATATATATTAGGATATTAGGATATATTTCCCGACAATCCGGACAAAACAACATCTAACCCCGCGGTAAGCTATGAGCTTGTGTTACGGGTACTAGACAATTTGATATACTTAATAGATTATACAAATATAATTATAGATATTAAACTGGGTGTTTAATCGATCCCACACACTCGAAACATAGGACTCCTTGAACGAAATCCTGATAGAAGAAAAACTGCCCATAGTGAAGTGACATTATACATAATTACTCGTACCTATCGATAAAATAAAATCGAGTAGTGTTGTGCTGCTATCGATACGGGGCGTGGTCGCGTATCTCCCGCTGCCATTACGGGCAGCATTAACAAATATTTAAACTTTCGAGCGTGCGTGCCCTCTGCGTTTTTAATTTGGTACTGAATTGGCCAATGTGTTCGCTTGATTGCTAATTTCAGCGCGATTGAGTTCGTTATTTCGTAATGTGTTGTAATCAGTGTATCTTCGCTTCTAAGAAATCTAGTTGTAATAAAACTATATTTAACTATGTGGTTTCATTATGCAAAAAGATTTTACCTGAGTGAATTTGAAGTCTTTTTCGTAAATCTCACAGAAATAGTATGTGTTTTTGGAATCAACGTTAGCCTATGTATATCTCCGTACTAACGTACCTATCCGTAACTATATGTATGCAAAATTTTAACTAGATTGGTTGAGTAGATAAGCTTGAAAAGTAAACAACATAAATTAACAAACGTACCTACTTTCACATTAACTTTTATTATACTTGTTGGAATTATTTTAAACGAGAAATTTTGCACCTACCTATGCATTGTTACTCACTTAGACGGATAAATGGATATGACTGACTGAAGATTATAAGCTGCATTTATCTAAAATATAATATAAATATATAAATTAAAATAATATTTTTCCGAATAAATTAATCTTAATGAAGTCATCTTGATTAAAACATTGGCTTCCTTTATCGCAGAAAAATATATTTATTTGCTTTGAAATAACCAACACGGCGGGGCTGTAAATAAATTAGGTTGGTAGGTAATACCTAGCTAGTACTGTAAGTGTACTACTTTATTTTATTTCCCCATTGTTTTTTTCTTCATTGAGAAAATATACATAAATCAAAACTAATTATATATTTATCTTTTATGAATTCGAATTATTTATAGAATCTAATATTAAAAGCAATTAGAATTCAAACAGTTAGTCGAATATAATAACCATTCACGGAAGTCCTTTAATTAATTAATAACCACTTCATAATTAAAAGAAAATCACACCAGCTCAATATTTGAGGTTAATATTCCAATGAATATTAATGCGGCGAGCATCATTTATTTCAACACTCCAAAGTGAAAAAAACGCCAAACGATATTCATATTATAACGAGTCATCAAATAAAATTCTTATTAATAAAAGTAAATCCATAAAACAGTTTCGACGCAGCGTCCGATACAAAATAAAGGCATGCACATATAATTGGTTCCGAACAAATTTCCATTGATATTCGTGATGGGAAAAAAGTACAAAATGACTGTCGATGAGATGTGTGCGGGGTCGATATTCGCCTCGCAGAGCGGTTCGACAAATTTATCGATAACTTTACCGCAACCCTATTCCGTGTCTATAGAGGTTGTTTTATCAATTTTGCGGGCGAAGGTACGTTTGTAAATTTATAATGGGCCACTTACGGGCTCTGCAAATTGTCGAGAATTGCAACGGGTTAAACAAGGTGTCAATTTGGTGGAGTTATGAAAGTTCGGTTCTTGGAACTATTTGTTTTAAAGTTTTGTAGTGGCTCGGAGAGGTTTACACTTTATTTGTGCATTGATGGCATCAGTGGGCGGTGTTTTATGTTATGTTTTATTGAAACGGATATCGATAGAATACTGTGCTGCTTTTGATTAAACTTTCCTTTTAATTTAGTGTTATGATTTCCTGAGTTATTGTGTGGGAATTGATAATGTACGTAGGTACTCATCTTGTTTGGAATATTATTACTTGTTCGTTGTTATGCACATTATGAAGCGTAATTTACTATTAATGAAGCTCGTGCTACGAATAATTTGCTTCATCGTTTTGTGATATTTGTTTTGTTGTTGAAAGAAGTCACTTTTATTATGTTTTTGTACCAATGTAGTATGTTTTATTTTTAATTGTGTATTTTTTATGAATCTAATCCATTATAGAGAAAAAAAAACATAAGTTAAGATATCATAGCCTTATTTATGTTTGTACAATATTCAGATGAGTATTTTTTGAAAATCATTTTATCAATCTAAAATATACTTACCAAATGTTTTCAATTACAAAGTCTTTAAAATAAAAATATGATTACAAGAGAACAAAGCCCATCAGGTAATATCAAGTCCCATCATTAAAATAAAATAAAATCGATATCGTCGAATCCATCGACATTTTCCCATCTCTAAAGCCCATCGAGATTTATATCACGTCATTATGCATAAAATATTTCTTTTAAACATATAATTAGACGTTATTAATATTATAAATAATGCTTTGCCCGCCTTAAGGTTTCCTATGGGCTTGGAGTTGTTTTTAGCTGTCAGTTTAACTAATGGGTTATTGGTTACTAATAATAGTTAATATTTCTAACGCTATTTTGCCTTGTTTCAAAATTGATACCATAATTTAGTTTCTAAATGGGTGTTTAGTTTTTAAATGAGTTATTTTTTATTTAAACTTTGGTGACGTAGAGTTTATATTAGTAAGATACTTGATAAAATAAGTGGCGTTATACTTTTAAATATAATTTAAATGTAGCTAATTAAATAAATCCAGTTGTATATTTAAACAATATTAGAAACAACTTAATTCTAGGGTCCGTAAACGGATGGAATGAAGGAATGATTAATCGTTAAATTTTTGTATAAATATCAAATGTCCGAAATATTCTAATGAATGTATAGGTACTTATACTATTTTATTAACATTCGCAATTAACGTATAAAACACCCATATTATATTATTATGTATATCTATTATATTAAGTATAGCGATGTCTAGTTCCCGTAACACAAGCTTAGAGCTTACCACGGGGCTAGATGTTGTTGTGTTGGGATGTCAGAATATCTTTAATGAATTATATGTAGAATGTTGGTGTTAGGTAGGTCTATTATGAAACTCCAGTCTTGCTGGATGGAAAAAAGAAAGCTCTGTTTCAAAATGCCGGAAAAGATTATCGAAAATTATATTTTTAAGATATAAATAGCCGACATTTTTATTCATAAAGTTTCGAGCTGTATCATAAAAAGCAACGGTCCAATTAAATCTCATTTATTTATCAATCACTTCCACAGACAGTAAATACCGACCATTAAAAAAAACAGTAAATCCGAGCTTCACTTTATATCTTCATATCGAAATTATACATTATTTATGCAGCAAAAAGCCGTCAATACTACTACCATTACCCAAACTATTATACCATACTGGACACATTAAAATATACCCCGAATCTTCGGCAATTACCCATACAGCGGGTAATTTGCAGTACTGCCAACACTGGTAAACATTACCCTAAAACAACACAGCATCAAATCCAAAGAAAACTCAACCCTATCCCAACGGAATAAGCACTACGACCTAAGTAAACTACGTGAAGCTTCGCCAAAAACTGGTCATTGATTAGCAAGCCATTTGAGGTTATAATGTTACGAGATAAGGTCGAAAATTGAATTGCAGATGCGATCTGAAAACATCGGCCAACCATTATTGAATTTACTTTATATAATAATGGTTAATCACTCGAAAGCATCGCTCGATGCTGCCTTGTTACTGAGAGCTAGGGATGGGGTAAATATTGCAAAGATCAATATAAAAATAAACTTAAATTGACCGATCTGCAGAATAATTTCAATCGACACGCTGGCCAAGTGTGGGTTGGTGAACATCACATGTCCTTGAAACTCTTCCAAGTTCTCAGTACATGCCGGTTTTCTTACGATATTTTGCCTTCACTTTAACGGTGCACGTGTTTTAAGCTCACGTTGTTTTTCAATTAGAAAATCCAGAGGTGCGCGGCGCTGGGCTATAACCCACGACCCTCGAAATGACTCGATGGTTTACCCATTTAGCTTACACGGCTTTAAGAATATACAAACACTGATCTCTCCGCTGGAATCCAATCCGCTTCTCTTCTAGATATCTTCAATAACCCACAAAATGTGTATATGCACATAAAAGCGTTTAAAAACTTTTATTAAATGTTAATTTTTATTTTTCCGATCGTATACTGACAAGTACAGTGTCCTTATTGCCGGGGGTAAAAGAATCTCCATTTCAGCCGTCTTCTGCATGTCACAATAAAGAAACAATCGGTTTACATGCAAAACGCCTCTCTATAAAAGGTAGTTACTAAAATAACTGGCTATAAATAAGCTACTTATTATAAAAACTTGCTTTTCCCATCCCTTGTCTGAGATTTATAGATTTTCCCCCTCTAATTTTGAAATTGACATCCTGAAACTTTATAAACTTATTTTGTTAGAAATAATCAACAAATTAGTAAAAAAAATATTAGTATAGTAAATTTATATTAACCAAGTTACAGTTTTACACAAGTGTGAATTATAATGAACGGAGAGACAGCAAACGTTAAAATAAACTGCCATGCCAAATCAACGCTCTCCCCTATAGCTAAACAAATTTATTCGATAATATTAATAGTTAAATCAATATCGACAAAACTATCGACAATTTCGCATCCCTACACCCTTCGGCGCATACGCAGGCGTGGCCATCAATAATTTATACCCACATCTTTAAATAATGGAGTATGAACAAGCCGTGTCGTAAACACCAACCTTTTAATTGTAACTCTCCCATACTCGTAACTTTACTCGTAGGTTTACCATTATAATGCGGATGTTTCTAATCATTTATATAAGTTTGTTTTGCACTTTTCAAAGTTATATTTAATATAACAAACAAGTGGTACTCTATTTAAATGTATTTCCTGACAATTATATCGTATTTAATCATTTAAGTCATGTTTATTTTATTTTAAGGGAGCACACTCGTATTAAATTCCGAAGGTCGTGGGTTCAAACCACCTTCTCTGGATTTTTTTTGGAAACCAGATGTTTTAAGAGCCATGAAAAGTTTGAAGGACATGTGACATTCATCAACCCGCACTTGGCCAGCGTGGTGAATCAAGGCCTAATCTCTCTCGTCAAGAGAGAAGTCCCTGTGTCTCAGCAGTGGCAAAGTAAATAGAACTTTCGGATGATTTCAGTTCTTTGAATATTCTCAAAATATATATTAACCATTTACTTCAATCATGGGAAAAGAACAAGAAACAATATGTTAAACAAGTCATCAACAAGATAGGCACAGTCATCACATTAACTGTCTAATTACTCAAGTGAACTAATTACGGGCTGAATGAAACGTGAACGAATTAATTTGTACGAGTGAACGGGTTACGCGGGGACGGATTAAGGACGGGGTGTTGGGCGAGTTTGAATTTAAAACTGTCAAGACTTTGCACTTTGTAGTGTGAGAAAAAAACAATGTTACACCAATTTTTCAGTAGCTGTGTTAAGAAAAAAAACTATAAGTTTATCTTAAAATAGCATGTGTTATAGTAATAGGATTATTATTGTTATAAAGATGATATTTAGGTATAACGATTTAAAGAAGCTAAAATATCTACTAGCAGTCCGCCCCCACTTCATACCTAGTTGACCGTATCGTGAATCTAAACCATTCTCGAACCCATCATCCGTTTCATTCTTCATCTCATATTTATTGAATTTTATCGTTGTTCTAGAAATAAACTCTATATAAGGCTTTCTAGCGGTTCAGTCGGCTGCGGGATGCTTGCTCGCCCGATTATAAATACTATTTAAATTTATAACGGTGTATTTACCATGATTTATTGTCTTTCGAGTTTCCAGATATTTCGGCACAGTTATATGCGCCATGGTCGCGGTTGAACTGAAGCTGCAGCGATTTGGGTAACAGTTTTATTGGCAGGCAGAGCGGTCTACCCTCTTTCTCAGTCTATTATTACAAACCGATGCATCGCTAGAGTTAGGACCTGTTTCACAACACTATTGCGACACACAATCATCATCATCATCATCTCAGCCGTAAGACGTCCACTGCTGGACATAGGCCTCCCTCAAAGATCTCCAGTGGTTTCGGCTGGCAGCGGCCTGCATCCACCGTGAGCCCGCAGCCTTCACCAGATCGTCCGTCCATCTAGTTGGTGGACGTCCTACGCTGCGCTTGCCGATCCGTGGTCTCCATTCGAGAACCTTTCGGCCCCAACGACCATCTGTTCTTCGTGACACACAATACTGACGATCTAATAATAATGACTCCGTGTGATTGAAAATTTGGATAAGGCACTTTTGTTATATTGGGGCGACATTATCAGTTTATTTTATTTTGAACTTAAAAATCTTTGTATAATAATATGTTTACTTTTTAAACAACTTGTAATTGACGTATCAAAATGATATGTTTTTTCTATTTCAATAAAATTTCATGGTAATAAATGTCTTGAATTTTGAATATCTGTTAATAACACCTGACTAACTTACTAACTACATCCCTGTACTCACAACGTCGAACGAATGAGATACAATTATTTGTAAGACTCATTTAAATGAGTTCAATTTGTAACTAACTCATTTGAATACGAGATCAGATAGTGCCTCGTGGGTGTTTAGGGTTAAATGAGGAAATTGGATTACTTTTTCAAAAGGCTTAAGTTGTTAGCAGATAAGGGTTATTAATTTTATTCTTGTTATCTACTAAGCCTCGTTTTTAGCTTTTTAACTGACTTTTAATGAAACAAATTTGATAAGTATGAGATGGGCTGATGCACCAAGGGTTCCTTAACATATTTATTATTATGTATATTATTATATTTTAATATTTTAACAGTTATTACACTTATTGTAATGTATAGAAAAAGATAAACAATAAAAAAACACAAAAAATTGTGTGAAATGTTGCTGTCAGGGCGGTCCCTCTTACAAGTACTGACCATAATCAACGTTGTTTAGCGTTAAAATAAATTATGTTTGTTGTATTGGAGGACCCTTAGGTATATACATACTAATAACTTGTGTCTTTGTATTTTTTGTCTACCGATCACGGTTCTTGAGATTACAGCGTTGTACAGACAGACAAACAGACAAAAGACGAACTCTCAGTAATAGGGTCCCGTTTTACTCTTTGGGTATGGAACCCTAAATAATTAGGGTAATTGATAGAGTCAAGTATTTACTCGTTATAGTGGGGACGATTTTTTTTTCATGCCTTCACTTGACCACACTCTCACCTGATTTAAAGTGACGATGTGGTCTAAGATGGGACATGAAGACCTAGAAGGTAAATGGCTTGTCCGGGCCACATTACGAAACACGATCGCTTCACACACTGGCCCAGCCCGGAGGGTGGTGACAAGCCGCGGCCGAAGCCTCCCACCAGAGACTGTTCTTAGCACCACCCGGAGGTCACGTGTAAGGATTCAGAGGATTACCGATACTCCCATTGCAGTTAAATATTTAATTTAAAATAGAAATATATTTCCGGGCAATCCACACAACTACATCTAGTCCCCTGGTAAGCTCTAAGCTTGTGTTACGGGTACTAGACATCTGATATACTTGATATAATAGACATACATTTGTATAGATATATTTTAATTACACATATAAAACACCCAGACCAAGGAGAAAGTGCTTGCAGAACATACAAACACTTGGCCACTCGGCGGGAATCGAACCCGCTATTCAACGTTCATCACAGACTTAATGTCGAATATCGAAATTCGGTTACGGTTCTTCATAACCACTTTCACCCCCCTAAGTTTTAAACGGATTTTCATCAAATATACCTAAGAACACTCGGTCCAAAGTCACCTTTCATACAAAAAAAAACTAAATTGAAAATGCCCTATCCGTTCAAAAGCTATAATGCTACAGACAGACAGACAGACACGTCAAAACTTATAATACCCCTCTTTTTTGGTCGGGGGAATTAACCTTTTATACTATAACAAGAAAAGTTACTTCTACTTCAACCTAAAACACTATTTACCCTTTAACTTAAGCAATTCACTATTAAAATAATTTCCCCGCCCATTTCCCATTTCACCAAAACAAAAGAGAAAAAAGCGTACACTCTCAACGAGTGCAAGCAGGACAGATATATTTCAGACAATAGTATAAATTCCAAACGACTTGATTGGCCGATTCAAAACGTTCCAATTATTTTTAAATGCGCCTGAGTACTCAAAAACGCAAGTGCTACATTTATTACAAAGATATATCAATTTAGAACCATATGCCTTTGGAAATAAGGTTTTTATTTGCTTGAAACTTTGAGAAAAATATCTAAATAGTGCTTAATGATGATTTAATGATTGGTAGCTGAGTAGGGCAGTAATTAATTTAATTTTCTCCATAATGACAGATCATAAATGATTTTTAATGAGTTTGAATGTAACATCAAATATACTTTCTACGCTTCGTTGTAAATGTAATTTGTAATATATACATTTGATATAAAACCGGCAATCGTTGTTATAAAAAGTTCTCGACTCGACCTCGAATCGGCAAGCGCAGCGTAGGACGTTCACCTACAAGATGGACGGATGATTTGGTAAAGTCTGTAGGGTTCATGGTAGATTCAGGCCGCTTCCGACTAAAATATTTGGAGCTCTTTGAGGGAGGCCTATGTCCAGCTGTGGACGTCCTACGGCTGAAATAATCATAAACCGTTGTTTTGCTATAATGCGCAACACAATTTAACTACTATTGTCAGTTGCCATGGTTACATATAAATAAACAAAACTTTAAAAGTAGATACTTGATTTTTCTTCGACTCCTTCAACAATTATCATTATAATTCAACTAATTATCACACAGCCTTAACTCAATGCTTTCGACGGTTTTATACTAAAAACCGCTGACTTAGACAATTTTTCCTCTTTAATTGCTCTACCTACGCTCCATCAACGCGCACGAAACGCTTCTCGAATTCTTTTATAGTGCGCACCGCTAAGAGGTGGAATTCTCTCCCGAAGTTTGTTTTTCAGATTAAATACAACCCGACCACCTTTAAGATCAGAGTGAATAGGCTTTTTCTGGGCAAACTTGCTCCATCGTTGACCTCGTCTCTGCCTTCTTGCTAGACTGTAGTCAAAAGTAAGCCCATAAGATAATAAAAAAAATTGGAAACTA
The DNA here is from genome assembly GCA_929108375.1 of Gymnoscelis rufifasciata. Taxonomy (NCBI): domain Eukaryota; kingdom Metazoa; phylum Arthropoda; class Insecta; order Lepidoptera; family Geometridae; genus Gymnoscelis; species Gymnoscelis rufifasciata. The sequence goes on from OV815324.1 coordinate 10,012,805, forward strand.
CATTTGAAGATTCTTTCAACAGCTTTTGAGTATATCCCGATCCTAAAGACAGACAGACGCGGCGTGAGAATTAAATTTATAATACGTATAGATAGAAACGCACCTCTGGATTTTTCTTCTTGAAAAATGTATGTGCGCTTTGAAAAACACGTAAATATGTATGGGTGTATTATTTTTTATGCTAGATAAGCCTTCATTTGACCACAATCTCACCTGATGTAAAGTGACGATGTGGTCTAAGATGGGGCATGAAGGCCTAGAAGGTGATGGTTGGATAGGAAGGTGGGTGGAGTTTCGTTGCAATTTTAATATCGTCGGTTCAACAGAACGACAATTATATTTTATGATGTTTTCTCATAGGCATAATAAATACATGAAAAAAAGAGTTATGTTTAGACAGCCCGTCCAAAAACATTGGACACCAATTTTTGAAGTGAAACTTCTTTAGCATCGTTGTGATTTCAGACCGGATGCAACGGAAATACGTCAGGTTAGCCAATCTTAAACGCTAACAAGGTTAAGCAACTTTCCGGAACGCCAGTACTTGGATGGGTGACCGCCCGAACAAAATCTTTTTGCACAGTTTTTTTTTTTATTCATCTCATTCTTTTGTCGATTTACTGAAGTTTCACTTCTACCGTATGTGAGTCGCACACACACCTTTTTTGATTTATCAATTTAATATGAAGGAACCAAGATATAGAAAGAACCAAGATATAAAGATATATTTTGTACATTTTGCTCGAAAGCATTACGTCTTAATAATAATAATATTTATACTTGATTTAATTTTGTTAGCAAAAGTATTAAGAGTAAACGAAGCAATCGAATCTGCAACCTCTATTGTCGCAACGACGCAGTTCGCCTTCTGTGTCACTGAGGCTGCCATATACAGGATTCATGTTTTTTTTATGATTTTGACTATGAGACATTTACTGATAGATAATGAACTTACCTTAAAAGGGGAAATTAGACAATAACCACTTCACTTAATATTTATCAATTGTATGTTTAATTTGTGTTCATTACTACACACTCCTACTGTGTTTATTTTCTGTACTACATATACCTACTCATTTTATTTTTATTTATAAATCTGTGTAAACGCCACTGCTCTCTCTTATTATCAAATTTCTGATCCATCCAAAGGTTGCCTGGAAGAGATCGCTATTTGTGATAAGGTCGCCCATTGTGTCACTGTATTAAATATGTATCTCCTATGTATGTTCCTATATTGTGGTGTTGCAATAAAGAATTGTTGTAACCACTGTGTCCAATGTGGATGTGTGTTTCTCCTGCCGCTATAACGATAGATAAATTAAAAACACATAATAAATATATATAATAAGAAGGCTCTCATACAAAAAAAATACGTGATTTTTTAAAGTTAAGCAAATTAAGCTGTGTGAGGTCAGTCATCACTTGGACGGGTATCCGCTCTGGCTGCATCTTTTTGAAATTTAAATTGTTTACTTACTTTGTGTTTTTTTTTATTATAGGTAAGTACATAACACAAATATATATAAACTATACGTGGATCCCTAGATAAAGTATGAATGTATCTTAAACATATCAAATTTATTGATAGCTTTTATAAATATACATAAACTTTAAAAACAGATTATCGCAACGATATATAAGACAAAATTATCATCCAATTCAGTTAATTTTCGCATAAGTGATAGATATCTATCTTAATGTCATGCTATTATAATGTCGCAGTTATAAAATTATAACTTGCTGTAACTTATAATTTGAATAGACGTTTACGCTTGAACTTATCAAACGCCAATGCAGGTTGAAGTTAAACTGCAGTTATTAACTTTTATAAATAAGCAGCTGTAAGTCCTTCGTTTTTATTGACTCCGTTTTCATACAAAACTGCACTACTTAGATACTTGAAATTTTTCGTTGAAATACATTTTTATTAATTTTTTTAACACATTTTTAGTACATAATAGCACAGATAATAGGGTATGATACAAATAGCTGAATGCTAAAGCATTAGCTACCTATCTACGCTACTGGTAGATAATGCTTTAGCATGTCGGAGAAAAGTTAGAAATAAATATTTTTTACACATTTTAACTTTGTAATAAGCAATACGGTAGATGACTACAAATAAAATATTTAGTCCGTCATTTTAAAAATTATAATGAAAAAAAAAATATTCCGTGACAAAATTTTTTTAATTTTTTTGCAAAATTAAGAATTAATTAAGTCTGATATGTGTAAAAAAAATCTATACATTTATGTATGTTTATTATATTAAATATAACAGATGTTTAGTACCTGTAACACAAGCTTAGAGCTTACCACGGGGCTAGATATTGTTGTGTGGATTATCCGGAAATATTTATTTATTTATTTATAAAACGTTCGTGGAGAAAAAACTTATCACTTATCCAACAACATAATATTCATTTTGTATTTTTTTGAAAATATGTATGGTTTACGCATTATCCGTAATAATGCGTTTGTATGAAAACACCACGTTCACATTTATCTATATATTGTAATTATTATAACAATGTAATGGCTGTCTGTCCGTCCATTATAAAGACATCAGCGCATAATTCTGGAAATTACTATTTATGGCAATTTAATATGGTTTTTATTTATTTAGAATTCATTGAAAATATAATGTCAGTTTTTTTTCTAAATGAGCAGACTAATAAATATTGAGGTCGTGTCCAACTGGACATTTCGTGAATTAAACATTTTTAATAAATTAACCGTCTTTCATTCTTTCATAAGCATATTTAAGTTCCCACTACTGGGACACAGGGACTTCTCGCCGAGATTAGGAATTTATTTACCACACTGCTCAAGTGTGTGTTGGTGAATGACACATGTCCTCCAAACTCTTCCAAGTTCACAGAACATTCCGGTTTCCTCACGTTGTTTTGCGTTCACCATTAACCTGGCCGTTTAGGTACAAATAAAAAATTTCGAGACATATTTTTAAATTATCATTTTATCAGTCGTAGGAACGTAGCCGCTTGTTATAGCCATTGGGTAGTGATTGTCATTAGTGACAAACGTGTCTCAATGTCACTAATTAAATCCTGTAAGAAACTCCAAATTGAAACTGTCACTGATTTTGCAACAACTCCAAGGTCCGCTTGTGGCGCAGGAGATAGCGGGCTCGATTCTCGCCCAGGGTCCAAGTGTTTGTACATTCTGCAAGCAATTTCTCCGTGGTCTATATGTATAAATCTAAATATATATGTCTATTAAACCAGAATGACTTTGAGTTTAAACATCATACATACACATCAAATCATTAATTTGGTAGCGATATTTCAGTGGCTACCTGCAATTAATCATTATCGTCAATATTATATTAATATCTGAGAAGGGACTTGCTGATTCATCGTTTATAAAGGATGAGTATATTTTTAACTTTGTGTTCCGTACACAATTCAGCTTAAAAAAATTAATAAATTTAAGAAAAGTTTTTCGAGTAATTCTCGGCAAACCATTGATTAATTTCAAGAGTGCAACGTAGATAATAAATAAATCTAAATTTAAAATTTAAGAAAACCCCCCGATTCCAATGCCATCATTTCCTTAAATGTAAAACAACATAATATTATGTAATGTGGACGCGATGCGCTTTCATTTGATACCCCACACTAGTATATTTGCAGATTTTCTGTTTTCCTTCCCTACTCTCACCCCCATAACTTTTAAACGTCTCAACCGATTTAAGAACCGAAGAACACCCGGACCAAACTCTCCTTTCATACAAAAAAACACCCCTCTTTTTTGGTCGGGGGTTAATAAATATAATAGTTTTTTCAGTATCTTAATCTATACATAATAAATTAATACATTGGAAACAACCTTTAAAGTACAGAGATGGTGTGTTAGTGGATTCCGCTCTTGCCTTTTGAAAGTATCTATGTACATACAGATGAAGAAAGTATACGCAACTAATATTTACTTGACTGCCTCAGTGGCGCGGTGGGCTAGGGTCCGCGGTGCAAGAGCGGGTTCCGTTCCCGTGGATGGGTCAAGTATATGTATGGTCTGCGAGCACGTTTATATGTGTCATAAAATCAGATGTCTAGTACACAAGCTTAAAGCTTACCACGAGGCTAACTGTTGTGTGAATGGTCCAGAAATATTCTCAGCAGACCATTGATACATTTGATAGAAGTGTAGATAATTTCACCAGTTCCACATAGTTCAGCAGAACTATCCCCACTGGTAGGGAACAATGGACATTTTTCCACTTAGTTCCACTGTTAAAATAAACCCAGAAATATCATCATCATCATATAAAATATATAAGTGTTTTGTTTAGTAATCTTTTGTCAGCCATCTTGGAGATACCGCCATGTTTAAAATAAGCAAACCAACTCAAACGGTTGACTAACCGTAAGCTGATTTTTTAAGTGAAACTTCTTTAAAATCGTTGTGATTTCAAACCGGATGCAACGGAAATGCGACTGGTAAGCCAATCTTAAACGCTAACGCTTAAGGTTAAGCAACGTTGCGCGACGCCAGCACTTGGATGGGTGACCGCCCGAACAAAATCTTTTTGCACAGTATTTTTTTTTTGTTTTTTTTTTACTTATTCATTCTTTTGTCGATTTACCGAAGTTTCACTTCTATCGTGTATGAATCGCACACACACCTTTTTTTTAAATATATTTTTTTTGTGCAAAGACTTGTTTACATGAATAAATAAATGCCACGTCAATGCCCGTGTTTTTTGGATTTTCCCGCGGTAAAGCCTTCCGCGATAAATAGTAATCTACTACTACTCTTAAATATGTTTTTTTGATCAGCCCTGTAGTACCTGACATTAGCGCGTACAAACAAACAAACTATTCAGCTTTATAATACAAGTACCTATAGATTAAGATTTTGAAAAGTCTTTTAATGAGCACTAAAAATAAATATATGTATATATACTAGTCGACCCGACAGACGTTGTCCTGTCCCACGTCTTAAAAAACAATATCCAGTTGACCGTATTGTGAATCTAAACCATTCCCAGATCCCCTTGAACACATACAAAAAATTTCATCAAAATCGGTCCAGTCGTTTGAGAGAAGTTCAGTGACATACACACTCACAGAAGAATTATATATAAAAAGATATTTGTCATAATTTAAAACAATTACCGTTTTCACAAATTCCTACAGATCCCTACCCAAAGATTTTAAAGTTTTGTTTCATACAAAAACACAAGATCATTAGCCTAGCCATCATTACGCGGGATCTGACTCGTAGTCATTAGATCAAGCATTGATCTTAATCTGATGACGGAGCACAGGGTGATGTAACACAGAAGGAATGATACAATCATTGATGTTAATTAGTCAATTCATCGCGGGTGAACTATTGCTCAGTCTTCTAACGGATCAAATACAAAAATATAATTACTAGCGGCCCGCCCCGGCGCCGCACGGGTATAAAATTTACACGGAAATTATTCGAATTTTTCTCGCCGTAAAAACCATCCTTTCTCTCAAGTTGGATCGAACTGCACATGGTGTGCAAGTTTTATTATAATCGGTTAAGTGGTTTAGGAGTCCATTGAGGACGAACATTGTGACACGAGATTTATATATATTAAGATATATCCAGTGTTAGGAATCGGAATTTCGATACTTTTCCAACGTGCTGTATGTAAAATTTTACAATAACTACACAAGTTAGGGTCGCACCCCTCACCCCTCTGAATGGGAGCAATTAGAAATATATTTTTCTTATTATTAAGAAAATGAAGCATTTTATTCGTTGAAATAGTATTAGATTGCAGAAATTTCTTGTTTTTCTAGGTTGCTTGTTTTGGGTGCTAACTTTAATACCTAGGTACATATTTAAAAAAAAAATGTTTTAATATATTCTTCTAATAGATAGCAATACAATAGATACGCTTGGTTTGAATTTAGATGATGCGTGTTTTTATTCACCAAATATAGACAGACTATGAGCAATGCTACCTTAACCTTTAAATCTTTATGTAAATAAATTATCTTTATTTGCACATAAGTTAAGAACTATTAACATAAAAGAAACTTAAAATTAACACGGTTTTACTAACACAATGTATCAAAAAGGTCACCACTCAGCGATAGATAGATAGATAGATAGCTTTGTGCTATACAAGATATTTAGATCAAAGTTATCCTTCTGTTGTTAATTTTACTGTGCGTAATTTTTGCCCAGTCATTTCACGATACTTAAGTCATATTCAAATAAACGCCATAGCGTTTTTACCATAATTCGTTATCTGGGGACCCATCTGAGGTGTTTTTGTGTTTATTCCTGTTTGAATCGCTTATTAAACTAATTAGGTTTAGTTATAAGTCAACATTATCTTCTCAGCTTAAGAACGTCCACTGATAGAATATACCAAATTAATATATTTTTTTGTAGTTAATCATTTCAGTCCAAATATACCAATATTTTTTTTGTAGTTACGAGGTTGTCCTTGTGCACTTTATGTATCGTTCTGTAAGTTCAAACATCGAAATTTCTAAGAAACTACTGGACCGATTAATCTATACTAATATAATAAAGCTGAAGAGTTTGTCTGTTAGTGGTTAGTCCGATTTAATTATATCACTGATATCTATTAATCGAGTAATGCTATATAGTTTACCGAATAAATCTAAATTTAAAATTTAAGAAAAACCCCCGATCCCAATGCATTTATTTCCTTAAAAGTAAAATACCATAATATTTTGTAATGTGGACGCGATGCGCTTGCATTTGATACCCCACAAATATACTCGATTTGCAGATGAAACAAGTCTAAGAACACCCGCGCCAAACTCACCTTTCATACAAAAAAAACTAAATTGAAATCGCTCCTCCAGTTCGGGAGCTATGATGTCCCAGACAGACAGAAAGACAGACACACAGACAGACAGACAGACACGACAAACATATAACTCTTTTTTGGTCAGGGGTTAAAAAACAGGAGGGGAATGCCTATGGCGTAAAAAGCAGCTCTTAAAATATTATAAAACAAAGTCGATTCCGCTGTCTGTCTGTCTGTACATATGTATGCGTAGATCCCTATAACTTCTAAGCTAAAGTTATATCTTTGTTGGGTAGCAGAATTCCTGTATTCCTTATTCGATCTCGTAAAGAAACCCCGAGCATAGCCCATTCCTGTCAATTTCAATCAATCAATAATTTATCAAAAACCAAAGAAAGTATTACATAGCCTTAAAATTATTACAATTGAAACTATCACAATCGTCAAAACAACAATCGCTTTTAGCTATAAGATAACCGATTGTACATTTAGTAATGTGGCCAGAGATTGTTTTTTTTAAGTAAGTCTGTAAGTATTGGTGTTCAATAAAGAAATTATCTATCTATCTACATAACGCAATCCTTAAGAATTTACCTCCCGTGCTAATTAGAAACTGTGATCATCATCATCATCACCCTATTAACGTTCCCACTGCTGGGACACAGGGACTTCTCTCTTGGCGAGAGAGATTCGGCTTCAATTCACCACGCTGGCCAAGTGCGGTTTGGTGAATGTCACATGTACTTCAACTCTTTTAAGTTCTCAGAACATGCCGGTTTCCTCACGATGTTGCCTTCACCGTTGAAGCACGTGTTTTAAGCGCAAATACATTTTTCAAGAAGAAAAATAAAGAGGTTCGTGGCGGGGCGTGAACCCACGACTTTCGGAATGAAAGTCCAGTGTGCTCCCACTTAGCCAACACGGCTTTAATTTTATTAATTTCGCATATCTATATCAAGGATGCAATTTTCCTATGACATATAAAGCGAACAAAACCTTTTAGCCAAGAAACTGACGTCTCGACGTCTATGCGCCAGGCTCTATGTTTTTTATTTTTAATATTTTAATCTGTGGTTGTACAATGACGCACAAATCACCTGTCAAATCAGAGCCTTGCACCCCGAGCAATGAACTTAAAATGTAATTTAAAAACGGAACGATTTGAAAATGGAATGGCTAGGGTTGGCAGTTTGATGGAAGAATTTATTTTATTTTCCATACTATGGCATAGCTGGCGTTTTATAGATTTTCACGCAAAAATTTAAAATTTCATTGAACTAAAATAACTTACATCTACAACTGAAAAAATATATGAGTAGGTAATGATAGACAGTATATATTTTAACAAAAAAATATTATCTACCAAATCTACCAAAAAAATATTTTTCAGTACATAAGTAAATTTAATGTTTTTTTTTCAAATTAGTAATGGGCCCAGTCGACTAAAGAAGCGTAATACATTAAATCAATAAGTCATCCGGCCCCTCGGGGCCAGTTTTCTCCGGGCCCAGTCTACAAAAGAACAGACATACTGTCTTAATTTTTATGAACTTGACATCTAATACATTTTACTAATTTAATTTCTCTAGTAATATGTTTGGACAATTTGAATACCTACTTATGACATTGAATAATTATTTAATGGAAATTGGCATTGTATTGATTATTTATTATGTATTTATGTTTTGTTAGAAATTAAGATAAGCAATTGTAGGTAACTAACAAACTGGATTGTCTGATAATATTAATAAATTGCGATTTCTCTGTCAAACATCATTAACTTACTTATCTATATTATTTATGTCCATTATATTAAGTATATCTAGTACCAGTCACACGAGTTTAGAGCTTACCACGGGGCTGGATGTTGTTGTGTGGATTGTCCGGGTATATTTATTTATTAATACGTATAGTCATAACATCATTAGTACAGATAAGAAATGATAGCACAACCCTACTCCAAACCTTTTTAATTCTTTCTCCCAACAACTCAATATATCAACATCGTTCAAAAAAGCGTTAAATAAACACTCCTTACGCGTGAGTTTTAATATCTTTATTATAAATATCAAATTATAATATTAAACATAGCGATGGTTTCGTTATGAGCGGACAATGGAGCCCCGTGGAGAGGCTGCTACTCCGATGGAGAGATTGCTAGGGTTGTCGCATACTTATAAACGTCTATGGATATTGTAATTATATAATGTCTTTATAAACGTCTAACCTAGATAGTGTTAGGGTTGTCGCGAATTATATATTTATAACTTAGTTTAGGACGTGGGACTAGGAGGTTTTTTCTGATCACATCCGTAAGTGTTAACCCTCTGAATCGTTACAAGTGACCTCCGGGTGGTGCTAAGAACAGTCTCTGGTGGTAAACTTCGGCCGCGGCTTATCACCACCCTCCGGGCTGGGCCAGTGCGTGAAACGATTTCTTCGTGTTGCGTAATATGGTCCGGAGAAGCCACCTACCTTCTGTGTCTTCATGCCCCATCTTAGACCACATCGTCACTCTACATCAGGTGAGATTGTGGTCAAATTAAGGCTTAAATAGCATAAAAAAAGGGACGGACTTCGGATGAGAGATCCGCGGGATTCACAGTGGATGGAGAATGCTGCCTCGCACCGTTCCTAGTTCCTAGAGATCTTACGTATTGACAATTAATAATTTTGGTTACTCAAGTTATAATTAGAATTCCTTAATCATCTATTGATGAACCTCATACATTCCACACATTATCTACATTATCCAATAAACAAACGACAGCCTCCATTCTAATTCCAGCCATCTTCCGAATTAACTCACAGATCAACTCCATTACTCATACAACTCCATACATACATTTCATACACAATGACAGTTGAAAAATGCTACTGAACCATCTTTGGTTATGCCACTTCATTTAAGTACCATATTACGATCTTGAATTGTCTATTGTTAAGTTCATCTCATCTTACTTACATTTTTACCTAAGAAGCATAGAGTTTGTCACACAATTTGAAGCTGTCATTTCTACCGTGACAGTGACACTGACATTTACAGGAGAAAATTAGGCTGTGAACAAAGAATCTGTATACAAACATGTCTCACCTAGAGTGCCAGCTAATTTTATAAGTAGGTTAATTTCCTACTTATAAAATTAATATCTAATATAATTATATAAATAAATAAATATTTCTGGACAATCCACACATCAACATCTATGCCTCGTGGTAAGCTCCAAGCTTGTGTTACTAGACATCTGATATAGGTATTTAATTTGACTTACATAGATAGCTATATTTTTATAAACAGAAGGAAAACCCATTAAGTATATTGGTCTTGATACGATATCCCGGATATTCATAGGCCTAAACAGTACAGTAGTCAAATAAAACGCAGAAGGCAAGTTTACGAGCCAATAACATAGGAGTGGGGCTTCTGGCAGCGTTTATAATCTGTGGCCAGTAACAACATCATTAGTACAGAGCGCTTAGTGAAGAAGACCAATAGCCAATACCTGCCTTATTATGGTGCGGTGACTATGGCTTGAGAAAAATGGGGATATAATACCTAATAATTTATATTAATATATTGTTGTGGATGCAGGCCGCTGCCAGCCGAAACCACTGGAGATCTTTGAGGGAGGCCTATGTCCAGCAGTGGACGTCTTACGGCTGAGATGATGATGCTGATGAATATATTGTTATATTTAAAAAAAAATGCTTGTGAAAATTGTGAAGAAACAGGCATGCTCTGAGAATTTTTAAGGTTTTAAGGACATGTGACATTCTACAACCCGCACTTGGCCAGCGTGGTGAATTAAGCCCTAATCTCTCCCGCCACGAGAGAAGTCCCTGTGTCCCAGCAGTGGGAACGTTAATAGAGTGATGATCATGATGATTTTTTTATAATTCAGGGTATTTATGGAAGTAATTAGCTTTCCACCCGCGGCTTTAGAAGAAGTAGAAGAATATTTATAATGAAAACATTGCCCGCATAGTAATGAATTTTCCCGCAGTAAAAAGTAGTTAATTATTGAGACAACTGCTATCTATTTACGTGTCAAATTTTATCTAAGCGGGGCTTCGCTCGTATTAATGGATTTTCCCGCGAAATGTGGTATTTTACCGCGATAGAAAATGGGCATATATTCTAATATGTAAGGTATATTACAGTGAAGTTTCATCAAAGTCCCGTCAGTAGTTTTTAATACTTATGAACCAGTCGCTGGTGGGAGGCTTCGGCCGCGGCTTGTCACCACCCTCCGGGCTGGGCCAGTGCGTGATGCGATTTTTCGTGTTTCGTAATGTGTCCCGGAGAAGCCATTCTAGGTCTTCATGCCCCATCTTAGGCCACATCGTCACTTTACATCAGGTGAGATTGTGGTCAAATGAAGGCTTATCTAATATAAAAAATAATAATAATAGTAATGACTAGTGGACGCAGCGGATAGAGGCAATTGTGAGAGTGAATAGGTACCTTTTAGATCTATGTGATCCATCTTGTCCAAATCTCCCATAAAAAAAGCAGTATAACTTTGAGCTTAAAAAAAATTATGAACTGAACTATTATTAAGTAATTATGAAAATGTCCGTAAAACCCCAAAACCATGGCCACACCTACTTAACCGCTTGAATAAACATCGTTAACAGTGATAGATAGAGGTGCTTATGAAAATAAAGCAAAAGATCTCAGCCTAACGAGATGATCCCGAGAAACCCTGGCATAACACGACACATTTCAAAATATAACCAACCATTGCTGGTCTTACTCCACACTAAAAAGTCAATGTGACAAAAACTAGCAATGCATAGCAATCTTTGAGGTTCGCTCGTAAATATTGATGATAAAGTGTGATAAGGTAGTGAGAAAGGTAGGTACCCCGCTGTGACGTAATAATTCTGAGTTTATCCTTTTCATATCAATTGAAAATATATTATATTTGTCTCTTTTTCACATTGATAAACAGTTTTGTGGTGTGATTGCAACTGGGGTTCGGAAGGTATAGAAATGACAAATTGCTTAATTAAAATGACACTAAGGTCTATTAATATTATAATCTAGCTGTTTTAGGTGTTTTGCCTAGTTCAGTGGCGGTGGGCGAGGGCCCGTATGCCGCGCGAGAGGTAGCGGGTTCGATTCCCGCCGAGGGGTCAAAAGTTTGTATGGTTTGCAAGCACTTTCTCCTTGGTCTGGGTGTTTAATATAATTAGTCAAAATATCAATAAATATTATATCTATTATATTATGTACTAGGAGCCCACCTCGGCTTCGCACAGGTAATTATAAAAAATCCCTGCAATTATTAGATTTTTTCTCGCCGTAAAAACCATTCGTGGACTTCTACAAACATTAAAATAATTAATGTTCCCACACACGGACGTCTTTCATGATTAGGATTAAGATTTGGCCTAAATTCACCACGCTGGCCAAGTGCGGGTTGGTGAATGTCACATGTCCTTCAAACTCCTCAAAGTTCTCAGAGCATGCCGGTTTCCTCACGATGTTTCACCTACACCGTTAAAGCACGTGTGCCACCGCACAAAATAATATTTAATCCCAGTTTAAAACCTTCTTAAACCTATGGACATCGTGCACGGTACAATTGCGTGCAAAATACCAAAGTTATGAATTAATCGTCCCATCACATGTTTATTTTATATCGGTAATGCTTCCCAATTGTGGCCAATGATTGCATCTTAAGTCACCTTTGAGTTATGCTCAAGTTTTATCGCTTCTCGGATATTAAACGTTATTCATAATGGTATTGCATGGGCATTATCATAAACTGTAGGTTAGTCTAGCTTATACTAGGGAGTATTCTGCATACTACCTATATTTTATACTAATATGTCAGTAGTATGGGTATACAACTGACCACTAACATCGTTTTATTTATTTATTTATTATAAATAAATGTAAATATACTATAATAAATAAATAAAATAAATATAGGTATGTATAGGTATAGGAAGCCTTCCTAGCCTTCGTTTGTATTTTCCTAATAATAAATAATAAAAAAAAAGTGTTAGGCATCAAGATTTTGTAATCGATTAATTAATATAATTAATCTAAACAGGGTTCGCCATTGTCGGATACGACACGGAGGGCGATACAAGTCTAGGCCTATGAATAAACTTTTAATCTGCTTAATAATTAGGTTATAATTTTGAAGATGTCACCGGACTAAAATAAAAAAAATACAAATTATAAATTGATCAATGCACAAGGAAATTGAAAATAATACACATTCTAACAGCCGATGATGATTTTCCGTCAGTAGATCAATATCTATTATTTTTACCAAGATGTTTTAGTTAATCGATAAGCTCACTGTCCCGAACCTAAATTGATAAACAAACGATTTTTCCTTAAAAATACATAAAATCATACACAAATGGACCAATCTCTGCTAAGTGATAGAAATCCATGATAATCTTATTATTTTACGTAAAAATGGCACCCGTTAAATAAATAATAAGCTGCATAGGTTCCAACAACTGTATCCATTTCAGACATACAATATAAATAAAAACTATAGTATAGGTAGCTACTAGCAAGTTAACAGAATAGAATAGACATAATATAATATATTATACATTATAAATGAGCCTTCATTTTACCACTTAAATTCTTTAATAACCCCCGAAAAAAAGAGGGGTGTCATAAGTTTGACGTGTCTGTCTGTCTGTGTGTCTGTCTGTCTGTGTGTCTGTCTGTCTGTGGCACCATAGCTCCCGAACGGATCGAGCGATTTCAATTTAGTTTTGTTTGTATGAAAGGTGAGTTGGCGCGAGTGTTCTTAGACATGTTTTATGAAAATCGGTTGTACCGTTTAAAATTTATGGGGGTGAGAGTGCGGTAAGATATGTCATGGCTCTATTAAATGTAAGTCTTGTCTCATCACATACTAAGCTAATACATGCCAACCCGCAGGCGAACCCTAGTTCTGAATAATCGTTAGTCCGCGATAAGGCTGATCCAGTTAGTTAATTGAAAGCCAGCAGTGAGACCCCGTGGTGAACTGAGATGGCTTTATTTCACTGGGGGAAACGAGATAGAAGCTTGTAGTACGTATTATTGAAGTGAAACTTCTTTAGAATCGTTGTGATTTCAGACCGGAGGCAACGGAAATACGTCAGGTAAGCCAATCTTAAACGCTAACAAGGTTAAGCAACTTTCCGGACCGCCAGTACTTGGATGGGTGACCGCCCGAACAAAATCTTTTTGCACAGTATTTTTTTTTATTCATCTCATTCTATTGACGATTTACTGAAGTTTCGTTTCTACCGTGTGTGAATCGCACACACACCTTTTTTTTAATATTTATATAACATTAAATTCGGTTAGAAAACACTTTATTGTACACCTCAACACAGTTTTATCGTACACCTGTTTTTTTTTATCAGATAAGCCTTTGTTTGACCACAATCTCGCCTGATGTAAAGTGACGATGTGGTCTAAGATGGAGCATGAAGACCTAGAAGGTAGACTTAACTAAAACCTTAATTAAAAAAATATTGTACCAAGGGCGGCCTTATCGCTATGATATATATATATATATATTTTTAATTGATTATAAAGTTATCACAGTTACATCTAAGTGTCAAACACTAAAAATATTTAAGGCTTTGTTTAGAATGTTTATACCATTTTTTTGGTATTGGATATTTTTTTAATGAGAGCAGAGCTCGTCGCAGCGGGGGACTAGATGGCAGCACTAGGACGCTGAAATTTTACTGCTACAAAGCTTTGTACTGATTTGCGCAGTTCAGTGTGGTTCAACCTGGTGGATTTAATATTTTTATTTAAGACTGCATTTAGCGATTAACTGTTTTTGGCAAAATGTACAAAACATGTTTTTCCTAAAAATCGGTTACAAAAATTAATCATCATCATCTTCACTTTTTAATAAATTTTTTAACTTAGTTTTGTTTTATTTTTATTGCGGTTAAATGTGTATAAACTGTACACATAACTATAGGCGCAGTATGAGTACATCTCACACTTTTAAAATTTATTTAATTATAAGTAAAAACCCAACTAAATATCATATTAAACCTACCATAAAAAATATAAAAAAAACTTGACATTTCCCTGATGTAAGCATTAAATACCTCATCACATGAAGATGTCTGTTTGCTTTGAGACTAATTAACCTCTCGTTACTGTCAGACAGACAGCCAACGAGTTAACCTTTATATGTATATTAACCAGCCCCGGGTATGAGTATAATGAAATATATTTTGTTTGGTCAGAGGAAACGGTTGATTAAACTACTTATATAGTTGTAACTTACTATAAGCGCATTGTTTTTTATGATTAAAACATTATAATAATCTAGATTATTCAATTAAATTTGATATATGATTTCTCGCAAACGATAAGTAAAGACGATACAATACATTGAAGTTTCTCGTAACGTCACGTTTGCAAGATTTATATTATAGTATAGATTTTTTTTTTGGAGTTTATCCTTAAGAAACGATTTGAGTTATAAGGACCGGTACGGAAATTTTATGAGGAGTAAAATCAAGTGTAACACGTACAGTTGAGGCGTTACGTAGAAAGAGACAAACATATATATCTGTAGGATTTAACGTGTTAAATAATGAGATGGAATACATTACACAGCGTATCTCATACTCGGGGTCTCCTCTTTGCGCGATACTTCGTAGTCTCACTGTATATTATTTATATTATTTTGTAACATACTTTATGTAATACGCTTTATTGAAGTAATATAAATAATCCGAATAATTACAGATATTTATGTTTGTTTCTCTTATCATTTTAGCAGACCCTTTTCATTTACCCTTTTTTTCAATTCGATATACATATATCATAACATAATTATGGTTCGTAAGGAGTAAACTCCAATCGTGCGTCGTAGCTGACACACACACACTTTTTTTCGTACTTTTTTATTAGATTGTTGTAGAAAAAAATATGTATCCAGTAGTTTTATACGGTCTTACAGGGACTAAATAGAATAACTATTTATTTATGAAGTCGTCTCGCCTATTATATACGAATAAATTAAAAAAACCTCAGATTTTCAAAATTCCTTTTTTAGCTCCCCTATGTTATACAAGGAAAGTTTAGACTCTGCGTTTATATGTCAGTCAGTCAATCAACTTTTCCTTTTATATAAATAGATCTAAACTTATATTCTATATCTAAACTTATATAAATGCACAGTATTTTTATATCTTATTAATTTATTTATCTCTTTATTGATACTTATCTTGTCTTATTATAAATTAAAGTCGCAGCATCTGTTTGTCTATGTTAAACACAAAAACATCTGAACAGATCTTCACGCAGTTTTCTTCAATAGGTACAGTGATTCAAGAGGTTTTCGCATTTCGAGCAAAGTCAAAACGGGTCAGTCAGTTAAAATATTTTATCTCTATTATGTGAAGTCAACACTCGTCGCCTGTTTCTAAATAAATACCATTCGACGTCTCTGTATTATTCAATTTTTTCATCTCCTTGTATCCGATTAAGAATGTATTACTCTAGAACATAATAATTATGTATAATAAATAAATTTCACAACGTTACACGACTGAAACAGGGTAGGCTGAATGCTCAAGAGACTTTTGCCTCACTACAGTGCGACATTTAAAAAAACAAGAATTTTATCTAGACCAAAAACTTCGAATAGAAGTGACATCACTATTTTAGGTGTTTTCTATAATTAATCTTTACTAATATTATAACTGAATGTGACAGATTTTGCTTTTGCCATATATTTAATTTCGATAATTCTCACTAAATTACCACTTTAGTATTTTTGAACACCGTTCTAATATTTAAATGTTAGAACGGTGTTCAAAAATATAGATTATTCATTTTCATTCTATACTAATATTATAAGTCTGTAGAGTATGTCTGTTTGAAAGCGGTAATCTCAGGAACTAATATACCAGATATTATTTAAAAACAATCCTTCAGTTTCGGATAGCCTATTTATTGAGGACAGTCATAGGCGCTACACTATATACTTATAAGAGCGGGAAAATAAATAAAACACGGTAAATAGCTGGTACCATTATTATAATACTACTACTAGACTTGTTTAAACAAATTATTCGCACATTCGGTCGCCTTATAAGCACTGTCCTCTTTTTAAAGTCGGTTAAATTCATTAAATTCTCCTAAACGGTCGAATGAAATATGATTATGTTATAACTTTATGTGTCACAGAAGTTAAGCAGCCTTTTAAAATTAAATCAAGATTAAATCTTGTTTAAAGCGGTCGTTAAATGTTTTAATTACAGATTATAGTGACATTTTTACATGTTGATTTATTTTTATGTAAATTTCATTTTTAAAGATTCACTGAGAAAAAGGCTGGTGAGGGCTGCGGGCTAGATGGAAGCCGAAATTACTAGAGATCTTTGAGAGAGGCCTATGTCCACCAGTGGTCGTTCTATATTTGAAATGATGATGATGACTGAGCAAAAATGTGTGCGAATAAGTATCGTACTAACGCTTGGTTTGATATTAACGAACCGTATTTGTTAATAACTACGCCTCGTATTAAACTCTAAAAACACGTGACATGTTGGTAAATTTTACCATAGATTAACCGACTTCTTTAATATATTGTTTAATATAATTAAATTAGATTTATTATATATTACAAAAATAATTGAAAGAGCCGATAATTTTATTCAACAAAATCAAGATTTGAATATCGAAAATGGAACAGAAAAAGGACATGCATTCCTGGCGAGGCGCGGCGCGCGCATTCCGCCACCAATTAGTTTATTGGCCGACAACGTCCTTCCCGGAACGACCGATATCATCTGAGTGAATGGAAAAGAATGAACCTATTCCAATATAAAAATGGAGTGTTACTAAAACTAAAGTTGTTATGCTTTAAAATAAATAACGTACTCAATAATTTATTCATAACTTATTGCTTAATTTACTAATTTATTTGTATGTTTGCTTTATTTACATATTTAGCTTTGTTTTACTTTTATGCAACATTCATATTTTTTCTACATCTTTTATTGTAATTCATACTATGACAATTAACCAACTTCTTGTTTGTGACTTGAAGAGTGCTTATTTTTAATACTTTTGTTAAATTATGATTATATAATACTTAGCTATATAGATTGAAACAAAGTTACGAAAAACAAGTTTGATAACTTCTTCGAAACAATTGAACCATGAATAATAGATATAAGCATTACTTTAACTAGGTTTCAGTCTTATGCTAAATATTTACGATAAAGTGTATTTATTTGGTTGACAACAGACCGATATCATCTGAGTGAATGGAAAAGAATGAACCTACCTATTCTAAGGGCGGGATTCGTGTAAAGAACAAGTTGATACTCTTTACGTAAGAACGAACGTAGTCAATATTTAGGTGTTTCGTAGAACAGTTTTTTAAGGGTTAAACTTTTGGGTTTTGGCCGACAACGACCCCTAAACACTAAAATTGCAATAGTGCAAAATGTATAAGTTTGTGTCGGGTTTAACCATAAAAATAATAAAAACTTCAAACATTTCTATCAGAAACAATACACAGACTATTATTAATCACAAAGTGCTCATAAATATTCAATTTAAAATCGGGATTTACTAACGTATTATTAGATACGAGTATTACTCCTTTCAGAAAGAAAGAAACTCTTTTTTTAAAGGAGTAAAATGTAATAAAACGTGAGTAAATCCCGATATTAAAATGAATAGTGTAACTTCGGATTACTTTGCTTAAATTTATTTAACGCAGATAAAGTCGCGAGACAAATGCCACTAGTTTTTCTAGTTTATAAAGAGTGAATGATGAGTCTATGCTATATAAAGTAGGACAATCCGGTAAACCCAGTGACACAAATTAAATTTACTGTCATTTGTAGCATTCGAAAAACACCAGACACAAAGGGAATGGAGACCAATTTGTGTATGCAAATTTTTTATCTGTAGCCATCAATAATTAATCATAAATATTGCTCAATAACCAATAAGTAAAGTCAATTTGCTAATAAATTGATGATTATGTCAAGAATATTGATTATGTATATTTTCGCTAGTTGAAAGACAAGTTTCGTTTGTGGATTATGCGAAGCGACTTTTAATTTGAGGTTAACGATTTAAGATTAAGTTTAAATGTTTTTATGGTTGTTTTATTCAAATTATCCGCAAATTAGCTGCTAGTTGAGATTGATTACGGATTAAATCTGTGTTAATTTACATTTTAAACTCTACGAATTTTGGTAGCTTATCTTGATTCTCGCACTTTCATAGTTTAATGGTGTTAGTCGGCTGATGATTTATGAACTTTTCTTGGATCTTGAGATTCTGAGTTTATGTTATTCGTTTCATTCAGAGTAACTTTATAACCGGACGAAATGCTCACATATACTTCTTTTCCTAGTATGCAGTGCAACTTGATCAACAAAACCAATAATGTTTAAAAAGGTCGCGTTTACATGTCTGCACATGTAAACGCGACCTTTTTAAACATTATTGGTTAGTAAACAGCGTATTAGAAAAATAATTTATTAAAAAAATCCAAGAAATAACTTCAATTTAAAAATGCCTTATTTTATATGAAATATTTTGCAAGAAACAGACTTGCCATATCAATTCGTTCATTCAATCTTCCATTCACTCATTAATTAGTGAACAACGACCCTTATCCCCAGTTTTTTTTTGAGAATTCAAAGTGTCTCAAACCCGCGTTAATGTGCGCATAAAGTTAAATAATACAAAACGTATGATATTTTATTTAAGACGCCGTATCGGATCCGATACCCAATTAATAAAATAAAAAATACCATATCTTCCTTTTGTAATGTTTTGTTAAACATCTAAATTTGGAGGTATAGTGCGGGAGCAGGTATGTTAATTTTTGTTATATATTAATATCAACCTGTTATGGGTAACTAAGGCATAGGTCTAACCTACGAGTTAACAACCCAGAAAGCGGGACGCAAGACAAAAGCGTCTGCAACGAGGGATTGTTTTGCATGAATCATTCCGCTTTGTGGCCGCCGCTTCCAGTGTAGGTACTGGTAGCAAGGTGGTTTATTTTATGTAATTAACGTGTCTAATGCTTTTTATATAGCATATAATGTAGCGTTTAATAACAATTAACAAGAAAAACATTACGAATAAATAAGGTTCGCGGTGGACGCAGCCTGTTTCTACACAAAATCTTTCTGTGGCTGTAATAATGATTGTGATGACAACGATTTGAACTAATCAGATTAGCATTATATAATTTTAGTTTATTTATTTTTAACCGGTCCAGCGTTTAACGTAAAATATTTTATTATTTTTTCTAGTTTAGTTTGCTATCGATGATATCGAAATAATTGTTAGGAAAACATAAATATTTCCATAGAAAGTTATTGGTTTAATCCAATAACTTTCTATGGAAATATTATAATATATATAGGAAAATCGAAATATTTCCATAGAAAGTTATTGGTATAATCCAATAACTTTCTATGGAAATATTTATATTTTCCTAACTATTATTTCGATATCATCGATAGCAAACTAAACTAGAAAAAAAAAATTAAAAAATTTCATCACTATCTGTTATCCGTTTTTGTGTATTTTATTTTCAATTATATCCAGCCTAAACAACTTCTAATCTATAAACCATAACAAACTCATCACGGACTCCTTGACTATTAAAAAAACACCTTGTTAACCGAACCCGGGGTTTATTTATTTTGACAGGACCGTAAATCGGCCTGTTTTTGTGGCTTGTAAGATTAATCACCTATTATGCACATAATTTTAATAGGTTGGAGGTGTCGGGTCCATGCGTTCTGATTATATCAGTTGTATGAAACGGTCGTGGGCTCTGAGACTTTAGGACTGATTTTTGGATGAGATAGGGAATGTTTGTTTGTTTGTATGTGCAACAATGTGTGTTGTTGTTTATATTTAATTACGAATACCAGTTATAGTTTTGGAATAAACTAGGTATTTGCCAGTTAAGTTACAAATATTTTTAGCGATGGTATTAAAAATAAGTGATTTCTTTAGAATGTTTTATTTTGAAAGTAACATCTCAAATTTTCTTTTCTTTAAGGTTGAGCACGGGCTAAAATCAAGGTAGCTTTCTAGGGAAGGAATTTTTGTGAATTAAGACATAAAATCAGCTCATAAATTTTGTACCTAGCAACTTTGCCCACTGGATAACCCTACGGGAATAGAACGTAATTTTTTCAGGATAAATAAATGATAAATATTTTCGAACAATCCACACAACAACATTAAGCTTGTGCGAGAATCGAACCCGCTACCTTTTGCGCCGCAAGCGGACCTTCGCCCACCGCGCGACTGAGGTCGGTAAGAAAAGAGGTAAAAATGTCCTTAACCATCAAAATTTTTAGAATATTTGTTCAATTAATTCACATAAATTTGTAATTATTATTGCAATACTTAAAAATGTGACTGATGTTTTCCTATGCTGGCAACAATTTATGACATTTAGAAAACTTGTAAAATTGTTGATTCCCTTGTATGTGCATGGGTGTTTTATGATACACCCAAATTTTCAATGTTTTAGCTATTCAATAAATAGTTGAAAACCATAAACACTGTTGTTTCTATCAAACAATATTAATTTAATAAAAAAATAGTTAAGAAACAAAACGTAACAAAATAAACAAATTTACGTATTTATAATATAATTTGCGTCTTCATGACGTTTACTTAAATTAATCTATAAATAGATTCCAAAGCCACGGACCTCAGCTAGTCAGACATAATAGAGTTATCCCATCATCAATTTCAAATTGAATTAAATTAATTAGTGATTGTAAATAAGTCTATGTCACATTAATTCTGACACGGACTCTACAGGTGTGCATCTCTAATGGAATTCCACGAAATACGGCTCAGCCGTCTTGATAGTAAAAGATAGATAATAAATGTATAAAATTAGCAAAAAATTTTGATCATTGATAATATTTCTGTTGCTGCTACTAATTAAAGAAAATGATTTTGGGGATTCATGTCTGATTATTATAATGACACAAATATAGTATTTAAGCTGAATTTATAGGTATCATTAAATAAGGTATTCCTAAAAGTAATATTAAATTAATGATATTCAATGAAATACCAATGAATAGGTTTCCTAAATTTTTTTAATTTAACAATTTTTTATTGTCATAAAAAAAAATTTAACAAAGATATGGTCTAATAAACTCCCAAACTACTTAGTTAAATTCAGTATTTCAAAATTGCATTAATAAAAACAACCAAATTTGAAAAATATTAATTATGCGAGAACAACGACTAAATAATATAATTATTGCAGTCGGGAATCCGCAATCAAAATGAATGTTATTATTATTTCTAAGTACTAATTGAGAATAAAATTATTTTATAGAGTCGGTTAAACTTGACGATATAAATCAAAGTAAAACTCTCACAACACGGTGTTACAAAGAATTACAAAGAAAAATGGCGAGTTTGAAACAAAATCACACAAGCTGACAGTAAAATATTTACAACACAATACAATACATAAAATACGATAAATATACATAAAATAACAAATTCACACCATGTAGGGCATCGCGGGCGTATTCTAAGCTAAGGCTCATTATACACGGAGCGACAAAAACGCGTCGCTGAGACGTCCAAACGCGACACTCATAAATAAATATATATGAGTGTGGCGGGGTGCAAGTTGTAAGTTGTAGCGTTTCGGTTAGGTTGTAAGACTATCGTCAACTTAAAAGTATGTCTACGTCCGTACGTGGTAACCCTCTGAATCCTTACACGTGACCTCCGGGTGGTGTTAAGAACAGTCTCTGGTGGTAGGCTTCGGCCGCGGCTTGTCACCGCCTTCGGGTTGGGCCAGTGCGTGAAGCGATTTTTTCGTGTTTCGTAATGTGGTCCGGAGAAGCCATCTACCTTCTAGGTCTTCATGCTCTATCTTAGACCACATCGTCACTAAACACAGTTTACATCTGGTGAGATTGTGGTCAAATATAGGCTTAGCTAGCAATAAAAAAATTGTATCGTGTCACTATGTAGCGTGAAGCGTAACGGTTAGTTTGTACGTCTATCATCCACTTAATAATGTCTTTTAGGAGATATCCTATTCGAATGGGAACAAAATATATATTAGCATAACAAAAATGTATGTAAATACAATTTCCTATGCACAGGTAATTTTACTGTGGAGTTGATTCATTGACACTAATGAATAATATTGTTTGGCAATTTTGTAACAGTTTTAAGCTCATCTTTGTATGACTTTAGCCGTTGACATTCCAAAATTTACTTTCTCTATTTTTTAATTCCTGTTCCATTATGCCGCCATTTTTTATTTTAACCATTCTGCAATTTTTCTGTCACTTTTGGACCCATTATTGCTGTAAATATGCTTACTACACAACAAACGGTTATGTTACAGCGTTTTAGTAGCTTATAGTGTTTTTACAGCTCCCAGCACACTCGACTTTCATTCCGGAGGTCGTGGGTTTAAACCTCGCCGTGCACCTCTGAACTTTTCTACTTGATAATTAATATGTGTGCTTTAAAACACGTGATTTATCGGTGAAGGCAAACATCATAAGAAAACCGGCATGTTCTTTAAACTTTAAAGAGTTTGAAAGACATGTGACATTCACCCACGCGAATAACTCGCGTGGTCAATAAAGGTAAAGAGTTTGAAAGACATGTGTGACATTCAACTTGCGTGGTGACTTAAGGCCAAACCTCTCTCGTCAAGAGAGAAGTCCCTGTGTCCCAGCAGTGGGAACGTTAATAGGGTGTTAGTGATGATACCCGCCGACCGCTCGCACTTGCACCACACAGGGGTAGAAGACAAGCACCGACAGGCGTCCAGAAAAACCCGCGAAAGGCTGGTAATGGCGGCAGAACATTTGTACCTTTAACCGAAACTGCTTTTTGCAACGCCGATTTATGTCCACCGACCGCATCGTAATCTGAGGGAGGGGACGAAACTGTCAACTCTTGAACATTTACAAGCAATGCCAAATAACTAGCGAAAACCTTATGAATAAGAATAAGGTTCATTTATTTGCATAAAACATGAGTGTATACATGGTAGCTAGTTTAAAAAAAGTGTTCTACATGTTTTGCCAATACTGGCGCGTAGCGTGCAAATTTGAGAGGGCACAATTAATTTTTTCTCAAGCTCAAACAATAATCTTATATGAGTACATTCTAAAAGTACAAGCAATTTGAAGTAACTAATTAATACGTATATAAAAAAATATTAGTTTTTTATTAAAAAGTTCCCACAACTATTATCTTAAATTTAAACATTCTGAAACCCCAAGGGTCCAAGGGGTATCAACGTAAGGTTATGTTTATAATTATAAATTTATGTACTTATAGGATACAAAAAAAGATAAACTACATTAAAACCCCTATGACATGACATCGTTCGACATTACCTATAATAAGTGTGATTTTAATTTTACTCTGTTATTTTGCTTGTATTTATATTCATTTTATTGTGACTAATTTTTAAGACTAAAATAGTATAAGTTAAGTGTTACTAATATGATATGGACCTCATCTTAATGTAATTAAAAAATTTGTATTGTGGTCCCAAAAAAAAATTATTTTATTTTTAATTGATAATTATATACTGACATACCTTTATTCGATAACTATTAAGGTAGACTCAAACTCTTGCAGTGTCTTAACGTGGTGCATGTACCACTTAAGACGAATATGTATGACTTAAGAAATCAGCACAAATTGTTTTTATTTTTATACATTTTCCTCTGGCACCCATCATTATTCTTATAAAAGTAAGGAAGTAAAAGAATCAAAGCTATTTTTTATCGTCAATATCACTTCATTCTATTCGGTGCTATGCTATTTTATTATATTATTCCATTCCATTTTCTATTTAATTTAATTCTTTTCTAGTTCATTCCATTCTATTTCATAACATTCAATTCTGTTTCATTCGGTTCGATTCCATTCATTCATTTAATTCTGAAACTTCGGTAAATAATCTGTGTTTGTAAAAGTAAGTCCCAAAGCGCCGTACAGTCGGCCCCAGATTTTCCACTCGCCTCAGTCTATGTATAATTTATGACGTCATTTGTTAAACGATACTATCGCGTATTGCGCGTCTTTTTGTCATCGATACCAGTGTGTAGGAGAATCGGTAATGAGGCGAAAATACTATAATGCCGGGGATCTACAACAGATAGCTTTAAAATATGTGTAACTTTGGAAACTACTGCGGTCCACTGTGTTAAATAAAACAAACTTATGAAAAACTACAATTCATCATCGTCATTTCAGTTTTAGGACGTCCACTGATGAACATAGGCCTACCTCGAAGACTTCCAGTAACTTCGGTCACCAGGTGGTTGGTGGACTCTCCATTTAGAACAAAAATAAGCATATTATATTGTAAAAGTTGTGTGCATTTACAGTGGGGCTTAAAATGTATAATAGGTTTTAACAGTTGCATCCATTTCGGACATACAATATAAAAAAAACTACTATAGTATAGTAGGTACGTTTACAGGCACCTATCTACTAAACTATCTACATCGGTTCTTGAGATACATTCTGGTGATAGACAGACGAAGAAGTCTCAGTAATAGGTGTAGTCTAGTTTGGAGGTTTTGTCTATTCACGTCCGTAAGCGGTAACCCTCTGAATCCTTACAAGTGACCTCCGGGTGGTGCTAAGAACAGTCTCTGGTGGTAGGCTTCGGCCGCGGCTTGTCACCGCCCTCCGGGCTGGGCCAGTGCGTGAAGCGATTGTTTCGTGTTTCGTAATGTGGTCCGGAGATGCCATCTACCTTCTAGGTCATCATGTCCCATCTTAGACCACATCGTCACTTTACATCAGTTGAGATTGTAGTCAAATGAAGGCTTATCGAGCATAAAAAAAAGTCTTGTTTGAACCTTTGTGTACGGAACCCTAAAAGCAGACTACCTACTGGAGAAGACACTGGCAATCAATTAATTTTGTGGATTTTAATATATGGATTGCTTTCACGCCTCGGCGTTGCCCGTGATTTATGGATTTGGACGTGTTTCCCGCGGTAAAGGTAGCCTATGGCCTTCCTTGATAAATATACTATCTATTAGTGAAAAAATTATTCAAATCAGACCAAAGTTGTAGTACTGTAGTAGTTCTGTTTAGTTTGGATTAGATTTCTGTGTTACGTGTTTGTAGGATCTTCACGCGGTAATTGGTGAGTGGAAACCGAAATGTTTAAATATATTAACTAAGTATAAGTATAGTATTTTTGTTAAACTGTTTTTATGTTAATATTAATTATTATTGTTATTGTAATATTGAGTGTTTATGAAACATTATCTATTCTAATAACATTTATTTCTGTAAAGCAATATTCAGGAATTTTTTTACTTGCTTTACTTTTTTTTGCTTTTTTGTATTTGTTTTCAATAAGTAAATTTTATAAACATTAATTCATGTATAATTTTTTTTTATGCTAGAATGCCTTCATTTGACCACAATCTCACCTGATGTAAAGTGACGATGTGGTCTAAGGTGGGGCAACAAAGACCTAGAAGGTAGATGGCTTTTCCCTACCACACTACGACACGCGTAAATATTTAATGTGCGATGCAATGCAATTTAGTGGTTTAGTTTAAACCAACTTGGAAATACCTCCTATTATATTCGTTGTTAAGAGCGATTCATAAATACTATTTATTTATTTGTATTTTATTTATTTTTATTCTATAAGTAGATTGCTAGCAACTTTACGGTTTATAAGATTTCCATTGAAAATATTGTATAAGACAAGTTGTCCCGCTTATACATAGATATAAATTAATTAAAATATAGTTATTATTGATTTCTTTTTAATCTAACTCACGTAATGCGGTATCCATTAATATTATATGTATCTTAATCTTACTTATTAGACTCAAATCTCGCTGTGCAAGAGGTAGCAGGTTCGATTCCCGACGGTACGACGGTTCGAGTTCCATTACGATGTAACCTTTTGCCTTTGGTCTGGGTGTTTAAAATATATATACCTAATATAATCTTTAAATGTATGTCTATTATATTAAGTCTATCAGATGTTTTTGTGCCCGTAACACAAGCTTAGAGCTTACCACGGGGCTAGAAATTGTGTGGATTCCCAGCAATATTTATTTATCAGTTTTCATTATTTAAGCTGTAGGCTCACTACTGGGCATAAGGTTTTCTATCCATCTCTCTATCTATTATAAACCTACAGTTATTTTATTTGTATTGGTCTGCATCGACTATGAATCCACGGCTTTTATAAAGTTCCATCTAGTAAGAAAATCTCTCTGTTCACGAACAAAATATTAAGTCTCCGTGAATGTTTAAGTTTTTGAGCATTACAGAGAGCCTTTCATAGGACCTGTAATATGTATTAGAACACCAAAATCTTAATGATTTTTGATAAGTAATACCTCACTTTACAGGTTAAACTATTTTGTAATTTTATGCCAAAAAGATTAAGTAAGGATATGTCTTAATCTTTTTTTGCATAAAATATAAAAAAAGAACACCATCTTTACGGTGTCATCCTCCTATCCTAAAAATCCTGTTTAAATAATTATATGTTTTTTTTTCATACAAAATTGTTAAAACTTATAAATCTGTGCTGTTCTATTCGCTTCTCAACTGTAGAGTGTATGTACAAAATTGAACTGTCAAGACAATGTTATTTACTTGATATTTTTTATATAATTTAATTAACTTTAAGTTGACCTGTCCATATATTCCCTGTGCTTCTAAGTAAATAAACATTTTTGACTTTGACTTTGTTATATATTATCAGTGCTAAATATTTTTCGGTCCTTCAAAAGCTCTAGATTTAAACTAACGGCAATGAACAAAGACATTCGCGACTTAATTTATGTGAGGACACCTTTTCCATCACGGAGTGACAACATAATACAGTGTCACAAAAACTACCACAAACTACCATTTATCTGTGCCTCTAATGAAGACGAAGTCATTCACTCGGGAAAGAATTTGGCGGGCTTTTTTGAATTTCAAAGACAATTGGGTAACAGAACAAGGTAACGGGACTTTGTAAATTGAAAAAAGAAAAAGAGGTTTGATTTGTTTTAGACGTGATTGAAAGAGTTCCTTGATCTAAGGTTTTATTTGAGAATGTTTTGATTGAAGATGTGATTTAATTTCTCTTTGGTCGCAAGTATCTACGATGATGATTGGTTTGTAAAATTCAAATTTAAATCGAAGACGAGGGTGTATAGTCTAATGACTTGTGTTTGTCTACATAGTTAATACTTAGTACATACAATTAAAAAATCACATAAATAAGGTTTATAAATCTTAAAAACTTCGACAAAAACTCCCTCAGATATACCTTAATGGAAAATAAACGTTCAGTCTTGTTGCTTCACTATTAATTACACTTTGGCAATTAGAGATTCTTGTTCATTTGTAATCTGGTATTTTGGCTTTTATTTTGTCGTTTTTTTTTGTATTTGGAGTAAATTTCGTCCTAAGCATTTTTTATATCTTTTAGATGGTATAAACTGATATTATGTTTTTTTTTTAATTTTAATTTAACAATTGTGTAATTCACAAGGAATCTCTTTTGTAATGCAGATGTTTCATGAATAAACTTTCTTTATCTTTATCTTTGTAAAAGTGTGCACATAATATTCTTTCGGTTTTAAAAAAAAACTTACATACAATTTAAAAATCTAGCCAATTAGAAACCTACAATTTTACTAAAATTAACTACCTAACACTTATAACTTGTAATTAGTTATACCAGTGAGTTCATAATTCTAAATATTTTGTCTATCTGATACACTCTTAAAGTAAACATTTTTTTCCAAACTGCCATATCAGATTTACACAGTAAATTGAACGTATGGGGCCCATAAAATACTATAACACCATAACCAATTTGGCAAATAATCGAATCGTGTAGTTGGTTTACGCTATGGTGTAGGGCGGAGAGCGGTGGCATAGAGCAGGGAATGGCATAGACACGCATTTAAACAATAATTAAATCGTGAAGTTATTCAGTTTGGATTTAGAATATTGCCGTGTTGGCTAAGTAGGAGCAAACTGGACTTTCAATTCGAAGATCGCACCTCCGGATTTTCTTGTGTGTTTAAAAGCTTGATTTCACAGTGAGAACACCGTGAGGGAGGCATTTTCTTGAAACTTGAAAAAGTTTGAAGGTCATGTGACATTCATCAACTACCCACTTGGGCAAACGTGGTGAATTGAGGCGCTAATCTCCTCTCATTATGAGAAAGGTCCTGTTTCCCAGTAGTTAAATCTCATATTGATTTATGTTTATTATCAGACTGAGCAGTTAAAAACATGCTGCTGAAATCCGAATCGCACACCGTTGACTATTTTCAAGACTGTATTCTTCAATCTAGGCTGAAACAAAGCATGGTTTTTGTTAGACATTGATTTTAGTAGCTTGCTAATAACACGCTGGTAATGCAACCAAAAAACCTTTGCTTTATTTTGGAAAAGTCTGTTAAAATAACACTGCTAGGTAATCGTTATTATAATACCAATACTATACTGTCTCTAGTCCCTCCCTTGAACCATTACTCTGCGCACTCCACAGGGACATCTACCGATTTGAGCGTTGGGGCTGATTCCCCCCCGGGGGCTAATGGGGGAGTTTTTATTGGCGAATATATTAAGTGGGCGGTAAGTCAGAACCGTTGGATTGGTAATTCGATATTTATTGTAATTGAACGATTTTTTTAACGTTTTTAGCACCTCTAGTGGGTGTAAGGGCTCTTTGGCTCAGAAATGTTCGAATGTGAAAAACAATTTCAGTTATCATCAAATCATCGTCATAATTCATAAACTCAAGTATAAAAAAAAAGTATATAAAGAGGCGATGTTTTACCAACTTGTCTCTGTACTTCGACCAGTCAAAATATATAATAGCACCCCTTAGTGAGGGATAAAGAAAGATTCTCGAATATAAGAATATTTTAATAAACATTTCCGGACTAATCACACAGCCCAAACTTGCTGAAGCTTGTACTATGGGTTAAAGTCAAAGCATTTATTTCCTTAGACGCACTGGGCACACATGGACAGGTCAACTTAAAACTAATTTAAACAAAAACTAAGAATAATCAAGGAAAAAACAATTAGTTGACAGTTCTCTTAAATTTTTTACCTTTTGTTGTATTTATGCTGGATAAGCCTTCATTTGACCACAATCTCACCTGATGTAAAGTGACGATGTGGTCTAAGATGGAGCATGAAGACCTAGAAGGTAGATGGCTTCTCCGGACCACATTACGAAACACGAACAAATCGCTTCACGCACTGGCCCAGCCCGGAGGGTGGTGACTAGCCGCGGCCGAAGCCTACCACCAGAGATTGTTCTTAGCACCACCCGGAGGTCACGTGTAAGGATTCAGAGGGTTACCTCTTACGGACGTGAACAGACAAAACCTCCAAAATCCTCCACACTGGTGTAGAATACTTCCCATCGAAGTATAAAAAAAACTCAAGCGTATACAAAGTCGATATTTTACCAACTCTACCTGTCCCGTGTAACCTACACTTAATGTAATCCACAAAAAGTAAAATCTGCGCGTAGATAAAATGTATGAGCCTCATCAAAGTGACGCTACAAATCTGAGAGTTGTTAAATCGTCCAAAACGAGACGCGACTAACATGGCCGAGGGGACATACAGGCGGACATTTCGACCGGGCTTATAACGGAAATAAGAAAAAAAAATTAATTCACACAAAAGTAAATGAAAAATATTACATAAACAAATGCTTAGAACTATGTGACAAATGGAGGTCTTATCGCTAAAAAGCGAATCACGTCAAACTCCTCAGCTTCATAATCTTATATATAAAATTCTCGTGTCACAGTGTTAGTTACCGTACTTCTCCGAAACGGCTTAACCGATTATTATGAAATTTTGTATGCATATTCAGTAGGTCTGAGAATCGGCTGCTATCTATTTTTCATTATGCAAAACAACGTTTGCTCTGGTCAGCTAGTATTTGTATATATATGAGGCTGAGGAGTTTCTTTGCTTGAAAGCGGTATAAATAGCCTATAGCTCTGTATATGAGCTAACCATCACTAAAATATTTTTTCAAATCAGAAGAATAGTTTAAACATACAAACAATCAAGCTTGCTGTAACACAGTTTCTTAATAGCATTGGAGGTAATATTTGAGAGCTGTTTTAAATATATATAAAATTCTCGTGTCATAATGTTCGTTTCCGTACTCCTCCGAAACGGCTTGGCCGGTTCTCATGAAATATTGTGAGCATATTGAGTAGGTCTGAGAATCGGCCAACATCTATTTTTCATTTTGCAAAACAACGTTTGCTGGGGTCAGTTAGTTTCTTTTTAAAAATAAAGCAAGGTATCCTTTTAGTCAAATAAACTAAGTTAATGATTTAAAAGGGTATCTAGGTATAAGTGCTAAGTGATTTAGACAAGGTCCAAAATTCTAACCTAAATTCAATTGGAATGGTAAATTACTTATAAAAAATAATTCCCAATTATTTTGTTTGTTTGCAGAAAACCATTTTCTTATCTTAAATTCACGGGTTGTGATCCCGTGAGTCGCCTCATGTAAGAGCGCTGCCACGACAAGGCTATCGGCAGATTTGACTCGCAAATGTCATTGTGAGTTGTGGCGACGGCAGCACCGCACCGATGACATACGCCGCTTGCACTGTTCAACTACTATTTTGTAAAGGTGTGTCCATGGTAAAACTATAACCCAATAATATCTATGTCTACCTTCTAGGTCTTCATGCCCCATCTTAGACCACATCGTCACTTTTCATCCGGTGAGATTGTGGTCAAATGAAGGCTTGTCTAAAATAAAAATAATAAATGTATAATGTATGTTAGTCTGTATGGTATATGTTTATAGGGACATGCGATGCCTGTAATAATTGATTTTTTAATATCTACTATTATCTTTATTTCATTTCAAACACGTCAAAAATATATTTTTTCTATTACAAAACATATAAAAAATCATTTAAACATACCTACTGTAAAAAATATATCAAAACAACAAAAAAACAAGCTAGGCTCAAGCGACCGAGACATGTTTCATGATGATTTAAAATCAAAATCGGTTCAGCCGTTAAAAAGTTATGGGCTTGAGAGTGGGAGAAGGAAAACCGAAAATCTGCAAATATACTCGAATGGG
Source organism: Gymnoscelis rufifasciata (assembly GCA_929108375.1). Classification (NCBI taxonomy): domain Eukaryota; kingdom Metazoa; phylum Arthropoda; class Insecta; order Lepidoptera; family Geometridae; genus Gymnoscelis; species Gymnoscelis rufifasciata. The sequence continues at coordinate 10,044,761 of OV815324.1, forward strand.
GTATCAAATGAAAGAGCATCGCGTGTACATTACTAAATATTATGGTGTTTTACTTTTAAGGAAATTAAGGCTTCGGAATCTTAAATTTTAAATTTATATTTATATCATACAATGACATATCAGTTTTTACCGACATGAGTTGGTTTTAGTTACTTCTTCGTACATATTAGATTTATTTAAGATGACGGGTGACTGAGGAAAATGGAAGGAAAACGTTTTGTGCATGCGTATCCCACGTGATGTGGTTTAAGGGCAAGAGATGGTGTTATTACATATATTTGGGCCGCTTTCAAATGGACCATTTTGACACTGAAAAGACACAGAAGATTGTAGCTGAATTCGAGTCCGAGTCTGAAACTAAGTCGATGGACAGGAATGCTAAATGTCTCTAGAGCAAAACGTCTTGATATAATAAAATAAAAATAAAATAAAGATCTTTTATTTCGGACAACAAATAATCCATACTTTGTTATTAAACTTAATGACTACGGTTAGTAAAATCAAATAACATAAATATTAAAATTAAATGAAATAATTCCTTCAACGAAATTAAATCAGATCATTATTACATTAAATTAAAATTAAACTAAGTTACAATAAATAAAATAAAATTAATTTAAACCAAATTTTACTAAATCAAATTATATTCCATTAAATTAAAATTAAAAGTAAGTTAAATTAAATTAAATCAAATTTAAGCAAATTACAACAAAATAAAATATAAGCATGATAGTATTTTATATATAAAATATGAATTTCACTGAAGTTTTTGAGATATTTCCATGATATGTGTTTGTTTACAGTCTACACGCCCTATCGACTAAGCAGATTGAATTATACAACGCCTTATTCGATATCATTTGAAAACAATCGAGCGCGGTGTGACCGCGGACTCTTACGCGTATATATTTACATAATTGTTTTACTGTATTTAGTTATATTTCACCGAAAAAATCTGGTCCCCAGGCGGGCATCGTACCCGCAACCTCCTGCGCCTCAGTACCTTCGCCCACCGAGCTACAGAGGTCGTCTAATACCAATGAACATACCATAAACATTTTTAAATTTTATGCAAAAAAAATTAAGACGAACGTGCATCTCCGGAATAGCGCCCCGACGTGATAGCCAATTACACCAACGCAACTTTTCGTGATAGGACGAAATTCTTCTGCACTTTGTATTATCGAGTGAAGCCCCAAGTAACGACATCTCGTAGAAAATCCAAGGACTATTCTACTTTGCAAAGTGAGGTTTATCACTTATTAAAAATCATTAAAATATTTAACATGACGTCAAACGTTGGCGTGACGTCATTATCTAGTAACAAGATAATATAATTATTGGATTCATTGGTACATAATAAAAAAAAACATACGCGAATTGATAACTTTCATTTTTCGTTGAAAGTCGTTTAAATACTAGCCTCGCTTATTTTTTAATATTATAATTATTTGATTTTGTAAATTATCTTGTACTCTTTGTGTATTTAGTTTATTTTTTTGATGTAATTTGTATGTGGTGTGAAATAAATATATCTTCGCTTTATCTCCGCTGACGATGAAAAGTTAAATAACAGTTAATTTGTATCATGACCCGAAAGTGTAAATAATAGTAAAGGGATGCCACCCCAGAGAATGCGGGAACTTACCCTCTGGGGAAGAAGTCTATTAACTTATCTCGCAACCCTTATAATTATGAGGGTAGTTCAATGCTACTTAATTTTATATGATTTTATTGGTTCATTGTGATTTTATCTTTAACTAGCTGTGCCCTGCGGTGCTACCCGCGTTATAGTGGATGAAGTACTCTTAACCAACAACATATTTATTTGAATAAAGATACAACTTAAACGAATTATTTCGACCAAATTAGGTACCATAAAAACGGTTTTTGTGAGTTAATCTTAAAAGATAGACATATACTATCGCGGACTGTTTTTTAGATCATTAAAAGAGCTATTATTCTTTAATACATATTTTTTGTGTATCTTGAACCGTTTTCACGGCGCACGCAACGGAAGGCTTCAAAGATGAACAATTTCTCCCGTTTTTTACACATTTACCACTATATCTTTGCTCCTATTGGTCGTAGCGTGATGTTATATAGCCTATAACCTTCCTCGATAACTGGACTATCCAACACAAAAAGAATTATTCAATTCGAACCAGTAGTTTCGGAGATTAGCGCGTTCAAACAAACAAACAAACTCTTCAGCTTTATAATATTATACTATAGATAAGATAATCATTATTTCATTTTACCTTTAAGAGATTTTTAAGCGTTTGAAGGACATGTAACATTCATCAACCCGCACTTGGCCAGCTTGGTGAGTTAAGAGCTAATCTCTCTCGTCGAGAGGGAAGTCCCTGTGTACCAGCAGTGGGAACGTTAATAGGGTGTTGATGATGATGATAGCAAATTTCAGTGTACGTAGATATTTTGCTTGCACCGCTTGCGGCGCAAGAGGTAGCGGGTTCGATTCCCGCCGAGGGGTTGTATGTTCTTCAAGCACTTTCTTCTTGGTCTTTTATATGTATAATAAAAATATCTATATGAGTATGTAGTATGTACTAGATATGTGCGCCGATCGGCGTGGCGTACGCCGCCGGCCGTTTTAAGGTACATACTATGTACCTATATTACTTAGAGTATCTATCTATTAAGGTAAGTATACTATATTAATTATATCAGATATATAGTATGTACCAGTAACACAAGCTTAGAGCTTACCACGGGGCTAGATGTTGTGTGGATTGTCCGGAAATATTTATTTACTTTTTTAAATTTCTAGACCCTTCTCAGTAGATAAAATAGTACTTAATAGAAAATATCTATATACGTCTATTATATGAAGTATATCAGATATCTAGTACCCGTAACACAAGCTTAGAGCTTACCACGGGGCTAGATGTTGTTATTTGTGGGTTGTCCGAATATTTATTTTTAGTAGATGTGAGATATATTTATAAATTACGAATTTATGTGAGGTGTTTTTTTTGCAATTTTACAAGCCCGAAATATATTTATAATACTTTAAAATTTGAAAAGCTTTTATAGGCTTTTAACCTCGAATAAAATCTACATAAATAATCCTACTTATCATAAAAACCACAAGAAAAACTTTAAAAGTACCACAATCCATTTTATTTACTTTTCGCCTACAAAATGGCCTCCATCTTCAAAGATTATTCACAGGAATTGCACTATGCAGATTTCCCTGAGAGAAAATCAATAAGGTGCAAGCGGGACGGGCATATTTAACTAGAGGTGCGAGCGAGACGGGTGTATTACCCCGCTTTCCATAGAAAATATGGAAGCCTGAATTTGAACCTCGACATTGGAATTTAAACTCTATGTAGAGGTTATAAAGTGTTTCTTTCTTCGATGGAAGGAAAGAATATGGTTTTGCGATCTGGTTTCAAAATTTAAATTTTCGTTATTTTATTTTCAAGGTTCAAATTTTTAAAAGTTTTCACCTGTTAGATGGTTCTGGTTGGAGTTGAGAGTGCAAAATACACTCTGTTCCAAAAAAACTAAGCTATCCTAAAGAAACGAAGACTGTTCAGTTGAGAATTTAATTATAAATATAAAAAATAAAAGTAAAAATGTATAACTTGTATGCAAAATCTCGAAACCAAGGTTAGCCATATTTTCCAATATTTTTAATGATCGTGTTTTTGCTGTTTACATCAGTTTCTTCATTTTCTTACATTGTTTATGGCATGCTGTGCACCAAATTTCAAACATTTACAATACCAATAATTCCACACATTTCGTTCCTTTACTCTCTGTAAGTCAGTTTGCCAGTTGGCAGAGGCCTCCAAAGTCTCGAGCACGTCTCAAGGTTTCCTGTCTTTCAATATTTAATAGGTTTCATTTTGGAGAATGTTCTCAGCAGCTTCATGACTTGATTCCACCATCTCCCTTCCACTCCAGGACAAGCAGACGTATGGGGAATGACCATCCTTATATAGGGGATATTTCGTCCACTCGATTTGATTGTCACTCTATTTCGATTCTTAACCACCTTCATAACTCGCACTGCAAGGATTTGGAATTCGCTCCCAGTACTGGGAAGTATTTGTTTTAATGTCACAGAAACTTCGTTATAAACGAACGGAATCCTATCGAGGCGACTATTTAAGAAAAATAATATTTAATTCAGAATAAACACATTTCTTACTAATTACCCCAACCCCCGTAATCATAAAATTATTTCACTTTTTATATCATAAGTCTGATATAAAACTTACTTACTTATTATGGCTCAGCGACCCAAAGTGGGTCTTGGCCTCCGAAACGAGAGACTTCCACCGGTCTCTTTCCTGCGCTAGCTCTGACCAGTTCTCGATCCCGAGCTCTCGCAGGTCGGCCTCCACCATGTCCTTCCAGCGATATCTGGGACGACCGACTGGGCGCTGTCCAGTCTGTTGTCCAAGGTATGCTCTCCATACTCCCCGATCCTCCCCCATTCTGACCAAGTGGCCGAGCCATCGGAGTCGGTGGGCTTTTATTTCTCCTATGATATTTGGTTCGGCCACTAGTTCTTCAATCTCCGCGTTCTTTCGGACTCTCCAACTTCCATCCTCCCTTTGTGTTGGACCCAGGATCTTGCGGAGAATTTTCCTTTCCGCCACTAAAAGTTTATTCTCCTCTTTAAGTGTTAGTGTCCAAGCCTCACAGCCGTACATAAGAATTGGCCTGATTATGGTCTTATAGATACGGACTTTCGTCTGCCTGCTCAGAAGCCTGGACACCAACACTTTATGCAAAGCTGCACTACAACGAAGAGCGTTTTGGACTCGGATGTCAATTTCCTCCGCTCTAGTGTTCGTGTCCGTTATAATGCAGCCCAGGTATTTAAACCTTGTCACTCCAGTATACTTAGTATCTCCAACACGCAGGTCTTCTCTTTTAGCTCGGATATTTTTACGGCGTTTCATGTGAAGATACTCTGTTTTTTCGTGACTGATCCTGAGGCCTACAGCCTTCGCCTCTTCCTCCAGAACTCTCGCTGCCTCTGCCACCTGTTCGCAGTCTTCCCCTAACAAGACAAGGTCAAAAAAATAAAAAAATAATAAAATTTTCTGATATAAAAAGTGAAATAATTTTATGGTCAATAAAACGTTTGATAAAATACGTTATACATAATCCTAAATTAGGGCTAAATCTGTTTATTAAATTCAACAAAAGCTTTTCACACTTTTTTTGTGTCTTTTAACTTATTCAGTTATATTAGCCAGAAATAGCAGATGTTATAAATGTGTGTGTCCCAACCTAAAATAATATTGCAAATCAAATAGTTCCTGATCCTGAGAGAGGCCACGCTGTTCGTGTTGTATAGTTTGCTACGAAAATTGCATTTTGAGTTACTTCTCCGCAAGAGGCGCTGGTGTAGCGAGTGGTCCAAAATGTCAAATAACATCATTTGTATGACTAGCGAGAGTATTTCTGAATAAAAATCGGATCGGCAAGCGCAGCGTAGGACGTCCACCAACTAGATAGACGGACAACCTGGTGAAGGCTGCGGGCTCACGGTGGATGCAGGCCGCTGCCAGCCGAAATTACTGATTAAAGATATTGGACAGTGGACGTCATACGGCTGAGATAATGATGATTAATTATGTTATTCACAGCTATGTCTGAGATCTTACTTTCAGTAGAGCACAAAAACGGTGGAACACTTTGTCTAAACCAACATAATAATATACAAAATATACTTACCTATACGAAAAATAAACTATTAAAAATATTTTCTTTAGTAAATTGACTTACGGTTTGAAAGATTTGGATGTGAGGTGTATGGTACATCTATTCAATATAAATCTGTGAGTACCAAACCGATCTTATTAAATTTAAACAGGACCAATTTGCACGTACTTTCTTTAAAAAATAAAAGTCCTTTTAAGAAGAATTACATTTTTCAATTAACGAACATTTTTAATAAATACGTTTCGAATGGAGAACCCCTACCTTTTTAAGGAATCAGTTATCAAAGCAGACACAAATAGTAATATTTCTTTTCACCCACAAATAAAGAAAATAGTCCACCAAATCACGAACAATTAACACCATTATCAACCAAACCTAACCACCATCGCTTAACCCCAACCATAAAACGCCCAACCAATTACAAGAATATTACAATATTAAACTTTAATTGGGTCTGAAGTATAAACTCCCAGTAGGGCTTCTACTAAGTCCCTCCCATGCACACAAACACACACATAATACGAACACGCAAAACATCGTGGTGTGTGTGATATTGCCTAAGGAAATTTCGTGTGTGCGTGGAGTTCCTAATACAAATTGGTATGAGTAGAGATAGGGTTTGTTAGTGTGAGTGGATTGAGAAAAGTTAGGTTGCAGTGAAATATCGTAGTGTGCGTGAAGTTCCACATTCAAATTCGTATAAGTAGACAGAGTTTGTTGGTGTGTGTGGATTGAGAAAAGCTAGGTTAGTTTAGAGCTGTCACAGTGAGTTTGAAATAGCTAGTCTCCTCTCTTTTCAGCTGTAGTATGAACAAAAATTAATTTTCGATAAAATATGTATTTTTCCCATAATTTTAATTTAATTATTTCCATTCCTAAGGATCCTCTTAACTTATTTCTCAGAAAAGTTGATATACATAAATAAATAAAGATTTAAGTATAAAAAATCAACTCAAATTAACTTAAATAGTACATAGTAGTAAAGTAAAAGATAACGAGGGTGCAGTGTTAAACCCCTATAAATGCAAATAAACCGTAAATACGTTTTAATAGCCTACTAGAATCAGAATATCATGCTCTTTCTAGTGATGTTTACAGTTAACGTAAACTATAACTATATATTAAATATATATTATAATTTTTCACCCTTATCGGGTATTATCACTGCACCCTCGATAATGCAGTTTTACATTCCAAGTTTACACTTCTGCCAAACACACTTTATTTTTAATTCTTTCCAAATATTTTTTTTATCTGTATATGTTTTCATTTGACCACAATATCACCTGATGCAAAGTGACCAAGTGGTCTAAGATAGGGAATGAAGACCTAGAAGGTAGATGGCTTCTTCGGACCACATTACGAAACACGAAAAAATCGCTTCACGCACTGGCCCAGCCCGGAGGGTGGTGACAAGCCGCGGCCGAAGCCTACCACCAGAGATTGTTCTTAGCACCACCCGTAGGACACGTGTAAGGATTCAGAGAATAATTTTCCTGAGATAAATATAAGATGTATTCTTTCGAGCAACTTCCTTAAAGGAGTTTAAAAGGTTCTCTGAACGTATTATCTTACAGATATTTTACGAGCTATTCCTGTAATTTTCTGTGCCTATTTACACACACAAGCTAAAATAAATTTACTCAAACGCAGCCATAGAAGTAAGCTCTCTGATTGGTCGACAGAGCTTAGAGTTCGCACTTTGTACTTGTACTTGCAGATAAATACAGGCTGTTTACAATAGAATTTGACATCAATATTTTAATTGCTCTTAATTAGTCGTTAATTTTAGTTGTCGTAAAGTGTTTTAAAATCTTTATAAAATTTAACCTAGATTTAGATATATCCTCCGGCCTGACTGATTGTACTTCATAATGATCAGATTGCCTGTTCGTTTGTTTGGTCAGAGGAACTTTTAGACCTTAAGTCAATTCTTGTTTTTTTTTTGGAACTCTATGTTATTTAATTTTACAATAATTATTGTAAAATAATATCAGCCTGTAGGCACGATTCGCGGGGTAATGACACGTTTAAATCGTAGTACCTACGTCCCGAGCGCGTTCAAAACCGCGAATGTGCGGGGTAGAATTCAGAGCTTCATCTAAATTTGAATTTAGAAAGACGCGCGACGTAATGAGGAAATGTTTTCAAAAAGTGTGAATGTTTCAATGTCAGTTAATTTTGGCAGTTCCATTCCATTATTTGATTATTAGATACCTTTTGGAGACGCAAAAAAAAAAATCTTTTTCAGTTTATAATTTTATTTAATTTGACACTGGCAAACTGACGCGTCAAGCGCAGAGTCCAAATTATAAGAAATTGAATTGAATTATCTTGTGTTTTTTAAATGTGTTATTTTTTTTTGATAACTCGACTCTCATTGTTTTATGGGTGAAAACCTTATCGAATAAACAATGTCTTCCAAAACATAAGGACATTGGCTGTTGACGAGATATAGCCAGTCACGACCGTCATCGAAATAAAAGAAGAAGAATCAAATGATAGGGTATCTTCTTTTATTATATAAAATTTCTATGTCACAATGTTAGATACCGTACTCCTCGAAACGGCTTTACCGATTTTTCCAAATTTCATATACTTATTCAGTAGGTCTGAGAATCGGCTACTATTCTATCGGCTTATTATCTATTTTTCATTTTGCAAAACAACGTTTGCTGGGGTCAGCTAGTAATATATAGAAAATGTATTATTCAAGGCTGTAAATCCAGAAAGTAGTACCTAAGCACATAATATCAAAGAAACTGCTAACTTTATACTAAATAATTGCCGTTGTAAAATCTATTAAGTATAAAAAGTTTTGCGAACTTAACCATAACCAAAATATCACAATTTTTACAAAAAAACTATCTAAGTTGTTATTAATATCACCAAAGCAATTTCCAAGTTGACTTTGGCAAAGATATCTGTCAGATTTTTTGGTGGACGTCCGAAGCTGTGATTACTGATATCGCGTCGAAAAAAAAGCAAAATGGCGTTCAACTGAGTACCATATTTTTAATTTATTTAACTCGACACTGGCAAACTGACGCATCAAGCGCAGAGTCCAATAATAAGAAATTGATTGAATTGTGGTCGAAATTTTAGAACTATTAACTTGAAAAGTTCAAAGTTTCAAATTTTCGAACACAGAAAAACGATCTAACAACTACTGCAGTCTCACGGCAGAAATGATGATGATTTCTATACACATTCGCGCTTTTCCGCGCAATCCTTTAGTAGCTAAGAGCTTTAATGGAGGCAAATACCCCCTAAAGGGGAGATACCCCCCTTTAGTGAAGTGATGGGAGGGACTGTGAGGGGAAATATTCTTAATAACTCGTATGATATTCAGAGAGTTCTTTTAGGCCTGACGCTGCGTTAGGTGGGCGCGGTTTTATCTCAAACACGTACAACAGTGATACGTCTGGGTTGTTCTATTCGCTTATCAACTCAGTGTAAAATTGAAGCGAACTGTCAAGACAATGTTATTTCTTTGATTATTCTTAGTTTTTGTTTATATTAGCTTAAGTTGACCTGTCCATGTATGCCCTGTGTCCTGTGCCATTAAGGAAAAAAACGTTTTGCCTTTGACGTCACTGGCCTGGGTCATTAGCATTGAGCAAGCGTTTAAAGCGCAACTTTGCACTCTGGTATACTTAATAAATAACTACATATTATTTCTTTAACAATGAAAGCTGCATAAAAATCTATTGAACATTACATATAAAACATTTTCCCCGACAGTACCAATGGCTTCAGCCGGGGGATATTTACTAAGAAGGATCTGCTCGGAAAATGTGTTGTATCTCTCTCGCACCCCTTAAGCTGTTGTATTCTCTAACCCTCTCGCACAATCTATATAACTGAATAACTTAACATTCGACGCTTATTTTATTGAAATTTATTGGGGTGATATTCTTTCCAAAAATATTATTTCTGAGCGTAGTTTTTCTTTTAATAACGATAAATAGCCGATAAATAAAATACTGTTTTTAGAGCCTATTAGACTACATCTTTGTTTCATTATTTCTTTATGTCAAATAAGACATTTTTACTATTTTTTTTACTTTTTAATTTATGCCTGACTTGAGCGTAGGACTTCCAGAAGAGTGGACGATTATTCTAAGATGAATCCTTGAAGCATCTACTTGAGACAGCTTATGAAGAAATCATTGTCTTATTTTAGTAAAACATAATTATGTTGAAAGGTTTTTCAACCCCGACAAAAAAGAGGGGTGTTCTAAATTTGACGTGTCTGTCTGTCTGTGGGTCTGTGGGTCTATCTGTCTGTCTGTGACAAAAAATCTCCGAAACGGATGAAGCGATTTCAATCCTGTTTTTTTTGTATGAAAGGTAACTTTCGCGCGAGTGATCTATAGACAAGACATGTTGATGAAAATCGGTTGACCCGTGTAAAAGTTATGAGGGCTAATGTGGGGAAGGAAAACCGTAAATCTGCAAATATCGAGTATATTGTATTATAATGGGGCCTCAGATGAAAGCGCATCACGTGCACATTACAAAATAGTATGACTTTTTACTTTTAAGGGAACTAAGGTTCTGTTATCGGGGTTTTTAATAATTGTACATTTTGATTATTTATTTATTAGTCACCGTAAATGGCCTCGCGCCACGTTGCTTAACCTTGTAAAAATCAATTTTGTTGTAGTGTAGTGTAGCCCCCTTAAATATTTATTTATTGTATGTTTCTAGTATGAAAACTACTTGTACTTTTACTTTTCTATGCCTCTTATTGGTATTTTCCTTACGTACAACCTCAAATATCCCAGTATATATAGTTATACTATACCTAAAGTTCAGAAAAAGCCAATAAGTGTTCCATATGTCTATGTCTATGTCTAAGTATACGTAGCGGACATAAAGAACGTAACCCGACGCTTCCAATCAGGGTTTACGGCCGCGCGTTTCGGTGGCGGCCGTAAATTTAAGCGATAGATTTCATAGGTGCGCTCCTGTTGGAGCTCTCTACGCCCTTGTTAAATCCTTTTGTAATTCTGTAATTAATTTATTTATCCACCTGAGAAACAAATAGTACAGTAATAAATGCATATCTATCTACCTACAATTGGTTTCGTTACATGTGAATTCTCTTTAGCGGCTTATCAGTTGAAAGAAAGAAAGAAAGAAAGAAAGAAAAATATTTATTTGTGTACAAAAATAAGACAGATAACATTATTAAATTAAACTTAGATTAAAGTTGCCTTGTCAAATATATATATATAACCATGGTTACGATACAAAAACATAACAATATAATGCTAATAATCACGATAACAAAAGGATTGGTTTATTGATGAAACATTATGTTTCCACGTCAGAGAAGGGAAGGCTACCTAAGTCAATAAAAATATTTGTTTAATTTTTTTATCAAATTATTTCGTTAACATAAGAGTCGACATGAAAACGTTTTGCTGAACGTGCGACGCTGCCACAAACAAAAGACAGGTCAGCAGGTCAAGGTAGATGCATCGCACGCTACGATCAAAACAAATTGGTAATACTTCACCCCTTAAAACTTTATAGTTTTCAAGTCTCCTAGTCTATGTCCAGCAGTATGTCCGACATATAAAATTTGATGATTTGTTACATTTTTTCTGAAATAAATATGATAATTCTTGAAGGTAACAACTTAATGTTGTTGCTAAGAGGCTCTTAAAGTTATTCGTAAGGCTTCGGCCAAACAAAAGCGACTGAGAATCGTTAGTGACTAGCGCGCGGCGGACAATACCCATGTAGGGTATTACTCTCAGGCTCTTTGCACACCTACGCGACCACAAAGCGGGACTTTTTAGCCTTAATTTTTATTTAATATTTTTTTTTTAATAAGAATATGTGGTTTTCTCCAGAGCGTACGAGAACCAACCCTTGTGATTCTATTCAATACGTTGTTGGACCGTAAAAAGAAAATGGACGAACGATACATGTGTGTTTATTGTAAAATTGGGTTTGTTATCTATGGTTCCTGTAATGCAGTCTGTGGTTTGTTGTCTATGGTTGTAATGGACTCTGTGGACCCGCGGTTGTAATGTTTCAGTTTGGGAAACTACACATTTATGTAAGGGGATTTTTTATAGGTTTCTTGAAAGGCAAGGCTACTGAAGTATTTTGTCAAATATACGTACTGTCTCGCGCAAGGTTCTGTAACCAATAATTAGTCAGTAATTTACTAAATTCACGAGGACGCAAAAAGGCGTTCAACTGAGTAACATCTTTTTCCCTTTATATTTTTATTTAACTCGACACTGGCAAATTGTCGCTTCAAGCTCAAAGTCCAATTACAAGAAACTGAACTCAACTGACTTAATTCACGCACTTATCAGAATATATTTCAGATATATTTTTTTTTTATAAAAGTATAAAAACGTCCAAAAAAAATCAACCGTCGGCGTCGGTTATTTCTCTTCCGGAAACGCCCCATTTTACTTAATGAAAGAAAAGTTTATTTGTCACCAATTTACTTTAATTATAAATTAAAGTCCCTCTTAGCATCCCTCTGTCCCTATCGGTAATAATAATAATAATAATAAGATATTTATTTTCTCAACACTTATTACATAATTATCTCTAGGTTAAACATTGAAGGAGTGAAACATCGGTGTCGGTTATTACTCAAAAACTACTGAAAGGATCTATATGTGGTTTTCAGCAATAGGTAGAGTGATTCAAGAGGAAAGTATTTGCATCCGAGCAAAGCCGGGACGACCCAGCTAGTTAGGTAATCATTTGGTAAAGACTTATTAAACTTTGCTTTATTACTTACTAGCTTCCGCCTGCGGCTTCACCCTCGGTCAATAAATTAGTATTTGTCTTATGCTGGAAAAACAGCTATGTCCAACAAACTTGACGCAAATTGGGCTTTGTTTTTGTATTTGTATTTTTTGTATGTGTTATTCTGATATGTAAGCTATATTGCAAAAGGTAGGTGAGGGTTCGATTCCCGCCGGGGGGTAAAGTGTTTTTATGTTCTGCAAGCACTTTCTCCTTCGTCTGGGTGTTTAATATGTTTTTAAAAAAATATCTATGTATGTATGTCTATTATATTAAGTATATCGGATGTCTAGTACCCGTAACACAAGCTAAGAGCTTACCATGGGGCTAGATGTTGTTGTGTGAACTGTCCGGAATTACTTTTTTTTTTCTTACTGCGATGTCTCACATCATCCATCCAGTATTTTTTGCGTGAAAGAGTATCAACATCCTAACAAACTTTCGCGTTTATAATAATATTAGTATAGTGGGAATTTCAAAAGCTTTCAGATCCACAAAATAAAAAGTAGGTATATCTCTTCACCCTTTCTCGTGAAAGGGAGATAAAAGGGACAAACAAATAGTTAAGCCGCAGGGGTCGCCTCAAAAATTATGTAAATGATGTGAGCCTTCCACGAGGTGAAAATATTATCTCTGAAGGGCAAAATCCGGGTTATAATGTACCTATAGTTTGTTATATATAGCTTGATACGTGGGACATTGACGTTGACATTATGTACACGTAGTAATTACGCGCATGAAATTCCATATTTTTATTCCGTCATTATGTATGCAAGACAATAAATAATAAATGTAGCAATTATCATTAAATATCTTTTTGTAACATAAAAACTAACATACAGAGCAGGTGTTTATAATTAAACTAAATAAGGAAAAAAGATTCATCTTCTCAGAAAATTCTCTTTTCAGGACAATAATTTTCAACCCTTACAAATCGAAACACCAGTTAACCAACCAACAAAGAACCACCTTAACAGAAAACACACACTGATTGGAGCTCAATCTAAACTGGCCGATAAAAAGGTTAGGGAACCAACCAACGAATTCCGGTGGACGAAAACGGAACTAAAATGCTTCTAACAAAATTCTATACGGATTAGCAAAACCCGCGACGCTAGCGCCAATTTGAACGGAAATTTTGCTTTGGTTTTTTCTATTGTTTTTGCAAATCGGTTTCGCACATTGAAAATTGGTTAGTTTTAGATTTATTTTATTTGAATTGGCAAATATGTGATTCAATTTCCATGTTTGCTTGCGTTTGTTTGTTTTGGGAATTCGATTAGGAATTGTGTTTCCACTTCGCTTTCGTTTTCGGGATATTTTTAGTGTTGGTTTATACAGCTACCTACCTATAGCTCCTTAGTTCTCTGATAGTGTTTAGTTGTAGTTTTGTAGCATTGATAAATGATTAACTATAGAAATGTGGTAGGTTATCTAAAAGAATGACTAGAAACATTATCTATTTTAGTATAATAATGCTGAATGAAGGGCTTGAATGTTGAACATTCTTTAACAAAGTTACTCTCACTATGCAAGAGCGAAACCCTCTAACACAGGTATCTCTATACTTAAAAGGGGGTTTCCGATGTATTTATTTATAATCTAAAGATTAAGTGACTGAAATGAACTAATTTATTATTATTATTTTTTATATTATATTGAACGCCCTAATCTCTGAAATTAATGGTACGAATTGAAACATTATTTAAGTTTTAGACAGCCTATTTATCGTGGAAGGCTATAGGTACACAGGCGTCTTTTATCGGGAATATCTTCATCGTGCAAGTAGCAGTTTCAACAATGTTATTAAGGAGTGTAGTACATTTGATTTATTCTGCACAAGTGTGATTAAAGCACGGCGGCTTTTGAGTAGTAATTTCTTTGGCGATGCTGGGGTTTCTTATAGTAATTATTAAGCTCTTAGGTTTGTTATAAATAGTTCATGGTTAGTTTTGGTTTATGCACATAAATTAAATATTGGCTATTGCTATTAATGTCTGTTGTTAAGCGTATTCATGTGTAGTTTTGTTACGAGTATTGTTTGTTTTTGTGTAACGTCGTAATTTGTTAATAATTGTGTTTTTTGTCCGCGAGGGCTTTATAAATGGCTTTCTGTAATTTAATTTAACTACTTATTTTGCTGTGTTTAGCTGTAAGCCTTCCTTATAAATAAATAAATATACGACTACTGTATATAATCCAAAAATACGGGCAAAGCTGTGGTTTGTAAAGCTGGTATTAGATATATTTTTTTATCTATACTAATAATTATAAATCATCAAATTCAATTTTTTTTATGTTTTTTAAACTTACAGAAGTTTTATATTGATATGATAGTGCCAATTTTGTTTTGTGGCACGCCCAGGATGACTAGACTAGAGAATGCTTCAAGCATGAAGTCCTCTGTACATTGTTGTTTGTAAACAAGGTATAAATAAAAATGTATATATTATGAAGAGGTAAAGGTTAATTGTGAGAATGTTTGTGACGTTGGGGATAATCTCTGGGTCAACAAAACCGGTTTGAATAAAATTTGGTAGGTACGTTGTGGGTTTTAATGTTTTTAATCTATATCTATACTAATATATAAAGCTGAAGAGTTTGTTTGTTTGTTTGTTTTTTTTGTTTGTTTGTTTGTTTGTTTGAACGAGCTAATCTCCGAAACTACTGGTTCGAATTGAATAATTCTTTTTGTGTTGGATAGTCCAGTTATCGAGGAAGGCTACCTATAGGCTATATAACATCACGCTATGACCAATAGGAGCAAAGATATAGTGGAAAATGTGTAAAAACGGGAGAAATTGTTTATCTTTGAAGCCTTCCGTTGCTTGCGCCGTGAAAAGGTTCAAGATACACAAAAAATATGTATTAAAGAATAATAGCTCTTTTAATGATCTAAAAAACAGTCCGCGATAGTATAATATCTATCTTTTAAGATTAACTCACAAAAACCGTTTTTATGGTACCTAATTTGGTCGAAATAATTTGTTTAAGTTGTATCAACATAATAATATTAATCTTTATTCAAATAAATATGTTGTTGGTTAAGAGTACTTCATCCATTATAACGCGGGTAGCACCGCAGGACACAGCTAGTAAGTGATAAGCCTCACTTTGCAGGTCAAACTATTTTTAAATTTTATGCAGTAAAAATTAAGACACATCCGTAATCTTCGCGCACAGGATTTCGGATGTGTCTTAATTTTTTCTGCATAAAATTAAAACATTGTGGTTTGGTTTACAATATACAGTATTACAATTTGATCTCAGTTACGCGGTAAAACGAGTTAGCTTGACCTGATCGCTTTTATAGCCAATGGTGAAATCGAAGCTAAGTACGTAATTAAACGAGTTTAGCCTGATCTGAATGCGTTTATTGCCATTGGTGAAATCGGACCTTAGTTCGTTTTTTACTCAGTTTACACGTTTTTTTTTCAATATTATGTGTTGCGTTTTCTTTTAACACGTGGAATAATACACATAGGAATGACTACATCTTGCACTAGTGTATCTACTATAAAACTCATGATAATTTGACAGCTGTCAAAATCCCACGGGTGGTCGCGCCATAATATCCACTAATCCAGCGTGTTTGTGAAATTAATGAGTCTTGTAGAGTTCGGTTCGTGCTCAAAATGTGTTCGTAGCTAATCCGCGCAAAAAGTTTTAATTTATTGCGGGACCTCTTTTGAACATACAGATAATATTCTCATTAAAATTAGTTCTATTCTGATGACCTTTAAATTTGAATTAATAAACAAAAGTGTTTATGAAACTGGAACTATAAAAAATTTTTATTACCGCCATTACCCTATACTTTTTTACGAAATCCCTTGATACATCTCTAAATGTTGGTTGTATCACTTAAAAGATTAGTCACAGTCACGCAAAGACATGCCATTTTATAAACGGGAAATATTAGTTTCAACATAGGTATAAATTGCTCCAACAAACATCTAAATTTGCCACGGACAACTTTTGAATGCATAATAATAATATAAATATCCAAACAATCTGTTACACATTCAGCAAATGAGAACTAATTTATCCAAAACAAAAAAAAAACGATTCTTGAAACTTCCAATTTTTTATTTTTAACTTGACAGCATGATAACGCGACGAAATAATTGTGTAAACGACAAACGCATCCGAAAGTAGTCTGATAAATGGAGGGAAAGATTTGAAAAAAGAATCGACGATTGTTATGTTGCACGCTTGATTTTTTCATGTTCTATTTTCAGATGTCGTATTTTATCAACGAAGGTTGGAAGTTAGAAATAGTTTCAAGTCAAGGACAGGGTGCATCATAATAAATATCGAATTATAACTGAAATATTAAATTTACTACAGGTATTTACGCATGGATATTATTCCCATTTAGTTAATATCTATTTAAGAATGATTATTTATTGCATGAAGGCAAATGAACTGCAGTGGGCTGATACTTGATGCGGAATAGAGAAGAGAGAAAATATCTCTTTCGCGCCATAATAAATCAATTCAATATCTTGTTAAAAAAATTTTACCTACTCAATGAAAAATAAATTTAAGATGAAAAAAAACTTACTTAATACGCGATAAAAATATGATTTGAGCTATGTAGAGGTAGCAATCGTTTTTAGTTTGTGGTCTTATGTGATTGTGGACGGACTTATATAAAATAATGATAGGTACTTAATATTTAAATATAATGTATGATGAAATTAAACTATACTAGCTGACCCCAGCAAACCTTGTTTTGCAAAATGAAAAATAGATGTTAGCCGATTCTCAGACCTACTCAATATGCTCACAAAATTTCATGAGAATCGGTCAAGCCATTTTGGAGGAGTACGGGAACTAACATATTGTGACACGAGAATTTTATATATAAGATTTCCATGTTAGTCATCCTTGTAACTGTTTATCAAACTTTTAACATAAGAATCCATTTCGTATTTCAGAATAGCTTTTTAGTTTATGGGAAAGCTTTAAATTAGAAGGGAAGTAGATTATGATTATAAAAAAACAGTAAATGCGTAACAGATGCTAAAATTAAGTGCATTAGTTTATTAGTCAGAGCGGGACTGGTGCGGACAGAAATCTTTCAGTTTTTCGTGGTAAATTTATTAAAATATTAAATTTTGGTTACGAAGATAACAGTTACTACAAAGCAACTTCTCTTCTTGAAATTAAAATGAATGGTAGATATAATTATGAAATGTTAACTTTTTAGTCTATTGTTTCAAGA
The DNA here is from genome assembly GCA_929108375.1 of Gymnoscelis rufifasciata. Lineage (NCBI taxonomy): Eukaryota > Metazoa > Arthropoda > Insecta > Lepidoptera > Geometridae > Gymnoscelis > Gymnoscelis rufifasciata. Next base: position 10,062,492 of record OV815324.1, read on the forward strand.
GCTTATAGGTATCCCATGTCTATCAGAAGGACTATCGAATAGTTCGTCAGATTTTCATTGAAGTAAAATCTAAATGTATTATATGGTTTTTTAACATACTAAATGACGTATTTTTCCGGCTTGCATCATTATTAATGCCCTGATTCTTTCGTTCGATACATGGGCTCTACAATATCTAAGTTATAAGCATTATAATAACTACTGAGGTAGGTTGTTTGTCTGAACGCGCGAATCTCAGGAGCTACCCATTTGCTGCTGCCCATTCTTTCGATAAAGGCTACTTTACCGCGGGAAAGTAGGTAAGTTGTTCCCGCGGCAAAATACAAAAACTCTGGCAACGGTGGTATGTAAAGCTAGTATAAAATAAAGGCGCTTCAAAAGTGTGATCGTTGAATCTTTAAACAACTCAACGGATTTTTTATAATGTTTACTTCCATAGGCAAACAATTCACGGTGAGTTTTTATAAGTAAGAATGTAATTTTTGCACCCGTCTGAAGTCTAATTACTTAATCAATCAAATTATTATAAAATCTATTTTGTAATAATCACTTCTGAGCCCACCTGTACGTATGTCAACACAACCTCTTTAGCGCGCGTTCAGCAAGCAACATTACAAATTACCATCCGTCAAGAAATGGCGCGAATCGACCCGCGATGACAGCTTTATTCGACGCCATTTTGAGTCCATTTGGTAAAGTAGATAAATATTTATTGATAATAAAGTGTGGGAAGATGATGAGGAGAGTCTATTTTTGAAGCATTAGTGTGAAGGGTGGCCTATTTTAAATTTTGGGTCAGTTTTATTTCATTTATCTAGATAAAATTGGTATAATGATGACTCGTTTTTACCGAACGCTGGCGTATGTTAGACAATGCTGGACATTTTTTCTTTTTAGGAGAATTTTTTTTTCTTTTATAAATGGACAGTAATTTCTACCAATTTTTGGTTTGAGTTTACGTACCTACCTACCTTACCAGGAAGGAACATTATTATTACCCTAACATTTAGGTTCAGTGATGGATTTCCAGAAGAATAAATTCGAGCTCACTCGTTCATAGGACGTTAAAAAAACAGCTTTTATTTTCCAATGAGTAATTATTGTACTCCATTTGCAAAAAGCAATGATTTAAAAAATAACCTTACAGAAACAAGCAATGCCCTCTAAGTCCTTTGTTTGAAAACAAAGAGAACGCCTCCTATCTAATAACGGGTTACTACGATGTGACCTATGGTGCTTAATGCTGTGTTGATTTGGAAATAATATTATAGATGTCACTATCTGCAAATTAAAATAAACGCCATCTAGTGTAAATTTGTAGAATTTTTACGAAAGTAGATTCTTTCACAGATGGCGCTAATATTACTGATACTGGCAATACGATAACGTTCCATTGCACACTATTGATAGATATTGGTGATAAAACTGATAAATCATTCTCCTGCCCATAACCCACATTACGTGCGATCCACACAACATGTGTTTTTTCCTTCCTTTTTCCTCTGTCACTCTTCATCTATCAGGGTTTAACAGTAGATACAAAACTGTGTTAAGTAACATAATGTTTCAGAAATAAAAACCTTAATTATTTACAGCTTTATCATTAACTATGTTTGAAAAAAAAAACCTATTCATGTTGTAATGATAATGTTAAAATATAAATGATACAATCTTTCATAACATAATGATTGCCATTTAAATAGTTCTAATTCTATGTGTTGTTAGGTCCTAACGTTGCTCATGCCAAGGATATCTGGATATATGTAAATGAAACACCTTTATGTTACCACATGAAAAAAACAATAAATGATTGTGATTATGACTATGATTTTATCACTCACGCCTTTCTAACACACAACATGATTGTCATCCTATCCTTCACACAGTCCTTCCCTTCCGTCTCATCTACTTATTTTTACATATTTTGAATTGTGATACATATGCATGACATGAGTGAATTTAATATTTTCACTCCAATATCTTTTGAACGAAATAATATTTTCGTTATTTTCCAATACCAAATTAGGTTTTATTTGCGTCTAGTTTTTACGTTTACGGTCGAGTTTCTTTAGTTTTGTACATTTTTAGCGAAAATGAAACGTATCATTAATCAGTCAATGTTGCCAGTCCACAAAATAAAACAGAAATAACTTGTCGCAAATCCTCCATTTTCCCTTTGTAACTAACCGGTGTCCAAAACACGTGCGTACGATCAAGTTACTTAGAAAAATAGTGTGTTCGCGAATTAATAGCTTCCTATAACATTACTAAACAGTGCGCCGTATTTCCGTCGACAGGTGACGCATATCCATCGTCAGAATGAACACCGAGAAGCTAAAGAAGCTGCAATCGCAGGTCCGCATCGGCGGCAAGGGTACTCCGAGGCGTAAGAAGAAGGTAGTTCACGTTACCGCCGCCACAGACGACAAGAAACTCCAGTCTTCCCTCAAAAAGCTGTCAGTGAACATAATCCCTGGCATCGAGGAGGTTAATATGATCAAAGATGACGGCACAGTTATACATTTCAACAATCCAAAGGCGCAGGCCTCGCTTGCGGCGAACACATTCGCTATCACAGGTCACGGTGAGAACAAACAGATCGCAGAGATGCTCCCGGGTATCCTTAGCCAGCTCGGGCCCGAGGGTCTCAACCAGCTCAAAAGACTTGCGTCCAGCGTCGCGGCGCCCAAGCCATTGGACGAGGATGACGAGGTACCTAACCTAGTCGGAAACTTCGACGAGGCCTCAAAACAGGAGGCGAAGGAAGTCAAAGCCGAAGAGAAGGAGGCAGAGAAGAAACCCGAATCCGACACCAAAGCAGACAAAAAAACTGACTAAATAACCAACTCGGATTTAGTTTTTAATTTTGCTCGCCCCACACAGTGAACACAGAATTTCTAAAGTCACAGAGGTGTGTCTCAAAACTGTTTAAGCTGAGTATTCTATTGTGTTCCTAAATGTATTACAAATTAACCTTTTTTTGCATTTGTTGTATAGCTGTGGTGTAGGCGGAAGGGACATTGGTTTGTTTTTATTTTCTGTGACTTGTGACTTTAGGAATTCAATGGCCATCCTTATTTTCTATATTGCTTGTCTCTTGCACTAATACATACATATTCAGTATAAAACTGCATAATGGTTTACGTCGATTCTCATATATAATATAGGACTTAGATAAGTGTTAATAAACCTATTGTTGAGATTTGGCTTTATCGGAACAATATTTAAAGAAAATCTATTTCCAAAAACATTATTTTTGACAGTGCACACAAATTATAGGAATTAATTATGTATATTACGGTGTAAAACCTTATAAAATATTTTATAATAGTATTTAAAAATTGTTAATTCATGTCCGACGAAAAATATGCTTTCTCATTGTAAAAGTAAACAGAATAGGGTAATAAATATTAGTCACAGGTAGCTCTTTAGGAATATCTGAGCTATGTAACATGTATAAAAACATAAAAATTGCAAAAAAACAAAAATGATTGAAGATTTGTATCTTGTTGTAAGACATTGAATAAACTTTGGTCAACGAACATTGCATTTTATTTACCCATCCCTAATTAAGATAGACATTATCTGACATAGTTCCATAATAAGGAGTAACTTGTTCTACATTAACTACGACCTTTGAACTTTAAATGTTGCCATTGCTTTATTGATCTTGTTTGCTCAACCATTTTCTCACTGCAGTGCAGTGCAAATCACATTCTAGTAGTAAGTTTATAGGTTTTGGATTCAACCTTGACCTCAAATTTGGACCTTTTATCATACTAAACATCCATTATTGTAACATACTTTTGGCAAATAAATACTTTTCATTTCAATTGAAGTACATCCAAGAATGAATCATAATAGATGACCTATAAATTATTTCAAATAACCAATCATTGATACCTACAGAAACAGCTTTTGACGAGTATTTTGATTTACTGATCTCATTAGTGCAGTTGCAAGAAGGCAAATAAAATAATATATACCTAAGCAATATTCAAGTAGGTAGATATTACTAAAATAAAGCATTTTAACGGAGCTAGTTGTCAAATGGTGCGGGCCGTATATTTGCAGGGGCATGTAGGTAAGAATATATATACAAATACCAAATCGACTATTCTACATATTTAGTGGTCCTTTTAAATAGCATTTTTTTTTATAAGGATTCGATACAGAGTGTCACATTTAGAAAATCATAGTAGGTTTTACTTAATTTGTGGTCTACAGTAGGTATAACATAAATATCATGGTCATCTCACATTAGTAGTCGTGGTAAGTTGTAATAAAAATGTGTTGTAATCAAAATATTACAAGACTGAAATAAAAAGCGTTTCATTTACAAAATATTAAAAAAGTAAATATTGACAAAACCTCCTCCTTTTTGTAATCGGTTAAAAATAAGGTCTTCAGCATCCGATCGCTCTTTTATGGGGTCAGGTAAAAGGTAAATATTAGGTACCTATATAAAATAATCTATACTAACTTAAATATTTTAACAAGCTGAAGAGTTTGAACGCGATTATCTTAGGAATTACTGGTCTGATTTTAAAAATTATTTCAGTGTCAGATAGTCTATTTATCGAGGCATGCTATAGGCCACCTTTTTACCTCGGGAAACTCCGAAAACACGGGTAACGTGGCGTGTAACTGTAAAGCTAGTATCTAATAGGCGGCCTGGCCATCTTAATATTATTAGAGGTCAATGATGGGAAATTCTCGATCGCAGTGCGATAAACATCAGTTTTATCGTATCAGTCAATATTTTTATTTTTAACCCCCGACCAAAAAAGAGGGGTGTTATAAGTTTGACGGGTTTGTCAGTCTGTCTGTCTGTCTGGGACATCATAGCTCCCGAACGAATGGAGCGATTTCAATTTAGTATTTTTTGTAAGAAAGGTGAGTTTAGCTCGGGTGTTCTTAGATGTTCCATAACATAATATTGAGTAATATGCACGCGATGCGCTTTTATTTGATACCCCACTTGCAGATTTTCGGTTTTCCTACCCCACTCTAACACCCATAACTTTTAAACGGCTCAACTGATATTCATGAAACATGTCTAAGAACACCCGGGCCAAACTCACCTTAAGTGAAAATATTGTAATCTCATTGTAAATTAACTGTTTTTATTTTTATGAAATAAACATATCTTTGAACTTAAATACAAATTACAGAACGGGTCACCGTTACATAGAAGATACATTTTTATACCATTCGTTAAATTATATCGCACATTTTTAACGCCGCAAATGCGGGATCGACCGAAACATTCGAGTAGGTACCTATACTCCCACATTGCCCAAAAAAAGCTAGTCTTAACTTTTCCTGTTAGCTCGTTATAGTAGGCGTTTTGTACGTTTTATAAAAATAATGTAGGTACTTACCTACCTACTTTGTAAGCAATGCGCTTGAGCCTCAAGCAAGGTTCGCTTCGCACACAAAACGAGGTCCTTCCCCAAGGTCATTTAGTCTAGATACTAAATGATGATTGAAAAAATAAACATTAAATGGTATCCATGACATAGTATAAGATTTAGTACTTTGCAATAATTATTAAATAACCTAATGGATACCTATACTAACCTATCTTAGAAGTTAAATCTATAACATAATTTGTTTTTTTGTCTTTATCAGTAGGTACCTACCTATGTGCTCACATACGAAAGGCACCTTCATTCTACCATATCTACTTCTTTACTTAGGTTTAGGTAAGTACAAATTACAAAACGGTTCCACTTCTGGGACACAGGGACTTCTCTCATGGCGAGAGAGTATAGCATTCGATAACTAAATCAATTAAACCTCTAAACTGTAGGTACTATATTTTATTTATATTCTTAAAAAAATATATTTCAATGAGTGCACTATTTTTATTGTCAGGCGGTTCAATTATTTTTGATTGTCGCTAAAAATAATGATGAATGATGCTCTCTGACTTAGAATAGAAAACTATTAAATATTAAATAAAACGATTGCGGAGGAGATAATAATAATCCTACCTACATAACAGACTACGTATAATATGTGATGTGTTATTCGATACTGATGTCATGTTTTATTAAAATGATGAGAAAGGATGTTGCGGTTGCGGTTTCTGATATATTCCTCAACTATAAGTTACCTATTATACTATATAGCGATTACATAGTTATCATATTTTATCTCTATTATAGTATGCTAATGATAGCGGTAATATACTGGGGGGTAGGTATTATTCCCTATATTATTGCGTGCATCCCCTAAGAAATGGAAATAAAAACCATATCCACGTCCTGACTAATTCTAATTTTTGCTCGCCAGGTGCGCGACGACCGACCGACCGACCGACGCGACGGCCGCAAGGATTTTTAAACGCTTTCTGGAATCAAATTGTAGAAATAGTATAATGTCATTATCATCATAACATGTCAAATTGACATCAACTGTCATCACAAACAGCTGGTGGTCTTGTGTTTATTTTAAGGGGGTTTCTTCTGCCCAATTTAAACAACAAAATATAGCATTTCTTGTGAAATACTCTACAAAATCAGTAGAGGTTCACAATGATCGCTAGACCTTGGACTGACGACCTTCCTAAATGCCGGAATACGGTGGTAGCTTCGTATTTCTCCAGACTGGGAGGGCACACCAACACTACGGACGACTATTTATGTTTTTACTGCCAAACTGAAGATAATTTGTAAGTTTATTTTAAGTTTTTTCTGCATGTATCGCTATATTTTCTAAACAGGCGCCACCCCACACTTATATACAACCACCCTCAATCACAGCCTAAATAGCTTTATTGTTGATTAAAGGTACCTTATCTAAAATCATACTAGACTTTGTCACTACATAGACTATTTATATAGAATACTAAATGTACAGAATGCTACCCTGTGTATGGTATATTTTTAGGGAAAATATTATATCTTTTTAATTCTTCAAGGTGCCTATATGGATTGTTCGAGCCTCACAATGGCCTCGACGCAGCTCGGTTCATCATGCAGAGAATGGCGGTGGAAATACTGTTCAGCCCGCCTTCTACTAACAGCGATGAGGAGATCCGAGAGAGATTGAGGTATGTAATCATGAATTAAATAATTTTGGCATTGTTGAGAGTTATTTCCCTCTTGAATTTGTCTTCTACTTTTTAGTTTTGCCTTCTACAATATTTTTCACAAAGCATTAATTTGCACCAGAGTTTGTCTCACAAACAAAAATATTTGAAAATATTTGTGATAATACAAAAATGTGTTATATTGACAAATATTAAGATTAAAATTCGTTTTTATCATAACTAATGTAGTTTTATCATAACAAAGATAAATTAGATAAAATGTACATATCTCATTTGTATCTAATTGAATTTTGCAACTAAATAGCTTATGTGGAACATCAGAAACAATTTTTTAAATTCCTATGAAAGGTGTGCTAAAAAAACATCCAATAAGAAACAGAATACAATAAACAATAAAGTCCTAGTAAGAAACTTTATTAGCGTTAAGGTATGGAACCATAAACAATCCTAACCTTATAATTCAATAAATTAACTTTATTCGAATTATATTGTTGTTTTACAGGAACGCGTTTGTATCAGTAGAGAAAGCCTACATCGAAAACTATGATGGAATGATAGCTGAACGAACAAGCTTACAGTACCAATTGCAGATTTTATCAGAGTCCCAGGTAAATTTCATTATAGTATGAGAGTTTTTGACACTTGGTTATGTAATGCATTACGGGGCCAGTAGATAGACTGGCTTTCCCTTAAGGTAAAATAGCCTATAATCTTCCTCGAAAAATGAGCTTTAATTCCAGTAAATTAGATTTTATTACTGTGTAGCAGTATTGGATTTTCCCGCGGTATCACATATTTTCCCGCCTAGCCTTATCCATAGCCCATGTCACTTCTTAAGCTTTAGAGAATCTGTATATTAAATTTCATTCAAATTGGTTCAGTAGATCCAGAGATACCCCCAATACAATAGAGATACAATGTCACAAACATTCTCTCAAATTTTACCTTTTATTTAATATTTGTAATTAGTATAGATTAAAAGTTTTCCCAGTAAATTTCTTCTTCTTCTTCATCTTTTATTAGTTGGCGTCCGTGAATGGCAGTAAATTTCTTATAATTGGACTCTGCGCTTGAAACGTCAGTTTGCCAGTTTCAAGTTAAATAAAGTTTTAGAACGAAAAAGATCAAGAGAAGATCTCATCTCAGTTGTACGCCTTTTGCGTCGCCACATAATGGCTGCCTCAATGGCGCGATGGGTGGATGGTGGTGGGTGTTACGGTCTGCTTGCGGCGCAACAGGTAGTTGGTTCGATTACCGCCGAGGGGTCAAGTGATTGTATGTTCTGTTTCCTTGGTTTGGGTGTTCAATATGTACCTCTATAATAAAAAATATACATATAATACACCTAGCTGATTTCGGATACAGTGACCTTATTAAGCAATTTCTAGATCTTATGTGGCTAATGTACCCAAGTCTAGCTATCTATGTATGTTTATTATAATAAGTATATCAGATTTCTCATACCCATGTCACAAGCTTAGAAATTACCACGGGGCTAGATGTTGTTGAGTGGATTGAAATATTAATTTATTTATCAAAAAATTGTCAGCATTAGACAATTTTGTTAATATTTATTTATAAGTACCTCTATATTTATTATAAACTAGTGGCCCGCCCTTCCCTAGACCTCCACGAACATTTCAAGACTATGATAAGATAAATCCGTTCAGCCGTTCTCGAGTTTTAATTAGACTAACGAACAACAATTCATTTTTATTTATATAGATAATTTATTTTATATCCAGAAAGCCAACAGCGACATCTTAGCACGACTGAAGGAGATTGACCAACACCTGTCTGGGGGCGCCACCGTCGTGCTCGCGCTGGTGCACAACAACAAACTGTTTGTGGCCAATGTAGGAGAACCGAGGTATGATACTTCTACCTTCTAACTCAAACTTCACAGGGACTTCTCTCACGACTTGAGAGATTTGACCATCATTCACCACGCTGGCCAAGTGCGGATTGGTGAATGTAACATGTCTTTAAAGAATCTCAGAACATACCGGTTTTCTCACGATGTTTGCCTTCACCGTTAAAGCACGTGTTTTAAGGCGCACATGCATTTTTCAAGAATCAAGAAAGAAGAAATTTACCTCTCTTGTCACGAGAGATGTCCCCGTGTCCCAGCAGTGGGAACGTAGTATCTCAAACTTCTCTCTCGGTCTCTATGATGAATACAGCTAAAGATAAGCTCTCTGTCATCTGTCAAGTTAACTGACTTGCATAACAGGTTTAAGTTAGTTTCCGTTTGATTCAATAAAAAACATACTACATTTCAGGGCACTACTGTGTAAGACAGACGAGAACTCGGTGCTGAGGGTGGTCCAACTCACCGTGGACCACAGCCTCCACAACGAAGATGAGCTGCAGAGATTATCTCAGCTGGGGTTAGACCTCAATAAACTCAGGAATGGTATGTAAAAGTTCCTTATATAACTTCTTCCAGACGTTAAAAAAAAAAAAATATATATATATATATATCAACTGCTATGAGGCTAAACTGAGCTAGAGAGCTAGAGATTAGGTTAGGCTAAAAAAATAAGAGGCTTTTTTCCAAACAAAAGGCCTCCAAATCGAAAAGTTGTAGAGCAAAATATGTTAGCCTGGTGCGTGACCTTCACCCCCTTCCCCCCCCCCCTCCCCTTCCCTTTGATTATGCTTTCCGCAGTATATACCATAAAGGAAACACCTTGTATATATAAATCTTCTGTACGTGTGTAAGTCATTGAACTACCCCTAAACGGTTGGACTGTTTTTGATGACATATTTTGTGTGTGTGTAAGTGGGTTCGAGAATGGTTAAGATTCACAATACGGTCAACTAGATGCGAAGCAGGGGCGGACCGTTAGTTCATTATAATATTCTAACTGAAGTAATTGTGATTCAATAAACATCAGGACAATACTGGGCATTCTTCATTGTTGCTTCGAGGCATGTCTGACGCTACAGACTGTGATCATTGGGACCCCTCCCCATCATATTTATATTATTACAATACAATACAAAAACACTTCATTGTACACCTAAACAAAACAATAGTTACAAAAAAAATTGTGTGTGCGATTCACACACGATAGAAGTGAAACTTCAGTAAATCGACAAAAGAATAAGAAGAATAAAAAAAAAAAAAAAAAAAAATACTATGCAAAAAGATTTTGTCCGGGCGGTCACCCATCCAAGTCCTGGCGTCGCGCAAAGTTGCTTAACCTTGTTAGCGTTTAAGATTGGCTTATTTCCACTTCCGTTGCATCCGGTTTCAAATCACAACGATTCTAAAGAAGTTTCACTTCAAAAATCTCATAAGAGCGTTGTCTTCTAGGCAACCTTAAGATGGGAAAGAGAGAATTGGAAATACAAATTAGACTGGGTGTACTGACATTGTATTGTGTGTTACAGCGCAATACCTCGGAAACCAGACAGGGACCCGCTGTCTCGGCAACTACCTGGTGAAGGGGCTGCACCGCGCCTTCCCCGCGCTCGCCGCCGCGGCCGCGGAGCCCGTCGTGGCCCGGCCGGAGGTCCTGGGGCCCGTCCAGCTGGACGACAGCTGCAGGTAATGTCACATTAACTACAACTGCTGCTAATTGGACAATTAGTCATCATATTCTAAATTTGTGTACACCCTTAGGTAGGGTTTATCACTTTGTATGTTAAACTTATAATAGTTACCTATAAATAAGAACTCTAAAATTGTAATAACTGCTATAGCTGTGTTGTTATAATCGCTTCTCAACAAAAACATTGAAGCGAAATGTCAAGACAATGTTATTTCCTTGATATTTTTTGTTTAAGCAATTTAGTTTTTTTAATTTTAATTCGACCTGTCCATGTAGGCTATGTGCTTCTAAGGAAATAAACGTTTTGACTTTGACTTTGTAAAAACATAAAGACATTATTAGTCCTAGGTATACATACGCGTTAATGACTCCTTTAAACTAAAAATCCGCCTGTAAGTCTGATATAAAATTAAATGTATTTGGAACAGATTACAAATTAACATCGAGCTGCTACTAAAGTTATAAATACTGTGTTGCAGTATCAGCGCCCTCCTCCCTCAAGATAAAAGTAAGAGAGTGATAGTTAGCAAACAAATAGAGACTATGTACTAAGATTAACTAAAGCTAGCTCAGTTAACATACAAATGATTGAAATTGTAATGAATGGTGGTTAGGTAAACAATGCCCATGACACATCAAAACTCATAAGAGTTAGGACGACAAAGACAATAAGTACCTATAAATAAATAAAAATAAAATAAAAAGTTTCTTTATTCTGACAGTGTCCACATACATACAAATTACAAAAATTAAAACATTAAAAAAGACATTAAATTAAATTAAAACATTAAAAAAGCCATTAAATTAAATTAAAACATTAAAAAAAAAGCCATTAAATTAAATTAAAATTGCACCAGTCATTCAACAGACTCCCACCCAACCCATGGAGTCTAGTGAGTGAGGACTCTGTTGAATGTCTGAATGATGGGCGAGGCAAACTTGCTGCCCACAACCTGCAGGATGGAGTTAGTACTGCTCCATGTTCTGCGCAGCAGCGAGGCTGTTTTAGCGAACCTATGAAATAAGTCCGAATCGGTTGTGTGTGAAAATATAAACGTGAAATGTTTTATATTATGGTTTCAACTTTGATTATGCTTTTATTTCCAGATTCCTAATCTTAGTCAGTTCAGGAGTATACAAACGCATACAAGAATCCAAAGGCAGCAGCGAACAGACAAACAAAATGCTGTCACAAATCATAGTAGAAAACTTCAGGAAGCAAACCGAATTCCAAACAGTCAGTCAGTCCGTGCTCGAGGAAATAGAAGAAGAATTCATAAGCTATTGCTTCAAAAATAACCTCTCACCAAGACCTAACACTCACCTATCTTTGCTAATAAGAAATTTCAACTTTCTACCACCTATCACAGAAGAGACAACTGCTAAAAATGCCGTTCGATTCAACCCAATCGTACAATCCAAATCGAATACTTTACTCAACGAAATCGATTCGGAAAACTACTCGTCGACGAATACGGAGTCGATTGTTGATACGAATCGATCGATTGAATCGAGCTCGGATGTAGATCCGAGTGGTAGGCCGTTTGATAGAGATCGCAAGGTGAAACCGTATGTTGATTTTAGTGGTTATTTCGATAATGTGGCTAAAGCTAGGAGGAATGGTACCTTGCCTGGGTTCATAAAATAAATAATAATAAATTGGTTATATAGGAATAATGGACATAATGACTACATACAAAAAAGTATTCTATTTAGTCTATCTAGAAGCCCATCCATAATGACAAGACACCTTTTTTTATGTTTTTATTTTCTGGTGTACTAAAGTGTTGCCTATCCATCTAGTAGACAAAATGCCTTAAGTAAAAGTTGCCTTACCAGATTATGTATAGAGGAGCAGTAGAGAACTTAATTAATTGATAAAATTCGTCATGTTATATATTGTTGTAGTTATTTACTGTTCTCTTTATCTTATCATAGTTATAAGTTGTGAATATTAGAAATAAAAATAATTTATACAAATAAATGTTTATTGAATACACATACAATATAGCCTAAAAGTAAATAAAATGCAGACAATAATTTAGACGGGTTTGTAGTCCAACTTGCTTTCCAATTTCTTATTGTCGGCCACTTTGCGTACCGCCTTCATCAGATCCTCCTGAAAAGGAAAATTTAAATTAATTAATTGCAAAACGCTGTGTATATCTATTTTGGTCGGCCGACACCGATGTTCATAAGAATCATAAATTGTTTATGGTTTGGAAATCTGGTGATTCATGTCAGATGTTAAGACCACGTAAAGCTACACAGATTCTGCTACATTGAGCATACAAACATAACATTTCATGTCACTTATTATCATTGATCGAATTATTCAGAATATAATATTAAAAATTATTATTATATTGGACAGTAAGTCCTGTTTACCATACATCTAGATGGTGGACATACTAAGCTATATGTACTTTCTTTGTTTTTGACAATAAAGAGGGGTGTTATAAGTTTGTCTGTCTGTCTGTGACATCTTAGTTCCCATACGGATGGAGCGATTTCAATCTTGTTTTTGAAGTGTAACTTCTTTAGAATCGTGATTTCAAACCGGATGCACCGGAAATGCGACAGTTAAGCCAATCCTAAACGCTAACAAGGTTAAGCAACTTTGCGCGACGCTAGTACTTGGATGGGTGACCGACCGAATAAAATCTTTTTGCACGGTATTTTTTTTTTATTCATCTCATTATTACACTATTATCTACATATATTTTAGTTCTTAAGCATTGTTTTTTTTGTATTAGAGTAAATTATAAAGATAATGTCTAAAGTATATCAGAATCTAGTACCCGTAACACAAGCTTAGAGCTTACCACGGTGCTAGATGTTGTGTGGATTGTCTGGTTTTTTTTTTTTTTGAAGTGAAACTTCTATAGAATCGTAGTGATTTCAAACCGGAAGCAAAAAGATGAAACGGAAATGGTAAGAGACACAAATAGGTACAATGCTTTATTTAAATTTCTTTGAGCGATACTTCGTAGTTGAGACTACGAAGTATCGCGCAAAGAGGTATTGCTGTATATTATTTATATTATTTTGTAACATACTTTATGTAATACGCTTCATTGAAGTAATATAAATAATCCGAATAATTACAGATATATGTTTGTTTCTCTTATCATTTTAGCAGATGCGTTCATTTACCCTTTTTTTCTATTCGATATATATCATAATAATAGTTCGTAAGTAGTAGACTCCAATCGTGCGTCGTAGCTGACACACACACACTTTTTTTTTATTCTTCTTATTCTTTCATCGATTTACTGAAGTTTCACTTCTATCGTGTGTGAATCGCACACACACCTTTTTTAATATTGTATTGTACCTGTATTATGTACTCTCTCTCTGCGCGGATGGCGAATAGACCAGCCTCGGTGCAGACGTTCCGGAGATCAGCTCCGTTGAAGGTGTCTGACAGCTTGACCACTGCCTCATAGTCCATCTCCCCGTGCTTGGCTATCGGTTGGGCGTGGATCTTGAGGATTTCCAGTCTGTAATTTAAAACATTAAATAAATAAACATTGTTCATGACATGTTCTGAGAGCTCTAAAGAGTTTGAAGGACATGTGACATTTACCAACCCGCACTTGGCCAGCTTGGTCAATTAATGGCCTAATCTCTCTCGCCAATAGACTTCCCCTATGTGTCTCAGCAGTGAGAACTTTAATAGGGTGATGATGATCTTGATGGTTTTTTTTTTCTTTTTTATTCTGGGTAAGCCTTTATTTGACCAAAATCTCACCTGATGTAAAGTGACGATGTGGTCTAAGATGGGGCATGAAGACTAAGAAGGGAAGGCTTCTCCGGTCCACATTACGAAACACGAAAAAATCGCTTCGCTGGCCCAGCCCGGAGGGTGGTGACAAGCCGCGGCCGAAGCCTACCACCAGAGACTGTTCTGAGCACCACACGGAGGTCACGTGTAAGGATTCAGAGGGTTACCACTTACTGACGTGAACAGACAAAACCTCCAAGGATGGTACGGGCTCACCTAGCCTGCTCGTTGGGCAGTGGTATCTCAATCTTGCGGTCGAGGCGGCCGGGCCGCAGCAGCGCCGGGTCCAGCGTGTCGGGCCGGTTGGTCGCCATGATCATCTTCACCTGCCCCAGCGAGTCGAAGCCGTCCATCTGGTTCAGCAGCTCCATCAGCGTGCGCTGGATCTCGCGGTCCGCCGACGTGCCCTCGGAGAAGCGCCGACCGCCTGAATTGAGGATTAGAGCCACGTGAGTAGGTTTCATATCATTTAGAACGGGATATTCACCATGATTGATTGTCTTTCGAGTTTCCCGATATTTCGGCACAGTTACATGCGCCATGATGGAGTTCAACCGTGATCAAATATCCCGTTATAAATCTAAATAACATTAATAACCATGATAGTTTCAAAAGTTAGGTTTCATATCATTTAAAAAAATTGTAAAAGCGTGTAAAAAATTGAAGAAAACTGTCAAGATAATGTTATTTCCTTGATTATTGATAGTTTTTATTTAAATTAGCTTTAAGTTGACCTGTCCATGTAAGCATGGGCTTCTAAGGAAATAAACGTTTTGACTTTGACTTTATTGACAAGAAGAGGTTGTATCACTTATTATGTATTTACAAAACATAATCTATGTAGTATATCAATCAACTAGTACCCATAGTACAAGCTCTGCTTAGTTTGGGGTTAGGTAATGCTGTGGTGATTAGTCCGGAATTATTTATTTATTTATTTTATTTATTGTAGAATTATTATTACTTAAAATGTATTTTGTCGTTCACACTTCACAGTAATTAATAAATCTAAATTTAAAATTTAAGAAAAACCCCCGATTCCAATGCCTTAATTTCCTTAAATATAAAACAACATAATATTATGTACCTAATGTGGACGCGATGCGTTTTCATTTGATACCCCACACTAGTATATTTGCAGATTTTCGGTTTTGCTTCCCCACTCTCACCCCCATAACTTTTAAACGGCCCAACCGATTTTCATGAAACATGTCTAAGAACACTCGCGCAAGACTCACCTTTCATACAAAAAAAACTAAATTGAAATCACTCCATCCGTTCGGGAGCTATGGTGACACAGACAGACAGACAGACAGACACACAGACAGACAGACAGACAGACAGACACGTCAAACTTATAACACCCCTCTTTTTTGGTCGGGGGTTAAAAATAACACATAACATTAATCTAACGTATTTGAAGCAGCTATTGCTGGTGCGTATAGTTTAAAATATTATATTTATTTGTAAGTTTTGCAAATAAATATACTAATTTTGTATCACGATCAATTTGGTTTCTTTATATAAAGAGATTATAATTAATGGACATTATTCAACTGTCATTAACTTTGATTTTGGTTATGCTTGTAAAAATGTACCATAATATGTTTTAATTTAGGTTAATTTCAGTTCGCTTCATATAAAAAAAGTATTGCAATCTCTTTATCCGTTTGGGAGCTATGATGCTACAGACAGACAGACGCGTCCGACCTGCAACACCCTTCTTTATCAGTCGGGGGTTAAATATTACCAATCGGTCCTGTAAATTCGGCTGTAATAATTGTGGTATATATTTATAAACTACCTGACCCCAGCAAACGCCGTCCAGTAGCCGATTCTTAGACCTACTTAATATGCATATAAGTCTGAAAACCAGCGTTGCTTCGATCCCTCTCCCGGGGAGCGGAGTGGCATTAAGCTGAGACTGCTCCTTTTTTGGTACATGGCAGCACAACCTGGCAGCTAATTATCTGTTTGTGGTTTTTATGTTAATTTTCTTGTGTCTGTTTGTGTATGCTGTCTTCTGTGCTGTTGTTTGTTAATGTACCAACTTAAATGCATTTATTTCATTTAAAAAAAAAAAAAAAAAATTCATAATAAAGGTTCTGCCGTTTCGGAGGAGTTCCGTAACTAACATTGTGGCATGGAAATTTGATATAGACAAACGTATTTAGTTACCAATAGCGTCGATCTCGTCCATGAATATGATGCATGGCTGATGGTCGCGCGCGTAGTTGAACATCTCCCGGATGAGACGCGCGGATTCACCGATGTACTTGTCTACGATTGCCGATGACACTACCTGAGAATTTAATAGAAAAAACATAATGTATGTATTATAGATAGACATATTGATAGATGAATTCACCTTCTAATTCTAATTGGGGGAACTGCGCTCTGGACATCTCGCCTATAAATTCACCAGCAAGTGTGAGTATGTTGTATTCCCTGAACAGCTCTGTAGGCTTTTCTTTATTTTTTTCCCTTTTTCATGCTATTAAAGGTGTTTTTAAACTTCCAAAGAACAAACTAACAAACTTTAGTGAGTGTTTTGTGCATTATCCCCCTGCCTAACCAGGCCCAAACCTGCCCAACTCCCTGATGTAGCAGAGTAGGATCATCGGTGTCGCTACTAGTTGTTTAAGCAAGTCTGAGGATGTAGATGGGGTCTTCGCATCCATAAGACGCCTCAACCCCGTCTCCTTTCTGATCTCTTCTGTGGCTTTGCAGTGGATCACTAAAAGTTCCACCTCAAAGCAGCCGCGGCATAGACATACATAGAGATATTTTTATTATACATATTAAACACACACACAGTTATTTTTCCATCCAAAGGTTGCCTGGAAGAGATCGCTTTTTAGCGATAAGGCCGTACATTTTGTTTCCTACGTGTTGTTGTATTTTGTTTCCCTGTGTGTGCAATAAAGTGTATTGTATTGTATAAACACCCAGACCGAGAACAAAATTAATTGCAGGACATACAAACACTTGACTCCTCTGCGGCAATCGAACCCGAGCAGGCAATAAGAATTGAATTATGCTGGGGTTTGTTATAGTAATAGTTAAATTTTAAGGTTTGTTATTAATAGTTCATCTTTTGGTTTATGCACATGAATTATTTATAAGTTATTGTTAATAAAGTATGTTGTTAAGGTATTCATGTGTAGTTCTGTAACAAGTAATGTTTGTGTTTGTTTAACGTCGTAATTTGTTAGGTATTGTGTTTTTTGTCCGCGAGGGCTTTATAAATAGCTTTCTGTAATTTAATTTAGCTACTTATTTCGCTGTTAGCTGTAGGCCTTCCTTATAAATACATAAACAATATATTTTAGTGATGAACGGTTTTTGAACAGGTATATGTTTATATTATAACTAGCGGCCCGCCCCGGCGTCGCACGGGTATAAAATTTTCCCGGAAATTATTAGAATTTTTCTCGCCGTAAAAACCATCCTATCTCAAGTTGGATCGAACTGCACATGGTGTGCGAATTTTATTATAATCGGTTAAGTGGTTTAGGAGTCCATGGGGTACAAACATTGTGACACGAGATTTATATATGACGGCGCGACGTCCTGGTTCTTCATTGTAGTGCATTTGTACCGAGTGGAAGTAACATAGAATCAACTTAAAACGTCCGATGGCATGAGCGGGCACTCACGCCACTCGATCGCGCGACGTTTACCTGCGGCCGGTACCGGTCGGTGTCGGCCGACCGGTCTTACAGCCAATCGGGTGCCCTCAGGTGGAGGGGTTGTTTACGAGGTGCACTGCTATTTAAAGTACGGTTCCAGTAGTCCGGGGTGTCATTATTTCTTTGGCTTCTGCTCTGTGCAAACGCTCTCGGAATTACTAGTTGACTTTATCTATATCTTTGTTTAACTGAGCCTCAGATTATTTGTGTGATTGATATTGTTCGTTTAATCCCGCAATGAATTACTATTCAATGATATAATCTGTTAAAATCACAATGTCAAACCTTTTACCTACATATATATATGTTGATGTTACCTTGAGGAAGTTGGCGTCGAGCTGGCTGGCGACGGCGCGCGCCAGCAGCGTCTTGCCGGTGCCGGGCGGGCCGTACAGCAGGCAGCCCTTCGGCGGCGTGATGCCGACGCGAACGAACAGCTCCGGGTTCAGCAGGGGCAGCTCGATCACCTCAAAATACATTCATCATCATCATCACCCTATTAACGTTCCCACTGCTGGGACACAGGGACTTCTCTCTTGACGAGAGAGATTAGGCCTTAATTCACCACGCTGGCCAAGTGCGGGTTGGTGAATGTCACATGTCCTTCTAACTCTTTTTAAAGTTCTCAGAACATGCCGGTTTCCTCACGATGTTTGCCTTCACCGTTAAAGCACGTGTTTAAAGCGCACATAAATTTCTCAAGAAGAAAAATCCAGAGGTGCGTGGCGGGGTTTGAACCCACGACCTTCGGAATGAAAGTCGAGTGTCCTCCCACTTAGCCAACACGGCTTTTTTTTTTTAAATACATTATTAGTGTTATAAATTACAATGAATAGATTAGCGTGGTATGGACATGTCATGAGAAGAGATGAAAGTCATGTAACGAGAAGAGCGTTAGATATGAATGTAGATAGATATGTGAGAAGAGGCAGGCCGAAGGAAAGATGGATGGACTGTGTGAAAGATGATAATGTGTAAGGAGGTGAGTGTTGAGATGACGGGTGATAGAGGGAAATGGAAGGAGAAGACATGTTGTGCCGACCCCACGTAATGTGGGATAAGGTCAGGAAGATGATGATGAAATTATAATGATACATTTTTTTTTAAATTACTATGTTGTGTGTGTGCGTATGATTCTGAATTTTATTTTTCTGTAATGTGCTGTTGAGTCCAAAATAAATGTTATCTATTTCTATTTTATTCAAAAATATTAACAAAATTCACGTATGACGACAATAGGTACAATATGTTTATAACGGGTATGGAATACATGAGCCTGAACTAGGGTCATCCTGTATCTCGGGTAAAACATACAAGTAGTGTACCCGCGTTATAATGGATTTTACCGCGGTAAAAATTAGCCCTTTCTCAGGCTCTTAGGGAAACTGTGTACCAATATGTAATCATGGATACCAATGAATTCGCATATTAAAGTTTTGAAAGCCGTGTTGGCTAAGTGGGTCACACACGACTTTCATTCCGAAGGTCGTGGGTTAGAACCAAACGCCGCGTAACTCTGGATTTTTCTCGAAAAATGTATGTGCGCTTTAATTAAACACTTGCTTAATAATATTAGTGTGATATTTGTGCAATTGTTTTCTTATATGGTCCGAAATAAATATATCTTATTCTTGAACGTGAAGGTAAACATCTTGAGGAAAGCAGCATGGTCTGAAAACTTGGAAGAGTTTGAAGGACGGATTCGTGAATGTCACACATTTGCACTTGGTACACAGCGTGGTGAATGAAACGCGACATAAGGAATATAAGATTACAGTTAAAATTAATTTAATGATTATAATTGAGTTACCTCTCTAAGCTGTCTGATCTGTTCTTGCAGACCACCAATGGCCGAGTATGTGACATCACCGGGGTCTTCGTGAGACATGTTGTATACTAGAGGGTCGACCTGAAACATAATACATAGATTAAAGCTAATTGACCATGAGACTACATAAAAAAATTGGTATACTGTTTATTCCATGTCTGCATGTACAAAAATACTGGACATCCATTTTTTGCTCAAAGTTCCAGAGGGGGGCGAAATTTAGCAGAAATCACAATAAAGTGTTTCGTCACGAGAAACTTCAGTAAACTGTACCATCATGATTTTACTTTGCAAAAAAGGGATTCAATGTTTCAAATAATCTAAATATGTACTTACAATTTTTTTGTAAATTATGCTATCATCAAATTTTTTGTTTTATAATATTTATGAGAGATAATGGAGAATTTTAGCACTACTGGTTAAGTAACTACTGGTCTGATTTGGGAAATCTTATCAGCCTATTTATCAAGGAAGCATAAAGGTTTTATACTGCATTAAAATATACAGGTTATACCATAATCATGTCCTAAATCCCACTAATATTAAAACGAGAAAGTGTGTGAGGATGTAAGTTTTAGGTGTGTGTGTTAGTTGCTCTTTCAGGCAAAAACTACTGAATGTATTTAGTTGCAGATTACATATCATGTATGTGGTATTTTATTACAGGAAAATCAATTATCGCTAGCAATGCCCGATTTGAATGAAATTTGGCACAGACATAACTGTTCACCCAGTAAAGGACAAAAGTTTTTAACCACAGAAAAATCTATTATTGCAGGCAATGCCACAGGCGGTCAGCTAGTATGACATAAAGTTGCTAGTTTAAACTAACCTCTCTTGGTAAATGTCTCATGATGGTCAATGTGGTCATATCCAGAGCAACCCTGGTGCCTCCCTTAAGCTTGTTCTTGTCTAGTTGGCGACGGCACCCAACTACATAGCGGGGTCCATTTGTAGCTTTGACAATAACTGTGGAGTGAATTATGGTTAGCTTAACAATTGAGTATACTGGTTATTCTAAGCATTGTAGGTACCAAACATTGAATGTTGAACGAGGAAGCTTTGAGATTTAAATCTGTGGCATCATAATCAATGGATGATGAGATTTGAATTTATTTATTTTTTTTGTAAAAAGGTGAATTAAGTGCAATAATTGTTCATAGGCATGTTTGATGAAAATCAGTTTAGCCATTTAAAAGTTATGGGGTGTGAAAGTGGGGAAGAATAACTGAATGTCTGCAAATATAATCTATCATTTAATTAATTAAATCATAGATTATAATTGGTATCTAAGCATGTTAATTAATATTAATAAATAAATACTTGAGTGGGATTCAAACTAAAGTGTATCACATATGCACATTTCAAAATAATATGATTTTTTACTTTTAAGGTGACAAAGCTTTTGGAATGGGCTTTGTATTAATTCTAATTAACATTCATATTATAAGTTTTGTATTAGTTTGTGTTTCTTATTGTACTGTATCTATGTCAATGTTAAGAAATTAATTATGAAAGATATTTAAAACTTACACTTCTCCTCAGTTAGCTGTTTGAGAACTTCACCAACAATCTGTCCCACACTCTGTAAGGCTTTCAGGTCATTCTCACTTTTATCATATTGCTTGGTCAGATCTTTTAGCTGTTCACGCACTGGAAACATAAATATTAATGTTTAGGGGGTTTTATTATACCGTCGCTATACAACGAAAACCAGTTAAATGGTCAAAAGTGCAAACGGAGATATCGCAATTACAAAGTTTATGGGGTTGAAAATACACTTTGCAGTATTATATTGTTAATATTGCTTCATAGCATCAATACATAGATTAATGTTCTGTTTAAATATGTCTATTAATGTTTTAAAACATTATTGGTTTGTAATGAAATTTTCAATATTTGTCATAAGGTCATCCATTTAATTGGTTTTCCCTGAGAACTGATAAATGTCTGTATATATCAAAGTAAGAGGATTACAGCAAATCCCGAGAAATTACTTTTTTCTTTTAGTTAATTAATACTAACCATGATAAAAAAATACCTATACAACTGTCCCTTGTGAAGTTACAAGTGAAAATGTGTCAAGATAATTGGTTTTCCCTGCAGAAAATTTAAGAACCTACAAAGTTAAGCAAGTAATTATTTAAAGTTTCAATACGTTTATTTGTTATCAAAATTATAACTCGAAATAATGAGTTAAGAACAAATTAGCTTGATTAGTTCAAATAACGATACAATCGCGCTTCAAATGCAATTAGTAGGTGCAATGTAAATAAAGGGAAAACAGACTTATTATTGAGTGACTGACCGAATGACTGACATGCCAAATCAAAGCCAATTTAATTTAAGCGTAAACAATATTTATCTATTATTAACTTATTAATGAAAGAAATACAAGTGTTACTTCTTAAAAAAATATATTGAGAAAATCAACCAAAATTATGGCGAAAATATTTCAAATAATTACAACAAAGATATTATAACTTAAACTCTTCGTCATTTCGTTAAATTTCGTCGGAACTGGTAGGTTCATCATCAGATATAGTGGCATCAGGTACCCTGTCTTTATTTGCAATGTTAGTTTTTAAATTTTCAAACCATCTATGAAATTCTTCAGGTAAAACACCTTTGCGGCAAAGCTCCAATCTGGATTTGAGCTTGAATATGTTATGTCATGTTTAGCAGCAATACTGCTTACAGGATCTAAAACATATAAAAAAAATGTTTGGAGAAAATAAAGAAACAACAAATAGTTAAATATAACTTAATATAACTTATGTATAGTTTAATATAACTTATGTTTTCCTGCGGCAATGTGATGTTTTCTCGATGTAAAAAGTAGTTTATGTATTTTTATTGGTATTGCTATTAGTGATAAGTTCTCAGCCCATCACCTTAATTACAATATTCTGCTACTGTCGTTTTCCCTCTACTGACTTCTAGAGTAGACCGGGGAGAGAAGCAGCTGGAACAGTGTCTTATATATTGCTCCCAGTCCAGCACGGTAGAAACAAACAGACTTACTTTTATATTTATAAGTAGGTACCTAGGTATTAAAATAAAAAAGTAACTATAAAATATGGACAGGTACAAACCACCAGGTGCAGTTTCATTGCTGCCGTCTTTTAATAAAAAGTCTTCATAAGCTTGAGACAAAAGATCGTCCTCACCGCTGTCAGCAAAACTTTCTGAAAAAATTATAACGGGTAACCTACAGGTACGATTATCAGTTACAAATAAGCGTCGTGTTTGGTTCTAAATTTGCCACACCAATTATAAATGTCACAGACATGAACTACATTAAAAATCGGTAACTAAAGTAAAAATTATCAGACATAACCTCACTTTCGCGGCTTTTTTCAATAAAATCACTATAATAATTACTCACCCTTTTCTTGTTTTTCTTTTCCACGATCGAAATCAAGTTCCTTCACACAGTTTGAACTCATTTTAATAATCACTTTAACTACAAACTTCAAAATTTACTTAAATTAACTTTTTCTGCGAGACGCGAGCGCACTTGTAATTGTCTGTTAGGGCGTTCAAAAAAACTCATACAACGCGTCCAAAATGCATGCGTACGATGTTGCTTTCCCATCCACCACGTTCCCATATTTCTCTATACATAAATAACCACGGTCTCCTGAATATGTCTTCGCGTCGTACTCTACATCTTGCCTCACTTCTTTTTGGTGAAATAAATAAACGAACCCCATTGCACCTGTATGAAAAACTTGAATTTTCGAGACATCAAGTGCGCTTGCCATTGCTACTTATTTATCCTCTTATTTATCCAAGACATAGATCGACTGCATTTCGTGGTAGTTTTCGCTATGCTGCCACGAAATGCTGGAACAATTTCCCACCACCAATCCGTAATCATTGCTCGTTATATTATTTTAATATTAAACCTAAAAAAGTGTCTTTTGAACAATCAATGTGCGGGATTTATTATTTAACTCGATCTTGGTCTTCTGTTATAAATAAAAAAAAAACAAAAAAAGTGTGTGTGTGTCAGCTACGACGCACGATTGGAGTTTACTCCTTACGAACGATAATTATGATATATATCGAATAGAAAAAAAGGGTAAATGAACGCATCTGCTAAAATGATAAGAGACACAAACATATATCTGTAATTATTCAGATTATTTATATTACTTCAATACATAAAGTATGTTACAAAATAATATAAATAAAATACAGTGAGACTACGAAGTATCGCGCAAAGAGGAGACCCCGAGAATGAGATACCCTATGTAATGTATTCCATCTCATTCTTTTACACGTTCAATCCTACAGATATATATGTTTGTCTCTTTCTACGTAACGCCTCAACTTTTCGTGTTATACTTTTGATTTTACTCCTTATAAAATTTCCGTACCGGGCCTTATAACTCAAATCGTTTCTTAACTCCAAAAATATCATTTAAACATGGTATAATATTGAAAAATGATATTCGTATGTCTCTTTTTTATCTTATAATAATTATTATTTTGTTCTTTATAGTATATTAGACGATATAAATGTAAACGATACAATAGATTTTAAGTAACCCATTATATTTTATCTATTATTATAAATTGATTGATTTATTGCCTCGCTTTAGGGCCGCCTTGCGCTGTACGGTACCACTGAAAACCAGCTGGCTACAGCCAGCTCACCTAGCTGCTACAGCATTTAATCGTTTTTCGCTGTAGTGATTAAGTTGCATCTGTGAATCAATATCGTCAGAGAAAACAATTATCTGGACATACAATATTGGCAGCAGTTCGAGCGGCGGCACCAGCGGTAGAAAGAAGTATGTGCAACAAGCTTTCCATCCTAGCTTGTTCATTACAAAACCACAGGTGGCTACAATGGGTGATGACAATTGTACCCCAAACAAGAAGAATAGCCATACCACTCAAAAACAAACTCCTAAACAAAACGACTGGAAAGTCTCACAGGAGAGAAATCCTAAACGCCAGAGAAAGGAGGGTAGTCCTCCATTTCACCTTATTCAAACTCACAACAGATTTTCAGACTTGCCACTAGATGGTAGTGAAACTGAAGATAATAAGACGAAAAAAGTCATAAAACCACCCCCAATCATCTTATATGGAATAGATGATGTTCATAAGTTAATAAGCATGTTCTCTAATAGCATTGAAAAAGACAAGTACACATTCAAACTAGTAAGTAGAAAACAACTGAGGATAAGTAGTCAGGATACTGAAACGCATAAACAGTTACTCCAAATTGTCCGTGAAAATGGACTCATTGCATATACATTTAAGAAGAAAGATGAAAGGAATTATAGAATAGTTATTCGCAACTTACATCATACAACACCAATCCATATCATCAAAGAGGAAATTGAAGCAACTGGAAACACAATCACTGGAGAAATCATCAATGCTAGATATGGACCGGATAAAAAACCTACATCTACATTTTTCGCTACACTCATCCAAAGTTCACACAACACAAAAATAAAAGAATTAAAATATATCTACAACCAGTCTGTTATAATTGAAGACCCTAAAAAGAAAAAGACGGTAGTGCAATGCCAGAGGTGTCAGCAGTATGGACATTCAAAGAACTATTGCATGCGTCCCTACAGATGTGTAAAATGTGCTGAACATCATAAAACGTCAGATTGTCCAAAAAAAGATCGTACAACACCGGCCTGCTGTGCGCTGTGTCAAGGAGCACATCCAGCTAATTATAAGGGATGTGAAGTGTACAAAGAAATACTTATTCGAAGATTTAAACAAACTCATGTTAATAAAAGAGAACAGGTCACTAACAAAAACGTAGAACTTAGTAAACCACCAACACCATCTACTATAGTTCCAAAATCTGGTGCTACAGCAAAAGTGATGATCAATAAATCTGAAGAAGAAACAGGAATCAATCAACCTAAACAAGCTATTGAGAACTGTAAGAACTTGAAAGTGAACAATACACAAAAACAAACATACAGCAAAATCCTCAAAGAGAAACCATTTATAAAAGAAAACTCAAACCAGACCCGTGATAACAACCCTCATTGGGAACCAAAAGAGAACCCACTTCCTGTAATCGAACAAATGCTAATAAAACAAGCAGAAAAATTCGATCAAATCATACAACAAATGAGCACACTTATGAACCTCATAGTAAAGCTCATAGATAAAATATCATAATGATTACGCTTAAAGTAGCTACCTGGAACATAAATGGTTTATCACATAGCACTCAAGACCTAGCTACACTTATTAAAAATCATGGGCTAGACATTGTCCTCATATCCGAAGCACATGGTACAGCGACAACTAGTGTTAAAATTGATGATTTTGATACATTTCTAACTAACCACCCTGATGGCACTGCTCATGCTGGTTCAGCTATACTTATAAGAAAATCTTTAAGCTATCATCAGCTAACTGAATACAAAACACAGCACATACAAGCTTGCTCGATATGTGTCATGGAGGAAGCAGGTCCCATTACCTTTTCAGCTGTCTACTGCCCGCCGAAGCACAAAATTAAAGAGGAACACTTCGTTGAGTTTTTCCAGACTCTTGGTAACCGCTTCATCGCAGGAGGTGACTGGAACGCAAAGCACGTCTATTGGGGATGCCGCACCACTAGCACACGAGGAAGACAACTGAAACTCTGCACTGACAAAAAACATCTCACTGTCTTATCAACTGGTGAACATACCTACTGGCCAAGCGACCCCAAGAGAAAACCTGACTTACTTGATTTCTTTATCTCCAAGGGCTTACCAGGACACTTCCTCAAAACAGAATCTTGCCTTGATGGAGACTCCGATCACACACCTGTGCTGCTAACATGTAGCAACCTACTGGTAGAACTCAACGAATCTGAAAGCCTCTACAATAAAAACACTGATTGGGAATATTTCAGAGACTATGTGGATAAAAATATAAAGCTTAAGGTCGCCTTAAAAAAGGAAGACGATATTGAAGACGCTGCCAAATACATTACTATGCTTATACAACAAGCATGTTGGAATTCGACTCCACCTATCGAACGTGGTAAAAATGACAACATACCAGTGAATATCAAAAACTTGATTCTAGAAAAAAGAAGAATCCGCAGGATGTGGCATCATGGTCGTTTTAAGGAAGACAAAGAAACCCTTGATGAATTATCTAGAACGCTTAAGGAAAAGATACGTGAGTGGCATGATGCAACACTCTGTGCTAAACTGGAAGGATTAACTGCAACATCTTCAACAAATTATTCTCTGTGGAAGTTCACAAAAAATATGAACCGACCAAACCCAATGAAACCACCCCTAAAAGTAGGCACGTGGGCTAAAACTTCGCAAGAAAAGGCTGAAGCATTTGCAGAGCACTTGGCTCAAGTGTTCACTCCAAACGAATGCAGAGATTCGATCGGGAATGAAGAAGTAGACAAAGTACTGAACCAAGACCTTCAATTAGCCCTGCCCACAAGACCGGTCACTGTGAAGGAGGTGTGGAGAACAATAATACATCTCAAAGATAAAAAAGCACCAGGTTTCGATTTGATACCCAAAGAAGTATTGAAAAATTTACCGAGAAAAGCCATAGTGTTCCTTACAATGCTCTATAACGGTATATTTAGAACCCAGTATTATCCCCAATTATGGAAAGTGTCAACCATAATCATGATCCATAAACATGGAAAGCCACCTTATGAAGTTGGTTCATATAGACCAATAAGCCTACTGCCTACACTTTCAAAAGTCTTTGAAAGGATCCTACTCAACAGATTGGCTCCCATACTAGAAGCAAAAAGGATTATCCCTGATCACCAGTTCGGGTTTCGTCAGCGACATTCCACAATAGAACAGGTGCACCGTGTCTACGAGCACATACGTAAGGCACTTGAACAAAAGGAATATTGCTCCTCAGCTTTTTTAGACATACAACAAGCATTTGATAAAGTCTGGCACAGAGGATTGCTGTACAAAATAAAGTCCTACCTACCACACAACCACTACCTCTTGCTGCAGTCTTATCTGACCAACAGACTGTTTCAAGTCAAAGAAGGAAATGCTACATCACAGTTCTATGACATCAAGGCAGGGGTCCCACAGGGCTCAGTTCTTGGACCAGTGTTATACACTATTTACACCGCAGACCTTCCAGAAGTGGAGGACGTCACTACGGCTACATTCGCAGACGATACCGCCATTCTTGCCAACAGTACTGACCCTAAAACTGCGTCTATAATGCTTCAGAAAGCGCTGGATAACATCACCAGCTGGCTTAGAACATGGAGGATAAAAGCGAGTGTCACAAAGTCGGTCCAAGTCACCTTTTCTCTAAGAAACGGAAATTGCCCACCCGTAATGCTTGAAGGCATTCCCTTACCCCACCAAGACAAGGTAAAATACCTGGGTATGCACCTAGATCGTCGGCTAATTTGGAGTGAACACATAAACACCAAACGCGAGGAACTTAAAATAAAATATCACACATACGCCTGGCTGCTTGGCCGAAACAGTAAACTCTCCACAGATAATAAACTACTTATCTATAAAACCGTACTCAAACCTGTCTGGACGTATGGGATTCAACTATGGGGTACTGCCTCCAAATCCAACATCACTAAAATTCAGAGAATGCAAAATTGTTTCCTCAGAACTATAAGTGGAGTTTCTTGGTACACTACAAATGCGGAGATACATAAAAACCTTGAAATTAAAACCGTCGATGAGGAAATAAAATCATCAACCGATACCTACAGCACTCGCCTTGAGAGACATCCTAACATCCTAGCTGCAAACCTTCAAAACCAGCAATACCAGCAAAGACTGAAAAGGAAGATGGTGATACTTAATCACTGAACATGGAATACCATATATGAATAAAAGGAGGACGCTTCCACTGGGGGGCCCACTTTACAAGTCATTGATCACCCATAAAATCTACTAAAAGTCTAACTGATCGTAGATAGTAACAAGAACAGAAAAAAAAAAAAAAAAAAAAAAAACAATATTTTCTTAGACGATTATATTGTGTTGTTTAATATGGAATTCGTCAAGTAAAACAAATTTAACTGGTTTAATCGTTTTTCACTGTAGTGATTACGTTGCATCCGTGAATCAATATTGTCGGAGAAACACAATTACTCTGTTTTAATAGCTTTTACTTGACTATTTTAATCTAATAATGGAGATTTAAATCTTATAAATTGGTTGTTACTGAGGAAAAAATAAAGCATTTCATGAGCTCTCTTATAAGGAAAACAAATTTTATCAGGTTAACTGACAATCATTGGCGCCAAATATGTCGGCAAATAAGTTAAATCTGTTTAATGCTTTGCACTTGAAAACAAACCTTGGTAATGCTTGAAATAATTGGTTATCACATTAGTAAAACCAAAACTATAAGACTTAGCGTTTAGTGGGTTTTCGCAGACGAAAGAGCAGAAAATTTTAAGTACTTTGGCATTCTTAAGTCATTTTCGTAAAAAATTCGATTTAACTGGTTTTCGCTGTATAGCGACGATACAGGATATTATTTAAACAATTGTTATACAACTATAAGATTCCTAATTAGTTTTCAGTTATATTTCATAGTAGGTATATGTAAGAAAGGTAGGTATTTATATGCCTTTGTAAAGTATTTTGTATGTATTTATGGTTTGTGGGACATTAGGTACCTTGCTGTAACACAGTTTCTAACAAGCACAGGAGGACCTAAATACTGTTAATTATGTAGTATTTTCTTTGGTTTTTCATAAATGATGGATAATATATCCATGATACCATAATATCATGGGTATGGTATTCAAACTAGGAATGCAAAAAGCAAAGATAAGTGAAATCTCCAATTAATAAACTATGATAAAACCTATGGGTTTTCGTGAAATATCCAAAAAAATTGGTATATCTATAAAAACAATGATGTAAAGCTTTGCCTAAAGATGAGTCTGCAGAAAAGGGACAACAAACTTACTGTCTTTCAATCTGGACTCCACTTCTTTGTGTTCCATCAGCTTCTTTCTGTAATCCTGAAACGCTTTTTCTCGTGGGGTATCCATTGGGATAGCTGATCCAGCCGGAGGCATCTTAAATTCAATAAAATTATAATCACTGTTCCACTGAAAATGAAAACCACCGAAT
The DNA here is from genome assembly GCA_929108375.1 of Gymnoscelis rufifasciata. NCBI lineage: Eukaryota > Metazoa > Arthropoda > Insecta > Lepidoptera > Geometridae > Gymnoscelis > Gymnoscelis rufifasciata. The sequence continues at coordinate 10,092,531 of OV815324.1, forward strand.
CACTCTGTCTGTAATGTTTGACAATTGTACTGTACACCGAATCACTCTGTTATGTATGACAGTGACATTACAAATTGTTTATTGACATTGACAATAATGTATAATGTGTCGTTGGTTTTTGCATAATCACGTACACACGTACCTACACACACACCGTAGATTGAGTCAATCTACGACATAACACGTGTCACGGACGCCATTAAAATAAAAGAAGAAGAAGAATTTTGTTGTACATAATCTGTGGTGTAAAGCACAGATCAAGTGCAACAAAATAAATAAATATTTCCGGACTAGTCACACCAGAGAGTATGTAATCACTACTAGTCACACAACATAAAAGAAGAAGAAGAATTTTGTTGTACATAATCTGTGGTGTAAAGCACAGACTAAGTGCAACAAAATAAATAAATATTTCCGGACTAGTCACTAGTCACACCAGAGAGTATATAATCACTACTAGTCACACAACATCACCTACTAACCCCAAACTAAGCAGAGCTTGTACCAGAGAGTTTAGAATCACTACTATGGGTGTTAGGTGACTGATACACTACATCAGAGAGTATTATAATCACTACGTTTTACACTACATTATATACATTTTTTTAGTAAATACATACATGTGATACTTACATAGAAAACGTACAGAAAACACCCAGACCCGAAACCAGTAAGAGTTTCGTGATCTGAGGTTTGTGTAAACATTTTTTCTATGGTGAACAGAGAAAATAACGTTCCTAATACCAAAGAAAATGAACATCTTTTTTCTCATTTACTTATTATAAAACTTGACTATTATTTAACATTTTAGTTATTTTACATTGGGCAAACTGTTGAAACGATTTTTATAACCCACCATCTATGTACACAGTTTTTTACAATAAATGTTCTTCTTCTTCTTCTTACACCGTGATTAAAATAAGTAGTTGGAATAAAACCTAAACCGTTACTGTTTAAATTCATACGGTTCGAACATAATTATTAAAATCAATGTGATGGGCTGAATTACGATGTATCGAAGTACCTAATTATTTTTCCTACCGGTAGAAATTGTTGTTATTAACCCCCGACCAAAAAAGAGGGGTGTTATAAGTTTGACGTGTCTGTCTGTCTGTCTGTCTGTCTGTCTGTCTGTCTGTCTGTCTGTCTGTGTGTCTGTCTGTCTGTCTGTGTCACCATAGCTCCCGAACGGATGGAGCGATTTCAATTTAGTTTTTTTTGTATGAAAGGTGAGTTTTGCGCGAGTGTTCTTAGACATGTTTCATGAAAATCGGTTGGGCCGTTTAAAAGTTATGGGGGTGAGAGTGGGTAAGGAAAACCGAAAATCTGCAAATATACTAGTGTGGGGTATCAAATGAAATCGCATCGCGTCCACATTACATAATATTATGTTGTGTTACGTTTAAGGAAATTAAGGGATTGGAATCGGGGGTTTTTCTTAAATTTTAAATTTAGATTTATTTTACACAATGCAGTCACTAAATAGTCTTATAATATTTGATTGTCATGATCGAACTGAAATAAAACTATCTATGTAAAATCCAATAAAAAATATATTTTTAGTACTTAGGTGTTATTTCACAATTCTATTTGGTTGTCCTATGCCGAGAAAGTAATTGAAAATAACTAATTATAAAATCGACGATGGTATTGATTCTTGATCTATCGTGATTTAAAATTCTCTCAGATTGGAGAAATTCAATTTATATTATTTTTTCTAAAACTCCAATTAAGTGCATCTGACATTATGATGCTGTGTTCATAAATAAACAACATGACTTGTAATGTTCTTCGTAATTAGCCTTGTATACAAGTAAAATATGGCTTTGGCGGCGCGACTGCTTCGCGTGTGTACAGTGGAGCGGTGCGGTGGCGGCGCGGTGGTAGCATCGTGTGTAGCGCTTAATCTTCAATACAATATGTTCAAGTACAACATACAATAGAGTCGACAATAGGTAGGAAGTCAACCTCTAATATTTTGTTTGCCATGGATCCAATTGAAATAAAAATATTAACTTTAAATCGAATGTTTGTATTTTTATTAGGTGCTCAAGGACTCAAAGCTAGTAAATATATTATTTTAACGATCTTACTAAAATAAAAGCATGTGCATGTGCCATATAATTATATGTTTTATTCAAAACTTTTCCCATTATATTTCCATTCTTTCTATTACGAAAATTTCAATGATAATGAACATTCACATAATTTCTTCTATATCAAAATCTTTGTCAGCTTTCTTAGCCCAGAATTCAAAGCAATAATTAAAACAAGCATCAATGAAAGGGACACAAGATAAACACGGACTTACTAACAGTGGTAATATATACACGCAACACATAGCTTTCAATTTCACAACAACTTTCTGAAAGAACTTTAATCAGGGCTTTAGCAGTATCTATTTGCTCCAACGTTTGTATTTTCTAATTCGGTTTTCAGGCTAAGAATTTTTCTACGCAATTCGAGTCACGTATTCGGTATTTCTATTTCGTTCTAGTACAAATTTCAATTATGCTTTCGGGAAATAAAATCCTGAAACAAACTTACAAGAACCAAACCAAGCTTGAATTAGATTTCTTATTCTATCTCTATTTATTCGCAAATCGGCACCTAAGATATAAATCTTTATTATTTCAGAGGTAGCTCGCTAGTTTCACTCTCAATTTTAGAAAGTTTCTAAATATTTACAGTTATATCAGTGGGTCAATTAATCTTTATGGTATTTCAAGTTCCTTGTCCTCCTTTTTCACAGCTAGCCCGAAGAAATCCAAGCATTTATGTGGAAAAATTAAGCATTCAGGGCAATGGTCTCTGGCGCAGTAAATGCAGGGGCATATGATCATTAACGGTACCAGGATGACCCAAGCACAGCACGGCAATATACAACACATGCAAGAGTTATGTGCACTCTATTCTTGCATAAAGAACAGGATTTTGGCTGGATTTTCTTTCAGGAACACCCCAGGGATTCAAGTTCCCAGGGATACTTCACAGATGTCTTCAGATAATATATGGAGCAACTTTAGTTAGGTACCTGTTTCAGTAAAGGTACATCTGTCACGTTTCGGATTCTGATTATTGTTTTGTTTAATATTATTCACTGCAGATTTTGACCAACTATAACATATAAAATATATATATACTGCAATCTTTGTTATATCCGAGACGTGGTGCTTCACCATAGGCCTCATGAATAGGCTCAGAGTTGCGCAACGAGCTATGGAAAGGGCTATGCTCGGGGTTTCTCTACGTGATCGAATCAGAAATGAGGAGATACGTAGAAGAACGCGGGTCACCGACATAGCCAAGCGAATTAGCTCGTTAAAGTGGCAATGGGCAGGCCATGTAGCGCGTAGAACAGATGGCCGTTGGGGCCGGAAAGTTCTTGAATGGAGACCACGAATCGGCAAACGGAGAGTAGGACGTCCACCAACTAGATGGACGGACGACTTGGTGAAAGTAGCGGGCTCGCGGTGGTTACAAACTGCTACCGACCGAAATTACTGGAAGTCCTTGAGGGAGGCCTATGTTCAGCAGTGGACGTCCTACGGCTGAAATGATGATGATGATGATATAATATATGACTGCAATTTTATAAATTTGAGTTAATACCTTGTAAACTGAAATATCAGAAAAATTTGTGATTCTCAATCATCTCGGAAATATGGAAAAACTTACACATAAAACTTGAAAATTAATGTCTTAGAATTTTACGATATATTTACCCTAATCTAAGTTCTTGTTCCATATAATTAAATGTGTTAAAAAGAGGTGTTCTCTTTCAGTTTCAGTTTCTTGTAGTTGGACTTTGCGCTTGAAGCGACAATTTGCCAGTGTCGAGTTATATAAAATTAGAAAGTGAAAAAAATGTTACTCAGTTGTACGCCATTTTGCGTCACCAAGAGGTGTTCTAGACTTCTGATTTCGTCAAACTGTCATTAAATAATACAGATAGCAAATAAAAAATGTTGTAATTCTTATGTAGACCATTTATTATTATGTGTAGCTATGGAACCTCAGAACAAGGAACTTTTTTTCTCATTATACTTAATCTGTGTATGTAACATACAAGAGAAAAAAGGTTGGGTATAAGTTCCTTGGAAAAAAGAGGTTCAATGACTAAACGTAGTGTTTATTATTCTCTTTGACCATACCTATAGTGTTTATATTCTCTTTGACACCTATCAAGTGATTTATATTGTCTGTGATACCTTTTCCATATGATCTGTAAATCTACGTAGAAAGGACGCAAAATGGCGTTCAACTGAGAGACATCTTTTACACTTTATATATAAGGTTCGGTGGACGGCGCGCTGAGGCGCTCAAATGAAAAGGTGTTAGCTCTTCTAAATCTCGATTTATTCTGTCCAATAGGTTCACGTTACAAATGATATAAGCATTATATCTATCTAAGTTGAGATACATCGTATAGGTATAGAGGCATACATCACATCTCCTTTCCCAGAAGAAAAAAAAATGATGTACTCAATACATTTTTTTTTTAACATTAAAATTAATAATTTTAAGTTATAAAAAATACAAATAAATTTGATTAAACATTGTTGATTAAATGAACTTAAAGTAAGTTAATAATAACTACGTAATTACTCTTAATTTTTAAACAATTTTGTTCTATTTTTAGGAACAATTTCAATTTTATTGTCTTTTAATATACGAACATTTGGTGAAAATATCTTCTACAACTAAGTATGGTCCATTATAAACATTCTGTAATTTTGAATTATTTTCATTTTTTAATAAAACAGTCATTTGTTCTGAAGACAATTGGGTTAATTTGTTTATCATAATTACATTTTCTTTTTTCTTAAGAAAACAACAAGTTTTACCTTGCTTGCTCGTGACATTTTTGTACTCTAAATTTTAACTCTAACGGGTAACTGTCTGAATTATACAATGGTTCTATGTTTGTAGTTAAATTACTTAGTATTACAAGTTTTACCAAAAACCAATTCAAAAGGCGTGAATTTAGTTGACGTATAAACACTTGTATTGTAAGCAAAACACCAATACGGAACCCACGTACTCCATTTAGTAAAATCGTTATCAGTCTGTATACGTAAATAAGCATTGAGATTTTTATGAGACTTTTCCAAAGCTCCTATTGTTAGATGATGGTATGCGGTTGAAAATAATTGTTTGATGTTGAGTAGTTTGCAAACTTCACTCATTGTTGATTATTTTATTTATTTATTTATTGTAAAATAAAATTCTCTACACATGCTTTTGCTACGGAAACAGCGTCCTTACGTTATAGTGGTATCTATAGCTACGACATACTTACTAAGCTCACACTGAATAGTAAGAATATATACCTTATTATAATAATCCTTATCTAAGGGCCCGACTATGTCTAAAATATTTTATCGAAGGCGCTCATGGCCGTAGTGGTTACAACCATAGGCTCTCTAATTGGCACTGAATGCTTTTGCATTTGGCACTTTTTGCATTTATTCACAAATTTCGTTACTTCATTCTACCATTCCTGGCCAATAATAGGATTTTTTGATGTTATTTAACATTCTTCTGATACCTGCATGACCACTCGTGGGTAGAATGTGATAATCGTTCATAATAACAATTTTATCGTCTTTAAATAATACTCTCATTTGTCCTCTTAATATAAAAAATTGTGGTAAACCGGTCCACTTTATTTTATTTACCTCTTTCTCTTTTGTCTCTTTGGTTAACCATTTCACATATTTTTCATTACTAGCATGCTTTATTAAAATTATTTCTTGAATAATTTTTTTTTTCTACATATTTGCTCCAGCTGACTCATGTAGGCGTCTCGCGCTGTACATGATTGTAAGTCTGGGCATGTCGTACATAACATATATTTTTTGTTATCATTGCGTATGATAAATATTCATCTTCATTTATTTTATTCATCTCTTGCTTCGAAATAATTACTAACTCGACAGAATCAAATGTTTAATAACTATACGACTTTCGGTTGATCAGGCCGGAAATCAATAGATATTGTATCATTTTCTTTCACTCATTTTTGTCTGTTTTCTCGTCATTACATTTAATATTCGTTTATTCATCTCTTTCAACTCCTCTAATGTTACAAACACTCTAGATTATGCATCTGCAGCTACATTGTATTTTTTTATTAAAAAGTCTAAGCCTTTAATATGATGTATGCCTCTATACCTATACGATGTATCGCAGTAGATGAATCCGATGGGACCTCATACATTGTTGACACCCGTAGTCTCCGTCTGGGCTCCTCCAATCTCTCGACGATGCCGGAACCAACTGTTGTTTCTCTTCAGATAATGATCTTCAATTTCTCTCTGCATCCCCTGTTTGTGGCATTCCACATAGACTCTGTAGCCCATGTACAATCACCATTATTTAGATTGTAGCTCCCAAAATAGATGCTGTTCGATGTCCGCACTATTCGATCCGCCGGAATCATTTTGGGCAACGATGACTTCCTCTTTTGAGTATGATTTACCCATTTTTAACTTTTTAACACGGTAATATATATACGCACTGTTTTGTATTAATTGTAATACATATTAAAATTATAGTCCATTTTTGCAACGTAGCCCGAATCCGATCTAACTGGCAGGGTCGCCATATAAGGTTCGGTGGACGGCGCGCTGAGGCGCTCAAATGAAAAGGTGTTAGCTCTTCTAAATCTCGATTTATTCTGTCCAATAGGTTCACGTTACAAATGATATAAGCATTATATCTATCTAAGTTGAGATACATCGTATAGGTATAGAGGCATACATCACATATAATTTTATTTAACTCGACACTGGCATATTGTCGCTTCAAGCGCAAAGTCCAAATAAAAGAAACTGAACTGAACTGTCCTCGCGTGGCAAACTTTGGAACAGTGGCTCGCGTGGCAGCTTCGAACTGCCTATGGATATTGTGACACGAACTTTGAAGTGCCAAAACAAAGTTTTGTCGCGGTTATCATTAGTCTCTTTTCAATTAATTCATAGAATAGAATAGAAAACACTTAATAAAAATATTAATTTGTGTGGTGTACAATAGTACACCACACAAATTAATAATAAACTTTACAAAAACCTTAACTAATTAAAATAGGGTACAAAGGGCGGCCTTATCGCAATGAGTATTATTTCATCTCATCATCATCATCATCATCATTTCAGCCATTAGACGCCCACTGCTGGACATAATTAAGCCTCCTCAAAGACGACCAATTATTCCGACCGGTCGCCACTTGCATCCACCGTGAGCCAGTAAGTTTGACCAAGTCATCTGTCCATCTTGTTGGTGGTCGTCCGAAGATGCGCTTGCCGATCCTCGGCCATTATTCGAGAACTTTTCGGCCCCAACGGCCATCTGTTCTACGCGCTATGTGACCTGCCCACTGCCACTTGGCTATGTTGGTGACTAGCGTTCTTATACGGCTCTGGTTCTGCGTTTTTCATCTATCTCTGATATAATCTAAAATGTATGAAAACAACATCGGATATGGCCCGACAGTTTTAAATATTGATCTTTAATCGAGGAGTTTTTTTTTGTTTTTTCAGAGTACAGAACATTTAAACTCCTGCATTATGTAGGAGCAGGTACCTTCTATTTGAAACGATTTTTTTATTTTATATCTATGATTTGTAAAATCGAACAATATAAATTTATTTTGTATTTTGTATCAATCATATTATTTGTATAAAGAGTTCTTAAGTTGGTGGTAATCAGGTATTTTCATAATCATCTGCAAACACAATTAAATAACTTTCCACAAATAGTTATCGTAACCAAAATCTACAGAATTTAACCAATGAATAGAGAAATTCCAATTTCTCCGTCAATTTAAAGCTAGTTTTTGTGGAAGAAGCTAATCTGCCCAGCTAAGCGGATTTGGCAAAGAGGATCTATAATCAGGACGCATGGAAGATTTGTCGGTAGATATCTACCATTCTGAAATACGGAGGTTCAAACTTTAAATCTCTTCGTGTTTTGATTGTGTCTTATTATGGTGCGGCTACATTAGCGGCCTAAAGCGAATATTCGTATCAACGCGATGTGTGTGGCCAGGTACATCGTTGCAACGCGAAGTATTCGGGCGAAGACAATGTTGGGCGAATGATGTTATTGGATATAGATTTACCCTCGTGTTCATAAAAACTCTTATTTGTTTTTATTTTCCTAATATTACTAAATTAGCTAAAATACACTTTAAGCCAATCAATTATGGTATTTTTGCGACTATTATAAACAAGGGCGAAAAGCTTTTATTGAACCGATTGAGCACTAATTTACTTTTATAATTAACGTTTTTTATCAAACATTCTGAATAAATAAGTATTTCCGGACAATCCATACAACAACATCTAGCCCCGTGGTAAGATGTTGTTGTATGGATTGTCCCCTATGACCCCATGGATATTTATAGGATAGGATAATAGGATATTTCCACTTAAATAAACAAATATTTATGCACCTTCGGAATTTAAATAGAATAATCATTTTTTCCAACGTCAAAAGGGCTGATTTTAATTTTGCCCCAGGGCCCTTGACCATCTAGCTACGACACTGGCTGTAAGCTTGTATTATTGGTATAGACATCTGATATCACTTATTATAATGAACATACATATTTTTTTACTAAAAAGTCTATTAACTTTCTACAAATCTAACATCATCATTATCTTGTCCTTATCCCACATTACGTGAGGTCGGCACAACATGTTTTTTCCTTCCATTTTTCTACAAATCTAATATATTTTTAATAATATGGGGATAAGAAATACCGAACCGGTTTTTATCACATTCTATCTGGACCAATTTGCAGTAGCAGTAAAAGCCGTTTACAGAGAATAAAGTTCTATAAGTATGATAAGTATTTTCATGTTCCCTGTTGATGTGGAAGAAGTTAAAAAAGTTGTTCTTAAATTAAAAAAGAAAAAAAGGACAGGCCATGACTGCATCCCATTAACTGTAATAAAAAATTGCCTAGATTACATAATAGAGCCCCTAGTATACATACTAAATTTAACTTTAGAGACTGGAGTATTTCCAGATGCCTTAAAAAAAGCTTTAATTAAACCGTTGTTCAAAAAAGGATCAAAAACTGAGTTAGGAAATTATAGACCTATAGCGCTTTTACCAAATTTTTCCAAAGTATTTGAAAAAATAATTTACAACAGATTAGTCTCTTTTATTACTACTTATAAAATCATTAATAATAACCAATTTGGCTTTCAAAAAGGAAAAAATACGACTCTAGCCATTTTCAATATGTTAAAAGCTATTTGGGAAGGCATAAACTCAAAGTCATTTGGAGTAGGTATCTTTATAGATATGAGTAAAGCGTTCGATTGCGTCGATCATCGTTTGTTGTTAAAATGATTAGGTATAAGAGGCACAGCTTTAAATTTAATAAGATCATATTTATCCAATAGATATCAGGCTACAGTTATTGACAGCTATGACCAAAAGACAAAAACTATTATAAAAGTTACATCACATTATAAGAAAAATAGTTTAGGTGTACCACAGGGAAGTATCCTTGGACCACTTTTATTCTTACTTTATATAAATGACTTGCCGCACATCTCTAAGCACCTTTGTGTAATGTTTGCCGATGATGCAACTATCTTTGTACCTCAAGGGAAAAAAAGTGTTCTAGAATTTGAATCAGACATAAACAAAACTATTGAAAACGTAGTAGATTGGCTATCTTCTATTAATTTAAAAATTAACATCAGTAAAACTAAAATCATTAGATTTAAAAACTATAAAACTCCACCAATTCATTTAAATATAACAAACAAAGATCAACCTGTAGAAATCATTAATGAAACAACTTTCTTAGGTGTTACCATAGATTCACACTTAAATTGGAAAACACATGTTACAAAAATTAACAAGAAAATATCAAAATATATTTATGCTATCTCAATAATTAGTCTGATCTCTCCTAAAGAAGTCGCAAAGCAAACTTATTATGGTCTTGTTTATCCTCAATTAACATATGGTATTATATTCTGGGGTAATTCTGTAGATGTACAATCAACCTTTATAATTCAGAAAAAATGCTTAAGATCTATTTATCATTTAAAGAGCTATTTATCATTTAAAGATTCATTGCGTAGCATATTTAAAAACGAGAAATTCTTAACACTTACTTCAATATATATTTTAGAAATTTGTCTTTTTACTAGAAATAATGAACAATACTTTTCTGAAAAGAAGTCTACACGGCATAATTCTTTACGCAATAAGCATAAGCATAATATACCTATAACACAAATAAATAATACAATGTTTAAGAAAAGTACATTAGTAGAAGCATTAAGTATATATAACAATCTTCCATTAGACATTAAAGAAATTAAAAATACCCATACCTTTAAGTCGCATCTAAAGAAATGGCTTTTGTCAAAAGTATTTTATAACATAAAAGAATTTTACGAAAGAGACTGCTCATTTACCAAATAAATGTACAAAAAGTATGTTATATGTGATATAGCTAAGATAATTAAGAATACACCAAGTGTTTTGTTATTTAATTAAATTTTATAAATTAGTTGAGCCTTAAAATTTTACTTAGTATTTAAGTATATTGTACATCCTATTGAGGATAAACTGTAAAAACTTGTACCCTATTTATAAAACACCTAATTGTACAACAGTTATCAATAAAAGTTTTTGTATTTGTATTTGTATTTGATAAGGACAAAGAGGCGCCAGAGCGAAGTGGGGGCCGGTCATCATCAGCACCCTGTTGACGTTCCCACTGCGGGGGCTCAGGGACTTCTCTCTTGTTGAGATCTTGATTCACCACGCTGGCCAAGTGCGGGTTGGAGTAGGGACCGGTAATAATATTTAATTTATACAGATATCACGAGATCTCAGACCCACTGCAGTTATATCTGTATGCACAAAGACGACTCGATATAATCCTCTTCATCTTGCCGTTATCTCTAAACTCTCAAGGTATCGGCACTTTCGTTATAGACAGCGCGTTTCATACTCTAAGATTGTCAAGCCAATCGAAAGATTGTCAATCGACTACAAAATCGATTCACGACTACAGAATGGATTGGTCGATGTCATTTCTACCAAATTAATCCATCGACCAACGTCGATCGGCATTCAATCGATTGGTTAGTCGAACGGAATTCGACGATCAATAGTTTCTTACACACCAACGCCAATCGATTAAACTTGTTTGTTAAACACTTATAGGTCTTCTTTATCTCAAAAAAAATTAAGATAATTTTAATAAATAATTAAGTTGAGATTTTTTTCTAGACTTAATAAACATTATAGTCACGAAGGTATATTAGTATATTTTGAATATTTTGAAATCGCGTTAAGGCTTGGCAAGTCTCTAATTATACTAGCTTTTCACATCGCAGCGTTGCTCGTGTTTTATGGATTTTCCCTCAGGAATAACGAATTTTCCCGGGGTAAAAAGCCTTCTTCGATAAATTGGCTATACAACACTGAAATAGTTTTTGATATCACACATACACACACACACACACACACGCATATACACACACACACACACACACACGGCAATACGCGCACTCAATATAGGTTCACTTGCTCGCTTTATTTTTTTTAAATTAATCTATCACCTTGTACATATTTTATTTTCTTAAATGTTTGTTTTATATACTTTGTCTACTATAACTTTATTGATTGATTTTATATGTCCACTCACTTGTATTTTCATACTTTGTTTTGTAACAATGGAAGGAGGTCTCCAAGATACAGGTTTTTCCTAGTTTGGAGGCCATAGATCTAAGAAACTATGTATGTACTTTTTAGACCAATAAATTTATTCTTATTCTTATTCTTAATATCGGACCAGATAGTTCCTGTGATTAGCGCGTTCAAGCAAACAAACAAACTTTTTAATATTAGTCTAGATTACGAGATCTCAGAGTCAACACCACCAGTTCTATCTGAATGCATTTTGTATGCACAATGACGACTCAATAATATCCCTCTACATTTTGCCGCTATCTCTAAACTCTTGAGATATCGGCACTTTCGTTAAAGACGGTGAGTTCTATACTCTAATAGATTTTCTCTCTTAAAATATATTAGAACTACTATTGCACGCCACGGAGTTGCTAGTGTTTTATAGATTTTCCATTAGAAATGGTATGATAAAATTGCTATGGAAAAAGGCTTTAGGCTTTTAGGCCTTTCAATAAACTTTCTCTTAAATAACTTTATGGCTGAAAATTGCAAGGAAATCCGTTTCTTTCAGTAGTTTATGGGATTATCATTCAAAGTTTATATAATTTACGGGTTTAGATGACCACAGTCTACCGCTTAAAGGTCTAATCAATCCAAAGAGGCACGTTATACCGGGAATCGGGAAATATATTAAATGTTATAATTTCACGTAAATGCTTCGAAGTCAAAATAAATATTTTTCCTTCATTCTTAAAATCCCTTTTGAAGAAAGAGATTTTGTGGACTCAATCAAACAACACCGACGGGAGTCAACCTAGTGGATGCGCTTATCTCAGTTGTGCAAAGTTCTAACGCAGATACATTCACCAACAAGGCACAACTATTTTAAGCCCCGCGTTCTAAGCCAATCTCAGCTAATCTGATGGGATTAAGAACATTGTTTTGTCTGAAGAAGCAGAAAGACGAGGGTCACTGACATGTCCAATCGTATTAGATCGGGGATGGGGGCACTTGGGCGGCCTGGAGAATGGACGTCTTTGGAGAAGCAATTTTGGCGTAGTCAGTGATTCTGTGGGTTTTGATTCATCAACGTAGTGGGTTCGATTGGATAATAAGTACCCCTTTTGACGTTCCCACTGCTGGGTCACAAGTACGATCTTGACGAGAGAGATTAGGCCTTAATTTTTACTTACCCGTAAAGCGACATTATATATATTTTTTTATTTTAATTATGTGAGTATGGATTTATATCTGAGATAAATAAATTGAAAGCACGTGTTTACAGCGCACTTAATTTTCAAGACGAAAAATCAGGAAGTGCGTGGCTGGGCTTGCATCCACGACCTTCGGTATGAAAGTCGAGTGTGCTCTTACTTATCCAACACGCCTTATTATTATCGATTGGTTTTAAGCAAGGTTTTATTTCTTCAACCAATTAGTTTCTTTTAATCTCTTTGTATTTTTAAGACGCCGCTATTGGTCAGTCCGTCACCAGGTTGTATCTTATGAACCAACATCGCTAAATTTAATAATTAAATAAGATCTGATTATGTTTAGGCTAAAGCCTGAAGTACATATAAAACCACTGCGGGATAAATACATAAATATCTCCGTACTAAACAGCATCACCTAACCCCAAGCAGAGCTTGTACTATGCGTGATAGGTGACCGATATACATTTTTGTAAATACATACATATAATACAAAGAACATAAACAGAAATTGTAGATCGTACAAAATCTGTCCCGCGGCGGGCCGAAACCGATATAACGACCAAACAGAATATAAATCACCAATTACAACAAATACAAAGAACAGAATATTAAATACTTTTGGGGTATGAGCTATCCGCCTACACAAGGCGTAAGTTTTTTTAGGTTAAACGACCCTTTACGCAATCATAAACTGAATGGGTGACCTGTATATTTTTGCATATTAATCAGCTGATTTAAAATTATTGTATTTATATTTGAAAAACTTATGTGGGCTTTAAACCCTTATGGAAACCAGATGCTCTGAGAACCTTCAAGAGTTTAAAGGAGACATGACATTCACCAACCCTTAGCCAGCGTGGTGAATAGGGTCAGGGACTAATCTCTCTCGTACAAAAAAAAAATATATATTCAGAATTAAATACATCAAAATACATGCAGGGAAAAAGTGACAGTTAATTCTATTGATCTAACGATTACAGAATATTTAAATGTATCTGGTTCCAAAAAGGTTCCAACTAAGCATAATGCGGGCTGTGAAGCCTGCGCTGGTCTTCCTCCGTTGGAACCTTCGAAGAGCTAGCAGTCAAGTTAGGTTGAAACAAATGAAAAACAAACATAAATAATAACATAGTGTGGTAAAATAATTAAAAAAATTTAACACAGGTTTTACAATAGGATGTCAAATATACACAAAAATTGAGTCAATTATTATTATAGAAACATTTGCAGAAAATATAAATAAGAAAAAAAATGTCAGAGCAATTCAAAATTTCATTCAATTTGCAATGCATTATTATCATCATCGTCATCATCATCAAAGGGCACTCGTGTCATGTCTCATAGATTCCTGTTCTTTTTGGAAACTTAATAGAAAAATACTTTGAAACTGTGCACACTACGCAAGTTACTCATCGGCGGTGGAATATTGTCAAGAGAGAAACCCCTGTGTCCCAGTAGTGAGACGTAATAGAGGTGCTTATGTATGTTTTTATGTACTTATGTACATATTTATTACCCCGTTGGTGAGCAAGCTGGCTTCAAGTTCATTTGCTTATCTATACATATTATAAATTATAGTCCGTCGACGTCTGTCTATCTTTATGATTACGATAAACTCAGGAACTACTTAAAGTAAAGTAAAAGTAAAAATCATTTATTTGCGACTACGGACGGTTTTGTATCCGTGCTGAGCCGGAACTGGCCACTGGCCGGACATTAGGTGTGATTGTAGCCATGATTTTAGCTGTATAATTAATATACCTGGATAATTTTTAAAATGTTTGAAGTTAAAAACGCCACTAATTGTAAAAAAACACACAATAAAACATAAATTTGTTTAAATGACAGCTGACATGGCCAGAAAAGTAAAAATTCAATAAAATCTTATAGAATCACCATTTTTACACTGTTGGTTAAAATTACATAAAAATATGAGGAGAAGGAGCATAGCTGGTCTACCACCCCATAACGAATTATCCATTATTAACGACACACCCTGTATATACACTCTTCCTACTTGCGGCGTTCTCCTGACTGGTGACTTTTTTTTTAGTTTCCTTTGGTTTTTAGTTTTTCTCCAGTCCATCCAAAGGTTGTCTGGAAGAGATCACTGTTAGTGATAAGGCTGCTCATTGTTACACTATTATTTATATGTGTTTTAGTTCTTAAGCATGGTTCTGTTGTATTATAATACTTGTGTTTTAATAAAGAGTATTGTATTGTATTATATTGTTCATCGGTCGCCTACACTGCAAGGCGACACCGCCGTAACAGATGATCCACGATGCTGACACTTTAGTTTAGTTTATAAGATTTATAGTTTTATGTATGTTAGTCTATAAGGTATATGTTTATATGGGCCTTAGATGCCTGAAATAAATGATTTATTATTATTATTATTATAATGAATAATTTCCAGGCTTGGCGATTTGTTGTATATGAATTTATAACACACTATATTCGCACAATAGACTCTACTATATTTGCAGATTTATACCAAGAACTTTGCCAGATCTTTCAACGCAATGCGTAGCGGACGCGAAAAAAAACAAAAGTTTTCAGAAATTTCCGTTTCAAGTTTGAGATAAAACGCGATCTGTCCCGACACTAATCTTTCCTGTTTCTGTCAAAAACTGGGACAAAAAAGGGAAGATAAAATAAATGGAAAGTGGTTCCGTATCAGATGGACCGGATTAGGATAGGATTGAGGCTTAGATGAAATACGCGAAAAATTGCGGGGACGTTTTAAAAGTGTTGCTATATTTTGAGGGTTTAGTAGCGGAATGACTTTCGCTCTCATACAAACTTTTGGAGTTTGTTTCTGTTCACGTCCGTAATTGTTAACCCTATGAATCCTTACACGTGACCTCCGGGTGGTGCTAAGAACAGTCTCTGGTGGTAGGCTTCGGCCGCGGCTTGTCACCGCCCTCCGGGCTGGGCCAGTGCGTGAAGCGATTTTCTCGTGTTTCGTAAATGTCGTCCGGAGAAGCCATGTACCTTCTAGGTCTTCATGCCCCATCTTATACCACATCGTCAATTTCACTTTTTCACACAATCTCGCTTGATGTAAACGATGTGGTCTAAGATGGGGCATAAAGACCTGAAAGGTTTATTATATTTTTCATATTATCAGATTATAATTCGGTTGATTTTTGTTTAAATTTCACGTTACCTAAGTTTTATCTAGTTACCTTTTTTTTAAGTTAGGTGAAAGTGGTACAAAAAGAAATTTATAATCGCGTAATCAATTTAAGTTTCGTCCTCACAAATCATGATTGTTTTATCTTTTGTCGTCCAAGCTTTTACTAATACATCCACTTTAATATTGCCACTAAATTTATTATTGTTTTGCACGCCACCCCGGCACGGAACCCTTAAACTTCAGTACACTTTTGGGTTCCTGTGTTACCAACTTCTATCAAAGTTGGGATATTATCTCTACTATCAGCTTCGTAAGTTAGTTGAAGTATGAATGTGAAAAGTTGGCGGAAAATGGATTTTGATTATCTTTTTGTAAAATATATTACAGGGAGGAAATGTGTGTTATTTTTAGCTTGTTAGATAACATGAGATGTGACACACATTGACTTAAAATATATAATGTGTGTATAATTATTGTATTTAGTAAAATTTCACACATTTAATTACTTAACATACTATTGATGGTTAATATGGTTATCTTTACAAGCCACGGTATTACCCGTGTTTAATGAATTTTCCACTCGACATAATATTCCCGCAAAAAATATAGCCTAAATCCTTCGTCGATAAATAGATACGCTATCTACCAATGAAATAATTATTCAGTTCGGACCTGTAGTTCCTCAGATTAGCGCAAAAACAAACAGATTCTTTAACTTTATATTCATTAGTATAGATCTGTTACAGTTTTATTGTATAATGAAAACGAGCATATGGGTTTAACCTTTGCGCGAGCGTGGGTGATTTCAACAAAGATTGAAAGCAAGACATCATCGTCCCCACCCTATTAACTTTCCCACTGCTGGGACACAGGGACTTCTCTCTTGACGAGAGAGATTAGGCCTTAATTCACAATATAACGATATAAAATTTATTACCTGCAGAAGCATAAGCCGAAAAGTGCGCCCATTCCAAAAATTAAAAAAATATATTTTTTGTACAATTATGTGAGCTCTTTCTAAACTGCAGTCTAGCCTGAAGGCAAAGAATAAGTCGACTATGGATTTAGTTTGCCCAGAAGCATGTTGATGAGTTGCTAGTCGGGATATATGCTATCTATCTAACAGCCTGTTTACACCCACTGCTGAGTAAAGGCCTCCTCTTCATCACGCCAGATTCTGCGGTCCTGTGCGGGCCCCCACCAGTGCCTTCCTATTAGCCCGACGATGTCGTCATCCCATCGGGTAGGTGGTCTGCCGCGACGACGCTTGGCTCCCACTGGCCACCATTCTGTTATCGCCCTGCGTCCATCGGTCGTCATTCCGCCTTGCAACATGCAATATATGTATATATGCATTAGGAAAAAAAAATGTATAGACGCCCATGTCCAGCAGTGGACGTACTACGGCTGAAATTAAATGATGATGATGATGATCACCAGCCTCAATAGTTACACAGAAAACTATTAATTACATAGGTAGTTTTATCTAGTTAGTAATATTAGTAGAATTTATAGTTTGCGACTCGTACCCCGGCACTGACAGCTAACGCAACGAACTTCGTATCGAGGTCGCATCGCTCCCGTCTTAACGTCATAACTTTAATACATGTTCTTTGAATAGCTGGTTCAGATTAGATTAACGCTTACATTGCATTATTATTGTACACCACGCAAAATATACAAAAATAAACTTAGACTTAATATCGCTTTGAGCCCAATTATATTATAATGTTCAATTGTATTTGTATTAAAGAATGTTGCTCCTCTTCTGCAGAAGTTGAGCAATTTAAAATGAATTATTTATTTTTTTAATATAATGCATTGTTGAGTATACATTAATATTAATGTGTTATGATTATTGTGGTATATTATGATAAGGAGTCAAAAAAAGTTAACTACCCTATTATCCATTGAGTATCAGGTGAATAACTAAGATATACTTTCCATACTATGTCATAATCAACTAACTTCTTTTCTGAGACTTGCAGAGTGTTTATAATTATACTTTTTTTTAATTATGTTTATTATAATACTAAGGTATGTAGATTGAAAAGAAGCCAAGTGTACCGTATGTTAAATTGTTTAGCATGTAGTAAGTGTTATTTCTATTAAGACTTGAATCGGATTTGACGGTTGTTGATTACGGCACAAACTCCGTAATATGTAACCCGTTTCAAGTTTTAATATTGTTTAAAACCATGGTTATTAATAATAATAACACAAACTTCGAGGAACTTATTTGGAGGCTTCGGCCGCGGCTTGTCACCACCCCCCGGGCTGGGCCAGTGCGTGAAGCGATTTTTTCGTGTTTCGTAATGTGGCCCGGAGAAGCCATCTACCTTCTAGGTCTTCATGCTCCATCTTAGACCACATCGTCACTTTACATCAGGTGAGATTGTAGTCAAATGAAAACCTATTCAGCATAAAAAAAAAGTAACAATCCTCTGTCGACTTTCCGGTGGTGGTAAGAACAGTCTCCGGCCGCGGCTTGTTACCACCCTCCGGGCTGGGCCAGTGCGTGAAACGATTTTTTGGTGGTCCGGAGAAGCCTTCTAGGTCTTCATGCTCCACCTTAGACCACATCCTCACTTAACATCAAGTGAGATTGTGGTCAAATAAAGGCATTATATTTAGCTTAAAAAATAACAATAACATTCTTAATAAACCTACATTATGTACATACTACATACTATATCCAATCTAATAAAAATAAATAAATTCTTAAACTACATAAATATAATATTTTGTTAGGGACAAATATACACTAACTGTTATTTAGATTTGTTATATCTTTTCGTGGTTATAATAAATAGATAAATAAAAGAGAATGGAAAATTAATAATAGGCACTTATAAGTATCTTACTTAATAAATTACAAAATTGTAATTACTACAAAATTAACTGTGTTAACTACTAAACTGTGTTGTTCTATTCGCTTGTCCACTCAGTATAAAAATTAAAGCGAACTGTCAAGGCAATGTTAATTCCTTAGTAATTAAAAAAAAATGAATTGACTTGTCCATGTATGCCCTGTGTTTCTAAGGAAATAAACATTTTGACTTTGACTTTGACAAATAAGGAACTACCTAGCTCTTCTACCTCAGCTGTGTGTAGTTGTGCCAGGGAGTACTGCGCTAACTGTGTAACCCGCAAGGCGAAGATTTTATCGGAGATATTCGATAAACGCAATATGGCGGAGCTAGACATTAGCAATATTAAATTAACAATCTTTCGACACGTTTTTCCTGATAGACTAATTCCCGTTTTTTCCATCCTAAATAAGAAAAAATACATAAGGCAGAAGCCATGATGGCGTAGTGGGAGTACACTCGACTTTCATTCCGGGTTACACCTCGCCGCGCACCTCTAAATTTTTGTTCTTGTAAAATGCTTGTGCGCTTTAAACACGTGCTCTAACGGTGAAGGCAAACATCGTGAGGAAACCGACATGGTTTGCGAACTTTAAAGAGTTTGAAGGACATGTGACATTCACTAACCCGCACCTGGCCAGCGTGGTAAATTAAGGCCTTAATCTCTCTCATCAAGAGAGAAGTCCCTGTGTCCCAACAGTGGGAACGTTAATAGGCTGTTGATGATGTATATTAAATTATCTAAAGATTTTGTTTACTTGACAATCTCTTTTCAGTCCTTTTCGAGCTTTTGCACTGCAGTGTAAGGTAAATCATGTTATCGCGGGAAAATGACTTAATCCTGCGGGTAAATCTATGGGGTTATTGCCTGCGCCGTGAAAAGCCTGGAGTAGATCTTAAAATAATCTTAAAGTTAAAATTAAGAGAGAAACCACAGATGGGTGTTCTGAATAAATTATATGCGTAAATTCCCCGAGGAATCTATAAAGTTATTAAATTGCGATTTTGAGTTATTGTAAATTAATTTCGGCTCCCAGTTAGAGATGATTTCTTCAAATTAAGTCCCTTGTTTGGAGAATCTTGCAAACGACGACCCGAATACAAAATGAAGGCATGAAATTAAAACAGGAAACGCGATTCTTAAAGTTTTACCCTCTTATGAGAAATAGTTAGCTAAACCTATTTTAAGATAACATGCCTCTAGCTTTCGTTTGTTCTTGTCAATCAAGTTGGCATTTGTGTTTGTTAGAAAGAGACAAAATTCACGCTAAGATAGAATAAGGTCGAAGAATGAGAGTTAAGTTGTTAAACTGTACTTGACAATCATTTCCTATTAAATACATTTTAATTCAAATTCGAAATTTGTTGTTGATGTGAGATTAAATTTAAAAGGGTTTCCTATTCAATTTTGTTCTAAATTTAATTTAATCTCAGAATTCTTCCGAGTGCACACACAACCATTCTGTATATATTCTAGCATTCTGTTAACGAATTAACAGCTAGCCTCCAGCGTCGTGTGCAAGAGCCGAAACTCGCAACTTAACCGAATTGCGAACTTCCAGTCGTGAAACTGGCAAACACTCTGCAAATTGTGTATTTGTTTAATCGTTATTTTAGTCTTCGGAGACGTTAATAGCTGCTTTGTTTTGCTAAAAGCTTAGTTTGGCTTTGGAAAGGATAAATAAGCTAAGGTCAATGTTATTTAGGCAGGGCTTAGTACCCGTTTTTAGCATACTTACCTGTGTTTTAGTGAAGTGAGCCATCATCATCATCATCATCATCACCCTATTAACGTTCCCACTGCTCGGACACAGGGACTTCTCTCTTGACGAGAGAGATTAGGCCTTAATTCACCACGCTGGCCAAGTGCGGGTTGGTGAATGTCACATGTCCTTCAAACTCTTTTAAAGTTCTCAGAACATGCCGGTTTCCTCACGATGTTTGCCTTCACCGTTAAAGCACGTGTTTAAAGCGCACATAAATTTCTCAAGAAGAAAAATCCAGAGGTGCGTGGCGGGGTTTGAACCCACGACCTTCGGAATGAAAGTCGAGTGTCCTCCCACTTAGCCAACACGGCTTTTTGTAGTGAGTGTCGATGTGTAAATAAGTGCTATTAATGAAATTACCGGCTCCGAATGTACCAATTACTATTGAAGAATACTATTACGATTATTGAATACCTGAGTCTGAGATTTTTTATAAACTGAGATAATTTATGTTTTTACAAAGAGTTAAACCTGACTTTTAGATTGAAACAAAAAAAATCTAAATGTGTGAATTGTTCATTTGTGTTTTCATTTCGCTATTAAGCTAAAAAAAATGAATGAAAAACTTGAAACTGAGTCAAAACATTATGATTGGTCATCTAATTATACTTATTTTTTTAAATACTATAAAGAATAATGTATGTATGTACCTACTCGTAATAGCTGTACTACTTAAAACTATCAATCATAATTATTTTGTTATGTTTTTAATTGTAACTTTGTTTAGGATTCACAATCGCTGTGTTAGCTTTGAAACTAAATTCATACCACTATTTTATAATTTATATGGAGGTTTTGTCTGTTCACGTCCGTAAGTGGTAAACCTCTGAATCCTTACACGTGACCTCCGGGTGGTGCTAAGAACAGTCTCTGGTGGAGGCTTCGGCCGCGGCTTGTCACCACCCTCCGGGCTGGGCCAGTGCGTGAAGTGAGGCCCGAAGAAGCCATCTACCTTCTAGGTCTTCATGTCCCATCTTAGACCATATCGTCACTTTACATCAGGTGAGATTGTGGTCAAATGAAGGCTAATACAGCATAAAAAAAATAGTTTATATGTATTATGTAGGTCTGCTTATTATAAACTAAAGGCTGCTAAGGAGCTTATTATAGGTAAAGCCGGGTTGGCTAAGTGGAGGTAAGATCGTGGGTTCAATCCCGCCACGCACCTTTGGATTATTATTCTTAAAATTGTATGTGCGCTTCAAAAAAACACGTTCTTTAACGGTGAAGGCAAAATATCGTGAGGAAACCGGCATGTTCTGAGAACTAAGAGTTTGAAGGATATGTGTCTTTCTCCTTGGTTTGGGTGTTTAAGATGTATGATAAAAATATATATGTATGCCTAGTAACACAAGCTTAGAGCTTACCACGGGGCTAGATGTTGTTGTGTAGATTGTCCGGAAAATATTTCCGGTATTTATTTATAAATATTGAGTTTCTTTATTTCCGAAACAATGGGAAACGTTTTTGAATTGAATGTAAAAACCCATTTCCATTTTCGTATAAAAGGTAGCCTATCCTTTTATACGAAAAAAACATTTAATTTCTGTGGGGTTTCCGATAAACGAAACTTCTAAAAATACTACCTATAGATAGATAGTTTCATTTTCTTGCATGCCCAGGATGACAGGTAGAGAATGCCTTATTCATTAAGTCCTCCTCTGTACACTGTTTTTCTGCACAAACTATAAATAAATAAATAAAGTACCTGCTCAAATAATGGTTTCTCTCCCTCACTATGTTCTAGCAGAACTGCAGGCTGCCGAAACCTCTAGAGCTTATTACAGCTCATAAATTATTTCATATAACATTCTCTGCCTCCAAAGTTATTATTACTCTGTGCAAGCATAAATTCAAAATCGTATTTTCAATTATGCTATGTGTGAGTTGGGACATTTCCCACGTGTGCCGCGACGGCGTTAACACACGGGCTGTAAAGTTGGCAAGCTCAGCGAAGATGCTCGGCGAGCATGCTGGCGGATCTGGCTGGTTATGGCCTAGTTAGGCATTGTGGCATAAATTTGGTTTAAATTAATTTTATTTTATTTAATGTAACTTACTTTAATTTAATTTAATGTAATTATGATCTGATTTAATTTCGTTGAAGGAATCATTTCATTTAATTTTAATATTAATGTTATTTGATTTTACTAACCCTAGTCATTAAGTTTACTAACAAACTATGGATTATTTGTTGTCCGAAATAAAAGATTTTTTTTTGTTTTTATTTTATAAAACAGTCCAACGAGACGTTTTTGCAGGTCTTCTTCCAACTAAGAATTTATATGATAAGTGAAATTCTTACTTAATCACAAATCAGTCATAATTATTTGCAATGAGTATATTTTCTATGGGTCAAAGTTATACATTATTCTACCAAAAAATATAAAAGAAATTGATAGTCTTTACATTTTTACAAAAAGAGTGAAAAAATTACTGACAGATAAAGCTTATTTACAGATTACTCTTGAAGAATATCTTACTGACAAATTTGACGCTAAATAATTTCTTCCGAACTTCCGAAAATTTCAATTTCAATTGACTTGTTATGTTTAATTATTTCATTTCATTCAGGCAAAAAAATAGCCGAACTCATTTTTATTTTATATGAGACCAAAATGTTACCTGTTTTGAGCAAATAAATGATTGTCTTATGAGACCATAAGATAAGATAAATAGGAACATTAGCGTAGCTATAAAGCTTTCTGTTGCTCCTAGGTTTTTTGTTCTTCCTTCATTTCCTTCATTTGACCACAATCTCACCTAATGTAAAGTGATGATGTGGTCTAAGATGTGGCCTGAAGACCTAGAAGGTAGGTAAGGTTGGTTTATAGTGTTAATCTTAGCTGTTGATTTTTCTTTTAATAAATACATAATTCCTCTATCTATATAATAGTCTACTTATGAAGCGTAACTGATACCTACATAATATTATTATTTTCTAATAAACATAATATAATATTCTACCCCATTGTTACAACGCATCCATTTCTATTACAAATTTGCACGTTCCAACACCTGTTACTCACCTAAGACCCTCTACGTCCTCCTTTTTTATTATTTATTATTGATAAGCCTTCATTTGACGACAATCTCACCTGAGTAAAGTGACGATGTGGTCTAAGATGGAGCATGAAGGTCTAGAAGATGGCTTCTTCGGACCACATTACGAAACACGAAAAAATCGCTTCACGCACTGGCCCAGCCCGGAGAGTGGTGACAAGCCGCGGCCGAAGCCTACCGCCAGAGACTGTTCTTGGATAATCAATCATTCATTTATTAAAAACCAAAGAGAGTATTACATAATTAACGCCGCCTTTAGGACTTTATCTCCTGTGCTAGTTAAAAACTGTGATACAGAAAGTATGATTCTTCCTTACTACTTGTATTTTACTACGTACCGTGTGTCACCATCAAACAATGTAATGTTGTGAAGGGTATATGTGGACCTAAAGTCAACGGTCTTTGATGAGTCTCTCATCATCATCACCCTATTAACGTCCCCACTGCTGGGACACAGGGACTTCTCTCTTGGCGAGAGAGATTAGCCATTTATTCACCATGCTGGCCAAGTGCGGTATTTAAATTTTTTGTTTTTTGAGTTTTTTGAAGCTGTTCAGGATCGCCATGAACATAGAAAAATTTAAGGAGCTGACTGCCAACCGTCAGTAATGAAGTGGCACCTTAGAAGAAGGTTTTTTGAATGTCACATGTCCTTCAAACTCTTTAAAGTTGCCGGTTTCCTCACCGTTTAAGCACGTGTTTAAAGCGCACATACATTTTAAAGAAGAAAAATCCAGAGGTGCGTTGCTGGGTTTCAACCTTCGGAATGGAAGTCAAGTGTGCTCTCAAGTGAGAAAGTAAGGTGAGCTGTAAAAGCCGTGTTGTCTACTTAGGCAACTCAGCTTAGCTTTTACAACTCACCTTAGGTACCCTTAGATGACCCTTCCGTCCTCTTGCTTACTTCCGTGCTAGTTGTAATATAACCCCGTGTGTCACCGTCAAACTAAAGCGTGATTGTTTTACAATGCATTCAGATTTCCCCGCGGTAACACAAAGATGTGCATCTTAATTAGTAGTAAGTAGTTGCATCTAAACCACTGGTTAGTTAGTGGTATCAACGGTGTAGTCTGTGTATTTCCTATTATGAATTAGAGCTGTAGCAAACCGTATGTATTCGGTACTGAGTAACGGGTACTCCAGTACCGAGTAACGAATCGTTACTCACGAATACATTTCGTTACTCGTATTTTTGATGGCCGTTTTGGCCGGAAAGTACTTGTGGAGACCACGAATCGGCAAACGCAGAGTAGGACGTCCACCAACTAGATGGACGGACGACCTGGTGAAGGTAGCGGGCTCGCGGTTACAAGCTGCTACCGACCGAAGTCACTGGAAGTCTTTGAGGGAGGCCTATGTCCAGCAGTGGACGTCCTACGGCTGAATGATGATGATGATTCATATTTTTCGTATTATGGGTACCAACACCTGCTTCAATAAGTAAGTACCGTTGATGTGATATCTAATTACACATTGAGATATTATGATTTGTGTGATTATGATGTTAGAACACTAGAACTTAATGAACTCAGAGTTATTTCAAAAATTATATCCATTGCAAATTTAGTGGATCCGTAATATTTTTTCAATAATTATTGCCATTTATATCAAACTGAATTCAGTAACCTAAACATAATCTGATAGAATATACGGAAATATAAAAAAAAACATTACTACGCGGTTGATAATGTAATGGATAGGTCAATAATGGTCTCATAAATTACGAACGATGCGACACCGCAACACGATACAGTATCGCAATACGATTTGATTCGTTACTCGAACATAATGTATCAAAGTAACGAGTACCGAATAAGTAATATAATAATAATAATAGTAGTAGGTAATCTTATTAAATGATACAGTAACGAACACAGGGGTATCGTTACTTTCGCACCTCTATTGTGAATAGGCATTATTCTAGAATGCACATTGTGAGTCAAAACATACTCGGTATAAAGTGACCGCATTGTAACGAAATTACGTTATAACGCGGGTAACAATAGTTTAAAATTATGCTTATAGGGGTAAAATGCTTTCATTGAGAGTTTGAACACACTGGAGCGACTATGGTAAATTATGAGTACGGCACATTAGGGCGTACACTGATAGACATAGGTCTCTCAGTGTACGCCCTAATGTTTTAATAGTAATGATGATGATTTTGATAATTGTTAATTATCGATGTACTGTTTATATTTGTAAGTAGGAAGGTCGATTAAGTCTTCTATTTAGAATATATTTTCAAGGGATAGAATACACTTTCAAGGAAATTGAAACAAATCAATAAAGATTAAAATTTGTATATTTGGTACTTCGTATATTTTTTCATTTACATTTGACTCGATAAGAATAAGTAGTAATCTTATAATCTTAAACGATTAATAATTTCCATAAAGAACAATATAAACATAACATATTTAGAATATTAAAATTAAAATATATAACAAATTTTATATAGGTTATTACTATAAGTATAAATAGTTTTAGTTAATTTAGAACAATTTTTATTGAACAATTTTTTCTAGTTATTAAGATAGTCACCTAAAAGGTATTTAGTTCAAAACTTTCTAATTAATTATTTGCTAATTATGAAACATAATGGCATTGTTTTTACAATAATTAAAGGCTGTGTTTTAAAAACTATAATATATCATAATTTACATAATTCACTTCAAATTATTTTAAGACAACTTTGTAGTCTAATTAACTAAAAAACATAGAAATAATTGTACTATATTTTGAAAATTTATTACTTTAATAATTTAAAACAGTTAGTAAGTGTCACATACTTATAAATTAACACTAGTGTGGCCATCAAAACTTATAGTGATTTATAAATGTTTCACAAAAATTTCACACTTAAAATCACAAATCACAATCATTCAACGAACAACCAAAACGTGTTAAAACTCAGGTGTTTGTGACATTTCTTCTATCTAATTTTTCAAGATCGAATATATTCATATATCACTCTTATATGAAAGTGATATATAAATATAATTTATTATAGTTAAATAGGAACGCAACAACAAGCAAGGGCTCTTTGCTACATTGTGTTGTCCTATTTATTAAATGTTACTCCGTATTTAAATAAATATAAAACAATAATCTAAATGTCAATAGATTTGTATTATTGTATTTTATAAAATTAACATTCAAACTACTGTTAATTTGATTAAAATCACGATTTTTGGAAGACAATATAAAATCTTAGAGGAAAAACTAAACACAAAAATACCGATCAATTAACTATTGCTTTGTTTTCAGTACACTTAATTTACTATAATTAATATTAATATTATAGTAATAATAATAAACTATCATTTTAACCATAACGGCAATGGTGTTGCATTATTTATTAATTAAACTTACATAATACTTATTATAAATTCAGTTTATTTAAATAGTAATTTGAAATTTGTCTAATATAAGATTCTAATTTACACCAATTTAGAATTAGATTGTCGTTGTGTTTTTACTAACGATATACAATTATTTATAATTATTATAAATATTAAAATAGATACAGTATTTACATGCAGGATGAAAAAGATTTAAAAACTATTATCAGTCATAGGTATAGTTGATAAAATTTAAACTAATTTAAAACAAATATTTAAGCATTTTACTACCTAATCATAAGTTCAGGTTTATTAAAATTCTACATATAATAAGTACATAACGAAACATTGTTTGTCTCTGTACAACATCGAAGGAGATTATTTACAATTAAAAATTATGTTATTATTATTACGAATAATGTAAGGATCCATATCATAAGATTAAAATGTACAGAAAGTATTTGGTGTTCTTTTGGTTTTAATATTAAAGTACTTATAACTAAATCCTATATTTAACTTATTTACAATTTAAAAAGCGACCAGCGCTATTGTTAGAAATAATAATACGAAATTTTACAGCAAGCACGTAAATTATTTTTAGTAAAATTATATTATTATTTTATTATATTAATATTAATATTTATATTTACATAAATTTAGTGCATTTATTGTGCAGTGCGTGGTAGAGAGGCACACAGGCACAGTCGTTTTTATTTTTAGTAACTACATTTTTAGCAAACTGTTTTACTATTTGATTTATACATTTTCATTATTATATTTCAATATTTTATTACGTAAAATAGAGAAAAACAACAAAATTAAAAATATAGTACAATATGAAAACAAATTAAAAAAAGTTTTTGTCAAGTAATAAAATTAGTATATTATTAATAGTAATTAAACTTTATGACATATTTATTGCAGAGCGCTGTAATAATGTGATTTGCTTAAAATATTTTTCGTGTAATTTTTCGTTTTTATAACTTAATTTCTGCGATGTGATAGATAGCATAATAATATTGTTGAGTTTGAAAATTAGTTTTATAATCAAAAAAGTAAAACAGTTTGTTATCAAAACTCCATGTTTTGAGAAAATCTTGCAGTTAATAACATGAAATAGTCAAAATGTATATTTTAGGAAGAATGTAGAAACATGCAAACTTTGTATCAAGAATATCACAGTAGATGTAGAAGCTCAATGATTTTATTATATTTTCCTTAAACAACATAATCATGATTAATGTTTTTAGGAGTTAATTGATTACTTTTGTTGAATCCTGATTAAAATTGAAAAAAGTCCCAGCGCAAGCATAACTTTCACCATTTTTATTGCCGGTTTATTTTTTGTTATTTTGTTAAAGTATTTGATATAGTATCTTGAATTAAAAGAACTATAGCATAACCTGAATAATTTGTCTAATATGATTATTTTATAGTATATAGGCATTTCAAAGATTTTCTCAAAATTTGAAGCGCATAGTTTAAAACACCGAATTTTTACAATGGATATTAATGTGCGTTTTCTAATGGTAAGTGTGTTTAGATATTATTAAATTTGTTAACACAACAAACATTGTTCATTTCAACATCCAACGGTCTTTTGAAATCAAAATGCCATTGTTTTTGTAAAGGGACAATAGTTTATCCATGAAGGGCAATATTTCACCCTACAGTTTTTATCTAGACACGAAGCATATTATACTTACTGGTATTATTGTTAAAATTATTAGGTAAATTTTAAGATTAATATATTATTGTGTTAACAAATAAATATATATATATAGTTATATAGTGTTAAATTGCGAAATTAAGCTAAATTATGATAAAATATTTGGTGAATCGTAGAACTACACTTTGAAAAGTATTTAATAATTGGTTTGGCAAATAACAATAAAATAGTAGTTTTTTATGGTTAGAGACAAAGCGTGATTCTACGTATTTTTCCAATTCCTTGCTTATTATAGTACATTAGGAAATGTTATAGTACCTATTCATAATCAAATCCTTTAGTGTTGCAGTATTTCTTTTATACTATATTATATATTTTTATTCATCTATGATTCTCTACGAGTTTTCAAAATTCTACGAAAAAATAGTTAAATGTACAATTCCTTTACAAAACAAAAAGTTCTTTGAGATCACTGAATTTTATGTATTATAATATTTATTTATTTGCAATTTTATTCTATTTATTTAAATGTTTAATTTTAATTGGGCTCTCGGCCGTTATTTAATTAAAGCAGTGATCTCAAATGGAAAACTGTAATCTTATCAATAAGCTATGGATCAAACTACTTTTCTATGAATTGTTTCTACGAAATCACCATAAATTTATTGAAAAATCGAGTAAATAACCAACCACCATAAAATCTTCCATTCTACCGAAAAACACCACAAGAAACGACATTAAAAAAACACATATGAAATCACATCAAAATTTCAAAAAAACTCTAAAAATGTTTTTAAAGTAGCGTTTTATACCAAAACATACACTCAAAATTTCACTTAAGAAAAACACCAAACAATAATCTTGTCCATAGGAACGCAGAAGCTCGAAGCTTAATTCTGAATGACGTGACATGACCGTATACTATAAAATAGTATAGATTTAACGTACATTGTAAAAACCCGGTGCTGCGCGCCTTTCAGCCAACATAATCCTGTTGGCGACGCATCTATAGCAGCACAGGTAGGCTAAACATCACTTGAACAGTATCCTCCTGAACGCCCTTCTAAAATCCTTGTTAAAGATGGTGTAGATGACGGGATTAAGTACAGAGTTCATATACCCTAACCAGAAAGCTATAGAGAACGCACTGCCTGGTATCATGCAGGTGTGGCAGGCAGCTTTGAGGATGTATAAGAAGAAGAAGGGTAGCCAGCACGCTATGAAGCTCCCCATTATTAATCCTAGGATCAGAGTCGCTCTTTTCTCTTTCTTTCGCGCTAGTCTCTTCTTCTCTCTTTCTGGGTCTCTAGGCTTGTGCGGTTTGGGCAAGGCTGGTTCTAGTTCTGATTTGCTGGGTTGCGTTTTCTGTCTTCTGTCTGATTTTTTAAAGAGTCTGAGTTTGAGGGGTTTGACGCCGCCGCAGCGGCTGACGACGCCGCTGTCAGAGGAAGAGGGCTCCAGCTCGGAGACCATGTCAGCGTCGATGTTGACACTGGGCGCCCGGCCTCTCGTCTGCAGGGCTAGCTCTCCGTTTACTGATAACGAGGATCCTCGGTATGCGCACGATGCTAGTGGATTTTTCGTCACCTGTGCTGATGTCACCACCTGAAAGAAATATTTGGATATATATTTATGCGCCAATATTGGGAGCTTATTTCGCATATCTATGGATCCCAGTTAAATTGAAACTTAATTGTGGAGTAACTAGTCGAGCTCGTAAACTCATTTACGAGCTCGACTTCTTATATTTTATTATGCTATGCTGTTATCCAAATAAGAGCGGTCTGAACCAGCCTTTTTCCGATCGCTCACCCGGGGAGTAATTGTGATAAAATTATGAGAATTATGGTACACCGCATGGTCTGCTTTAGGTGTGTTTTTTTGAAAACACACCAGCTCTATATATTTATTTATACTTTGTGCACAAAAAAAACAATGTACAGAGGTGTGCTAGAAGCATTCTCTAGCAGTCATCCTGTAATGTCTATTGTCTAGATTCTATTCTTCATCAGATTACCTTCAGGGTGTCCTTCCTCTCTTCAGCTGGCGGCAGGGTGTCTCCAGCCTCGCTGGTGGATATGTCGGAGGCCAGCTCGCAGGTCACCGTGGGGATCGGCACCTGGGCTGTTTCTATTGTCGAGATCTGGCTTTCGCTGAAACAGACAGATAAACATTGTTGTAAGGGGATGGAATGGTCCAAAAGATTACGATTACGATATTTCGTATAGTCTAGCAGAGTTTCTAGGATTTTATGAAAATTTATGTATTAAAAAAAATTGCCAAGCGTGGCGAGTATAGTAATGCTCCAATTTGACTTTTAGTTTTACTTTTGCATATATCTTTAAGTTAGGCTCAAGTCCAGTAGACATATTAATGTTAAGGGAGGATACACCAGCTGTGTCTAAAATGTTTGCTGTGTGACTAAAACTATTAGAAAATTTTGAGCGATTTTGACTATAAGTAATGCTTTTTAGTCGATTTTATAATAATCACAGATCGATTAAAATTCTTATAATCCTACTAATATTATAATAGCGAAAGTTTGTGAGAATGTAAGTACCCATGTAAATGTGTTTGATGCTCCTTCTCCCAAAAACTACTGGATGGATTTTTGTGAAACGTCACAATAGCCTACATATCAGAATAACACAAAAGCTTTTTTAAGACGGTAAATACCGCTTTTCGCGGGAAAATACAATTATGGGCGCAAAGCTCAACTTGGACTAAATTTGATAGATATTTTCTAAGTAATAGACAAAAGCTATTTATTACAAAATTCATTATTGCGCCGGCAAAGCCGCAGAGGACAGCTGTTTTATCTATTATATATATATATGTACCAAGATATAAAAAGTTAGATTTTTTAATATGTCAATTCAATAGGTAACATAATGAGGATTATATCAACATTGTCGTCCAAATCAAACTAACCTATAGAAATACAAAAAAATCCGGCTCAACAAAGAAATACTCCATCCATAATAATTTGATTTAGCATTCAAGATACAAGATACAAAATAATTTATTTCCATAGTTTGGTTTTACAAAACTTAGACACGATTTAGACATTATTTTTCTATGTGCAACAGTATTTAGATATTTATCCATCTCCATCCGAAGTATTTGCGAAACACCTACAGTATATCTACAAATATTAAACATGAACAATAATTTTATATCAAAAAATGTAATAGTTTAGGGCGAGGTCTCACGAGAAATTAAGGTAACAATAGTTTGTCAATGTCATTTAATGACCATAAAGTAGTAAAATTATAAAAAAATCGTTTTATTTTTTACTAGCTGTGCCCTGCGGTGCTACCCGCGTTATAATGGATGAAGTACTCTTAACCAACAACATATTTATTTGAATAAAGATTTATATTATTATGTTGATACAACTTAAACAAATTATTTCGACCAAATTAGGTACCATAAAAACCGTTTTTGTGAGTTAATCTTAAAAGATAGACATATACTATCGCGGACTGTTTTTTAGATCATTAAAAGAGCTATTATTCTTTAATACATATTTTTTGTGTATCTTGAACCGTTTTCACGGCGCACGCAACGGAAGGCTTCAAAGATGAACAATTTCTCCCGTTATTTACACATTTACCACTATATCTTTGCTCCTATTGGTCATAGCGTGATGTTATATAGCCTATAGCCTTCCTCGATAACTGGACTATCCAACACAAAAAGAATTATTCAATTCGAACCAGTAGTTTCGGAGATTAGCGCGTTCAAACAAACAAACAAACAAACAAACTCTTCAGCTTTATATATTAGTAAGTATAGATATAGATTTGCGCTGAAGATTGTATGTCATTGAAAATGTTCTTGGTTAGAACAGCGATTTAAATTTATTTTAAATGGTTCTAAAAATCAGTGCATGTCAAAATCAACACAATAAGTCTTTTTTCAGCATAATATTCTAGTATCAATATTTCTGTTACTTTCCCTCCAGATCTGGCCTGTATATATTTTAACTGCATCATACCAATTGTACCACTTACCTAATGTGGACATACTAAAAGCTTCATGAATGGTCTGAATGAAAAGCTATTAGAAGAAGGTTTAAATCCGCTCTGTCCGATACTTTGTTGATAGCTCCCTGATATGACGAACGTTTTACAGTAAATTTTAAATTAATAATATGTTTGATACATAAAGAAAGTGCTTGCAGAACATACAAACATTGACGCCTCGGCGGGAACCGAACCTGCTGCCTCTTGCACTAAATTAAATTAAAAAATTTGTAACAAAGGTGTAGAAAATGCTGAATATTAGGTTTATCAGAATTTAAGAATTTGGTATAATAATCTTAGTTATGTCTTATTAGAGTATTTATAATTAACCAACGTTGTATTATATTCTCTTTGAATTCACCTTTTAACACATCATGTGAGCCTCACCTTAACATTATGTAGGCTTCAAACGCCCTTTGACGCGCGCACAACGCATAGGGATTCCATATTTATACGGAATTTACCCTAACATGTAGTTCAAAGTGAATTTCTTTATCGGTCCGTATCGGTATGTAACGGAATTTTTTGGTTTCTTCGGCAAAATGTTGTAAAGCTCTATGAAGTATTAGTTTTGTTTGTGTGTGTGTGTGGGTCGGGACGCAATCGGATGCCTACCAACAACAAGTTTGGGTGATTTTTATATTTTTATGCAGATTAAAGTAAAATTATTACGACACATCCGTAACCTTCGCACTCAGGATACGAACCTGCATCTCCGGGAAAGCGCCCCGACGTGCTACCAATTAAACCAACGCGTCATTTATTTATTACTTGATAGGTCGAAATTCTTCTGTACTTTGTAATATCAGGTGAAGCCCCGACTAACGCAATTGATCTGAATCCTTACACGTGACCTCCGGGTGGTGCTAAGAACAGTCTATGGTGGTAGGCTTCGGCCGCGGCTTGTCACCACCCTCCGGGCTGGGCCAGTACGTGAAGCGGTTTTTTCGTGTTTCGTAATGTGGCCCGGAGAAGCCATCTACCTTCTAGGTCTTCATGTCCCATCTTAGACCACATCGTCACTTTACATTAGGTGAGATTGCGGTCAAATGAAGGCTTATAGATGATAAAAAAAATGAAAATCTAAGACGTGAAGATTGTTTAACCTAAAAGTGAGGATTATCACTTATTAGAAATCATTAAGATTTAAGGATGACTTAGTAAAATCCGCTGGTTCACTGTTGGATTTGGAAACAGCTATGAATATTAAAAGTATTTAAGTGAGAGATCAATTACTTTAAATTATTTCGATTTATGTAATTGTTAATTATTATCTTATTAGGCCAATGTCTAACTTTATTTGTGATACCACAATTCCTCTATCTTATCGCAGATCAGCTGATATGTAAGTAAATTATTTGCTATGCCCTTTACACAGAGTCCATTGCAATAAAGAAACTGAACTGAACTGACTTTATTGCGGGCGTCATAGTAGCAAAAACGTAAGTAAGTACAGAATATTTTACCATCAAAGTAAAAAATAAAAACGTTTATATCATCATAATTATTATTTTTTTAAATTATGGCGGCTTATATCTTTCGTTATTATTGTGAATCATAGTAATAATACATAGCTATTAGATTTATTGATCAATCTCAAGAAAAAAGACCATATGTGGGAGAGAACAAAAAGTTTAGGCAAAATAAATACATAATTTTGAAAAATTAACGAATATAACAGATTTTCACTGAGCTTTATAATCTTTATCTTAACTAAGCTAAATATTATATGAACCAATTTAAACTTTTTCACTTACTAAACAGCAAATACATTCGGCAAGCATTTATTATCGGCAAGCTTATAAATCGTCAAATCAAGGCTTAGTTCCCGTTTTATGTCCTAATATCTGAGAAAATGGTTCTGATTTCGTAGCATAAAACTTAAAATATGCTAAAGCATCCAGGTCAGAATTTAGTAGTATTCAAACAGTTTTATTGACTTGGCAGTAATATTCCAGAGTGCATTGCAATATCTGAACGTAGCCGTAAAGTGCAGAATATGGGGACCTGTATTTTTAGATTACTCATGAGAATAAATGTCACGTGAACTGCAGAAATTTATTTGTACAGAAGAATTACAAAGAAACTTTGATAAAAGGCAAATTCTAATATCAAAGTACAGAACAAATTTATAAAGTTCTAGGGTAGCAATTTTGTGGAGTGCGGGGCAGTTGGCCTACACAGAATCTCTGAAGCCTTAAAAAGGACCTATGTTAATTTTTATAGAAAGAAAGAAAGAAAGAAAGAAAAATATTTATTATTACACAATACAATTACTAAAACAAAAACAACAAACTTGGCGCTTATAGCGGGGATATTTGTCATTAAAAAGCGGGTAGCACCACGGATCCAAGAGACAATACGATAATAAAAAAAGGTGTGTGTGCGATTCACACACGATAGAAGTGAAACTTCAGTAAATCGACAAAAGAACAAGAAGAATAAAAAAAACAAAAAATACTATGTAAAAAGATTTTGTTCGGGCGGTCACCCATCCGAGTTCTGCTGTCGCGCAAAGTTGCTTAACCTTCCTAGCGTATAAGATTGGCTTACCCGACAGGTAAGCCAATCTTATTTCCATTTCCGTTGCATCCGGTTTCAAATCATGATTCTAAAGAAGTTTCACTTCAATAAAAAAGATGTGGTGTCGTGGGACACCAGGTACGAACGAAGTTCCTTCGGCTAATGTAAAACACAAACACAATTTGTAAAACAAAATAGTGCTTTTTATTAATAATTAATAATTTTATTTAATTACTGGTTTTTTTGATTTTTCTCTTAAATTTTGCTGATTCGTTTTTATTTAAGTACAGGAAAGTATTAAGGAAATTCAGTAACATAGGAAGTAAAATAAATAAAGTTAAATAAAAAAAAAATCGTATTTCAAATTATCAATTAATATAACAAAATATGTCACATTATTTTTGTTTGACAACATAAAATTACATTAAAATAGAAATAAAAAAGAAAAAAGGAGGAAGAGAAAGGTATTATACACTACTCGCTTGTGTATAATACCTTTAACGGTTTTATTCCAAGAACTTTTTCTTACGGTTTTACTATCACATTGTTTTCAGTTCGGTCGTGCAGAAAAACCCCTGCCACAACTCCAAGCCTGCCGTAAGGAACTATTCGTTCCAATAAATATCTCAGGACAATCCACACAACAACATCTAGCCCCGTGTGCCCCATCGTGCCCTAAAACCTCGTGTTACGGGTACTAGACATCTGATATACTTAATATTAACTGATATACATTTATAGATATTTTTTTATTACATGTATTTAACACCAATTATATGTATTTTGCCAGGAGAGCTGTGGGCAAAAGTAGCGACGAATTGATGCCCTGATACGGCGAGAAGGCGACGCGGTAGACCAAAACAAAGATGGCGGAACGAATTGGACCGATTCCTAGCCGACTGGATGACGGTTGCTAAGGAAAGATATGCCTGAAGAGAATGGGGGGAGGCCTTTGCCCAGCAGTGGGATGATACCGGCTAATAATAATAATAATGTATTAAACACCCAGACCAAGGATAATAATAATACGTTACCCATTATTATTACTGCTAAGATGACCCGAGGGCATAGGATTGGTCGAGGGCATGGGCCGGGTGCCCTTTGGAGGGTTGCAAAAGCTCGTCTGCTGCTCATTCTGAAACAATTGAGAACATGGAACATGAACACACCGAGCATATTCACACATACCAGTGGTATGTAGCGGTGAGCGTTATTAACAATAACCGGTTATAATAGCAGCTATTGGCACAATACCAGCTATTGCGTTATCAGTCTCAAGAAGAAACGTTTTAAAAAGCTGGTATTGAAAATAGCAGTTATTGGTGTTGAATAGCTGCTACTGTTGTGGTATTGGCAAAACATGTTATTTCCCATCGCTAGTGGTATGTTGTGTTTGTGTTATGGTGCGGCTACATTAGCGGTAATAATTTATGTCAACGCGATGAGTGTGGCCGGGTATATCGTTGCAATGCGCTGTATTCGGGCTAAGAGGGAGTGACAACGCAGCGACAAGTAGTCCTCAAGAACCAGAAGTCGTTCCGAGAAGTCTGTGAAGACCCCAGGAAACTTCTAATAATAATAATAAAAATGTTTATTGCATCAACTTAAAAAACTATAAATACAGGTTCTGGGGTCACCCTTTCATCAAAATTTGCTTGTGTTGGGTGACCCTGCTCTTACTAATAATACACCAACAATATTTAAGTATTTGCTTAACTAGATATACGTACTATATAATTAAAAGATAGATAAATTTAAAGCTCAAAATTATTATATTTAACAGTAAAAGTTATAAGAATAAGTATTAGTATTTACAAGAGCAGTTCTACACAAAACAAACATAAAATACTTCTGTGCTTTTGGTGTGAGTTAGGCTGGCTAGCCAACTATACGCAGAATTGACCACTTTTTAGTCCAAGGGGCAAAAACCAGGTATGGTTGGTCCAATGCCACTTGGACCAAAGTCATTTAACCCTAAATCATCATCATCACCCTATTAACGTTCCCACTGTTGGGACACAGGGACTTTAGAGATTAGGCCTTAATTCACCACGCTGGCCAAGTGCGGGTTGGTGAATGTCACATGTCCTTCAAACTCTTTAAA
This sequence comes from Gymnoscelis rufifasciata, assembly GCA_929108375.1. NCBI lineage: Eukaryota > Metazoa > Arthropoda > Insecta > Lepidoptera > Geometridae > Gymnoscelis > Gymnoscelis rufifasciata. The sequence continues at coordinate 10,129,927 of OV815324.1, forward strand.
GATCTCAGAGCATGCCGGTTTCCTCACGACGTTTGCCTTCACCTATAAAGCTCGTGTTGTAAGCGCACATAAATTTCTCAAGAAGAAAAATTCAGAGGTGCATGGCGGGGTTTGAGCCCACGACCTTCGGAATGAAAGTCAAGTGTCCTCCCACTAAGCCAACACGGCTTTTAAGTCCACTCACTTGTATTTTCATACTTTGTTTTGTAACAATGGAAGGAGGTCTCCAAGATACAGGTTTTTCCTAGTTTGGAGGCCATAGATTTAAGAAACTATGTATGTACTTTTTAGACCAATAAATTTATTCTTATTCTTATTTAACCCTAAATCAGTTGACGGTGAATACCCACCGGGTTCCGTCGCGGGTTCTTGCGGATGCCCCGCCGCGCGCGCGCCTTCGCGGCGTAGTATATCCGAATGTACACGAACACCATGATGCAGGACGGGATGTAGAAGCTGCCGAGCGCTGAGTATACCACGTAGCCGATGTCGTCTGACACCTGTGGACAAAAAACATATTTTAGTTTAGGAAGGTGGTAAATATGACTTTTAAAATAAATATAACTTTTTAATTATTTTTTTTTTTTGAAGTGAAACTTCTATAGAATCGTAGTGATTTCAAACCGGATGCAAAAAGATGAAACGGAAATGATGTAAGAGACACAAATACAATGCTTTATTTAAATTTCTTTGCGCGATACTTCGTAGTTGAGACTACGAAGTATCGCGCAGAGGTATTGCCGTATTTTATTTATATTATTTTGTAACATACTTTATGTAATACGCTTTATTGAAGTAATATAAATAATCCGAATAATTACAGATATAATTTTTGTTTCTCTTAACATTTTAGCAGATGCGTTCATTTACCCTTTTTTTCTATTCGATATAATATATCATAATTATAGTTCATAAGTAGTAGACTCCAATCGTGCGTCGTAGCTGACACACACACACGTTTTTTTTATTCTTCTTATTATTCTTTCGTCGATTTACTGAAGTTTCACTTCTATCGTGTGTGAATCGCACACACATTTTTTTTTTTATTATTGATAAGACTTCATTTGACCACAATCTCACCTGATGTAAAGTGACGATGTGGTCTAAGATGGAGCATGAAGGCCTAGAAGATGGCTTCTTCGGGCCACGTTACGAAACACGAAAAAATCGCTTCACGCACTGCCCCAGCCCGGAAGGTGGTGACAAGCCGCACCATTATCATGTTTTGAACGAAATTATGATTTAAAACGGGTACCTAACATACCATGATTTGACGGTTTTTGAGTTTTCCGATATTTCGACGCTATTGCAAGCGCTATGATCACGAAAACAACTGAATTGTCATTCAAAAACCGTCAAATCATGGTATGTTACCCGTTTTAAATCATAATAAATATATAAATATTTGCAGACAGTGCACACAACAACATCTAGCCCCGTGGTAGCTCCAAGACATACATATATAGATATTTTTATTACACATATTTAACACCCAGACCAAGGAGAAAGTGCTTGCAGAACATACAAACACTTTCGTCCTCGGCGGGAATCGAACCCGCTACCTCTAGCGCGGCAAGCAGACCCTCGCCCACCGCGCCACTGAAGTGGTCAGTAGTATCCAAGTTCAAAATACCACTCCATCATCATCAACCTTTCATCATGTCCTCGTGATGAAAGGTTTCATCAACAAGAAGCCGTTTGTAAAATATGTTTTGTTATTATCTAATTGTTGTCCCGTGCCGTTTGCTACATAACTCGTATTTAGGTCGCTCAAATAACTCCGGAACTCAAGTTAGAGCTTAACGGATTATGCAGGGCAGCGCTTTAATACAAAATCGTATATATAAATAGCTATGCGACATCTAAACACACAATGTTTTACTTTGAATTGTGTGTGTGTATGGATTTTAATCTGAAATAAATAAATTGAAATGAATTGAATCTATATTATGTAGATGTATGTGGTAGGACCCCATTCTCCACATATTATTAAATTAAGCTGTTACAAATCAACAAGCAGCTTATTCTGTTACGAGCAAATCTCTAGATACAAGATACAAGATACAAAATTATTTATTTCCATAGTTTGATTTTACAAAACTTAGACACGTCAAATTGATTACAAAAAAAACATATAGGTCATAGGTGCTTATAGATAAGTAGGAAATAAATTTATGGTATCTGGTCGCTTCGCTTTTTTTACACTAGAGCAAAGAAGCGATTAGAAACTCTAGCTCATTTTTGTATTGAAACTTTACAATCATTATTTGTTTGTTAGTCTTGTTTTTGATATTGTGTTGGAGCAGATTCCGTCCCAAGCAGTTTTGTCCTCAAGGTAATCCGATATATTATAATAAGCTTTTTTACAAAGATTGTTTTTTACAATTTTCTTAAATTTAGTAATTGACAACTGTTGCAATTCTTTGGGAATCTTGTTGTAGAAGCGTATACATTGCCCTTTGAATGATACATTAACCTTATGCAGCCTAGTGGTGGGCAAAGCGAGTTTATATTTATTTCTTGTATTTACATTGTGTTTATCACTATTTTTTGTAAACAAATTAATATTTTTATGCGTATACATAATGGCGTCATAAATATATTGACAAATGACGGTCAATATGTTTATTTCTTTGAATTTATCACGTAGCGAATCTCGGGGACCCATATTATAGATAGCACGAACAGCCCTTTTCTGCAGTACAAATATGGTATTTATGCGTCCTACTCCAGCACTCCCCCACAGCAAAATACCGTATGACATAATGCTATGGAAGTAACTAAAGTAGACCAGTCTAGATGTTGCAATATTAGTTAAAACTCTAATTTTTTTGACTGCGAAAGCAGCAGAACTGAGCCTTTTCGACAATTTATCTATATGAGGGTCCCATTGAAGCTTGCTATCTAAAGTTATACCTAGGAATACAGTATTTTCAACGAGCTCTAAATTGTCGCCCTTTATTTTAATATCTACAGAACCTTGTTTTACATTAGGTAGTGAAAATCGAATACATTTAGTTTTATTTTCATTCAATAATAGATTATTGGATTCAAACCAATGGACTACTTTAGAAATTGCATTATTTACCTTGTCAAAGTTATTAGTGCGACGATCTATTTTAAAAAGAAGTGAAGTATCATCAGCAAATAATACAATTTCATGTTGATCCTGTACAAGATGTGGCAAGTCATTTATGTATATCAAAAAAAGGTAAGGTCCTAATATGGATCCCTGAGGTACACCCATTGACACTAAGGACCCTGGAGATCGTTTCCCGTTGACATCAACTCTTTGAATTCTTTCGCTTAAATAGGAAGCAAAAAGATCCAAGGATTTGCCCCTAATTCCATAGTGGCTCAATTTCCTGATCAATGTTTCATGGTGCACGCAATCGAATGCCTTAGATAAATCACAAAAAATTCCTATTGCATCCTGCGACTTTTCCCAAGCATCATAAACATGAGTTAGTAACTCAACACCAGCATCAGCAGTGGACTTGCATTTAGTGAAGCCATATTGCTTGTTATGTAATAAATTATTTGCATCAAAATGTAATGAGAGCTGGCTTAAAATAAGCTTCTCAAATATTTTACTAAATGTAGGCAGAACTGATATTGGTCTAAAGTTAGTAGGGTCCGTTGTATTGCCCGATTTGAACAATGGTACAATTTTACTATGTTTCATTAGGTCAGGAAACACTCCAGAGTCTATGCATTCATTGAATATATTAGCCAAATCAGGTGCCAGAGTAACTATTAGTGGTTTAAGAATGTGTACAGAAATACCCCAGAGATCTTGGGTTTTTTTTACATTTATCATTTTGAAGGCTTTAACAATGTCTTGTTCGTTGACATGTTTAAAATGAAAGATGTTTTTACAATCAGGTACGTTGTTTTTTAATAATGACACGGCAAGATCATGTGAAGAGTCTAAAGAGCTTGTAGTTGACATAGGAATGTCTGTAAAAAAACTTTCAAAAGCTTGTGCTATCTCTAAATCATTATTAATAACTGTTTCATTTACTTTAAGTTTGTATTCATTGTTATTGTTCTGAGTTTTGCCAGTCTCATCATTAATTATTTTCCAGGTAGTTTTAATTATGTTACTACTGTTTTTAATTTTTGAACTTAGATAATTTGATTTTGCCAATTGGCAGACATTTTTGAAAATTTTTGAATATATTTTGACTTTATCTTTGAATTTTTCACAGGAGTTAAGTATATTGCTTTTCGCTATACAATTCATACAATTTTTGTCTGCTTTTATGTATACCTACAGTTGCCCACTCACTAAAACCAGGTTTGTCTGAGACTACAATTGATTTAGTTGTAAATATGACATTAAAAATGTTATAAAATTGATTGAAAAATGTACTATAAAGTTGATTGGGATTGTTGTTATAGTAATCAAAAGGAAGCTGTAGATCCCAACTACATTTAAACCTCTCAAATCGATTTGTAGTCACTGGTACAAAGCTAATTTTCTTTTTTATAATTTGTCTAGAACTCATATTAAATTTTACATATTGCCCTAGATGATCGGATTTTAGGTTACTTATTATATTTTTGCTGATTACATTTTCATTTAGGCTGGTAAAAATATTATCTAAACATTTTGCTGATGTGTCTGTTATTCTGGTTGGTTCCATAAATAAAGGTATTAAGTTATAGGAACCAAATAAATTGCATATTCTAGTATTTAATGAATAGATTTCTAGGAGATCTATATTAAAATCCCCGCAAATAATAATACTTTTGTTTTTTTTACACATTTTAAATAAAACATCATCCATAACCTTTTCAAATATTTCATATGATGCTGACGGTGGTCTGTATACGCTTACTACAAAACTCTGCTCCAACTCCACACATGCTATTTCAATTTGGCTTTCAACAGACAAGCATGTTATGTCTTGTCTATTCTTAAACTTTATTGCCTTATTTAGCAATATAACACTACCGCCTCGAATAGCATGTGTTCTACAGAACGAACTACCAACTTGGTGACTTGGGAAGTTAAACATCAGTTCATAATCTTTAAGCCAATGCTCTGTAATACACAGAATGTCAACATTAAAAGAACTTAAATACAATTCTATTTCAAATAATTTACTATTAATTCCTTGTATATTTTGATGCACCAGGGTAGTAGTAGGAGATGTTGTATTTTGTTTACATTTTAGCATTTTTTTGGGGTGATTCATATTATTTGACTTTTTAAGGTATTTATTTGTGTTTTTATTGATTTGAATTAAATTTTGGCAAGAGACTTCCTCTATTGTCTTAGTATCTAATTTAAAAAACTTGGAAAAAGTTCCAAAGACTTACAAGAAGTGTCATTATAATGCTCAAAAGAAGCATTTTTATGAGCCAAATTATTGGCTGATGTACTTAAAAAATAACATAGCGAATCAGCTAATTGTCTAGTGTAAAAATTTGAAAGGTAATAATTACCTTTAGTCAAGTAATATTTTTTATTAACTATACAGTTAATATCAATCACATGTACAGGATTATTGCATGAAATTGTATGCAAAGTCATGTTTAGATTATATCTAATGTTATTTTCCTTTTGTGGCAAACTTTGGCTATAAGGAAATGTATAGAATACAATATTGCCCACCTGTAGTGAAAATAGTTCATCTACATATTTAATTAGGTCAGATTTCTTTACATTTCCTCTATTTCCCATCAAAATTATCAAATTAGTGAGTTTATTTATTGAAGTATCACTTCTAATGTTTTTCATGATTTGATGCAAATCAGAATAGGGAAAACAGTTATTTACTATTGGATGTTTCATACTAATATTTAAAAACTTACCAACATTTTTTCCAAGTTCATCGCAGTACACTACAGTTTTTGTACATTGATCCAGGTTTCCTGTGAGTAATGATGCTGGTGCAATACTATCCAGACATGACTCTCCATAGCCCTGGCCATCAACACGAGCCGGACCAGAATTATCATGTCCTAAACTAACATTGCAGTCACATCCGGATAATATCCTAGTCTCAAGACTTGCCTGGCTATTCAGTAAAGCATCCATGGCTAGACTGAGTTCCCTGATTTCATCACCTGACCTTTGATACATGGTTTGGTAATGGGTCAGGGAACGCTCAGCCGAACCAAGTTTACATGTCAGATTCTCTATTTCTGTTTCATATTGAATTCTACTACAATTAAGCTCATTTGTGCATAACTGTAGCTTATCCAACAATGATCCAGCAATAATAGATTTTTTAACAGCTTTTTTATGACTTATTAACATTTTTTTAGTTTTTTTTATGATTTTATTGATTTTTATGTATTTTTTTAACTTATTTTTGCTAGGCATGTGTATTTTGTTTATGCTAGAAGCTGCCACATGACCAACACTGTCATCATTAGTTAGGTCAATAGTATATAGTGAAGGATTCATGATAGCGCTTTCAACAGAAACATGGCCAGTGATATTATGAGGTAAGAGTTCATTGTACAGACTATTTGTGGTGGCAATGGCAGAGTGTTGAGCCGTTTCTTCCAACTGTGTGATTATATGGTGGGCATCACACAACTCCTTCTCCAAAATAGAAGTTCTTTTCAGTGCTGACTCATACTCAATGCCACAATTTTGGTCATACCTATCAACTATTGTCTGGAGTTTATCGCGGTCTTCTATTACGGACGTATTTAATTGATATAAGACAGAAAGTTCATTTTTCAATTTTTTGTTTTGTTCTAAAGAGTCTAAAACAATTTTTTCATTTTGTTCTATTTCAAGAAGTAACTGTGCATTCTGATCTTTAGATTTTTGCAGTTCCAATAGAACTAAATGGAGTTTAGATTGCTCGTCCTGACGAGACAAGCCTTTGCGGGTCATCATAATAAATACTGTGACAAATCAAAGATTCTAAGTTTCAAAATGCACAATGTCTAGGTTACTCAGTTCAAGAAAATGCCTGTAGGTAGGTACTTACGTGCCAGTCGGGGTCTCAACTAAATTGAAATAGTATTCTAAGCCCACGAAACACAATTTACACCACAAACACTTTCGAAAAACGTAAAAAACCCAGCCAGATATTTTGAAATCACTAACCGAAATACACTGAAATCCGAGTGGCCAATACACACTTTTACAATACTTTTTGGACTTAAATATAATTTTAACATGTAAGGTTCACGTTATTTATGCGATGAATTTGGAAAACACTGTGAAATACTATCTAATTATTGAAATAATTAATTATAAAATTAGTATGAATACAGAGAACATCTGTTCGCTAGGGTTGCCAGCCAGAAAAAAGTCTAGTGTAGTCTAGTGTATGCCCTCGGCTTAAAACAATATTTATTCCCCAACTTCGCCTTTTTACTCACATTTATGTTTGTCATATTCTGTAAAAACCGCATCTGTATGAAAAGAGTCGCAAGGCGTAAGTTTTTAAGTCTACTTTTGCATTCACAAGCCAAAATTGCGATGAAGTCTATTCATTAAGTTTTGAATTAAAAATGTTTGGGCATGCTTTGTGCCAAGCTTTCTGTGTTTTGAATGCCTAATAGTATGCAAATATTTCGCTATTATGGTGTATTTTTTTAACCACGGCTTGTATACAAGTTTCATTTGCAAAATAAAGAGTTGATGCAGAGAGCAAGGTCCGTTTGCATAACAAGGGGTTGCAGGTCGATTTCTGCTGACGGATTATTTAAGTAGGTATTATATACTATTTATAAGTGTTGTGTTCGCCTATTATAGACACATATATCATAGTATATTTTATACCCAACAAGTTTTTATGAAATATATGTGCTGTTAATGGCACCCGAATAATAAAAAAATATATGAAGGTACTTCCATAAATCACAGACACATCCGAGGCGTGAAAAGTGAGTATTTCTATTTAACTTAAACGAAGATGGTCGGTAAAAATGCGACGAACAAACAAAGCTCAAACCCACCATTGTTGTAAGTAAAATTTACTCACAGACACATTTTACAATAACCCAGACGATAATCCCACCACCATAACCTAACCTTTATGGTCCTTCGAGCCGGAAGCCGCCATTTTGTCCCATTACCATCTATTTGTGCACCGATTTCACTTACGTTACAATACTGCTGCCTCCTTTGCATGTTCCAGTGGAAAGTGCTTGCTTGACAGGTTTATTTAGCTAAAACGACGATTATTTGTGTTATGCAGTGCGCACGCGAAAGCTAGAGAATTAATTATTGAAAAAATATAAAAAAAACGTATTCTGTGAACAAATAAATATCTATATTCGATAAATGACAAGGCTGAGTAGTGTGTTTAACTTATTACAATCAGTAAGAGTACTCATATTTTTATCAAACTTTAAATGTTGTATCTATAGGTAGTTGTTTATCAAGGAATTTTAGATATAAATATATATTTTTTCTATTATTTATTTAGTATTAGTAGTAGGTTAGGTAGTATTTTATTCAAGGGAAAGGTGACAATTATCGAATAAGAGGATGACAATAATTTGCTAATTTAATTTTATTAGAAACTAAATTTTCACGTCACGGCGTACTCGTGCTTAAACAACAACGTATTTTTCCATGGTAAAATATTATATGGCCTTCCTTGACATATTTGTAAATTAACTAACAGTGAAATAGTAAAAAGGCAACGCCAAGGCATATTTACTCCAAAGATAAAAATACGAAGTTTTTACTTTCCTACGCTGAAAATATTACAGTAGCCGACGCTGAACAGTACTCCCAAAACACCAGTTTCTATTAGCAGTATAATAACATTTCGTATTATTACATTCACATCAAGATTCCATTCAACCAAACTTTTCAATTACAAGTGTAAATTTGAGATCCGTCTAATGTCAAGCGGTCTAGCGATCCGGGTCTCAGAAACCAATCATCTCAACAGTAAAAACCTCTAATAAAGACTAATCGTTCTACTCACTGTCCGGGCAGTTGAGTAATGAACTGTGCTGCGTTTACTTCTGGTCAGTTTATTGGCGAGTCCACTGGAGCGATTGATTAGTTTGGGCAAGTAGACTCGTCTGAATATTTCAATAGGTTATTTGATTTATGAGTAAGTTTTTAACTTTCAAAACTAACGCGCGCTATTCATTTAGTAAACGGGTATTACTCACGTATATTGTGACGATATTAATGATTTCTGTTCCCATCAGGAAGGAACTGTCCTCCGTCCGTCGTTAAGAGTACTAGTTCATTAAAATAATATTTTGCTACAAACACAAAAAAGACACAAAGAAATAAGATTTTTAGTCATTAAATTATAACATTAATAAAAGTATTTTTAAATGTAACAAAGACGTGATTGCGACAAAAAGGATCGTTCAAAATAAATGTAGTAGTTTATCTCGTTAAGTTAAACCACAGCGATTGTCACCTATGGATATTTTTTTTTGTTTTGTGAAGATGAGTATATTATACTATACATATATACCTATTTATGTTACCTATAAATACTGAAGGTTATGTTCATCTTAAAAACTTTTGGTAGAAATACGAACGACTTGCTATCGCTCAACACTGTCTATTTTGCTTTTTATTCATATAAATTGGAAGTATACTTTACGCCAAACGTTAAATATAAAGAATCGTTTTAAAAATATACCTCAAAGCTCAAGAAAACGGCTATTTTCAATAACAACTTATCAAAGCAAAAAAATCCCATTGTTAGTTCTAACAAAAATCGTCATTGTTAGTGTAACAAATGACGTATACATCACCTAATGACCACTCGCCCATGCAAACAGAGCACAACAATGCCACCTCCCAAACGGAATCATTGTCGGAAACTTCAGAAATGTAATCACAGAGTCGCCCAGAAGAATATCGACCTTGCATTACTAGACATTAAGTCGAAATTGCGCCGTCAAAACCCCTGGGAACATCCTATTCTAAGTCAGTAATAGCAGTCTTCCGTTTGTAAAACGACTTTTTGTCTCCCCAACGAATAATGAAAATAGGGCTTCAAGCTTGAGGAATATACGGATTACGGATCGCTCGGAAAAACCGGAAAATCACCGGATTATTCATACGAATAATGAAAGTTTAGGGTTATGATCGGATAAAAAATAATGGGGTTGAGTCTGTGATTATATTTTGTTTTAAAACCGCTGATATTATTGCGGAAAGACTTTGGTAGATAGCATATCGTTAAATTTGGACTTCACATTAAATGGATTGATTAATCAGCATTTTATAAACAATAAATAGGTAATACAACAATTTTACTTTTTAATGTTCAATTTCTTATTATTTTTAAAATAATTTCATTTTATAAATATTTAATAGTATTTTTTTTATTATATGACATATTTTTCATTTTACCTAGTAAATTACATTAAAACATGTTTATCAGTTTTATCTAGAATAACGGTCCAGGAGTCCGACTCTAAAATACTAGAAATCGAATCTAACCTTAGGGTTTTAATAATAAAAAAAATAATAAAATAAATATTTCCGGACAATTTACACAACAACATCTAGCCCCATGGTAAGCTCTAAGCTTGTGTTAGGGGTACTAGATATCTGATATACTTAATATAATATACATACACACTACAGATATTTTTATTATATACATATTAAACACCCAGACCAAGGAGAAAAGTGCTTGCAGAACATACAAACAATTTTACCCTCGGCGGGAATCGAACCCGCTACCTCTTGCTCTGCAAGCGGACATTCGCCCACCGCGCCACCGAGGCGGTCTTAAATAAAGTAGAATATCTAAAATGAAGCCAAATACATACCAAAAAGTCAAAAGTTATTTTCTCCATTAAAATATCCGTAAATATAATATCCGTAAACAAAATGGCGGTAACCTTTCTCATCACTATAAAATTTTAATGAAACCGTCATTTCAGCAATTTGCAATTTAGAGAAAAATATCGAGTAGTTAATTAGGTATTCCGAGTAGGGCCCTTCCGATTCATTATAGAAAGTACGGAAAATGTACGGAAATATCCTGGTACGGTTTCGGGTAATAACTATCGAATTAGTTTAATTCTGGGCAGAGTTAGTTCTAATTTGATAGTAGACAAAATGGTGGACTTCGACTAGCAAGAGGGATGATTTTGGCCATTTTGGGATTGCAGGGAGAAATCTCTGAATCTTATGAATTAACTTAAAGATAGATAGATAATATCTTTATTGCACAACAATGCTTACAGACTAACTTAGAACACATATAACAGTGAAAGAACTTTTGAAATGGGAGTAGTTAGTACAAACAAACTCTTCACTTTTATCATATTATGATAGATTAGCCGCGTCTGTCCCTCTCTCTGTTTTTCAACTCACGATAAACTCAAAAACTGCTGAACGGATCTTTATAAAGTTTTCGCAGTGATTGAGTAAAGTCTGGTAGAGTGATTGAAGAGGCATATTTTTGCCGGTATTTGCACCCGAGCAAAGCCAAAAGAACAGAGAAAAGTGGCGCGCTGTCGTGAGGCGAATATCATCTGCCCACACACGACGACCACGACCGCTCTGTCAAGAGCGTAACGGAAAAGAAGAAGAAGAGAAAGCCAAAAGAAAAGGACCAGAGTATATTATAAATCTATAGTGACTGCTTCAGTGGCGCGGTGGGCGAGGGTCCGCTTACGGCGTAGGAGGTAGCGGGCTCGATTCCCGCCGAGGGTGACAGTATGTTCTGCAAGCACTTACTCCTTGGTCTGGGTGTTCAATATGTATAATAAACAATATCTATATATGGATGTATGTCTATTATATTAAGTATATTAGATATCAACACCAATACTTCGCGTTGCAACGATGCAACCTGCATACTATCAAATTCATCAAAGTTCTTTTCCATCCAAAAGAGCATCATTCCTGGAAGAGATCGCTTTATATCGATAACGTACATTGTTCATTTATTTTTTAACGGGTTGTTGTATTTCTATTTTCCTGTGACTACAGTCAGCAGCAAAAGTAAGTGATCAAAATCAACCTTTCAAAACATCTTCTAGTGACCTGCCAGATGTAACAAGATATACCAAACTGACAATTTCAAATTAAGTTTTTATTAGTAGAAATAAAATAATCATAATAACACCGAGGATGGAAACAGATATGATCACTTACTTATGACAAGTTATTTGTTCCTTTCCATTTGATACAAACTAAGTCAGCTTAATTTACTGTATATTATATTTTGGGACCATATTTCATCAGTTTCTTTTGCTGTTGACTGTACAATAAAGTGTTTTGTGTTGTATTGATGTACCAGCCACACACATCGCGTTGTCACAAATATTCGTTAGCCGCTAATGTAACCAAACCATTACCGATAACGGTCCATTGAATATTGAAACCGAGGATTAGTTGACTCAAGATGTATTCCTTTAAATACGGCTGACTAAACCAAGTTGTTTGTGCCAAGACCCAATGTTTGAGATCAAACATCGCCCTGCTTGCTTTGTTTATGTGTGTATAGGACTTTAGCTGTGATTTCAGGCAATAGAGTTGATATGTACAACGTCAGCAACTAACCTATTTTTTAACCCCCGATGCAAAATCAGGGGACTGTCTCTCTGTCTGTCTGTAGCTTCATAGCTCCCGAACGGATGAAGCGATTTTAATTTAGTTATTTTGTATGAAAGGTGAGTTTTGTGCGAGTGTTCTTAGACAGGTTTGACGACAATCGGTGGACCCGGCTAAAAGTTAAGTGAGGTGAGGAAAAACCGAATATCAGCAAATACACTCGAGTGTAATCTTAAGTGAAAGCGCATCACGTGCAAATTACAAAATAGCATGACTTTATACTTTTTAGGCGAACTAACCACTCTAACGTCCAGCGCCCGCGGCGTAACTAGGGACTACGTCCCAGCGCGCGTTACGCGCGCCGAGCGTGAAAAACGCCGCGTTTTTTCCGTTAAAACTATTTATCACATAAAAAGTACTAAACCTATTTCAAAACCAAAAATGTATTTATTTTCTTTATTATAATTATATAAACTTAAATAATAATATGAATCATCGTACCTACATCTTCAATTACTAAAAAATTATCAAACATAGGATGGTAGCATTTTTAAACTGATTTGGAGACCTATTTTGATAAATTTATTTAAAATACTTCCTCTGAACATTTAATTATTATTTTGGTACCGTTTTAACGGGGTTGGAGTCTAGTTTTTTCAATAACATATTTAATTTTAATACAGATATCACAAGTAAATCATAAAGAAATTAACTTGCGAAAAATAGGAAAATGGCGGAAAATTTATCTCACTTTATTGTCAAAATATTTTTTTTTTCATAATTTTTGTTGCCAGGTATGGGTTTTTCTAATTAGAATTTAGTAGAATAATTATTGACAATGACATCTGACATTGACACTAGCAACTTGTCTTATTAGAAAATAAAGAAAATCCAAAATAAAAAAACCAAAAACTCGTGTGGCACTCTAGTACCATGGACGTTAGTCGGCATAAAGTTTTGTGGCACTACAGTACCACTGGACGTTCAAGTGGCTAAGGTTTTAGAATCAGGCTTGTTTTTATTTTAAACTACCAGCCCGCCCCGGCTTCGCATTGAATTCGAAAAAAATTTAATGAAAACATTCAATATTTTTTCCCGGCTATTATTCGATTTTTTCTCGCCTTTTAAACCTTCCCTTTAACACGAACATTTCAAGACTATGATAAGATATATCCGTTCAGCCGTTCTCGAGTTTTAATCAGACTAACGAACAACAATTCATTTTTATTTATATAGATTTACATTATCTTGTATCTTCCTTTAATCGTAGACTGTTCACTATTTCAACTTCCCCTTAGGCATACCACGCTTGGCAAGCGGGTTGGCTATGAGTTGGTTTTCCAAGAAGACGCTGTAGCCCATCTTAAAGTACCCTCGGGAAAAGACCTTCTAACATCAGTAACTAACACAGTTGTCTGGAAGAAATTGCTTTGAGCAATAAGAACGCCCATTGCGCATTTTAGGTTTAGTTTTTATTTACTTATTGTATTGTTTCTTTGTTTGGTGTGTAATAAAGTATTTTCTATCTATCTATTTATCTAACAAACATACATAGGTACAAGCCTTCGCGTTTATATTAGTAAGATTGCCACTAAATAAAGTTTCTGTTTATTAGATAAAGGACAGCGGTAGGTCGCGATCCTTTTATCCTCAGATCTAGTGGACAATACCGACCATTGTGATTTGATTCATGTGATTCAGAAATGCTTTAGAAATCACAGAAATGACCCAGTAGGTGGTTCATAATCGAATAAGAATCTCGTTTATTTTGTGTCCAAAGAAATATAAAATGAATCGAGTAATTCTGTGAATAGAATTACAATCGTTATTGGTTTCAGTTTTCTTATCAAATAAAGTAGAAAAAGTTTTTCTTGAAAAATATTAACTACGAATTATAAATCTCGAAAAACGTAAGGGTATTTTAGGAAATAAATGTGTTATAGAAAATAAAAATGCAAAAATGACTCAGTATGACTCTCTGTCGAGCTATCACGACAAAATTATGAACTGATATTCCTTTATAAGGCTTAGATAGCCTTTAAAAGGACAAAAGGTACCCTTTACCGCATAAAGATTTAGCATTGTACGGGAAAAAAACATTAATGTACGAGTTTTCTAGGTCACTGACTGCAACTGCGTTAATTATGTAATTATATATGGTTTTTAATAAATTATTGATTGATCGACTAATACTCAGTAAAAAGATGGTACACAAGGTAAGATTTAAAAACCCCTTATTAATAGGGAAAGGAATTTCTGGTATTAAAACATGCGCAGGAGCGTATTCAAATATCACTGCTTCTTTCCTGCTCACAGAGAACTAAAATAAGGAATAATGTTATAAAGCGCCGTTTGCAGCGGAGCTGATGTCGCCAGTTATTCACACAACTACTATTCACTACATTCACAATGTAATCTCAAAAGCCTACGCCAACAAACACTACCAACATAAGATAAATTATAAATAAAAACCCCGATATTAAAACCTTAGTTCCCTTATAAGTAAACATTCATACTTTTGTGTAATGTGCACGCAAAGAGCTTCACTTGAGACCCAACTGAAATAAATTTGCAGATTTTCGGTTTTTCTTCTCCTTCTTTTACCAAGATTTTCACCAAGAAGAGAAGAAGAAGAGAAGAGTGTCTAAGAACAATATCACGAAACTCAGCTTTCATACAAAAAAAAATTGAAATTGTTCACCCGTTCGGGAGATATGATGCCGCAGACAGACAGATACCCCAAAACTATAACACCCCTCATTTTTGCGTCGGGGGTTTAAAAACCGTTTCGTGTCAGTTCAGTTCAGTTCAGTTTCTTGTAATTGGACTTTGCGCTTGAAGCGACAATTTGCCAGTGTCGAGTTTAATAAAATTATAAAGTGAAAAAGATGTTATTCAGTTGAACGCCATTTTGACAATCCCGTTTCGTGTCAATACGACACGAAAACGTATTGACAGTGGAGTGATTTGCGTGTTAACTGTCAATTTCCTGTACAAACACAATACAATCCTGTACAATTTTCCTGTACAGGATTTGGCGACACGTGACACGCCCCCTTTTAATATCTCTTAGTTTTCTTCTTCTCTCTAATATCTGTGGCCCTACTCCTGACTCGCGTTTGGTGTGTCAAAGCCTTCAGACTTGGCTATAAGGGTAAGGTCAAACTTTACGACTGTGGAACGACTTTTGGTCGTAAACTTTTGTATCTCTCTGAGGCGTATGTCCGAAATAAAATAATGCTGGTCCACAAATTCACGAACATAATAATGCCAGGATACGGTTGGCGATTCACAAAGAGCTACGCGAAAGTTGGGATGTTTGTGAGGTTTCTTTTTAATAACTTATATTAAAAATGCAATGTTTATTTTGGCGACTCAACCCGTCTTTTCACGGGTACAAATTATATATACAAACCTCCATCTTAAATCATTTTATCTGATTATATTAATGAAAATCGGTGGAGCAGTTTCAAAGGTTACAATCCATTCTGTCAGAATAACCCTTTTTAAAATAGGCGAGCTGATTTGCATTATGGTTGTGTTGTACCATAACTAATTCTAAAATCAATCTCAGTCATATAAATACTATATGGGTTTAAACAAGATTGAAAAAAGACATTAGGTGCAATTTTTATTCATCATCATATTAACGTAATTTTTATTGCCATTAGAATATTATTTTTAATATTTATAAGATGCACCTGAATAGCATATTGGCTACTAGACTAGAAGAATAATAATAGAGAATGTTTACTTCACAAGATTCAAGTAAACTTAGCAATCGTTTGATAAGCCTATTAAACGTGCCAATGGTGAATTATGTCGAGAGCTATCTCGCTTTGTCACACGTGACTGAGCGAGATAGCTCTATATTTTAACCACTGCCTAATTTACTCAGATATGGTGAAACATCATCATCATCACCCTATTAACGTTCCCACTGCTGGGACACAGAGACTTCTCTCTTGGCCAGAGAGATTAGGCCTTAATTCACCACGCTGGCAAAGTGCGGGTTTATGAATGTCACATGTCCATTAAACTCTTTCAAGTCCTCAGAACATGCCGGTTTGCCTTCACCGATAAAGCACGTGTTTTAAGCGCACATTAATTTCTCAAGAAGAAAAATCCAGAGGTGCGTGGCGGGGTTTGAACCCATGACCTTGGGAATGAAAGTCGAGTGTCCTCCTACTTATCCAACACGGCATTTTTGGCATTTGAGATATGGTGAAACAACAACATGCTAAGAGTATCCTCAAACTCCGTGCAAAAGTAGTTTTCACAAATCATTCGACAACGAGCTGGCTCAAACCGTAAGACTTATATCGAAGGGAGTGAGAATCCCAGTTATCCTTCTACGAGGACGCCATAATTGAAAATAAACAAATTGATTTGATCCATTGTTGGCACAATGCTCTTGGCTTCCTTTTAATTTCGCAGTTCGAAGCCTTCGGGCTGTGGAAAATGTTGGAGCAAGTTCTATAGTTAAGTTATAATTCTGCTATATTTTTTTTAAATAGCTATTGCCCGCTGTGTAAGGCTGCGTTCACACGTTCCCTGTCGATTTTTAGAGCGTTCGGAGCATTTTCAGTATTATTTAGTGAAGGTGTTTAACCTTCAGTGAGTGATAAAATGTTGAAAGTTCTATTTAAAGTATATTCGTTAACTAAGACATTAAACATTGCAGTCTTAAATTATCAAGCGTGAGTATATAATAAACCAACTATGTTACTTAATATATATAAAATATTATATTTATGTATTTATTTATAACATTATAGATGGGATTAATTCTGAGTTCCTGTCAAAACCGTTTAGCCGTTTGATAAAGAAGAGTCAAATACATATTTTGCCTTAATAATAAAGTAGACTGGTATCGGCCACAAATGCTCCAAACACACAAAATTTAGCATTTATAATATTAGTAAGATTACCTTAAGTGGTCAATTACTACCCAAAACCTAACCTGTTTGCATAAAATGTATGGTCTCAAACCCTGGAACCATCAATCTCTAGGACAATGAGCAAAAACCCACAGATAACAAACTGACTGGACCTACGTCAAACCGGCATATTAATTGGGTGCTACCTTATCTTAGAATTTTGAGCTCTTTTCAAAGAATTTAATCTTTCCCTCCATTGTTGGCGCACAATGCTGGTTCACAATGGACATAGGCTGCGATGACCGATTGGTTCCAATTTGAATTAATATCGGAACTTGTAAGATCAGGATATTGTATGGTTTCATCTCATGTAAAATAAAGACTGACAGTGTAGCATTTTAAAGAAAGAAAGAGAGAAAACACATTTTATTTAGGACACATAAATAATAATAATAACACATAAACACACAGATAATGTCCCAAAAAGCCCCTGAACTCAGCATGTTCTCCAGCATTTTTAGGTTAAGTTACCTAATTTTCTTTGATTGATATTTGGCGCACTGTTTGGTACACAGGTCTCAATTGCTCGATTTGTTTGATACGTAAAAACATACAAAAAGGGTGGCAGAAATTTCAATCAAGTTCAAACTGCCAGAGACTAAAATACAGTAATTTAAGTACTAAACGTGACATAGTTTTTCTTGGGAAGAACTATGAGGGACTTTATTTGTTAATAGCGCGATGCATTGTGTATTTTTATGTTGTACTGATAAACAATTATGGTGTAACGAAATGATAATGTAACAAAAACAAATAACCCAAGTAAATATACTTTCCACTCGTAATAACGAGATACTGGACACACCTTTTTTTATGAATTAATTAGTATGCAAGTTTCGGAGTGGGGGCTTGCATATGTGAAATTTAGTACAAATCATTTGTATCAACTCATATACATTTAACGATGAGATTCCGACAGCAAATCCTTGTGACCCTACTGTACAAGCTTGATAGACCTAGTGTAGGGAACATCGACAAACTGAAGGTACCATCTATCTTGTATTTAATTTAAATGTTCTAGTTACTAAGTTCACCTTTGTAAAGATGTTGGATACCCCAATTAGAATTAAGTTTTAGAAAACAATAAATACATTCATTCATTCATTTATTCATTCAAATCGCACGAAAGCGCTACCTCACGCGAAACTTCGATGCACTGTTACGATTTATTTTTCCGTTTGCAAGAAAAAAAACAAATCTAAACAACCCTATTGTAATCAAGGCGTATCAGAGACAATGACAGTCAGTTGATTATAGAAAACGGAATCAGTCAGTTGTTAAAAAAAAAGGTGTGTGTGCGATTCACACACGATAGAAGTGAAACTTCAGTTAATCGACAAAAGAATGAGATGAATATAAAAAAAAAACAAATAAAAAATAATGTGCAAAAAGATTTTGTTCGGGCGGTCACCCATCCAAGTACCACTTGCACTTGCAGTGGTACTTGCGTACCAGCAACGTTGTTAACTTAACCTTGTTAGCGTTTAAGATTGGTTTACCTGTCGTTTTTTCGTTTCACTTCAAAAAACATCTAACGAAGACCTTTCTAAAAACTGTTGATAAATTTGCGAAATTTATGAAAAGTAGCTCAGTCTATGAACCCCTTTGAAAAGAAACATTTCACATGATGTAAAACTGGGAGCAAACTTTCGGCGTTCCAGCTTAATTGAATTTAGATTAAGGACCCCTAAAACTTTCCGCACCGTTTTAAACAAGTAAAATTTGTGATTTTCCACCACTAAGTGATATTTGAAGTTAATTTGAGAATAACTGTTTTAACTTGCTTAAGCTCTGTCTGCGATTAAGATGCGATTATAGCGAGAATTAAAACTGCAAGTGTATTCACTAACATCTTTTAGATAAACTTTCCATGTCACAATGTTAGTAACCGTACTCCTCCAAAACGGCTTTACCGATTCTTGCCAAATTTTATATGCGTGTTCAGTAGATCTGAGAATCGGCTACTATCTATTTTGCATTTTGCAAAACAACGTTTGCTGGGGTCACCTAGTAATATATGTATATAAATGTTAACATGTCTGTCTCAGAGGCGCACTTAGATAGAAGGCGCGAGACGTAAGATAGGTAAATTATAAATTTTCCCGTTTCCAGCAAAAAGTAGCTTTTGTAATTTACTGGAAAAACAGCTATGTCCGTATGGTCCCTACCAAATTTGACCCAAATCGTATTTTCCCGCGAAAATCATTAGTATACCGCGGTACGGCTACATAGGGCTCCCCTTATGCACTATTATAAACTAAATGTTTGTTATTAAGTAGAATTCCGATACTTGGAAATTAAACCGGTCAAGCTTTCATGTTTCCATCGAACGAACAGCAATTAGAGTCGCAAAGAAAAATATGAAAAACGATTCAAAATTACGCATATTTTCCTTTCATCAGTTCTTTGAGAACCTTTTTCAATATTAGCAAAATAACTGGGCCTTTTGGCTCAAATAGGCTCAAAAGAGTATAAAGATGAAATTATGCATAATAATAGTGTAAGAGGATCCAGGGGTTGGGGGCTTTTAACTTATTGTTTCAGCCGTAGAAAGGTACTATTTTTGTATATAAATAGTTTATAGTATTTTATTTTTATTATAAAAATCTTTAATTAATATATTATAATCCTACTAAGCCATTCTCTACAACCAATTCATAATTCGCTGCATGGACTTGGAATTCGCTCCCTGCTGCTGTTTCCTGATACCTACAATCTGAGTATCTTCAAGTCAAGAGTGAATAGGTACCTTCTAGATCTTTGTGAGCCATCCTCGTCCACATCGACACTTACCATCAGGTGTGATTGTGGACAAACAAAGACCTAACATCCATAAAAAAATTGGTTGCCTGTAAAGTCGGTATACGGGCGAAAGTTTTACGTGACAACGACTTTGAGTGGTAAAATAATTTTAATGTGAATATTCATTCGTATAGTAGGAAGAAGGATGAAATAAAAGTAACAATTTAAAACATTTATTTATACAAAGAATTATATTTAAAACATTAATTTATACAAAGAATCTCTGTATAATTATATTTAAAACATTAATTTATACAAAGAATCTCGCACTGAATTTCATATTAACAAAATTTTATTTTTACCTTTACACATACATACGTATTGATACGTACGGACGCGTGCCTTTCACTTTTTATGTCTGTCTCTCTCGCTCTTAGGCGGGCTAACCATCCCCGAGTGGAAGGGACGCGCGCCTCTCACTCGCTCTCATTGTGAGCGCATAACGTGAGCGGAGCGTAACGCAGTTTCTTGAAGTGTCACCCGGCAAACCAATTTATAAGACGTTGTCACGTCAAAATGTATTTTTTTTTTATTCTTAAACTCAAAACTTGTTAGACTCTAACTTGTTTTCTTTTATGCCCAATCAATCAAAACTAACACAAAACTACATTTAAGCTTTTTATGTTTTTACAAAGTGATACACCCCACTTATAGGTTAAAACTGATGTTCTTAAATTTTGTGGAAATAATCAAGACGAAGTGACGTCGCTCCAGACTCGAACCCACGTCTTCCATTATACGCATGGACGTGCTGACCGCTGCACCAACCTCGCCACTACGTCATCGCTTCAATTTCTTCTACACTTGCAACTTCTAGTTACTAGTAAGCTATGTAACTTCGTCTTAATTTTTGACGTGACAACGTCTTATAAATTGCAAATGTATTGCAAGTTATTGTATGTATATTTGTATATAAATACGTATGTATGTGTAAAGATAAAAATAAAATTTTGTTAATATGAAATTCAGTGCGAGATTCTTTGTATAAATTAATAATAAAATATAATTCTTTGTATAAATAAATGTTTTAAATTGTTACTATTATTTCATCCTTCTTCCTACTATACGAATGAATATTCACATTAAAATTATTTTACCACTCAAAGTCGTTGTCACGTAAAACTTTCGACCGTATACCGACTTTACAGGCAACCAATTTTTTCTAAACAGATTTAGAATATTAACTACATTTTAGACTGTCACCACACTAGTTAAAATAAATTCAGTCCCTGGATCTCATACAAGTTTCATTGGGAAAATTCATGCAATAATATTCATTTAGACGGACACGTAGTAAGCCCGCGGCCATCAATAGTTATGGAAAACATGTTATGAAGACATGAATGCGAAATGAGAATAAACGGTTAAATTGCCTTTGGGCTTTTGTACACAGATATTGGTAATTGAAAATGTGATTTACGTACCATGTTTATGTTTTCACTAGATCATTTTATAAATAAATAGAGGTATATCCGGACGATTTAAACAACAACATTCAAACCCGTGTTAAGCTCTACTCAATTAATTTATTTAACTTTTGCGACATTCAATAACATTTAGTTACGTCAGTAAATTAATAGATATCTACATTATTATTTAAAAATTAATTAGAATAATTAATTAATAGTGCAGCTGAACAGTCGCTTTGACAAAGCATTTAGCAGCACCTTTGAATATAATAGAATATATGAATATAAATAAGAAAATTTAACTTTTATAGTATGGAAACACCATAAGGGATCAAAGTAAAATTCTATTTTATTAAAGAAAGACGATACAAATGTTTCTTAATAATTAAACATGTCTCGATTATAATAATTGTTGCCGCTGTTTAAAGGCATTGTCAAATAAGAAATAGTACTAGACATCTAATACACAAACAAACAAGTATTTGATTTGTTTGTCATTATTATTTTAGTCGTTGGACGTCCACTTCCTATTTTCTTAATGGCTAAATAAATAAATATTTGCTGATAATCCACACAACATCGAGCCGAAGTATGTCCATTATATTTAGTAGGTATATCCACTACCACTACTAAGCACTAATTAACTAGTAGCTCTAAAGTAAGCTACTAGGTTAAGTAGTGGTAAGCTCTAAGCTTGTATTACGAGTACTCGACATCTGATCATATGTTATAATAAATCTAAATTTAAAATTTAGGAAAAACCCCCGATTCCAATCCCATAATTTCCTTAAACGTAAAACAACATAATATTATGTAATGTGGACGCGATGCGATTTCATTTGATACCCCACACTAGTATATTTGCAGATTTTCGGTTTTCCTTACCCACTCTCACCCCCATAACTTTTAAACGGCACAACCGATTTTCATAAAACATGTCTAAGAACACTCGCGCCAGACTCACCTTTCATACAAAAAAAAACTAAATTGAAATCGCTCCATCCGTTCGGGAGCTATGGTGACACAGACAGACACACAGACAGACAGACACGTCAAACTTATAACACCCCTCTTTTTTGGTCGGGGGTTAATAACATATGTTTGTTGTTCCTATATTAAACACTCAGACCAAGGAGAGAGTGTTCAATTTA
Source organism: Gymnoscelis rufifasciata (assembly GCA_929108375.1). NCBI lineage: Eukaryota > Metazoa > Arthropoda > Insecta > Lepidoptera > Geometridae > Gymnoscelis > Gymnoscelis rufifasciata. The sequence continues at coordinate 10,152,707 of OV815324.1, forward strand.
TATTTATGAAGTAGCCGTTTTTGTTCAAACCAATAAAGAACAATTTAATTGGTTTACCATATGATAGGTAGTCGCTCAGAGGGAGAATTACGCCGTCCACCATGCCGAACTGGCCAATTGCGGAAAAGTTTATTTTGTATGGTGACAAAAATCTACAATAATATTCCAAAGTCTGTTCGTGATCTGTCCACTAATGAATTCAAAATTAAACTTAATGACATATTATTAAAAAAAGCATATTATTCCATTGATGATTTTATTAATGACCATACTTTTGAATGAATTTGACATAAATTAATTGTTAATTGAATTGAAAAATTATTTTATGACGTTTAATGAGTAATAATAAATTTTATTTGATTTGTATAATTTTATTAACTGTTATTTATAATGTTTGTATGCTCCTGTAGCAGAATTAATTGTACTTTAAACTAGTCTAACTACCTGACTCCATGTAACTGTAACTAATTCACAAACAATAAATGATTATTATTATTACTGATTATTAGTGCTTACAGGACATTCAAACACTTGTCCCCTAGGCGGGAATCGAGCCCGCTACCTCTTGCTCCGCAAGCTTTCGCGGACTTTCGCCTACAGCGCCACTGAGGCAGTGATGATCTTAATGAAATGATCCAGTCGGTTGGAAGTGATTTTCAATCAGCAGTATTCGCTTAAAAATCACTCCATGAGAAACTAGAGAGACAAAGACCAGCAGTGGACGTCCAAAATAAAATGTTGACCATATTTGTAAGCACAATCATAACCTTTATCATTTCACCACCAAAATGCGATATTGTAAATTAATTATAGCATTTAGCGAATTACTTGCCAGACGTTGTAATCAGTTAAAGGGAAACACAAGGAAGGTTATTTCACGAAATCTCCGATTCCCTACAGTACCTAGCTACTATTTACTACCACGAGTTACCACTTACGACTGTTGGAGATTCCAACATGTTGTTATCCCATGCATTTGACAGATATTTCACAACTTCAATTTGATCTTTATCTACAGTCAAAAGTAAAATGATTTATCATCAATCACCCTATTAACGTTCCCACTGCTGGGACACAGGGACTTCTCTCTTGACGAGAGAGATTAGGCCTTAATTCACCACGCTGGCCAAGTGCGGGTTGGTGAATGTCACATGTCTCTTCAAACTCTTTTAAAGTTCTCAGAACATGCCGGTTTCCTCACGATGTTTGCCTTCACCGTTAAAGCACGTGTTTAAAGCGCACATAAACTTCTCAAGAAGATTTATGATTATATTATAATATTAAAATTAAATAGTTTATTATAAATGATTACATCTACAATATTTTAGTTATACGCACCTGTGTGTTTCCACCAGTTCCTACCCCTAAGCAAGTTAGATCCCCACTCACGTAATATTTGATAACGGGGACTTATTGTGTTAGGAGCAAAACTTCCGGTTTTATTCCGCAATACCTATCTGCTACCGAATACTATGTCAATAGGAGTCGTCGGCGCGTAAAATGGCCAGCTCGAGTGTTTCCAAACTATTGACAAAGGAGGTATTTATCAATAAGGATTTTATGTAACGTCAAAGTAGTTTATATGTCGTGGACTGGCTGTGTTTTCGGATACGTATGTATACCGTTGTTAGATATGATAACATGGATCGTAAATAGATTAAAAAAAATGATACAAAATATTTTTTTTCGCTGGATAAGCCTTCATTTGAACACAATCTCTCCTGATGTAAAATAACGATGTGGTCTAAGATGGGGCATGAAGACCTAGAAGGTAGATGGCTTCTACGGGCCACATTACGAAACACGAAAAAATCACATAATATTTTTGAAATACAAATATAATTAATAGAACATGTTAAAATTATTATAAAATTGAAAAAAAAAACATTTACTTTAGGCCTTTATATTGAATCTGTATGAAGTCAGTCAAATTTATATCTCAAGTGTAGTAATGTTGTGGTCCAAAAAGACTGCAGCCTATCTCCTTATTAGATAGATTTAGATGACTAGTACTGCGAAAACGGGAGCAGATATGGGCAACATTCTTATATCAGAGCCCGCGCCATGTGACCAACGTATTAATAAATGCAAACCCAGAAGTTATAATATTTATTAAATTAACTGTATCCTCGGTGAGAACAGTGTATAATTTTCTCAATACAATATTCTGTTTGTTTTGTTTCATTATAGCTTTGTAAAACACACTCAATTACTAAAAGCCGGAGGGAATTTTAAATTAAGTATTCACATTTGCTTATTTTGGTTAACAATTTTCCAAGAGAATCCTACCTGCGTACTTGTTTCTTTCCAGTCAACCCTTCATATAACTATATCTGTATAGTAATAGCCAGTTCACAAATGTAGACCAAAAATATGGCAAGCGCAGCGTTGGTTTACGTACTGTAAACAACTCATACATAGGTAAGTTTTTCTGGATCTTAAATATATATAATAATAAATATATATATATATTGTATGTCTATATTATATTAAATATTCCCAAATTCATTTAGACACCAGTGAAATAAAAAGATAAGAAGACACATTCAAGTTTTCTTTGCCATAAGTGAATCTAATATCTAATGTTTGATTACGCTCCTCTTTTAAATTGCTTAACCAGCTTTTTTGAAGAAAGCTACAATCACTTCCACTAACCCACCTTTCAAACTAAATTAACTGAATCAGAATCGGTTCATTTGTTCACGAGAAATAGAGTTGGGAGAGTTGGGGAGGAGATAGGGACTAAAACAACCATCGGAAACATGCTTTTAATTTTTTCTGGTCTCTCAGGTAAACGAATTTGAGCATATTTGACGGTCCTCATATTATGTAAACTCATCTTCGATTAGCGCCTGCTTTTAACGGGAAGGGAACAAAATAAAGAAGAAAAACGGGAAGGGGTTGCGTAAAACAACATTATCATCAACGCAACGCATATTTTTAACCGATTTCAAAAGCAGAGGACTGACATTTATTGAACGGATTTTAAAAATTCTTATTTTTTTAAATTAAATTTAAATATTCAATGTTATTTGATTTTACTAACCCTAGTCATTAAGTATGGATTATTTCATTTCCGAAAAGAATGATTTTTATGATTTATTTTATTTATTAGATAAATTTCCAAATTTCGGTCCCATTGTCACCATAATCAAAATGAATGATGGGATCCCAGAGAAATTGAGAGCAACCCTGGATTTTTATCAGTTGTTTAAGTCGGGTTCTAAACGTTGTTTATATTTTATGAGATAACATGATAATATGTTTGGCATCTCTCTATGTAGGCCACGGGTTCAATGTTATTTCTCCCTTCATGTATTTTAGGTACTCATAAATTTAAGATATAATGCGGTACTTAACTATGTATGTCATCTGCCTTGTGATAAAACCTATTTAGATTTCGATGAGATTAAAGCCATTTGGCGTTAGCTCATAATATAATTTTATACAGAGATATAAACTTTATGGCGTAAGAGAAGTTAATTTTCATCGACACATCATCACTAACATTACATTAATGTACAAAGTGTTGTAAATATTGTAAAATAATAATATCCAACTAGGAAATTGATCAATTAACGTTTCGAACTATTTCCCGGCGACATAAACAGTGTGTTTCTGTGAATAAATACTACCCGAATAATAAGACTCGCAGAGTGCTGATTGGCAAACTTGGGTGGTGATTTATCAATATTTTATTATTGCATTACTTTTTTTCGTGTTTATGTCAATATCATTAGAATAGTAAAATTTAGGTGTCCTGTGATTTTATTTATTTGAAAAAATATTATTTTCTGCCATTTCCATGTATTTTAAGATTTGGCTTTTTGTATTGTGTTGATAAGAAAACTTATACTTTTTAAATCTGTAAGAAAGTCCCATGTCCTGTCATGCACACCAATTTTGTTTTTATGATTTTTCAATGTGTTTGTAAATTATGTGACTTAGGTTGGTTGGTTTTAAAATCTTCGTAGAATACGAATAAGTGGAATCCCGTGTCTAATCCTTTATGTGGCGTTTATTACAAAATCTTATTACTTTTATACACAAATTAAAAAAAAAGCAAAGTTAACTGGTCTCATAACAACCTTGGAAATTCGTAATTACTAAGCATGAGCACAGTTTTCTTTGTAACAAGTAAAGATAAATAAAATTTGTTAGTACCGTCGGCTTTGACGGTCAGGTTAACAAAAAGGCCTCTCTTAATTATACTAGGATTAAAGTAGGCTTTATATAAATTTGTTAAGCTTTGTTCCATTTACCACTCAGCGAGTTATCGAAAACTTTACAAATGTATTCAAATATAGTGCTAGCTGTCTCCCGCCGAGCCAATCGCTCAAGAGCTCTTATACATTGCTCCATCAACAGACCTACCTAGTTAATGAGGTTTCGAACAACTCAATATTAGATTGAGGACTCGTCAACTTGAGCAGTTGTGGCTGTCTCAAGCTAGCTTATGTGGATGTCGCTACATCACTCATTAAAAGAAAAATATATATTTTTTGACGTAAATTCAAATATAAAACAAAAACTCCTTACTTCTGATTTTTTACTGCTAAGTTCATCTTTAATACAAAAAAAACTAAATTGAAATCGCTCCATCTGTTCGGGAGCTATGATGTCCCAGACAGACAGGCACACAGACAGACACGTCATACTTATAACTCCCCTCTTTTTTGGTCGGGGGTTAAAAATTAGTTCCTAAGCTTGAACTGTATTTCAAGAACCAATGGCTTCTCCTATCGTCATCATCATCAGCATCCAGCACTTGCCCACACTATGTGGGGTGGGCACAACCTGTGTTTTTTTTCCATTTCCCTCTATCACCCGTCAACACTCACTCCTATCTTACACATATCTTCTTACACACAGTCCATCAATGGCTGCTCACATGAAAATACTTATTTATTATTAGCATCTACTTTATTAACCGACTTTTAACAAAAAAAGGAGGTTATCAATTCGTCGCGTATTTTTTTTTATCATGACTTTTTACTTAAAGGAACTGAAGTTCTGAAAATAAGGGTTTTTAATTTTTAAATTTAGATTTTATACTATAAAGGCAGATTATAGACAAAGAAAACGATAGAAATTTCGAAATAAATTACTCTGCTTTTAAATACCATTACAGTTATTGATCTAGCTGTCTCCCTCTGACTAATTATGCCTATAGCGTCGAGTGAGCGAGCAAGTGAAGTTTCTTGTTAGCCACGATTAATTGTTTATGTCAACTCTATGATTGAAATTCAATTAGGTTTGTCGAATGTTCTATTGTTCGCGTGTAGTTACCTCCATGAACAAGGAGGTTGTATTAGATATCACTATTTAGGGATTACAGACGTACTTAATTGATTTTTAAGTTGTGCTAATTAATTCAATAAATAAATCATAGTTTTCTGGTAGAGATCGCGATATTTGTTATGGTTGTGTTATAATTTCGGCGCAATAAGGAATTATTATTATATCTAGCTATTTAGCCAACACTCAGACCACGAAGCCATTGCTTGAACAACATTACAAACATTGATCCCTTGGAAAGAGTCGAATCCCCTATATTTAGGATTCCCTATTCCTCTTCTGTATAAAAATCCAAACAAACTAAAACCTGTGTTTTACCATTTCTCATTAACTCGAAAAAACATTTCAACAAGCTTAAAACTGTCATACGCTCTGACAGTTTAAACCCAGCCTTAGCTTATCTCGTGTAACGCCGGCTGTATGGGGTAAACCGTTAAAAATCGTCCTCGTGCATCACATTACAGCGCTAACCTTTTTACAGGAGTTTACTAGGGGTGGGACACGCTGATATTTTGTATCGATATCGATATGAGATTTTGGTAGGGCTTATTGAGTTAGTGTTTTAGCGTTTTAGTTTATGAATTTCTTGCTTCCCCAATGAATAAAACCATGAAATTTTATGCGATGTATCGTCTAATACTGTAGGTACAGAGAAAATAAGAAGTGTTTTTTTCGTTCTATTAATTTTATTATTGACATAGGTTCTACTCGTCAGCTAACTTTGTGAATAAAAAAGTAGGGGTGAGCCGTTGCTAGTTAGTCTTAGATAAGGAATAAGTATTTTTCTATTCTTGTTGACACAATGGACACCTAATGGCCCATTATGGAAAAGTATAAGCACGGTATACCTAATTACCGTGATTACACTTTTCTATTTATGTCCATAATCATTGCATAACTAACAATAAAGTGTTTTATAGCGTATTGTATTTAATATTATTAAGTCGTAGAATTTAGCAACCAAACGAAGCACAATTACGTTCATAAATTGGTTGGGAGTTCAAATCAACAAATAAAATTTGCTATTGATTGATATTGTAATTTATAACTAGTTATTGTTCTGAGAACTTTAAAAAGTTTGAAGGGTGACATGTGACATTTACCAACCCGTTTTTGACCACCGTGGTGAATTAAGACCTAATCTCTCTCATCAAGAGAGAAGTCCCCGTGTCCCAGCAGTCGGAACGTAAATATTGATGCTTATATTAAGTTGTGTAGTTATTAATGGCTGATTGCCATTTAGTGGAGGATTATTGTATTAATACCAAGATGAATACTCGCTTTAACGTTTCATAATTTGGGTCGATAAATACTTATTTCTTCCTCCCATAAGTTTAATAAAGAAATTCTAAAGAAAACTTAATCATCGATAAGATTCCATCGAGCATCGCCTACATTCCTACACGTCTATAACAATTTATTTTGTAAATGTGTATTTGCGCAGGCTTTTACAGAGATACTTGTGCGTACTTTTTTCGCACAATAGATTAGCTTGAGAGCATAGTAATGTATGGTATTAATTTGTGCCGTGACAGATGGGGAAGTATGGGGTAAAAGTTTTATGTTCATGTGCGAAATGTGTTACTAAGGAACATGGAGGTTTCTTTGTCTTTTTATGTGTAACTGTGTTTTTTACGTATTGACGTAATGTATTTTTCCGTAAAAGTTTAATGAGCCATTTTTTGGGTGACTGTTGGATGTTTGTTCAGTCTGGTTTTTCTGTAAGTGTGTTATAAATCTGATATATAAAATTTCCATGTCACAATGTTAGTTACAATCGACGAAGCGACAATGGTCTTCAATACCTTCCATTAAAAGTTGATTAGCAAATCAAACCGAGTTTTAATTTGTCGTCACCATTTTGCCAAACGAAATCTTCGATTTGGATTTAATCAAGAGCTAATTAGAAGCAAATTATTCTGATAATTGGAATATTTGTGCCTTTGACATGGCGAATTATTTTCTAATCAAACGTTTCGGTGATTTCCTTTGGGACATTTTGTTTTGTTGATTGTAAATTTACATTTATTGAATTCGATTTTTATATTGGTTACCTGAATACATTTTGTTTCATTGTCATCAACATATTTGTACACGTGAGACGTACACTACCGTGTATACTATATACACATGAATTTAGAAAATACTTCGCCTTGAAGTGATAGCTTTCTATGAGCAGTGCTAGTAGCAGTATTTAATGCTATCACTTCTGACAGGCGAACCAAGACGTTAAATGTATATAATCTAAAAAATAAAAATAATACAGAATATAAATCTAAGTAAAACAACATAATCATAATTTACTCTTTGGTTGATACCTACATATAAAGATTGTGAGCCGAAACAGGCGTTAATATGCTCAGCGCAGTGTGTTTGCTACTGTCAGTTGTCAGTTGTACCTACTCATAAATTACTCTACCTATTGCTGAAAACTGCTCAAAGCCCCATTTTGTGGCTTCTGAGTATATCCCGAACATAAAGACAGATAGACGCGGCATGGACTTTAGTTTATAATATAGATATGTATAAAGATAAAGCGAAAATCGATTATTCCTGTATATAATTGAGCGGCAGTCTTTCAAGCACCCATAATCATTAGAAAAAGAACCTTATCCCGATAAAAATTAGATTCATTTCGCATCCTCACAACAAACTCGAACTAATAAAGACACTGTCAAAACTTCTTTCATTAGTCGCGACAACAACATTGTCCCTATCCCTATCACAATAAGGTATACAATTGTTTGGAACAATCTGGGCGAAGGCTCGAAGGGTTGATGTACAAGGCGTTATGTAAAATGGTTAGAGTTCATTTTGAAAACAATATTTCTCGTCAAGAGAGAAGTCCCTGTGTCCCAGCAGTGGCAAAGTTAATAGGGCTTAGATGATGATGAGGATGATATGTAGCCCCAATTTCACCATTGGCTACAAACGCGATAAGCTATCTAACAGTGAAAGAATTATTGAAATCGGACCACTAGTTCCTTAGATTAGGGCGTTCAAACAAACTCTTCAGCTGTATAATATTAGTATAGATAGGGTTACTAACCCTAGAAATAGACAACACTTGTCTATTTCGAATAAGGCAGTAACTCGCACAACAATAACTCAAAATATTTAGCCAACAGCTAAAAAAGCAACAGTCATAAATGAGAACTTTTTATCTCGCATCGAAATTTCGTTTTAATGCCTCTGTAAAATGCTTTTTAGTGCCAAAGTAGCATTAATTGCTCTGTAAATAAGCGAAAACGGATCGTTTTAAGTTTCCCATTGTGCTGTTAATAAAATGTCTGACTTTAAAAGTTTTCACAAAGGGGCAGTGTGGGATGGGGCAGATAAGAATGGATGGGGTTGTAATGATACATTGTTCTTTTAGGATTTGTTTTGAAGGATAGGGTACTTATTTTATATTTTGAATGATTGGGTACTTATATTCATAACTGTCTGTCCCCAGACTTTTGAAATTCAGAAATCTATAGAGGTCTTAAATAGCACACTAAAATTTTATTTTAAATTATCTGTAATTTTTGAAGCAAAACTTCAATGCTATATATACATCTACTTGATTTAGGTTTGCTTGAAAAAATAGATGTTTATATTTTTATAATGCACCCTATTCCTACGATGAGCAAACAATCGTTACTTGACTGAAAGAGTGCTTAATAAACAAACACTGTTCAACGGCAATCGAACCCGCTACCTGACCAACACTGAGGCAATATGTAAGATTATATGTCAATTTCTATGAACCAGAGGTACATACAAATTATTGGAATCTTGCGGGGCTTAAATATGACATCTCTCGTTTGACATACAAGTGCCCTTGTTACTAGGCCCCTGAGCCACTAAGCACCTAAGGCATTCTCCTTTTTTATGCTAGATAAGCTTTTGTTTGAGCACAATCTCACCTGATGTAAAGTGATGTAGTCTACGATGGGACATGAAAGACTCTAGGATCTAGAGCCTAGGTCTTACCTATTTACTGGTTCTTTGAAGGTTCCCAGCTTGTAATCTAATGGAAAGAAAAATGCAGACTTAATTCAGCCAATATAAAAATACTTATCCTTAGCGGTACGAATGAATGCTATCGATAACAATATACATTTTATTTAGTTTTTAGAAGCAGCTATGACGGAGATCTACTAAAAATATTTACAAAGCTCTCACTATATTACATTCATAGAATACTATCAATGAATATTTATTTGTAAACAGTATGTTTGTTTGTGAACGATGAATCTCAATTCAATTATTGTTAGATGTTGTTGAAACTATAAATGGACTGGCGCATTCTTTTAAATTTTATTTGTTAACTATCAATAGCAGAAAACGGTTTTCTAGTCAATATTATAGTTTACAGATCAGATTTGATAACCGTTGGAAATCTAGAAGTGTTTGTGCAGAAATGTGTAAGTTATTTTGTATTTGTTTTCAATAAGCCTTTTTATTTATAGCTAACCAACCTGCGCTTGACCAGCGTGCTCTCTCGTCAAGGGAGAAGTCCTCGTGCCCCAGCAGTGGGAACGTAAATAGGGGTGCTTATGCTATGTTTTTATAACCTAGATCTCACTGGTTACGGTTTTCACTAATCGTATACACAATTAATTATTTTGGCTAGTAAAACAAAATCTCTTCATTTACATTAAAATGTATCTACTCTGTGTAGCCTACAATCTATGCAGATGCCGACCAAAATTTTCTCATTGTTGAGTGCACAAATGCTTATATCACAATAACCTTCTTAACCAACCCATTCATTTGTGGTGTTTACCTTCGTCTAGCAGTATATTTATTTATCTTTATACTTTACATGATAAAACCCTTTTATATTGCTAGTAGATCTGTAGGCAGCATATAATTATTATTAATATGTGTTGGTCCAAAACATTCTGATATTATTATCACATTTTAACAAGTTTTTCCGGTTCATAAAAATACTGTAGATCTAATTTGATGCAATGAAATTCTTCCAAAGAACATAAATCACGTGTACTCGTCATCATTATACAATAGAGAGCCGAAAATGCGGACCCCAGTTACCTCACCGTACAGGATATACGCGTATAATATGTATAAGTTATTTCTTTCAGCCGGGCTCTTCAACACCCGTATAATTTATAGGCCCCTGCTGCCAACGACCAAAGCAATATTATTAATCCTGCTCTACCCACATGTTCACGGCGAAAGAAGTAAAGTTTCATGCGACGGGATTATTTTCCACGATGTCTACTATGATAGTGAACTGCTCTTCCAAAATCTGGGTAAACCCTACAACTTAGTGATGCACAAGTTCTCCGGAACACTATTCTTCAGTCATACAGTACAGAAAGGAACCAACGTAGACTTTAAGATTACCTACTGTCATATAAACAAAAGGATATGTAAAGATATTGATGGTATACCGGGAGGGTATGCTATAGCGTACGATTCTGCAAATGATGATATATATCTTGGAGGCCATGACGGTATATATAAATACAATTTCATAACAAAAAACGCAGAATTCTTCAAGGAGAAAGGAAAATCCATATGGGCGCTATTTGTAGGGAAGAATTTCTATTATATAGAATACCCGAGTCAGAGTCTATACGTCTTCCAAAGCAATGGTTTCGTAAAAGTAGCAGAAGCAATTGGTATAGAAATTGATAACTTCTTTGTATCTAAAAACAATGATATATATTTTGCTAATAAAACAGCTTTATATAAACTAGAAAATGGAAGTAATAAAGTTACACATCTCGACGATGTTATCAGTGTGAGGCAGATTGTAGAAGACAGTTATGGTGACGTATATTTTGTGGCTAGTGAAGGTATATATATGGAAGAGAAGCCGTATAGGCAGATCAGAAGAATAGCTGTGGTAGATCAGGCTTACGGCTTAGCTTTCGATGATAACGACAAAGTTATATTTTCAAACGACCGTTCGATATACAGATTGCATCCCAGCCAAAATAATGATGTGTGTTATTCAAAAATCACTAAAATTATGGAAGATAAACTACCAACTGTAAGGACGGTTGCTGCGTCATAATATACTTAAGAGTTGTTAAAGATTGGGTTTTTTCTGCGATTCTTTTTCTATGTGATCAAAGGCACATAGGCTGAGTTCTAGGTAAAGATGTGAGAAGAATCGATACAAAATAAATATTACACTGTGCCAAATTAAAGATTGTAAATACTTACTTACTTAATAGTTACTTATTTTCTAAGAATAATGTAGAAACAAAGCAAAAAAAAAACGATTTGTTATTAAGCTGCGCATTTTAGTTTAGGTAACTTTTAATTTTTCTTCCCATATCGTATTATGCCAAAATTATGTATTAGTATCAGGAAAATACCAAAAGAAAAGTAACCTTTTCTTAATCTTAAAATTTAAATTAAGTTTTTAGTTATACATTGTAGATATTTTGAAAATTTCGACTCATTTTTTTTATAGCACAATGTGTATCATGGCGGAAATAAATTGCATTGATTACTTATTGCGATAATTTGTTTATAAAAATGCATGATTTTGTAATGAACAATGATTTATGTTCCTTGTTTGTTGATCGCGATACTTTTAATAAATAAACATATTCTATAATTTGTTTCATTTTGGAATAAAATAAAATAAATGATTATTAAATTTCCAGACAATTCACACTAAAACATCTAGCCCCGTGGTAAGCTCTGAGCTTTTGTTACGGGTACTAGATATCTGATATACTTAATATAATAGGCATACAGATATAGATATTTTTTGTTATACATAACAAACACCCAGACCAAGGAGAAAGTGCTTGCAGAACATACAAACACTTTCACCATCGGCGGGAATCGAACCCGCTACCTCTTGCGCCGCAAGCGGACCCTCGCCCACCGCGCCACTGAAGCAGTCAAATGCAATGTTATACTAATTATTCTTAACTGATGTTAATACGCTGTAGGGAAACTACTTGCCACATTGCAAGTCTCTTACTCTTTCATAGAAACTTTCAACCCATTTCTTTTGAAACCACTTTTTATAGGGGATTATTATCGAAAAAATAACGGTTTAACTAATTTAACTTGCATAACTTCAAAAACATAGGACTTTCTTACAAACCTTGATTCCTCCCTTTAGGGGTGCAGTTTCGTAAAAATCTGTTGAAAGCTGACGTCTACACCCTATAATAAAGAACCTGCCAAATTTCAAGTTTATTTATTTATTTAGTTCTTAAAACTCCGCTGTTTGTAGGTGTATCTGAGATTTCGCAATAAAATAATAAAAATGTGGTTTATTTTTTACATTATCTAGATTTACGTACACACATTGCTATAGCTCAGTCATAACAGCATAACGATCATAAAATGTTTATATTACTATTATTTGTAATCGAAGTACTAGGTGAAGTGACGAATGAAACAAGAAGAAATGGTTGCGACGGCTTGCTTTTCTTCGACGTTTACTACGACAGGGAACTTCTATTTGATAAATACGAAAAGGCATACAACCTTGTCATACACAAATATTCTGGAGCCTTGTTCTTCAGTCATACATTCGAGTATGCAGTGAGAAACAAAAAGTACAAAGATTTTAAGATATCTTACTGTTTCTTAGACGTAAAGGAATGCGGGGATGTTAAAGGCATCCCAGGAGGATATGCCATAGCGTATGATAGAGGCAACGATGACTTATATTTCGGTGGACATGATGGTATTTACAAATATAATTTCTTAAGCAACACAGCGGATTTTTTTACGCAGAAGAACGTGTCGATCTGGGGATTGTTTGTGAAGAAGAATTTTTATTACATTGAGTATCCGTCGCAAACTCTTTTCGTGTACAATGATGGGGTGTTTGTCAAAGTATCTGAAGCTGAGGGTATTGAAGTTGATAATTTATTGATTTCAGAGCAAGGTAATCATAACGTAATTTTTTGTTATCTAATCCCAATCAATGAAACGCGAACGCTTTCTTACGGGTTTAGATGGGAATGACTCAATTTTTTTTCTAGGGCATGTCTATTTCTCAAACGAAACAGCTGTTTTCAAACAGGATAAAAACACAAAAGAGACAATGTACCTGTCAGATATGCAAGTCAGGCAAATCGTAGAAGATCTTGGAGATATTTACTTCGTCACTAAAGATGGAATCTACAAAGAAGAGATTTCATACAGACATCTTGTCAAGGTTGCTGATTTAGAAGACGTGTACGGTTTGGCTTTTGATGATAAAGGCAGGGTGATTTATTCAGATAATAAAAGTATTAATAGGTTAACTCCTAATCCAGATAGTTTTATGTGCGATGAGAATTTAAGAGAGCTAGAAGTAGCTGACACTACTGAGGGGGAGTATGAGGTCGAAATTGAGAAACATTTGTTAGAAAACGCTAAGAAGCTGCTGTTGGAAGGAGAAATCTGGTAATACGCGAGGGATACTACATACTTAATTAAATGAAAGTTTTAATACATACAACTTATTTCACCATCTCCTAGTTAAGTTATATTGTAAAAATACAGAGCTATTTCCCTTAGTCAAATGTGAAAACGCGAGATAGCTCTTAACTTTTTTAATCTAAAAATGAAATAATGAAATTTATATTATTTTTTTTGCAATATTCATTCGTCGTAAAGGCAGATTTCAGTTTAACTTAAACTTTTTACTAACCTGAATTTCTATGAATAAATGATTATGATTAACATAATTAACCATTGATACGTAATATTGTCAAAACGACCCATTGCTAAGCATTCTCAGATTTTGTGAAATAGGGCTTATTTCAAAAACCAGTGGTGGTAATTATTTAAGGCAGAACCCCATAATCGTAAGAACGCAAAATTTCGGTTGCATTTTGAATTAAGCGCCCATAAATGCGCGTTGAAAAATGTATCTGTTACAGATTTCACATTAATTCCATCACCGTGTTGTGTGTTGGACCGCTACACATCTTTAATCATCATCATCATTTCTACTGTATGTCGTCTGACATACTATACCTTTACTAGGTATAATCCTCTACTTTATTGGGCTTGCTATGTTTGATCGAAGGCCCCTCGGAATAATACTGTAGGTTTGCAGATCTTCATTATGCTACGATTAAGGTTCTTCTGTTTGGTTCAGACTATTTTCTCGAATTTGAAGGAATATCAATATTTAAACGAATCCATTATACTATCCCACGTAAGAAACACTGTGTTTATTGTTCAAAACAAACAGAAGGCAATGTAATAAAATAAGAGGCGATGTTTCCAAAACAGTGCTCGTGTGTCTCCGAAGCAATCATTACACCCCCCATTCATCTTGAGTTGGTCGAGTTACCAATTAACGAATTAAGTGATATCTCTATGGTGTTATGATATGGGAGTGTACTTTGGACATTTTCAAGTAAGTGTTTGTCGTTGTTGTTAGTCTGATCGACCCAATTAATTGATTTAAGGAAAGTAAGCAAAATTGGGTTAAAGGGTCAGATAGGGATATAGGCGCAATTTTACACATAATACTTACTAATTATAAGTTGCTTTACGAGTTGGACTCTTGCTTGATGATCACACGGAAGAACGAAAGTCACACACATAATGCTAAGCACCTAACATTTTGGTCTGTAAAGGCTTAAATCGAGTGGATCGGAAAGAAGAAAGGGTTGGTTTGCTGAGCAGTGGGACCGAATTGGTAGCAAATTAATAAATACACGTAGCGGCGAAGATTTTAAGGCAATCACTATTGTTGGAAATATTGCTTTTAAATAACCTCTGTTTTCAGAATAAACTCAAATTCGTGCCACTGCTACTACTAATAATCACAACGTGCAGCAATACAAAACAGCTGATTTGCAACAAGATAAAAATTGGAGATAAATTCTATGACAAAGAAGTATTATGGGAAGATATCCCTAGACCCACCAACTTAAATGTCTTTAAAGCTACGAACACATTATTTTTTAGCTATTCCACGGCTGAAATGTTTTCAGAAAGCGATTTTCAACTTGCAACTTTTAATTTAGAAAAAAAGGAAAGACATTATATAATTGATATAGTAGGAGGCTGTGCTATAGCTATAGATCAGTCTAACGATAAAATATATCTCGGAGGTAGCGACGGTATATACACATACGACAAAGCAAACGGCTTCGGCAAATTCTACCAACAAAAAGGCAAACATGTATGGTCACTCTTTCACAGGAATCATTTATTCTACGTATCCTACCCAGAACAAAAACTTCACATGTCAGTGGAAAGAAAATTCTCTATAGTGCAAGAGTTTAAGGATTTTGAAATCGACGTGCTTCACATAACAAGCAATGGGGAGATATATTTTGGAAATAAAACAGGTTTTTATTCATACGATAGTGGGATTAAGCAAGCTGATGTGATAACTGAAATGGTCGTTGTGAGACAGATTTGTGAAGATATTGAAGAAAATATATACGTGGTTACTAATTATGGGATTTATAAAGGTCGAGATTGGAAAAAAGTCAGTGATGCGAACAACATTCATGGAATGGTGTTTGATAAGGATGATAATATTATAATATCTGATGAAAGGAGTATTATTAAGTTATTACCGAGTGTGGTTGGTTGTTATAGCCGTATTTGGTAATTTAATTTTAAAATAATTGTTATAATATTATACTAACGCGATCTATCGATGTGAAATGCCACTTTATCCCCAACCCCAACACAATATATATATTATATAATAAATAAATAATATAAAAGTATATATAGAAACTCTAAATAGAACCATCCCTTTCTCGAAATCAACCAACCTCTTTCTCGAAAAGAGACCACGGATCAACAAACTCAGAGTAGGACGTCCAAAAATGTATGAAATTTATGAAAGATGCCTAACTAGATGTATTTGGATAAAAGTTAGGTAATTTTTTTATTTGGAGATACCTATTATTCATCTGTCTCAATAAAAAAAATACATTACTTTGCATATAAAATCGTTTTATATCAGATAATGAACGCAGAACTCAACAAAACCGCGCCTACTTGTAAATGCATGGGAGCCACAACATTATTTTTGGATAATTGGGATTTTATGTCACCGGAAGTAGGTCTCACTCGGGGCTGAATGAAACGACCGAAATGAACTTTAATGGGACCACTGTGTGGACCGAATGAGCGAATATTTTTCTTGTCATTTCATTTCCTACGAAAATTTTAATGCTAAAATTCGCAAAAGCATACGGATTCACGTGAAAATGGTTGGGTGAATTGAATTTTTTATCTTTGAGAGAACTGATCGTGGATATTAAAAGCTAAATGGAATCTCGTGAAGAAGTCAGTTCATTGTTTTTGTTGGTTATAAGAAAAAAAAACATCGCGTCAGTCAGGCAGCGACAAGCTAATATTTTTTTATTGTTAGTAAATAGGTAGTTGTATAGATTTTTGGTTTCCTGTAATATATCATTATATTGTATTGTTCATTGTGTCTATTGAGTTGTGTTCACTTTTTGATGTAAATTATATGACCATCCGTGAAAATGTTTAATTAGCTTTCTGTCCCTACTACGTCAGTTTTCAATAGTGATAATCTTAACTGTTGATTTTCTTTTAAATATATAAATAAGATACAACATACAAAATAATTTAATTCCATTGTTTGGTTTTACAAATCTTAGAAACGGTCGGAAGATGTCGGTTTTCAATTATATAAGACGGTGGAGATAGCTAGACAATAAGGTTAATATAAAAAAATAACGTTAAGGGTTAAATAGGGTTCATGGTAAAATATAAGGTTAAGGACTCATTCCGCTACAATATTTTGGCTAATAAGTCTTTTAACAATCTTGAATATTGATTATTGTTCATAACAAAGATTCCTGTTTATACATAAAACTAGCGACCAGTCCTGCCTTTGCATGGATGCAATTTATACACATAAACAATATATTCCATTCGAATCACTCTATTAATTGCTTAAAACCGTAAGTAGTCTACAAAATCTTACAAACAGCTGAAGCTTTATTTTAAACCATGAAATGATTACAGATAATTTAATTTAAAAAAAACCCTTATTCCAAAACTTGAGATTTCTTATAAGTAAAAACTCATAGTATTTTGTAATGTGCATGTGAAGCGTTTTCAATTGAAACACCACTAGAGTATATTTGCAGATTTTCGGATCTTCTTCACCACTTTTACCCTCATTACTTTTAAACGGGTCAACCGATTTTCATAAAACATGTCTAAATACACTCGCGCGAAACTCACCTTTCGTACAAAAAAAAACTAGATTAAAATCTCTTAATACTTTCGGGAGCTATGGCACAGACAGACAGACCGTCAAACTTATAACACCCCTCATTTTCCGTGGGGGGTTGAAAATATAAATGTTTGAAAGCATTTTCAGCCGCTTTTCGCGTGTTTTGGAAAGGTTTTTCAACACTACAAATTCACATACAAAACAAAATAGAACAGAAAAATGTTGTGTGGCTAAATATTGTCGAGTCGCAGATAGAACACAGCAATTAGCTATGCAAAATGTGCATGGTTCGCGAGCTAAAACTCTACATGGTTAGCCCTAAACGTTGTATAGGCGAAGCGGTAAGCTGAGAGGTTAATCCTATCCATGTTTTTCAAACCTTGGCGAATGTTGTTGATTGAGAAAATTCTGTTCAAGTATCTTAATAGTCTTTGTTGGCGAAGCAAATAATAAGGTCGATGTAAAAAGTTATAAAAACGGTTGTGGAGTTTCAAAGATCTAGTAATGATACTATTAAATGCGATTACTGACGAATAGACACTAAAATCCATATTAATATTTTAAGCTGAAGAGTTGTTTTGTTTGTTTGATTGAACGCGCTAATATCAGGAACTACTAGTCAAATTTGAAAAATTATTTCACATTTATAGACAACTAGCGGCCCGCCCCGGCGTCGCACGGGTATATAATTTTCCCGGAAATTATTCGAATTTTTCTCGCCGTCAAAACCATCCTATCTCTTAAGTTGGATCGAACTGTACATGGTGTGCGAATTTTATTATAATCGGTTAAGTGGTTTAGGAGTCCATTGAGGACAAACATTGTGACACGAGATTTATATATATGTATTAAGATAGGCGAGAAAATACGTTGTTCCCGCGGGTAAATCTAAAAAACACGGGCAACGCAGTAAACTTATAAAGGTGGTGATATCATTTGCGCTTATTAGAGTTAAGTTATTTTAATAATTAGAAAGTATGTAGATAGTCTTTAGATGCGTGATTGCTATTTGAGAACTATAGTGTCTTGATAAACATGACATAGGCTTGAAAAAGTGTATTTGATAACATAAATTATTTTTATTATTTAATTTCGCAAAATTTAGAAACCTTTTTTGGTAGAAGATTGGTTGGATTTTGTCGTGGCTCGTATAAGTCTCAATGTGGGAGCTGCATATAGTCGCACCACTTCCGACAAGACTAGCAGGTAAAGGGTAACCCGCTCATATTGTCAATGTAGCCGCTACCTTATAGAAGACATTTCGCACAAAAATGGCGGTACACCACGAACACAGAATTGAATTAAACAATTCTGGTTTGTTTTAGCTCGCGAGTCGCATCCCATTTTATGAAATAGTTTTGAGAGTCACGTAGAAGTATTATTATGTTATACATACAGAAAATTATTGTTTGTACCAGCAGGATTCGTTTACCTGAAACAAAAATATATTTTATTAGTTAATTGTTAGGCCATTATTTAAGCCCGTTTGAGCATTTGATGTAAGGACTTGTTTCACAAAACCCGAGAAAACTAAGCAATGGTAAGTTATGACAATAATATATATATTTTTTATTTCTTTTTGGCCGCGCCATTCACACTCCTTCCGGTTTATCTAACAATTTTGAAACACCTTGCATATAAATTAAAAATAAAACAAAAATATTTCTGGACAATACAAACAACACCATCTAACACCATGCTAAGCTCGTGTTTCGGGTACTAGACATCTGATATACTTAATATAGTAGACATACATTGATCAAAGTCAAAGTCAAAACGTTTATTTCCTTAGAAGCCTATGCTTACATGGACAGTTCAACTTAAAGCTAAATTAAATAAAAACTAAGAAAAACCAAGGAAATAACATTGTCTTGACAGTTCGCTTCTATTGTTTACACTGAGTTGAGAAGCGAATAGAACAACTCAGCTTCCATCTCTTATGTTGTTATTATAACAATATTGGTGTACAACATGGTAGATTTTTTTATCATACATAATTAACACCCAGGCTGAGGAGAAAGTGTTTGCAGAACACACAGACTCCTCGGCGGGAATCGAACCTGCTACCGGACCTCGCCCACCTCGCCACTGAGGCAGTCTTAGATATTATTTTATTTTATTTTATTTAAAGATCTTAGGAAAACTTACAGGTAACTTTAAGGTAGTAAAAACAAATATCTGCACATAGGTGCACACTTAAGGCCAATTAAAAATTTCCACATATAGAAAATAAATGGTTGTATACAAAAAAAAAAGAATATGAACAACATTACATAACATTAAATATATATTATACAAAAAAAAAACAAAAATATTGGATAACTATGTATGTTACTCACGGAAAAACTTATCACTAAGAACTTTTTTAAGACTTGTTACTGATATATTGAAAATATCAATGTCAACATCTGCACCAACCAAGGAATTAAATAAGTTACTTGCACGAATGAATAATCATAGATAAACCCTATAAAGTACATCTTTATAAAGCAATAAATAACACTAAAGGATTGGCAGCAAAGTTCTGCTTAACTGGGAATCTAGTTTCTTTGTCTGTGATCTTTGTCCCATACCAATTTAATTAAAAGTAAAGTACTTAGTGTCACTGTAAGAACATTTAAGTGTAAAATAGTGGAATAAAAATACTTGCTAGAAGTACAAAATAAAAACCTCTGTTGTTTTTGCACTTGGAAGTAGACGTAAATAAAGTTGTAAAGTGTTATAGATAAGTAAACATGTAAGTTGGTAATATATTTTTTTTATCAGTAAAGATTTTTAATTAATAATGCGAGACGAGTGGAGGGAGAAAACGGAGGCCTTTGCCCAGCAGTGGGACAGATAGGCTATTTAAAAAAACAAAAATTAAAAAAAAAGGCTATTGCTATATTTATTTGAAAACAGTTAAACAAATTACAATCAATGACTTAATGATAAGCAGTGGACAACCTTATAATGTTTTTTTTTTACAATTTTAAGAAAATATTTACTAGGGACCGTATTAAACTTTTACTTAAAAAATATCTGTACGTGTATCTGTAGTATTATAATTAGTAGCTGGCCCAATCGGTTTGCACGAAAACCTTCCCCTTGAATCACTCTACCTATTGCTGAAACCGCATTAAGATCCGTTCAGTAGTTTGAGTTTAGCCCGAACATACAGTCAGACAGATGTGGCGGGTAACTTTAATTTATAATAAGAATAGAATAAACACCAAACCCCTGTATTTACAAAAACTTATATTACTGGCTAATATAACACAATAAACTTATTTATGCCTTATTGTTTGACTATTATACAAGGGTGAAAAGCTATTATTGAACTGTTATTAAGCAGATTAAGCACTTATTTAGATTTATAAATAACGTTTTTTAGCAAAGCAAAAGTTATATTAACCTATAAGCCTGATTTAAAAAGATAAATATCTTAATTCATAATCAGTTATTCATTTATTTTGGGTTTATACATAAGTCTTACAATTAATTTAAGTACGACCAAAATTTACCTATCTAGCCGTATGAATATAATTATTACTTATCATAATTATTGCTATTTGATGAATATGTACGCTCAAAGCCACTTACTAGCTTCGTAAAGGAATTCAATTCAATTCCTGTCAAAATCTCAGACATAACATACATTATATAATCTCAAAATATAATACAGTTTTCGTGCTGATCAATAATCCAATGTTACTGCAAACAATTCCAAACACTGGCCCGAAAAACAAATCATATTTTTTCTACATGGATTTGTCGATATTACACGTCACAAGCAGATATTAAATCTTGATACGGCGCGTGATTTGGGCTGTTAGTCTTGTGAATAAACTGATATCGAAATATCTAAAAATAGTATTGAAGCTGTGTTGTTCTTTATATAGTTGAGAAACATGTTCTCAAATTTCCCTTTGACGTTGAAAATCATTAGTTGAAGTACTACGGCTAATGCTCTAGACACACGACGACACTGACACTCATCACAAATGTCGACACTAGTGTAGATTGCATTGCCACAACAACTGCAACTAAGTGTCGCGGCAGTGGACACACACAGACATTCGATGTATACAATATACATTGAGTGTCTAATGTAAAGTGTCGCCGTGTGTCCCGACCATAACGTTATGCTTATTATAAAGGTACTATATTTTTGAATTGTCTATTTTGTATTTTACAGCATTGATACAAACATTAATCCACTCGGTTCTTTTCACTCTTCAAACTCTTCCTTTACAGTGCGTGCAATAAAGTTATGGAATTCCCTGCCAATAAACATAAAATAGCTCAATCTGTAACAATTCTCAAAAATAAGGGATATAGTCATTTTCTTTCAACCTCACTTAATATTAATCAAATGTATGTTAAATTTGTCTTTATACACTCCTACTGTGTTTGTTTTTAGTTCTACATATACCTACTTATTTTATTTTCATTTTATTTATAAACTCCACTGCTCTAATTAACAAATTTCAGATGTGTCACTGTATATTATAGATACTAGTCGACCCGACAGACGTTGTCCTGTCCCACGTCTCAAAAAACAATATCCAGTTGACCGTATTGTGAATCTAAACCATTCCCAGATCCCCTTGAACATACACAAAACATTTCATCAAAATCGGTCCTATCGTTTGAGAGAAGTTCAGTGACATACACACTCACAGAAAAATTATATATATAAAGATGTATCTCCTATGTATGTTCCTATATTGTGGTGTTGCAATAAATAATTTTTGTGTTTGTATTTGATCCACGCGGTTTGTTGCAAACGGTCGAATCGATTCCTTTATTTTGGGAAAATAGTGCGTTTCAAGCACACTTACTCGTACCTACCTTCTAGGTCTTCATGCCACATCTTAAACCACATCGTTACTTTACATCAGGTGGGATTGTGATCAAATGAAGGCTTATCTGACATAAAAAAATATGCTAATACGGCGAAGGCAAACATCGTGTAACCGACCTGGACTGAGAACTTTGAAGAGTTTGAAGGAAATTTCCATTCACCAACCTTTACTTATCCAACGTGGTAAGGCTCTATCGTCAAGAGAGAAGTCCCTGTGTTCCAGCAGTGGGAACGTAAATAAGCTTATGCAGTAATAACCCTTCTACTATACGTTTAAAAGCAATCCCAGTGTTTGTCAGAAATCGATTTAATTTCACGTGACATCAATCAACCTGTATAAAGCAAGATGTCAGCTCTGCGTGATTGCTTCCATACAAAATGATTAATAGCTTTTAGAGTTCTGTTTTGTTTATAATCATTTGCGCCTCTCGGGGCGGAAATTCTTCTGCTAATATTATTGCTATGTATAACAGTCTTCATTCAGGTGAAGGCAAACATCGGGAACCGGCTTGTCCTGAGAACTTTGCAGAGTTTTAAGGATATTGTTTAATTCGTCAACCTATATTTGGCCAGCGTTGTGAATTAAGGCCTGATCTCGACATGAGAAAAGTCCTAGCAGTGGGAAAGCAATAATTCTGCTTATCTGTACTAATATTATAAATCTGAAGAATTTCACTGTTAGATCGCCTATTTATCCAGGAAAGCTATAATCTAGGCTTTTTACTGCGGGAAAAACTGGTGCTAAGATATAGGATGGCTATAGGTTAGGATATATTCTTACGGCTTCGGTGGCGCGGTGGGCCGAGGCCCGCTTGCGGCGCAAGAGGTAGCGGCTTCGATACCCGCCGAGGGGTCAAGTGTTTGTATGTTCTGCAAGCACTTTCTCCTTGGTCTGGGTGTTTAATATGTATTATAAAATATATAAGATATATTAAGTATATCAGATGTCTAGCACCCGTAACACAAGCGTACAGCTTACTACGGGGTTATATTAGGTCCTTACATATGAAATTGGCGTTTTGTATGGGAGGAACAAAAAGTCGAATATTTTTTAATATAATATATTTAATTAATCAAAGTATGAACCATTATTTTCTATGCACTTTTGCCATCTTATAGGTAGTTCATTGATCCCTTTACTAAAAAAACCAGTCGGACGGGAATCAATAAAATCTTTGAAGGCGATTTGGACTGCCCCATCGGAGTTGAATTTTTTCCCTTGCAAGAAGTTATCCAAATTTCGAAAAAAATGGTAATCTGTTGGAGCAAGGTCCGGGGAGTACGGAGGATGTCTTAGACTTTCCAATTGAAGCTCTTCTAATTTAGTAGCCGTCTGTTGCGCAGTGTGTGGTCTAGCGTTGTCGTGAAGCAGCAGTGGCGTGGAGCGATTGACCAGCCTAGGTTGTTTAGCCGCTAGCTTTTCCATCATGGTTTGCAATTGCTGACAATAGACATCAGCCGTAATAGTCTGGCCAGATTTGAGAAAACTGTAATGAACAATACCGGCACTAGTCCACCAAACGCTTACAAGTAACTTTTTTGGGGTTAATTTTCGCTTGGGGCAGGATTTGGCTGGCTGGCCAGGATCCAACCATTGCGCTGAGCGCTTCCGATTATCGTAAAGAACCCATTTTTCATCACAGGTAATGATTCGGTTTAAAATACCTTCATTATTGTGCCGGTTTAGTAATGTAACGCAGCAGTTGACGCGCGTTTGCCGGTTTGCTTCAGTCAATTAGCTTTTTAATCTTCCCAATTTGCTTCAAGTGAATTAAAACAGTTTTATCACTAACACCGCAGCCTGCAGCTAACTCGGACGTGGTTTGCGATGGATCCGCTTCCACAATAGCCTTCAACTCTTCATTATCAACTTGAGTCTCAGGCCGTCCACGGGGCTTGTTCTGCAAGTCGAAATTTCCAGAACGAAAACGTTGGAACCAAAAACGAACTGTGTTTTCTTTTGCAACACGACCGCCATACACATCATTCACCCTTCGAGTTGTTTCCGCAGCACTAGTGCCACGGCGGAACTCGTACTCGTAAATAATGCGATATTTTAAGTTTTCCATTTTGTAAAATGAGTGACGCAAACAGAAAAAAACAGAAGAAAAAAAACAAATGAATGACGATCATCGAAGCACAAATACATGAGTCTATAGCTGTACAAATTTGAATTTGGAATTCCTTACCAAAGAGGAGAAATTTGTGATTAAAGTGGCCAGTACGAAAAACGCCAATTTCATATGTAAGGACCTAATATATTGGTGTGTTGATTGTCCGGAAATATTTACTGAAAAAGTTCCCATGTTGATTTCCACACATTACTTGTTTATATTCAGTGGGTAATGAATACCCACAGATTAAATGGATACAGTAAACTATAGACAAAGTTCGGTCATGATCAAAATAGTTCAGATATTGTTCGGTCTGCGCGCAAGGATTTATAGCTTTTGTTCTTTCAGTTTTAGACCTTCCTATTATTTATTGAAGGTCATTATTGAATTTCAGTTAGACTGGATTATTACGGGTTCACAAAAGCAACGATTTATACCATATGATTTTTTCAATAGCCACAATGATTAAGGGATGATTATGTACTATTTTTTTATTTATCATTATTATTTAGTTTTATTAATTTTGGTTATTTTAATTTATGATTTATATTGATAAGTGATTAATTTGTTTAATTTATTTTAAGTTTTTTTTCCTTATTGCATTGGGATTTTCTTGTAATTATTATTACGGGTAAGATTAATAAATAAATAAATATTTTATATATAAAAGAAATGTCCACTTCACCAGTTCTGGACCAGAATAACATTACAATATTATTTAAGAAATATATAATCATAACTTATACCTTCTTTATGTACTATGTACCTACCTACATAGTACATAAAGAAGGCATCCAATAATGGATAAAGATCTATGTTATTTTGTAAACATATTGTATTATTTATTATTATCTTTAAACTTCATTCATGCCCCATCTTAGACCACATCGTCACTTTACATCAGGTGAGATTGTGGTCAAATGAAGGTTAATCTAACATAAAAAAATAATAATTTAAAAGCAGTCAATCTGGTAGCGGGTTCGATATCCACCAAGCCGCCAAGTGTACTGCAAGCACTCCTTGGTCTGAGTGTTTAATATGCATAGTAAAAAAGACTATATAATGTATGTAATTTTCAACCTACACTTAAGGTTTCAAAACATTGTTGTAGGTATCAAGCCTATAGTATTGTTCAATGCATTACCTGTAGACATGAAAACTATGGACAATCATGACGTGTTTAAGCGTACATTAAAAGAGATCTTGTTGAAGGGGTGTTAATACTCGGTTAGTGACTTTCTTGAAGATGAGAGTGTGAAAAACTACTTTAATTGTAATTAGAATAAGATAAATTGTTGTAACTAATTAAGGACATTGTGTTAAATAAGCACCTAAGGATTAATTCGATTTTATAATATTCAAATACAATGAATTAATTGTGAATTGAATCAAGTTTTATGAATAATGTCTATATAGTGTCTAGGGCAGTGTTCTTAATTCACCTGAATAAATTCACCCAGGTGCATTATGTATACCTACTTTTATACTTATTCACCCAGTATAAAGCCGAATAAAGTCTACTATTTTGGTAGACTTTATTCGCCCAGTTGTTTCATTATCAGATATCTAGTATTCGTAACACAAGCTAAGAGCATTATACCACGGACCTAGTTGTTGTTGTGCGGATTGTCCGGAATTATTTTTTATTTATCAAGTACCTAGACATCCTACAGCTTAAATGATGATCATGATGGAAGTCTAAATCGGTGGGTATCAACATCTGTATTTATTATAAATAAAACCCCTATTCTTTGAAGAAAGGTCAGTTTAAACAGGTTTTTATAACGCAAAGGCCTGTAATTTAGTCCTTAGTTGGTAAGCTTATAATTAGTCATTCTTACCAGTTAAAAAGCCTCAAATTTTATTCTTAGGCATAATATTACAATAAGCTGAGAAAAATGGCGTAATTTTCGCGAAAGGTGGTAAATATTGTACATTTCGTTAATTGGAAAGATGAATTATTATAATTCGGTTTGGTAAGTGTTGTAGGAATTGGGTTTTCAATTTAACTTTTTAAGTTATTATGGTATTTAAGAATATCAAGACTTTCGAGTATAAATTATTACTTTTGGCCGTAATCATGGCTTTTGAAATATCGGGAAACTCAAAAACTATCAAATCAGGGTCTTTAATGGTTTTATGAGACGTTAGTTTATGTTTTCTGAAATACAAAGTGATTATATTGACAAACATACATACAAATCAATATTGGTGTTTTTATATTTATTGGTGAAAAACACAAAAATAATCGTGTAGGTTAAAGTTTAGCAGACATAATCCAGTAATTTTAGGGAGTCTGCGTAATAATTCAAAATGAGCTGATTTTTTTATACTCTTTTATAACGGCGTTGAGATGATGATGTCAAAAAATAACATTAATTTAAGTGACATGATTTATGTTTTGAAGTAATGAAAGTCTCGATAGTCAGTTTTTCTCAAATACTCGTATCACCCTCTGTCGATCTGTCGCTTGGAGGTCATAGAAAGCTTTATAAAAACTATACGTCTTGACAAAATTCAGCCCAGTAGGGAAGTTTCACGCAGATGAAACCAGTAATTTATCTGGACTCATAAGCCAACATACACTAATAGCCACCATTTTTAAACCTAAGCTATCATTAAGTATTCCATCCTTTACGCCTCTACTAAGGATAATAGTCATAATTGTAATTTATTGATAGTATAAATTCTAAGTCACAATATGATAAAGACAACTTTGTTGCTAAATTGTGTACATAGAGATCATACACTCCTCTAGGACATACAATAAATACAACCTTATAGGTAGGTGCACAAAAATGAAACACAAAAGATAAGAACAATAACGTGAAACCACAATTTGACATTTGTAATATAAATTTAACATCTAAACTAAATATAGTGTGTTGTTATTTTTCAAAGTATTCATTTAAACTATAATGAACTCTACTGATGAGCCACTTTCTTATGATTAACGTGGTTCCCAAATGCCACAACTACAAATCTTAGTATAATCAGAGGTTATTACCATTAATTAAACTTAAGGTCTAAGTTTACAATTTACGACAAGACACAGAGAAAGTCACACACAAAGCCTAGTCCAAAACTAGCGAACCAATGCTCCCCATTACACTTACTCGAAATTTATCGAGAAGCATACAATTTTAATAGCAAAGGACTCGCGCGGGTTCCCTTCAGGGACCTCAATAAATATGTATTTACTGGCCCGACGAAAGGGCTAGGCTCGAGATATAAGGCTCTGCTTCCGAAAGACTATAAATAAGGCCAGATTTGAGCAGTGGATTTAGGGAACGCGAATTTGAGAAGTAAATTGAGTGAGAATTCCCCGCTGTTGTTTTAAATAGCCGTTTTGTAATAGATGATTTAGTGTTGGCTAGTGCCCAGATGGTATAAATGAATGAGCAAAATGTTGAAATAAAATTGAGGTTTGTAATTTTTAGAATTCCGTACAAAAAAGGTAAAACGGGACCCTAAAAAAATCTAAAACCCAAAAATCGTTTATTTGTACATTAACGGTAAGTTTCACAATTAGATTCTAACGATGGCGTCTGCGAAAGTGTTATTACCTACTAGCGGCCCGCCCCGGCGTCGCACGGGTAAAAAAAGTCCCGGCAATTTTTCCTTATTTGCTCACCGTTTAGACCTACCCTGGACTACGACAAACATTTTAAAACCAAAATCAGCTCAATCGTCCCAGCCGTTCTCGAGTTTTAATCAGACTAACGAACAACAATTCATTTTTATTTATATAGATTAACGAGACTTCGTTGTGTGTTTGTCCATCCGTCTCAAGAACCGTTACAGATAGTTGAAATTTAAGGATAATGTTGCCGCTATAACAAATAATCTGGTGGGAGGCTTCGGCCGCGGCTTGTCACCACCCTCCGGGCTGGGCCAGTGCGTGAAGCGATTTTTTCGTGTCTCGTAATGTGGCCCGGAGAAGCCATCTACCTTCTAGGTCTTCATGTCCCATCTTAGACCACATCGTCACTTTACATCAGGTGAGATTGTGGTCAAATGAAGACATATTGAGCATAACAAAAAAATACTAAAAACATGTAATATCCTAGATTTAAACCCGTTTTTGTAATTTTATTCACTTTGATAGTAATACGATACCAAAACAATAAGACGCCTAGTTTTTTTGGAATCCTCAAAAATGTGGATTGTCCGGAAATATTGATTTATTTATTTCTTATAAAGAACGCGAACAGGAATAGATAGATAGATATATAACACTTTATTGCACACCACACAAAACACACAAAAAAAAACAAACATAGACTTAATCATAATGTTGGAGTAGGTACAATACAATACAAGGAATGTACAACGAAAGGGGTTACGACATACTTGTATGGAGCTAAAATATTGTCTGAAGGTATTTTTCATAATTATTAAACAGAAGTATCTCAAAAACCTTATACTTTATAGATTTCGTTCGTAAACACTTTTTGTTTGTCTTTCGTAAGCACATTTACTCCATCAATTGACAAACGTGTCATCGCTGACCGCGAAATTTTTTTTTTTTTTCAATATGCCGGACTAGTAGTTATGACTAAAATACAAACTACAAAAAAAGATATTTATTCGAATTGAGAATCTCCTCCTTTTTTTAATTCGGTTAAAATGTTGGAATCCCTTAAAAATTCAATCATTCACAATTTGATCACGCATTTCATTCACAATCCGTCGA
This sequence comes from Gymnoscelis rufifasciata, assembly GCA_929108375.1. Taxonomy (NCBI): domain Eukaryota; kingdom Metazoa; phylum Arthropoda; class Insecta; order Lepidoptera; family Geometridae; genus Gymnoscelis; species Gymnoscelis rufifasciata. Next base: position 10,181,833 of record OV815324.1, read on the forward strand.
TATTTCCGTGAAAAAGCTTTTAAAATTCATTTGAACTATTCAATTGACGCGTGCACTCGAATCTAAAACAAATTCTGTGTAAATTGGATTCCAAAATTGATAAAATAGAATGACTATGTATGTAATTAACAATACGTCACGAGTGAAAAGGTTTTTACGTGGCGTAGTTAATTAATACGTTGTTACAAACATTTTTTTATTGTGAATGTTAAACTTATAATAGTTGCTTACATGCAATAACTACAAAATTGTTATCTACACTTATATAATATTATAAAGAGGAAAGATTTGTACCTATTTTTGTATGTTTATAATGAATAGGCTCAAAAAGTACTAGGCCGATTTAAAAAATTCTCATTCTTCCAATTTGACATAGGCTACATTTCATTTTGAAAAAAACTAGGGATCCTTGGTTAAATTTGAACAATGTAACCGAAGGTGTAGAATAATGAGTCTTAAAATGTCTTTCGTCGAATGCGCTGCCGAAACTATTAGAGATAGAACAAAATAATGTACAACATTATTGAAGAACATCATTATGTCTACAAAAAACTCCGCGGTAGCATATGTACAACTATTGTAGTTATGTCACTACAACAACTTTTTTCATTTTAAACATTAATCTTATATATAAAAATGAATCGTAAAATGTGTTGCTAAGCGCATAACTCAACTTTTTTTTAAATGTTCGTTGGAGTTCAAGGATGGTTTTTACGGCCAGAAAAATTCGAATTATTTCCGGGAAAATTTTAAACCCGTGCGACGCCGGGGCGGGCCGCTAGTAACTGATAAAGCTGTGTTGTTCTATTCGCTTCTCAACTCAGTATAAAACATTGAAGCGAACTGTCAAGACATGTTATTTCCTTGGTATTTTTTGTTTAAACAATTTAGTTTTTAACGCCCGACCAAAAAAGAGGGGTGTTTAAAGTTTGACGTGTCTGTCTGTCTGGGACATCATAGCTCACGAACGGATGGAGCGATTTCAATTTAGTTTCAAAATTTGATTTCAAAAATCGGTTGAGCCATTTAAAAGTTTTGCGGGTGAGAGTGGGGAAGGATAAAACAGAAAATCTGCAAATATACTAGTGTGGGGTATCAAATGAAAGCGCATCGCGTCCACATTACATAATATTATGTTGTTTTACATTTAAGGAAATGAAGGCATTGGAATCGGGGGTTTTTCTTAAATTTTAAATGTAGATTTATTCATTTTATAATTTTATGTAACTTGATACTGGCAAACTGACGCTTCAAGCGCAGAGTTCAATTATTAGAAATTTAATTAAAATAAATAATAAATAAATATTTCCGGACTACTCACACAGCATCACCTAACCCCAAACTAAGCAGAGCTTGTACTATGGGTGTTAGGTGACTGATATACTACATAGATACATTTTTTTTTGTAAATACATAATACATAGAAGTATATGTGATACATAGAATTTAATTTAATTTTACAATTGAATTAATTATTACAATATCATGAAGGAAATACCTTCTATTTATAAAAAGGTTTTTTGTTTGATTATTTGAACACGAATAAGAACTATTTAAAGTTTAATTAATATCTATTTTATTATATTTTATAAATTAGGCGTTAGGAACACCTCGCGATGTTTCCCGCGTTAAATGGATTAAATTTTTCATCAATTTTCCAATTTTTTAAATAGTTATTCTCCTATTTGTTACAACGAAATGACAAATCTTAAAAAAACGTACAAATTGCACCAATTTGCACAAATGCCATTATTGATTAGTTTTAAAATGGAGTCAAATTGAACTATTCATAAACTATACAAATTTCAACAATTCATAAGTTATCAAAATCGGTTGAGCCCTTTTTCAGTTATCTATACTAATATTTTAAAGCTGAAGAGTTTGTTTGTTTGTTTGTTTGAACGCGCTAATCTCCGAAACTACTGGTTCGAATTGAATAATTCTTTTTGTGTTGGATAGTCCAGTTATCGAGGAAGGCTATAGGCTATATAACATCACGCTACGGCCAATAGGAGCAAAGATAAGGTGGTAAATGTGTAAAAAACGGGAGAAATTGTTCATCTTTGAAGCCTTCCGTTGCGTGCGCCGTGAAAACGGTTCAAGATACGTATTAAAGAATAATAGCTCTTTTAATGATCTAAAAAACAGTCCGCAATAGTATATGTCTATCTTTTAAGATTAACTCACAAAAACCGTTTTTATGGTACCTAATTTGGTCGAAATAATTTGTTTAAGTTGTATCAACATAATAATATTAATCTTTATTCAAATACATATGTTGTTGGTTAAGAGTACTTAACCAACAGCATCCATTGTAACGCGGGTAGCACCGCAGGGCACAGCTAGTAATTGATAAGACACATAAGTTTGTTTTATATAGATATACTAGCTTTGACCTGCGGCTTCGCCCGTGTGTATATTTTTATTTATAGCCTATTTATCGCTAAAAGCTTTTTCGTTGATGTTACCCCACTACACTATTGAGGCATTTATTATTACACTTTTATGACATAACTTTCACTTAAATTTGGGAGTTTCAAAATATTCCCATTTCGCCCCATAAATAAAACAATGGCTATTTGAGGCTTGACTCTTTCCGGCCCTCTAAAACTTGCCAGGGCTTATAAAGCCAATCCTTATTAATCTGGGTCCAAACGGAACTCACTGGGAAATACTTTATTCACTAGGCTATCTACATTATATTATGTATATATATACAGAGTTCTCACTAGTCTTTCTTAACGAGTACATTTTTAATATTAATAAACCAATATTAGTATTTAAAAAACCCCTGAATGTGTATAATTATACAATTTATTTTGTTTTTCTTTTAGATATAATGTTTCGTAGTAACATTTTGTGCTTATAACCTGCACAATCGATAGCTAAATAAAAATAATGTTGTTTTTATTTTTAAAAAGTCCGGGTTCGATACCAAGTTAATTACAAGTTTTTTCTTAATGTGTATATCGTCGGCTTACTGCAAGAAGTCATTAGTCGCAAGAAGTCACTAACTGCGTTAGATACACCAATGAGTTCGTCTCGATGAGCTCTACATTTTGGTAAAACTCACTAATTTGTAGCTCTTCAAACTTAGAAGTTATGGCTTGGTAATAAAGTCAATAACTACATTTTTGGTCAATCTGGTTTCATAAAATTCATTAACTTACATTAATATATTTTACCAAAAGAAAACAAAACACAATTGTCATTTTTATTTTCATACATAATTCGTTTATGTGACATATCAACATTTTAAAAATGCTTTTACGTTTACAAACCGTGGATTAAGTTTTGCTTGAATTCATTATTTGCACTTAACTAGTTTTGACGTATCATACTATTTGGGAAAAAAAATACTAACGGTTTTTAATGATTTATATCAAAACGAGTAACGTTTTTATAGAATTCATTATATACACATTAATTACTTTTGCCGAAACATGGCAAACAACTTAATACAAGACTGAAATCGCCTGAATGATGTATTGTTTTATTAGTGATTTTTGTTATTGTAAAATTATACAGGAAAATGCATGTAATGACTTTTGCACACATACATTTAAGCCAACATGTAATGCTTGTTTACTTATAAGTTGCCGGCGAGTTTTATGAGATACAAGATACAAAATCATTTATTTCCATAGTTTGGTTTTACAAAACTTAGACACTTATGATTTTAGAGCTATGAGATGCAATTCAAAACTGGTAGTAATAATTACATTGAATATTGGTTTCTCATTAATAGATGATTATTACATAAAATAATGTACATACCTAGATTACTACCCAGTTAGATACCTATTTAAAGTTTCAATACCAACTTGTTTAATTCGTTACAATTTGAGAAATGAGCTAATTTATCTTGGTTTCAAATTCTACATTAAATAGTTAAGTAGGTATTTCTATTTTTATTAATACGAATATTAACGATAAAGCAATCGAAGATTTATGTTGTTTACGTGTTGCAAAAAAGTTGAACAACCACCCAATGCTCCTAAACCTAGCGAACCTACCTGTGGTCTGAAGTTGATGGGAAAAAAGGAAGCGATGAGGTGACAGTTACCGAAATATCAATATTTCCTGATTTATTGATTTCTGTGGCCATTTTAGTTATTTTATTAAGTTTTTATGAACAAATAAGGTAATTCCTTAAGTTTTAAGTAATAAAAGACGTTATTTTAAGATTATTTTGTCTTTTATTACTTGAAAGAGGCCACTAATAACTTTGTTGCAGAAATACTTAACTCCAGTTTAGTCAAAACTTTTTATCGCAAGAAATCATTATCTTTGCATTTTTAGCTTTTAAAAAAATTGCCATGATTAAATTTAGACTGATTTCAGCTGTTTATATAATAATTAAATATCACTATATATTGGCGTTTAAATTATATTGATAACTGCCGTAGTTTTGATGATATGGGCTCTTAAAGTCATAAAAAGTTTAAAACTGATTTTGCCACACTTTTGGATTTGTCGGTTAATGACTTCTTGCAATAAGCCGACGATATGCAATTATTAATTTTGCTAAAATCAATGACATGCTTCCTAAGAACGAATATTCTATGTCTTATATTTTCAGACCTTCCCATACTGACCGAAACTATTGTTACACCCTGTACATTTTAAACTCTATCAATTATCCAATCTTTAAATTGATTAAAACCAAAACATCCTTGTTAAAATATTTCCCAAAACTCACGAATTTTCTAACAAGACTCCAATTTAAACGAATCTCACTTTGGCTGCTTTGACTAAAAGTGCAATAGCAGAACTAAAAACACTAGCGACAGTTATTGTAAGACATGACCTCTTTGAACATGTTGGGTAAATACCTCACCTCGTAATCGAAATACTTGCAATGCCGTACGGACCACGTACAGACAGACGTACTGTCTTGGTTTAATAAGATACTGTAGAGTTTAAGAGACATTTTTTTTTCAGCGATGCGGGGTAGTGTTTACAGTAGAGTCACACCAGCTTCCCTGATGAAAATACCATCTTGAGGGGAATAGAAACTCTCACAGTATACGTGAGTAAAGTTTCAAATGTTATTCTTGCTTGCACAATGAAAGAAATGTTATTGTGTACTCCTACGTGTAGGTAATAAATACTTAATAAAATAACCGCCGTAAAACTGAAAAGGTGATAAAAATGAAGTTATGAAGTTTTTCTTTTAACCAAGTTCTTACATTTCATTATTAAAATCTTATTTTTTTATTAAATTTTTATTTTAGATAAACATTTATTTGATCACAATCTCAACTGATGTAAAGTGATGATGTGGTCTAAGATGGGGCATGAAGACCTAGAAGTATGGCTTCTCCTGACCATATTAGGAAACACGAAAAAATCGCTTCACGCACTGGCCCAGCCCAGCCGGGCTGGAGGGTGGTGACAAGCCGCGCTCAAGCCTACCACCAGAGAAACATCCATCAGTACTCAGTACAAAGTTTTGCGTACCCAAAATAAAATCGAAATTGAGTAGTTGGTACTTATATTTTCGTCGGTGGATGATAACAAAAAGCTACCAAACAGTCACACAACGGTAAACTCCTATGGAAACCTTGCCTCTTGAAACCAAATTCCCATAATTTGTCAACATTACTAAGTAATCTAGGGGTGTGCAAATAAGAAGTTACGCTGAAATCTTGTTGTAATAAAAACAGGTGACATCCCTAAATTGGGGTCTAAATTACTTTCGTAAAAACGCCCGTTTAGGAACTCGCAGTCAGATTGCCTTTTTGTGTTATATAAAGTTACATTTGTTTAATTTACTTCATCGCACTTTTTATGGCCCCACCTTTATTATTCTTGACAAAAGTTTTTTTTTAGCGCGCTGCGTGATAATTTTTACCCCCTAAGGAGAAAGAGAACGTTTTAACTTTCACGTGGTGTTGCCAGTACATGAATGAATTATTATTTTATGAGAGATGTGTTGGCTAAGTGAGAGCACACTCGACTTTAATTCCAAAGGTCGTGGGTTCAAACCACGCCTCGCACCTTTGAATTATTCTTCTAACCACGCGCTTTAACGGTGAAGGCAAAACATCGTGAGGAAACAGGCATGCTCTGAGAATTTTTAAGAGTTTTAAGGACATGTGACATTCTACAACCCGCATTTGGCCAGCGTGGTGAATTAAGCCCTAATCTCTCCCGCCAAGAGAGAAGTCCCTGTGTCCCAGTAGTGGGAACGTTAATAGGATGTTGATGATGAGATCTATGGTCCACTATCTCACTTGATGGTAAGTGCAGATGTGGATGAAGATGGATGACGACATAGATCTAGAAGGTACCTATTCACTCTTGCCTTGAAGACACTTAGGTTGTAATTGTTAAGAAATAGCAGCAGGAAGCGAATTCCAGAACTTGTGCGTATTATAAAGGTGGATGAGAATCGTTTAATGCGGGTTGACAGCTTGTTTGAAGTTTATTTCTTTCAGAAGTTGTTTTTTGGACTAAACACACAGAATCACCTAACCCCAAACTGAACAGTGTGGAAGCTTGTGCTATGGGCGTTTGGTGACTGATATATTACTAAAACCCATTTTTTTTTGCAAATACATCAATACCATAGGTAGATAAGCCCGAAACCAGAAATCGTAAATCGTACAATATCTGGTCAAAACGAGCCCGCAATCTTTTTGGCCCCAGGCGGAACTTCAAATTTTTAATAGGAGCGATTACTAACTCGGAGGTTGGTAAAAATTGGCCTTAAAATAAGTACTAGCTACTTTCTACAATCTAAATCAAATCTCCTTTTACTCTCAAACTCGAACTCGAACTCGGCAAGTCTTAAGGCCTATTTCACAAAATCCGAGTAAATAAGCAATGGTTAGTACCTATGTCAGTAATTGTGTTAAGTTATGACAAGAACTGTCTCGCTTTGTCACATGTGACTGAGATGTAGTTAGAAACATACTCTTACTTTTCTAAAAATATTCAAGTAACTAGGTACCTCATATTTTTGAACATATTTTTAAAAGCATTATAAAGTTGACTGCGTTATAAATTTTAACCCCTAAATTAATCTGAATATATTAATAAATTAAACGTTTTAAATCGCTTTGAACCTTTGGTTAGAATAACGTTGTATTAGGAATTACCCTGTTTAAGCCCCAAATTCTTAGGCCCCTGGGACCCATTGCCTAGATTTATGGGGTAATTTAAACTGTAGTTCACAAAACCTTGCGGTGAGTCTAAATGCCTCAAAGAAGTCTGGGGTAAATGCCAGCCTTAGTAGGGTATACTTTTTAGACCCCCACGCAAAAAGAGGGATCTATATGTGTGTGTGTGTGTATCAGTCTGTGTCCATAGTAGCTGTCAAACGGATGGACCTATTTCGAAATTTATGTTTAATCATTTTTTACAAAATAGTGACTTGTAAACATGATTTTTACCAATAAATTGTAATAGTATTGTAATTACAATAGACAATATTATCTGAACTTCAAAAGCGAGATTTAAGCCATACTGGATATTCTTAGAGAGAGCATTGTACCAACATTAGGCCAAATAAAGTAGGATTATTAATATATTTATTATATATATAGGTATTTACCTATAGTAGAATTTAATCGTGCAGTGACCATTTGTCATGCAATACAGTTATAAGCCTTCGTTGATAAAAAATTGTCTGATTTCTGTGTAAAATAAACGTTTATTAATGTTTTTGGGGTACTTATTAAAAAAGCATTATGTAAGTTTCGCAAAAACAACAAAATAATCAAATAATTAATATGCGAGAAGAGCGTTAGATATGAAAGTGGATGGATATGTGGGAAGAGGGAGGCAAAAAAAAAGATGGATGAAAGAAGATATGTGTAAGAAAGGAGTGAGTGCTGAGATGACGGGTTATAGAGGGAAATGGAAGAAAAACACATGTTGTGCCGACCCCACATAGTGTGGGACAAGGGCAGGATGATGATGATGAATATGCAATATAACCGTTGACATAAAAGGATATTCCCAAATCTTATCGAATCTTATGTGGATACATTTAATAATTAAACATTAGAAGCTCATGAATAAAACATCAAGACACAAACTATAACTCAATTACAAAATAGATCCAAAAGCCTATTTATACAGTGTGTCCCAAAATGGGCAACTCGGTTACGAGATCGCCCTGTATAATTAAGCAAAGTTAGAGTTTGATAATCAAGAAGTTTTGAAATGTTGGCCGTTTTGACTAGCTGGGTCAGTTAGCTACCATGCATAGAACTTAGTTTGAATTAAGAGAATACTCTCAGAGTTTTTATATAGCACAGAATTACGGTGCAGTTGTCAACAAGAATTAAGATAAGGATGCTGGTAACGGACTCATGGGAGAGTGACAACGAAGTACGTTGCATCGAGATTGCGAGAGCATCATTCGTAAATATGAGTACTGTGCTCAAAACAACTGCACATTAAGCTCCGCTCAAGAATAGTTCAATGCTACGTATGGCCAATAGTCCTGTACGGTTGCGAGGCATGGACTTTACGAGAAGACCTTCGGAAGCGAATAGAGGCGTTCGAAATGTGGTTGTATCGTCGCATGCTGCACATAAGCTGGACGCAAAAGGAGACCAACATCAATGTCTTAAAACTAATGGGTATCATAAGACCCGTAAGAACCATCAAACAGAGAAAAGTTGCAAATCTTGGTCATATCTTACGACATGACCGTTATCAACTGCTGCAATCAATTATGATGGGGAAAATACCAGGCAAGAGGGCTGTTGGTAGAAGGAAAACTTCCTGGCTGCGTAACATCAGGCAATGGACGGGCATAAAGAAGGCAGAAGACCTATTCAGGCTAGCCCTGGATAAGGAAAAGTTTAAAAAGATGACCGCCGACCTTCAGTTATGGAGAGGCACTATAAGAAGAAGAAGAAGATAAGGATGCGTTTGTTATCCAGCTCGAGAGGAGAATACGAAGGAAAAACAAAATAAAAACTATTAAAAAAACGATTATTTTATTAGATTATTCTGTACAGACTATGGCTTTGAATGCGACAACATTAAATCACTCGTATACAAATACATATATATAATAACAAAACATTCTTCAATATTACAACATCTTAAAGCACGTGTTTTAAAGCGCACATACATTTTTCAAGAAGAAAAATCCGGAGGTGCGTGGCGGGGTTTGTACCCACGACCTACGGTATGAAAGTCAACTGTGCTCCCACTTAGTCAACAACTTATAATATTTATTAAATTAAATTATGACGAAGCAAATGTCATAAAGCCGTGTTGGCTAAGTGGGAGGACGCTCGACTTTCATTCCGATGGTCGTGGGTTCAAACCCCGCCACGCACCTCTGGATTTTTCTTCTTGAGAAATTTATGTGCGCTTTAAACACGTGCTTTAACGGTGAAGGCAAACATCGTGAGGAAACCGGCATGTTCTAAGAACTTTAGAAAAGAGTTTGAAGGGCATCTGACATTCACCAACCCGCACTTGGCCAGCGTGGTGAATTAAGGCCTAATCTCTCTCGTCAAGAGAGAAGTCCCAGTGTCCCAGCAGTGGGAACGTTAATAGGGTGATGATGATGAAATGTCATAAACATATTTAGTACTAAATATATACTCTACTAGTCATAAAAATACATTCAAAAATATGCGTCAGACAGTGTTTCAAAGTATATCTTATTAAAAATGAACTGCATATTTGATGAAGGCGCATTCAACATGAATACTCGTTTTAGAACTACATTTGCATTGAAATGTTGTAAATTATTTATGTTTAAAGTGCTTTTAACTAGCCGGTCCCCCCTTTTAGTACGTAATGAGCCGCGAAATTATTTTTACATTTAGTTTTTTGTATTTATTTTTTGAAGCTAGATAAGCCTTTATTTGACGACAATCTCACCTGATGTAGAGTGACGATGTGGTCTGAGATGGGACATGAAGACCTAGGTACCTATTTAGTCTTTCTTTGAAGATACTCAGGTTGTAATCTAAAGGATAAAAAATTCATAAATGGAGCAAGGAACAAAAGCGAGGTGGTGTTGTTCTTTAAGAAAGGTGATCTTGAAACCTTATCTAAGAACTACAGACCCATCTCGCTTTTGAGCCATATTTATAAGCTGTTCAGGGCCAGATGACACTTCCAGCCTCCCGAACAAGCCGGGTTCCGAAAAGGCTTTAGTACCGTAGACCGCTGCGGCAGGTTATACAGAAGACCAAAGAGACTTGCCTCTCTGTTTAGAGTTTGTTGCCTTTTTTGTCATAATCATCATCATCATTTCAGCCGTAGGATGTCCACAGCTCGACATAGGCCTCCCTCAAAGATCTCCAGTAATTTCGGCTGGCAGCCTGCATCCACTGTGAGCCCGCAGCCTTCACCAGGTCGTCCCTCCATCTAGTTGGTGGACGTCCTACGCTATGCTTGATCCGTACCGACCGATCCGACTTTTTTATGATTTTCATTCATGATAATAATTAAAGTATATCTTATTTTCACCCGAGCGAAGAAGGGCGGTTTTCAAGTTACTTATTATTCCGTTCGACATAAAAATGTACATTATATATATTTTGTATAAGCCCGAAGCGTATCACCATTAATATTAAAGCTATGATGACGTCATTAACTCGGTCCGTTTAAGCTGCGTTCAGCTAAGTGAACGTGGAACATATCGCAGGCGAAATAGCCTCGCTCGGCGGCCATTTTGAATTTCAACGAATAGTTCCCGAGAAAATAGGTTTATGTTTAAAGGAAATTGTATAAATTACTCGATTTTGTATTCTCTTTATGGTGCTAATAGCGGATGTTGATTTTTGCTGTGTTGATTATTAATAATTTGGTAGCTTAATTATCCTGACACTTCGTTTTTTACTTATAAGTTTAAGGACATTATAAATAAAATAATAAATAAATATTTCCGAACAATCCACACAACAACATCTAGCCCCGTGGTAAGCTCTTAGCTTGTGTTACGGGTACTAGACATCTGATATACTTAATATAATATACCCAACATACATAGATATTTTTTTTTATTATACATATTAAACACCCAGACCAAGGAGAAAGTGTTTGCAGAACATACAAACACTTGACCCCTCGGCGGGAATCGAACCCGCTACCTCTTGCGCCGCAAGCGGACTCTCGCCCACCGCGCCACTGAGGCAGTCAAATAATCATAATGAATATTGTAGGATCGTGTAATTAGAGTTTGAGTATTATATAGTTTATACCATCATTAAACAAACCTAAACAACCAATACCTATAATACTTACTACTTGTAAAAATAAAATTTCAGTTTACTACATTTAGGAAGACCACTGCTGCACTTATTTCAATTATTAGATTGCATGTACTTGAAACCGGTCTCTACCATATTATTTCGTCGATCTAGTTGGTGGAAGACCTATTGGTGCTTGCTGATTGGCAGTATCCATTAAAGAAAACTTTACTACCAACGGCCATCTTTAATGTGTAATTAGCTATGTATGGATATACTATAATAGACAATACTTTATTACACACTCCAAACAAAACCGCAACACAATAAGATACTTAAACTAATTAAAAGTAGTAAGAGGCGGTCTTTAACGGCGGTAACGTTCCCACTGCTGGGGCCCAGGGACTTCTCTTGACGAGAGAGATTAGACTTCAATTCACCATGCTGGCCAAGTGCGGGTTGGTGAATATCACATATCCTTCGAACTCTTAAAATTTCTATGACTTTCCGTAAATTTATTTAGGCCCTCTTGTAAGTATTATTGAGAACAAAAAACATTTTTTCATCTTAAATAGAGGGATCCTCTTCAGGGAGACCCTAAACCTGTCAATATACACAATACACATACAATATACATTCGACAGTCCGTGATAAAATCAAACATCTCCCGAGCGATGAGTTCACGACAAAAACCAAACTGGCCAAACTCCAACAAAAACAAGAAACAAAATAAAAATTATTCAGTAAAGAGAATAAAATTGAAACGCTGCGCCCCTGTATATCATAACGGTCCCGAAGGTCCGATAACGCCGAACAGGGGTTTTATTTATATCTGCCGGTGCCGGGGCTGCACGAATATCCCTTCTAATTTTCGATAGTTTTGGTAAGCATAAGTGTTCCTTATGGTGCATTTAGTTGTTAATCTAATTGAGATACTTGCATGTCTATTATAATATTTAAGAGCTGAAAGTTCGTTAACTTAATTTTTAGGGTTCGTTCCATTGCCAAATATAATAACTTTCGAAGCAAATGATTGATTTAGAAAGTCTATTATTTAATACTTACACATCCTTCACAAATTATGTACAACCTACCTCCCGAATAACTCTAACCATTGCTGAAAAAAGCTTATGGATGTTTTGTATCTAGCTTTTGAGTAAAATCCGAGCATTAAGACAGATAGACGCGGTGAGAAGACTTCCATTTTATAATAAGTATAAATAGATATATGAATAAACTCACTGTCTAGTCTAAAAATTGCAGCGTCAATAGATCCATATATTGCAAGTAGTTCGAAAAAAATCTAGTGCCGAGTTAAATAAATTCAAATAGCTGATACATACCAGTAACTTTTATAAAAATGCCATTTGGAAACAATAAAAGTAACGTTTAACGGATTCATGGGATCATGGGATCCGAGGTTATTCCCGACGGATCCACCGGGCTTATTCCCAACGGATCCACCGAGCTCTGACATGAGCAGAGGATCAAATAGGATAAAAGTTGAAGCGATATGTTTCATAAGTTTCGTTTTATTTCATTCATGCTATCAATGGGTTCAAAATATTTTGTTACAAGTTTTGGTTTTAACACGGCTTCGAAAATTTATGTTTTTAGAGTTCCGTACCGTAGCCAAAGGTTAAAATGGGACATACGGAAAGTATGTATGTTACAATTGGGTTTGTCATTATCAACGCAATAAAATATAATAAATTAACTATACATGGGTGTCTTCTATGTATCATTTATATATGTATTTACAAAAAAAAATGTATCTATGTAGTATACCAGTCACCTAACACCCATAGTACAAGCTCTGCTTAGTTTGGGGTTAGGTGATGCTGTGTGAGTAGTCTGGAAATATTTATTTATTAATTTTATTTTTATTTTAATGTCATAGATAGATTGAGATATTAGTCATATTTACGGTTCCGTTGCCTAAGGGCAAAACGGGAACCTATAGAAGAAGTCTTTTGTCGTCTGTCCGTCTGTCCCCAGACAACCTCAATTCAAGAGCCGTGATAGAGAGAGAGTTGAAATTTTTAAGGATCATATTATATTCATCATATGATATAAGGATCATATTCTATCGCCGCTCTGACAACAATACTAAAATCACATAATAAAATAAATATGTGAGTGCAATTGTATGTAGTATGTAGGGCTCCCACTCCACAAACGTGTTTTTCATCAAGTTAAGAAGTTGCGCGACGCCAGCCAGTAGGTGCTAGGATGGGTGACCGCTCTATATATATTTTTTTATGCTCGATAAGCCTTTATTTGACCACAATCTCACCTGATGTTAAGTGACGATGTGGTCTAAGATGGAGCATGAAGACCTAGAAGGTAGATGGCTTCTCCGGACCACATTACGAAACACGAAATAATCGCTTCACGCACTGACCCAGCCCGGAGGGTGGTGACAAGCCGCGGCCGAAGCCTTTATGCATCTTTTTGCACTTATAATTTTATGTTTTTATTTTTATTGTACATACACGGTTGTATAAATTTAACGCGGTGTAGTCTGTCGATGACTCCATCTCATACTTATCAAATTTATTTTAATTTCCCTTTTAAATATTGTCAGGATGAGGCGTCAATGATCTGTCTTGGTATTCTGTTATAAACGTACCCATATCGTGCAACAGCTTCGACGACTTTGATAGTCTCCGAGGTACAGTCATTTCCAGAAATACCCTGCAAGAAGTGGTAGGGCATTTTTGCCAATATATTTCGACAATCCCCTTCGCAGATACCCTCTCGTAGGGCATTTCTGGAGTAATCCACTGAGCGGGCCGAGTGTGCTTTACAGAATACACTGCCGATATCGAATATCTATTAACAAGCTATCTATTAACACATTAAATGACAGACCTCTCTACTATTATAATAAAACGCTATGCAGCTGAAATTGCTTGCGCTCCACAAAGGCACATACTACGGACATAGGTACCCGTAATACGCCTTTGTTAGCCGGATGAATAGGTAGATACGTTAAATTATTACTAACTATACGTCACAATTTTCGGTTATTGGGAGTCAATGGAGCGTGAATTTAGCCACTTTTCGACCGGAATTTTGGGTTGGTCCATCTTTTGTAGTCGTAGCTGAGTAATCAGCATCATTCGCACTAAGCAGTCTGCGTTAAGTCGAATAACAGCGCAGCGACTTTGGAAAGCAAACCGGGGTAAAGAGACTAGTTTCTTTAAACCTACTATATGCTGTTTTCAGCAATAGGCAGAGTGAGAGAGAGAGAGAGAGAGAGAGAAACATTTTTTAATTACATTTATGATTTAAGAGGAAGGTTTTAGGATCCGTTACAGGAGTAATTCAAATAATAGTGTATAGATTTATCTCCTTCTATAGAAGTTCTATAACTTATTAAATTGCCAATAGAGTAGAAGACTAAAATTTAAAAAAAAATTAGTTCATAGTCATTAAGTTTGTTTATGAAAAAATGTCATGTATTTTAGTCTATGAATTCCTGTAAAATGCTCAAAAACTTTAATGGCAACTTTTTGGCACTTTTGTCCCTGATAACAAATAATTCTAAGCAAGCAAGATCTTAGATAGATTCATAAAAATCTATCATGCAGGAGATATAAATTGTGTACCACGATTCCTGTCCACAAGCTCACGTAAAAGAATAATCTGAATAAAATAACACGTACGGAACACTGGGTTTATCCATACTATGCAGAGGGATGTTGTATCCATATTAAACTTACAGACTTTTTGGTCGCATTTTTTTTTTAAATAAATTTGTTTGAATATCCTGAACGTACTTTGATGGATGATGTATGTCCTCGGGACATTAGTGCTTAGGCCGCCCGTTATTTCAATTATACCAAATACATTTCCAGTGTAACATTTTTCTGTTGTTGATGGTTTAAAAAAAAAACAAATACACACTTAAACTCAATAAAAATGATATTATAACGCTCACAACAATCTTCATAACCTAGGTACATAAGGTTAAGCAAAATCCCGGCCGGCCATTACTTGGATCTCTTGCATTTTTGAAGTGATAACTTCTCATGAGAAAGTGGACGGTTCGTTACGTTACGTTCATGACAGATGCGCCAGTTTCAATAAATAAATATAAATATTGCCGGACTTGATGTTATTACTTCTGTCAAGTTCAGAGACTCGCACTATTTATTTACTTTTTTTATTAAAAATGTATGAGTATATATATAATTACAAGGTGTATGAGCCATCTTACACTTATCGGTTTTATTTATTAGAAGATATACGTAATACTTTCTATCATGCGATTACTATCTACGATAAACTACCTGACGCTTTAAAAGATAAATTAAATTAAAATCAATTTAAGATTCAAATAAGAGACTGGCTTTTAGAAAAGTGTTTTTATGAAATGCATGAATATAATTATGAATTAAAAAAAACTGTCATATTACCTCATTATCAATTATGATGAAATTTTCAATTCATGAATGTGTATTTGCTATTCTTAATAATAAATTAGTTTTTTTATGTATAATTTAGTGTTATATTATAGATAATAACTTGTAATTATCATAGATTTGCACACATGTTTAGGTAGGAGACTTAATGGACATTTCATTTAGATTTAATGTATATTCTCGCAAATAAATGAATTAGTATTATTATTATATACCAATATTATAAAGCTGAAGAGTTTGTGCTAATCTCAAGAACAGCTAGTCCGATTTGAAAAAATGATTAAGTGTTTGATAGCATATTTACATGAAAACACGTTGTACTTGCGGGAAAATGGCAGTGATGTGAAAACTAGTTTTACTTTATCTATACCATGTGTCTGGTCACCGGTGTCGGAGACTTAAGGGGGGTTAAATATGGGGATTTTTATCGACAAATCACTATCTCGATTTTCTCTTGGCCTCTCCATACTAAAATGGCAGCCATTTTGTTTTTTTTACTTCGCAGCTCAGACGCCTACACTGATTTAATCATTGCTATCGATGTAGACGTCTTAGGAAGACGAAAGAGGTATCATTTGAAAGCTAACAATGAAGACAATCAATTTATGATACATTTTATCCAATATCTTTTTCACAAAATAACATAACAATATTAACAAAATAAAAATCGTATTTATTTATTGCATTTTTTTTAATTTTTTAAATTTTTTATGAAAACTAACCTGCCAAGCTATTTTTTTTAAATTGTATTATCATAGTACAAGATATTTCCATTAAAATAAATCTTACATCAAGGTCCTAAGTTAAATATTTTAGTTGTGAGTCTTTCGCTGGAAAGACTTGGTACAATTCCTTTAAAGAATGCATCACAAGCATCCAGAATTTTTACGAGCATGCATCTTTTAAAATGAAATCTGTGGCCGTTCCGACTGCAGTTCGATGGCGCTGTTTTATTTATCTACCTACGTTTCAGAACACGTCAGCAAACTATAAAACAGTAATGATATTTCAACGGAGAAGCGATTTATTGCAGGCAAAGGAAATTCATCTATTTTTCAAGATATTCATTTTACCCGATTGCGAAAAGGATTGGTAATGTGTTCAAAAATCGATGTATGTTCCTTTGTCTCACTTTACAGGCCAAACGCCTAAGCTAATTTCTATGATTCACACGATAATCGATTCATATTAGTACGAGGAGTGTCACCAAAGACATGATCTTAGTGAACATTCAACATAACGACAACAAGACCATTTCGTAAAAATAAAATAAATCTAAATTTAAAATTTAAGAAAAACTTCCGATTCCAATGCCTTCATTTCCTTAAATGTAAAACAACATAATATTATGTAATGTGGACGCGATGCGCTTTCATTTGATACCCCACACTAGTATATTTGCAGATTTTCTATTTTCCTTCCCCAATCTCACCCCAATAACTTTTAAACAGCTCAACCCATTTTCATGGAACATGTCTAAGAACACCCGGGCCAAACTCACCTTTCATACAAAAAAAAACTAAATTGAAATCGCTTATAACACCCCTCTTTTTTGGTCGGGGGTTACATATGTAAATCAACAAACTTTGTCTTGTGGGGTACCGTTGAATGAGTATGTAAAAACATTTTGATTTCTATTTCTATGAAGGGCTTATACTCGTAGGCTGTAAAAAATCCCAAAAAAGCTAAGACTGCTAGTTACTTTTTAATTTTAGATTAGGATCATTTCGGCCGTGGAGCTTCCTTTATAGTGTCAATACAAGTACAGGTGAAAGCGCGAACTATTGTCAAATCATTGTTTTGTCAAATCCTTGTTTCGTCAAATGGTTATATCTTGAAATGATACACCCAGACCAAGGAGAAAAGTGCTTGCAGAACATTACAAACAATTTTACCCTCGGCGGGAATCGCCCACCGCGCCACCGAGACAGTCAAATATAGATAGATATTCTTATATACTTTCTCAATAAGCCTTCACGTAAACTCAACTTTTACCTGCAGAACTGTGATTCGAAGCAGCATTTCATAAATCTAGCACACCTGTGCTCTGAACGAAATATAACTACCCGCCTATAATCAATTCCAACTCTATGGTCTCAAAAATAAGGTTTGGCTTGGTTTGTAGCATTCGCGGGATTTGAAAGAATTTTATTCTTGCTAAGTGGTTTAGAAATATTTTTGTTATATGATGGTTTTGATAAAGTGCGATTTTAAGTCCTTTGACATACATTTTAAGAAGTAACATTTATTTAATATTATATTATGCAATTATGGGCTATGGGGTTTCGAATGGAGTCCACGGCAAGGTAAGCGCAGCGTCAGACGTCCACTAACAAGATGGACGGATGACTTAGTCAAACTTACTGGCTCTCGGTGGATGCAAGTGGCGACCGATCGGAATAATTTTGGTCGTGTTTGAGGGAGGCTTATGTCCAGCAGTGAACGACTAATGGCTGAAATGATGATGATGATGATGATGAATAGTATATTTAGCCCCGTGGATGTTCTAAGCTACGCGTAGGTAGGTAGGTAGGTACTAGACATTTATTTATTTTTAACCCCCCACCAAAAAAGAGGGGTGTTATAAGTTTGACATGTCTGTTTGTCTGTCTGTCTGTCTGTACTGGGACATCATAGCTCCCGAACGGATGGAGCGATTTCAATTTAGTTTTTTTTTATGAAAGGTGAATTTTGCTCTAGAGAAAAGAGTCGACTTGTTTCAATGTCAGACGCCATTTTGTTATTTTGTAATTTTAGAGTAGGCACGCTTTCTATTCTACATGATATGAGACCAAGACAAACCACGTAGATTCCGTGCAACGCCAGTAGTTGCGCAAAGAGATCGAGTGTAGTTGTATCTCTTTCCTGCAAAAGCAAGAACCGTATCCTTTGTCCATGTCCTTGTCTATTCTATGGTGGAATAGAAAGGAAAATCGCTGTACTAAGCCGGCTAAAGCAAACCTTAGTATATGCCAAGTCAGCAATATAAAATACCTATCTCCATATCGAACATCTGGTCTAGATTTAGGCTACACGTCGTGTCTATATTAGTATAGTACTTACCTTTCACTTTGAGAAAAGTTATTTTGTTTGTGAACGGGTAAAATGTATTGTATACATGAGGCACTTTTAAATATATTTATTTTAGTGATATTACTTATCGAAAAATATGTATAAAGTATACACTGAACCCTTGATTATAATATTGCTAATTGTGAACACCCGAGATTGATTGAGATTTGTATTGATTCCTAAGGTTGCCTGGAAGAAAATGCTTTGAGTCCCTTGTGTATTTTTTTAAATCTTGGTATGTAATAGAGAGTTATATTACTACTGAGCATCTCCATTTTTTCGACGTCGGTTGTAAAAAGCGTCGATATATCCGTCGCAAATGCGTCATTTAGCCATAATTTGACAATAAACAAGAAATATGGCGATATACGCCTACCTTTGATGTCAATGAATGAATATTTCTGCTTTGATTTTCTGTCCCTTCTACGGTTCATGAGTTTAGAATTATTGATACATTTCAAATGGTTCGTCAGGCACAAAAAGGTCTGTAGAAATAGAAAATATATTTATTTTTAACCCCCGACCAAAAAAGAGGAGTGTTATTAGTTTTACGTGCCTGTCTGTCTGTCTGTCTGGGACATCATAGATCCCGAACGGATCGAGCGATTTCAATTCAGTTCTTTTTTGTATGAAAGGTGAGTTTGGCGAGAGTGTTCTTAGACATGTTTCATGATAATCGGTTGTGCCGTTTAAAAGTTATAGCGGGGTGAGAGTGGGAAAGGAAAACCGAAAATCTGCAAATATCCTCGAGGTTTATACATAGGAGTAGGTACGTTTATACTGTAATTTACCTATTTATATTTATAACTAAGGTCCGACCTACTGCTATGAAAGGGAAGAGTCCAAGGTCTTTGAGTAAAGTTCTAATTTCGCGGCTCGTTCATAGATGTCGCTAGTAAAAGTGGTCGAGCTCTAGATCGCGCTATCGAAGCGTAACACAAAATTCATAGTTCAAGCTTAGACCGTGATCCGGTCACATTCACAAACAAATATGTAATATTCTAGCTGACCCTAGCAAACGCTGTTTTGCAAAATGATAAATATGTAGATATTTATCATTTTGCAAAACACTACTTTTGCAAAATGATAAATATCTACATATTTATCATTATATTACTTTCAGATCTACTGAATACGCATATAAGATATAATTTGATAAAAATCGGTAAAGTCGTTTCATTGTGACATGGAAATTAGATAAATTGGATATTATTATTTTTGAATAGATGTCCTCGTCGACAACTTTATGAACTAAATATGACCAGAGAGAAAAGTAAATTTCAAGAATTGAAAGCAAAGCAATTTTTTTATTAAGACATCATGTTTGGAGTAAAATCCGGATATAATGATTTATAATAAATATATGTAGGTGAAAGGTTTGACATAGTGATTTAAACAGATTATATCATTGAATAATAATTGATTACGGGATTAATCGAACAATATCAATCACACAAATATCTGAGGCTCAGTTTAACAGAGATATAGATAAAGTCAATAAGTAACTCCGACAGCGTTTGCACAGAGCAGAAGCCAAAGAAAGAATGTCTCCCGGACTATTGGAACGGTACTTTAAATAGCAGTGCAACTCGTAAACAACCCCTCCACCTGCGGCCACCCGATCGGCTGTTAGACCGGTCGGCTGACACCGACCGGTACCGGCCGCAGGTAAACATCGCGCGATCGAGTGGCGTGAGCGGGCGCTCACGCCATCGGACATTTTAAGTTGATTCTATGCTACTTCCACTCAGTACAAATGCACTACAATGAAGAACCAGGACGTCACGCCGTCATATATATATTTTTTTAAGTGTTTGTATGCAATTATTCGTTCGTACAGTTTTATTGTATTTCATATTATAACATAATTAAATAAATTCTTGTCTGGAACTTGCAGAGTGCTTACTTTTACCCCAAGAACAAAAAAGAGAAATGTTATAAGTTTGACGTGTCTTTATGGCATCATAGCTCCCGAACGGATGAAGTGAAGTAAATATTATACAATACTTAGGTATATAGATTGACACTATGTTCTGTGCTTTACTTGAGACAGTCGCATAGACAAGTGTCTTAGTCACCTGCCTCCCCACTCGAGCTAGTGACACTATGGTCTGTGCTTTATTTGAGACAGTCGCATACACAAGTGTCTTAGTGACCTGCTTCCCCACTCGAGCTAGTGACACTATGGTCTGTGCTTTACTTTAGACAGTCGCATAGACAAGTGTCATAGTGACCTGCCTCCCCACTCGAGCTAGTGACACTATGGTCTGTGCTTTACTTTAGACAGTCGCATAGACAAGTGTCATAGTGACCTGCCTCCCCACTCGAGCTAGTGACACTATGGTCTGTGCTTTACTTTAGACAGTCGCATAGACAAGTGTCATAGTGACCTGCCTCCCCACTCGAGCTAGTGACACTATGGTCTGTGCTTTACTTGAGACAGTCGCATACACAAGTGTCTTAGTGACCTGCCTCCCCACTCGAGCTAGTGACACTATGGTCTGTGCTTTACTTTAGACAGTCGCATAGACAAGTGTCATAGTGACCTGCCTCCCCACTCGAGCTAGTGACACTATGGTCTGTGCTTTACTTTAGACAGTCGCATAGACAAGTGTCATAGTGACCTGCCTCCCCACTCGAGCTAGTGACACTATGGTCTGTGCTTTACTTTAGACAGTCGCATAGACAAGTGTCATAGTGACCTGCCTCCCCACTCGAGCTAGTGACACTATGGTCTGTGCTTTACTTGAGACAGTCGCATAGACAAGTGTCATAGTGACCTGCCTCCTCACTCGAGCTATACTATGTACGGAGTACAACTGCATTCAGCAGTTGTACTATGATTAAAATGATGATGATGTCTAGTCTGCGAGGGAGATAGAGAAGTAGAAGCCTTTGGAAATGCATATGTTACAAGGACAAGCTGAAATAAAAGTAACGATCTATATAAAATACTTTATACTTAAGAGTAACATTGGAAGTGTAAGCCCAGTAATAAGGCTTAGTTTTTTAAGATTACTACGACAAGTTAAACTCGCCTTTGCTAATTTTAAATACAAACCCCTAGAAAAAAAATAGTATATTTTATTAGGCGGTTATTATCGAGTTGACGATTTTATTATCAAATCTTTAAAATAACGTTAATATATTATTTTTACTTGAGTCACGTTTTTAAAACGTGGGTCGCAATATTCTAGATATTATTTTTAACACAAATTAACCTTTTGTCTGAAATTAATTATATAAAAAAAATAGGTTTAGTATTTTAAATCAGTAAATATTTTGTTTGTTCAATTACCTATGCCTATGGCTGAAAAACAGGATTCTCCTAGTTCAGGCAAAATAAATACATCATAATTTTAATTAAATTTTAAGGATTTTTGTCAACTTTAGCGTGATTAAAGTGATTTTTTTTTGAATAAATATTATTATTATTATTATTTACCTACCTATCTCGCTTTATCACATGTGACTGAGTGAAATCCTACTTATATAACAAACGCGAAAGTTTTTTAGGATGTACGTGTGTTTGTCGCTCTTTAAGTTAACAATAATGTAGCTTACATATCAGAATAACAAATAGGCTACTATTTACCGCGGTAAAATACCAGCTTTCGTGGGAAAATTCATGATTGCGAGCGAAGTCCGATTTGGATAAAATTTGAAGATAGCAGTTGTCCCAGTTAGGAACAAAATCAAATATTTTTATTTAGAATATCTATTTTTAAGCGTGAAAATCCGCTGATCAAAAAAATGAAAAACAAAGGCAAAACGATTATTTCCATAAAAGCACAGAGACAGGTTAGCTTAAAGTTGATTAAGTAACTTACATTGACAGTTCACTTAATTTTTTTACACTGCGTTGTGAAGCGAATAGATGGAATAGATTAAATAGATAGAGCCGACCGATTTGGATATAGATAGCTGCTGTCCCAGTAAGGAACAAAACCTTATTTTTTTATTAAGATAATCTATTTTTACGCGCGCAAATCCGCTGGTGAATTTTAACTATTGTCTAACATTACTCGGAGATGTAAAAATTGTTAATTAAAAATATCCTACAACATACAAAACCATGGGAAGTCTACATCTAGACATCTTACGCGCACGCTCGGCAGAACAGTAATTACAGGGTTCGGAATGCAATTATTTCCTTGGCTTCTGTTATTTAGGCGTTGGGGGGCAACATTCCGCAATCTCATGTTTGTTTTATTATGTTTTAGAATCCGCCCGAGGCTTTGTTTATTTTCCGCTACTGTACAAGCTTTTGGTACACTATTTAGTCTAAAAACATTGTGATTTAGTCTAAAAACATTGTGATGTTGCTTTACATTCTAGAGAGTCAAACTCAAAACGTTTATTTCCTTAGAAGCAGAGGGCATTCATGGGCAGGTCAAATTAGAGTTCATTTAAATCATCATCATCACCATATTAACGTTCCCACTGCTGGGACACATGCACTTATCTCTTGGCGAGAGAGATTAGACCTTAATTCACCACGCTGACCAGTTGCGTGTCGGAATGTCGTATGTAATTAAAACTCTTTAAAGTTCTCAGAATATGCCGGTTTCCGCACAATGTTTGCTTTCACCGTTAAAACACGTGTTTTAAAGCGCACATACATTTTTCAAGAAGAAAAATCCACAGGTGCGTGGTGGGGTTTGAACCCACGACCTACGAAATGAAAGTCCAGTGTGCCAGACCAACACAAAACAATAATTTTTAATAAAAAGTAATTAAAATAAAAACTTAATAAAATCAAGGAAATAACATTGCCTTGACAGTTAGATTCAAATTTTTATGAGTTGAGAAGCGAATAGGGAATGGTGATTTTAAAATTCAGTGTTACAAGTTAAAGGGCATAAATATGTTGGCATACCCACCTACATGCTACTCGTAGTCCGCCATTTTGAAAAAAAAACGTCTTTTTATTTGAGTAGCTAATAAACCGAATGACTTTGATTACTCAATACTTTTCCTTCGTAAGCATTTCATATTTTAAAGATATCTCAGAAACCATATGACTATTAATAGAGATTTGATTGCAATTTTTTTTTTGTTTTAATCTTACTTTACTCTGTCGATTGACATGAGTTTCTTCCCTGCCGCAAAGTCATGTCGATGTTTTGTCATGATTTTGACAGCCAGCCATATACAAATTAATTAGTTATTCTATAAATATCTAATTAATAATTCATAATCCTTGCCAACTTATTACCTTAAAAAGACTTAAAACGTGCGATGTCAAACTTGATAAGCAAAATTGAACTCTCATTAAATGAGAATAATGTGGGTTATCGTTTGACCCGAGTACGTGATGCTCTGTAAAATCACGTCTGCCGTAATGACCGTACCATTGTAGATATAGCGATTAACTTTGAAGACTTATTGATGAAAAGGCACTTTGAAAAATATATATAATGTACCTATATAAAGTATTCTAATGTAATTTATTTGTAAATTACTGCCTCAGTAAGAGGTTGCGGGTTTGATTCCCGCCGAAGGGTCAAGTGTTTGTTTGTTCTGCAAGCACTTTCTCCTTGGTCTGGGTGTTCAATAAGTGTAATCAAAAATATTTATCTATGTATGTCTGTTATATGAAGTTATTAGATGTCAATAACCTTTAACACAAGTTTAGAGCTTACACGGTGCTAGATGTCGTTGTGTGGATTGTCCGGAAGTATTTGCCTCAGTGGAGCGGTGGGCGAGGTTCCGCTTGCGGCGCAAGAGGTAGCGGGTTCGATTCCCGCCGAGGGTCAAGTGTTTGTATGTTCTGCAAGCACTTTCGACTTGGTCTGGGTGTTTATTTATTATTTATTTAATGACATGTATAATAAAAAATATCTATGTACCTATGTCTATTATTAAGTATTTCCAGATGTGTAGTGCCCGTAACATTACGTATTTATTGAAATGTATAAACGGTAATGATAACAAAGCCGTAATGGACGTCCAACGCAGACTTCCAAGATCTGCTGTCAATAACTAGTAACAAGAATATAAATGACTGACCGATAGTTATTTCCGTAACGAACTTAGCCGTTAACGGCGAGTCAACAATCCAACTGATAAGCGAACTTCCGGAACACAAGCGGGTATTGTTTTAAGTTCAGGAACATCAATCAGTTTGGAAGTTTGTGGCAGGTGACTTGAGACAGTGGTATCAGTCGCAAATAATGTTTTATCTTTATCTTTCTCTTAATCTTAAGCTAGGCGTTTTGGATGGTATTATTTAAGGAATATATCTTTGGATTTATAGCGGGATAATTACCATGAAAGTATATATTGTCGTTTGAGGTCTGAATTTTGTTGATAACCGTGATAGACTCAAAAGTTATATAATAGATTTTGTACGATCTGCAATTTCTGGTTTCGGGTCTGGGTATTTTCTATGTATAATACGTATGTATTTACAAAAAAAAAATGTGGCTATGTAGTATATCAGTCACCTAACACCCATAGTACAAGCTCTGCTTAGTTTGGGTTTAGGTGATGCTCTGTGAGTAGTCCGGAAATATTTATTTAAAATTATTATTAAAATAAAATTAATAGCAAAGGAGTATCGCAAAGCTCTGAAAGTACCTTAATCTCTCTTCTGACCTTTGTAATTACTCGTTCACAATAATACTCAGCATCAGGTAAGATTGTAGTCAAACAATAGTTTATTTAAATGAGTGCGATAAAGACAGAGCCGTGTTGGCTGAGTGGGAATATACTCGACTTTCATGGTCTATGTCGTGGCTTCAAAACCCGCTGCGCACCTCTTAATTCTTCTTAAAAAATATGATTTTAAAACATGTGCTGCAACGAAGAAGGCAACACATCGTGAGCAAACTGACATGTGTTGAGAACATTGAAAAGTTTGAAGGACATGTGACATTCACCAACCCGCACTAGCCTAGAGTGGTGATTTAGGGCCTAATCTCTCTCTTGCCAAGTGAAAAGTCTCTGTGTCCCAGCCTTGGGAACGGAAACAGGGGTGCTAATGTATGTGCACGATAAAGAATTATGTTAATACTTTTAAACAAAATTTCGTCGACTTAAATGTCTTGACTGTATCTTTCTCGAAATTAAAGGCTTACTCATCATAAATTGTTTGGTAACTTAATTTTGGGAATTTAGATACATGAGTTTTAATTCCGCTGAGGCAGGTTACTCAAAGATCAAGATCAATTAAAAGTTAAGTAGAAGTCTTTACAAGTATTAAGGAATACGGCTTCGATCGGAAAAGTTAAGGCAGTTTTAATTAATGAAGAATTTACATGTAAGACTGGTTTTGTTCAATTTAATTGAATTTAATTAGAGATGGGGTGAGGAGTTATTTGTTTTATATGTGAAAGTAAGTATGTTTAATTATAGGTATCTCAAACATTATTTACTCGCCCAAACAAAATTGTAAATAGTAGGTATGGATATTATCTTATTTGCAGTTCTTAAGAAAGAAAAATAAATAAAAACAAAATTATAATATTGTACCGTTTTCTATATGTCTTTATTGAGAGAACGTAAGCGGACATAGGCTTTCATCACACATAAAAGTATTCTTCGGAGTAAAGTAAGTTCAAGCCGTGAGTAAAAATGTTTCATCGTTAAGAAAGTTGCCCCCCCCATCTCGTTCGTTCGTAAAACCCGGCCAAGGAAAACTAACTAGAAGATGGGCACTTACCATCACGTAAGATTCTTGGGCCAGAACACATGCTCGTCAACCTGTCTGCCTATCATGATGACTATTGTCAGACCTCAGTAAGTGGTTAATCACCAATATCACCACTGAACCAAGTTCAACCATTGATAAATAACAATTTTGATTTCAGTTATGTGAGTTATAACGACATTAGCCTGATCTGTTTAGTTTATAGCCAATGGTGAACTTTGGGCTATGTGAGAGCCATGTCTTAAAGACTTATGTTTTATAAATCTTTCATCTATCAATTAAAATAAATAATTAAATATATATTTCCGGACAAGCTTGTGTTACAAATACTAGACATATCAGATGTCTTGTACCCGTTTCACAAGCTTAGAGCATACCAAGGGACAAGATGTTGTTGTGTGGATTTTTTTATTCTTGATAGAATGTAGGCTACGTTTGACCACAATCTTACCTGATTTAAAGTGACGATGTGGTCTAAGATGGGGCATGAAGTCCTAGAAGGTCGTTTCACGCACTGGGTGACAAGCCGCGGCCGAAGCCTACCACCAGAGAAAAGAAAAAGAGATTGTCCGGAAATATTTATTAATATACTTAATAGGCATACATAATAAATATATGTTTACGAAGCATATTCAATTCAACCCGATAGTCACAAATGTCTTAGACAGCGGGTAAGAGAAGTCTCTCTAAAGTTGGTATTTCAACCACACCCCGTGGTCAGAAACTTAAATAACAAGCAGTGTAACTTACTACTCTAAATGAATATTACTGTATATTGAACAGATGGGCTTTGGGGACGGATAGTTCTCGACTTAATGGCGGGTTAGAGAGAACCACCCTTCATGTCTTAACCTTAATTTGCCCTTAGCAGACAATTCACACAACAACATCTAGCCCCGTGGTAAGCTCTAAGCTTGTGTTACGGGTACTACATATCTGATATACTTAATATAATACTCATAAATATATAGATATTTTCATTATACATATTAGACACCCATATGTGAGGGTAGATACCTATAGAAAATAAAATCAGTGTTTAACCAACTACGCGTGTTTCATTACTACATACAGAGAAGGACTTATTACTAGAAGCATCATGTACCTACCAGTCATCCTGGGCGTGCAAAATAAATAATTTAGGCACTATCAATATAAAACTTGTTTATATGTATATAATAATAAAATGACGTATCATATTTAATTCTTACTAAAAAGCCGCTTTTTGATACTTTTAAACATGAAATTTCACTTTCAAAAACGTCTGTAAGCCTCACAAATCCTTTGCTATTTTTTGAAGTATTCCCATCAATCCGGAGCGAGGTATCTTTTTAATCCTCTGCACAATTTCAGTCTTAAACAAGTCGAGGCAACGTTAATCTTAATATCTGGATTTAAACTGTAAAAAATGAAACGCAGAGCCCAAAGGCTTTCGGTGGGAGCTGTTCGGAACTGGACACAAACCGTTGAATTCTACTTAATTGATATGCTATAGAGAAATTATTGAGTTAATTTATTAAATGAGCGAAAACGCTAAATAAAACAAGTGCGTCTCGGGACGCCCTCGTCAATAGTGATAGATACCTAATTGATAATAACTTATAATTGATATAAGTTGTGTGTTGTGTCTAGCTATTGGACTACCTATATTAAATTTTACTAATGGGGAAGAAGACATAAAAACAAACGAAAATCAAGATGATACAGTGCATTGAAGTGACGCTTTCACAAGTATAGTAAGTAGTGTATTTTCTCATTTTTAACCCACTTTCAACGGGAAAAGGAGGTTGTAAATTCCTCGTGTATTCGTCGATGATTCCGTTGCGTGCAAGTTGGTCCCATTTTATAACAATCGGTGAAGTAGTTATCGAGCTATATCTATATCATACCAAATTTGGGCAATCCCGATGCCCCAGGATCGAATCCCATGTGTTTTAGAAAAAAGAAACAAAAATCTGAATGTCGGTTGTTTTTTGTTAAAAATCTACTTTTAAAGAAACGAATAGCGATGTCCAGTAGAGTAACCCCCCAGCCTTATCCGAGGTTCATTAATAATTCAAGTTTTAATGGAGACTGGAGTCTACTTGCGGCGTCTCGGCTGAATTAATGGGGATACCTATGTCTAATCAGACTTACGGTTCTGTCAAAGATTACTATTGAAATATTACTGTGCCTTAAGGTATGTCAATTTACAATGGGCTCTAGAGGGGTGCCGACATTTTAGTATGGAGCCTGATATTTGTACCGACAAATCCGCCATTTAAACACAAACACTTAATTTTGTGACCTGTGATGAAACTTGTGCTAATCGGAAGAGAACGTGCTTACAAATAAAAAGTGTTAAGAAACTATATCTCTATCATGTACGTTTCTGAGATATTTGGCTATATATTGTTATATTTTGTAATTTTTTAACCGAAATATCTCAGAAACCGTACATGTTAGAGATAGGTACATGTTTTGGTCCCTCACAACTTTTTGTTTGTAAGCGTTCACTTTGACTTTAACTTATTCACTCTGTCGATTGACATACGTTTCAACAATAGCCGCGAAATCATGATTTTTTTTCATAATGTCGGACGAGAAGATACTTTTTTCGAAACGTTGGAAGCCCTACAAATGACCTAAGCAAAATCACTCATAAAGGAACTTAATCTCCTAATCTCTATCGGTTTCTGACATGCAGTCTCTGGTGGTAGGCTTCGGCCGCGGCTTGTCACCACCCTCCGGGCTGGGCCAGTGCGTGAAGCAATTTTTTCGTGTTTCGTAATGTGGCCCGGAGATGCCATCTACCTTCTAGGTCTTCATGCCCCATCTTAGACCACGTCGTCACTTCACATCAGGTGAGATTGTGGATAAATGAAGACTTATCAAGCAAAAAAATACTGGCCAGTGGTAGCTTTGGTATGCCAGGCTCCATACGAAAATGTCGGAAACTGATCAGTCTATAAATCTAAATTTAAAATTTAAGAAAAACCCCTGATTCCAATGCCTTCATTT
This sequence comes from Gymnoscelis rufifasciata, assembly GCA_929108375.1. NCBI lineage: Eukaryota > Metazoa > Arthropoda > Insecta > Lepidoptera > Geometridae > Gymnoscelis > Gymnoscelis rufifasciata. The sequence goes on from OV815324.1 coordinate 10,211,166, forward strand.
CCTTAAATGTAAAACAACATAGTATTATGTAATGTGGACGCGATGCGTTTTCATTTGATACCCCACACTAGTATATTTGCAGATTTTCTGTTTTCCTTCCCCACTCTCACCCCCATAACTTTTGAACGGCTCAACCGATTTTCATGAAACATGTCTAAGAACACCCGGGCCAAACTCACCTTTCATACAAAAACTAAGTCGAAATCGCACCATCCGATCGGGAGCTATGATGCCACAGACATACAGACAGACTCTTTTTTGGTTGGTGCTTAAAAATAACATTACCAAGCCAGTCAGTCGCTCAATCGCTTCAATGTTACCCTTTTAAAACTTAATTTAAAATACTCCTTTTATAGTTATCATGTCCTTTTATGAGCAAGGAACATAGCTCCATGATCCCAGTTCAAAGAATGTTTATATCCAAAGGGATTGGTTATTTATAAGCAATCCGATACACATTTGCCGAGCGACGGGTTTTTATGGACCCCTGCGTTTCTGTGTCGTGTACTGTCGGGGGAATAGGCAGGTACACTCGGCTGAGCATTGATTCACTGCCCAAAGCTTTCATGTTGTGTGATGGTCGATTTGCTTTGCAAAGTTTGTAAGCGTTTGATATTGGAATCAGGTAGTAAAATTATTTAAATTGACTTACAGATTAATTTCTTACTTTCAACTTCTTTGAGATAATATTGTTGTACATAAATACAAAATGGCGATTGTCCATTATTAAGACGAAGGTTTGACCGCGAACATTAATTATAAGTGCGGCATCTGTAGATAAAAGTACCTGAAACAAAACAAAACACTTAATAATTATGTGAGCTTTAATCAAATCAGTGTAAGAAATAATTCAATAAAATAATAGTTCATATTAATTTTTACCAATAAGGCATAAAAAAACAAACTGAATGGTGTTAACTGTAATTATTTAAAAACATCTTTAGTGAGCTTTTCTAGAGTTACATCTCATTAAAAAAATTAGATTAAAACTATATGAGTTCATAAACTTTTAAGAATTCGAACTTATTAAGAGAACCTTATTCTTTGTATGATTGTATGGTGAATTATTTTACAAAATTACACTTATACCCATTTTCAATTAATAACCCATTTATAACAGCTGTGCCTTTATTGCACTTACTCGTAGCATTGTCTTAGAAATTTGAAAGGTCTGAGTGTAACGATCTGTTTTATTTTATTTGGGCGACAAAAGATGTTTTTGTAAAACACTTGATTAAATTTTTTATAAAGTAGTTTCATTAATAAAAAAATATTGGACACCAGTCTTTCTCAATATACTTTTATTAGGTATATAGATAATTAAGTTCCAGTAGGTAGATATAAAAAGGTATATATTTTATACCTTCAATTTGACATAAAATAAATACACATTTCATTTAGTACCCTGATAGTACCTCATCCCATGTGGAAATCGAACGCCGAGAGGGCAGTCGCCATATTTTTATACTTCAATGGAGATACAGCTTTGTGCTACAGCAGCGGAGCTCATCATCATCATCAAAGTCAAAACGTTAATTTCCTTTGAAGCACAGGGCATACCTGGACATCATCACATAACTACCACTGTTCTCTATATATATATCTCTTAGTAGGTATAAATACGCGCATTATGTGTTATTGTTAATGATTTATAATGTTGTATTGACGTCGATAAATAAAATAAAAATATCCTTTATTACTGATAATACAATCTATGTATGTATAATAATAATTTAATTATTAATTTAATCTAGTCTTCGACATCGGTATCTGTATCAGTTTGCCGTTTGGCATAGGCCTCCCCTAGGCTTTTCCATGTCTCTCTGTTTGCGGCTTCTCTATTCCATGTCCATTTTATTATTTGTTATTCATTTTTGTTATGTCCCAGCTACTTTTCTAATATCGTCCTCCCGTCTAGTTATTTGGCGCCATTTCCTTCTTTTTCCATCTCGAGGATATTCATTTCGATACGATCCATATAAATCCAAATACAAATAATGTTTTTTTTTTTATGGGAGAAAAAACTCCTCAATCTCACCTGATGGTAAGTGTCGATGAGGACGAAGATCATAGATCTAGAAGGTTCGCTCTTGTCTTGAAGACACTCCGGTTGTAGTAGTTAGGAAATACAGCAGCAAGGAGCGAATTCTAAACCTTTGCCGTGCGAATTATAAGGGTGGATGAGAATTGCTTACTGCGAGTAAATTATTGCTTATTTGAGCGGTGTAAAAAGTTCCTAAATTTTGCTATTTCAAAGCTAAGCCAAGCTAAAATATGTCCAATGCACTCCACGTATCTACCAAACGAAAGCAAAGTGTTGAAAGTTTAAAAGATTATGCAGGAATTACGGAGTTCCTAGCTTGTTATTGAAACAGGGTGGGTTCTGGTCTCATCCCTCGTTATTTACATACTCTGTTACGCCTAGGGATAAGCGAGGCTTATGTCCAGTGTAACAGTTGACGTCGCATGGTCGAAATGATGATGAGAGCGCTCTTGGGCGATAAGACCGCCAAATGTAATATCGTCTTAAGAATATTTGTTTGTGTTTGTGCCCTCAAAGCTTATCTTAGAGTATCACAAAATAAATGAAAAAAATGGCGACTGACCTTGACTCTGGGAGTTATTCACGTAACTTCAGAAGACATTATAAAAATTACTTCAAGAGACAATAAGTCTATTCTATATAGACAAGAAGTCTTTAGTTCGATTTTTTCGTGTTTCATAATGTGGTCCGGAGAAGCCATCTACCTTCTAGGTCTTCATGCCCATCTTAGACCACATCGTCACTTTACATCAGGTGAGATTGTGGTCAAATGAAGGCTTGTCAAGCATAAAAAATAAGTCTATTCTACCCAGTCAAATCATTGTGCTAAGCCGGCTGATGCTGGTTAAAAATGACTTTCAGGCAGAGATTTCCAGAATCTGCAATACACAGTGCAAATTTAAATAGAATTCAGATGGATCCATATTCAATGAGTAGCGAGGCCACCTGTAGGCTTTGGAACTCCGCCAGCTCTGGCCCGTAACTGGTTTTTAATGTTTCGAGGTATTTTTGCTTTTAGGTATTCGGTTTTGTAGTTACCTATTAGATTATGGACGTCGTGGAAGATAGGGCTATGATTGAAAGAGCTGTTTCAGAGCGCTGCAGTCATTGGGACGAATGTTAAATGAACATTAACATGATAAGTATGAGATTGACTTTTAGGATGCCGTGTAACGTTTATACACATTTTAAAGTAAAAAAAAAAATACTTACATAATTATTTTTAAAAGTTAAGTTATTAATATGCAGTTGGAGTCTATCACCCATCTAAGTACAGGAGTCGAGCAACGATGCTAAACTTTGTAAAAATCAGGCATCAGTATTTATTTATTGTAAGTTTTTAGTATTTGTTGTTAAAGCGACAACAGAAATACATCACCCCTTAAAATGTGAACTCTTAAGCTATCACGGTTCTTGAGATACCTGGTGACAGACAGACATTTTTTTTTATAAATGTTAAACTTATAATAGTTACCTATAAATAAGAACTCCAAAATTGTAATAACTACAAAATTGTAATAACTGATAAAGCTGTGTTGTTCTATTCGCTTCTCAACTCAGTATAAAACATTGAAGCGAATTGTCAAGACAATGTTATTTCCTTGATATTTGTTATTTAAGCAATTTAGTTTTATTAATTTTAAGTTGACCTGTCCATGTAGGCTATGTGCTTCTAAGGAAATAAACGTTTTGACTTTGACTTTGACATACGACAACAGTCCAGACGAAGTCTCAGCTATAGGGTCTTGTTTTAAATTTTGGGTACGGTATCCTAAGAGTTACCGACATTACCGACTGCTCCCGCACCGCAACTGACAGGGAACAATGGCGGCGCATTGCAAAAGCACCAACCCAATATAAGGACCCCCATAACCACGACCACTCTGTCAAGAGTGACCGACTAAGAAGAAGAAGAAGATCCTAAGAATAATGGCATTGTGTTGAGACTCATTTAAAAGACATTGACATTGGATTTTCCATTTTATAAGAATGAACGCTATAGGTTTTGAACTTATTTTGAGACAACTAGCATCAACAATATAAAAATATATAGGCATATTTTCTACAGGCAATTTTTCAATTTCAATTTTCGGTTTTGTAATCAGTATTTTTATAGTCCTACAATATTGGACCGGTTTCAAACCATTGATATAAATATAAGCTGCCATTAAAATTTCTTTCTCCTAAGGTGAGCTAGCTATATTTTGTTTTTATTAGGACATTATTGCCGTAAGTTCTCAACTTATCAATTTGTCGCTTTCGTAAACAAACTCGGACGCGTTTGGAGCTGTAATTTTCCAATTTACGTTTCTGAATTTCAACTCAATAGTTTCTAGTTACGTACAATTCCATCACTAGACCTTTCATTAGAATTGGTGGTCCAATTGAATTAACTTTGGTACAATTCAAAATTGGTGCTCCAGTTGGAATATTTCGTAAAAAATACAGTAACTAAGTATCCTAAAATGTAAATGAACTCAAACACTGGAAAATTTATCGTGAGTAGATTACGTAAGTAAATCATACATTTTATTTAAAGCCAGCCTTAGATTTAGCTCTAGTTTGTCATAACTATTGTGTTAACTATCGTTCATTTTCAAACAAAATTTAATAAATAAGTATACTACATAATATTGTATAAGACAATTTGTTACTAATATATCTGGGTGTATATTTATTTTATTTATCTTATGTATATGTACTAGCTGACCCCAACGTTCTTTTGCAGTATGTAAAATAGATAGAAGCCGATTCTCAGACCTACTCAATACGCATATAAAATTTGGTAAAAATTGGTAAAGCCGTGTCGGAGGAGTACCGGTAACTAACATTGGGACATAGAAATTTTATTTATTTTATAGATACATTTTTTATATGATATAGCCTTAACCTAATGTAATTTATTTATATAAAAAATTTAAAGTATAAGAAAACAATCCACCCCAAAAACTACCTAACTACACACAAAATAATCACTCTAATCCCATAACACCAAATTTTTTCGATAGGTCACGAATTCTATTACGGACATTAGCATATTTCATTAACCGGGGAAGAAACCCCTTCGGGTCTCTTCGACCCGGCGTTAGTCGGGTCTGGGATACCCGGGTTGGGTACAAAACGCCTCTTTGTAAACTGTTTTGAGCTTAAAGATTTTGCTGAGTTTATTGGGGTTTATTTGCTGTTTGGTTATTTTGTAACTATATTTTGCGTATGACTTTACTCATAATATGAGTAAACCTTATTTTATAAGGATCTCGTGATGTTGTGAATTTAATAGATAGATAGTAATAATAGGCTTTAAAATAAATTATACCGTCTTTAAAAGTGGGAGGTTAGCAATATAACGCGTAGTTTTTGTTGCTACCCTAAGGTCAGTTCAGACCGCGATGAGACGTACTTTTTAAGATAGCAATACAACATTTTACTCTATTTGATGTGGCGAAGCGAGACGCAGCCAGAAGACTGCGATTGGAAGTGACAGTACCGCGCGTCCACGCGAGACATAGCGGGAAACCAATAGCAGCGTGTCGTATTGCGACTCAAGGCGCAGCGCGAAGCCTTTGTCTGCTTAAAGCCGCGCGCCGGCCGCGCCGCGCCGTCTCGCTTCGGTCTGAACTGACCCTTAGAACTGCTATCTTACTTTGTCATTTTGACTAATAAATAAGCTGGTCTTTTCAAGTTAATATCTTTTACAGTTTACGATTTCTTTTTGTATGTTCAATGAGGTTGATTTGAAAGTAATTTTTTGTAATATTGTTGACTACGCACCTACTTAAATAAAGTAAGGTTATTACTTTACTTTACGGATATTGCATAAGTCCTCAGTAAGAATAAAGCTAATTTTTAACTCAAATATTGCCCATAAATCCATACAATGCAAATTCAACATAAATAATAATAAATTAATTACATCAACCTTATAAAATTCCCAAACTTTCGCCATAACTTTCGCAAATAACAAGTAACGCAACTTTAGCGTTAAATAACGAAAATAACGGTATACAAAGCCGGCAACGTAACGCTAATGGAACCGTTTCAGCTTAATTAATAAATAGGTTTCATACATCTCTGTTGAACCCTGGAATTGTGCAAGTTGCTTATGTTAGAGTTATTGCGGTTATTTAGGGCTCCAGGTGCTTTTAACCTCTGAAGTCGGAAGGCTCGTGGGAGAATGACGGAAAATCATAAGTTTTCTCACAAATGGGAATGTTTAAAGCTAAACGGTAAACGGTACAATACAAGTTAATGATCTATATAAATAAAAATGAATTGTTGTTCGTTAGTCTGATTAAAACTTGAGAAGGCTGGGCCGATTGAGCTGATTTTGGTTTTAAAATGTTTGTCGTAGTCCAGGGTAGGTCTAAACGGTAAGCAAATAAGGAAAAATTGCCGGGAACTTTTTTTACCCGTGCGACGCCGGGGCGGGCCGCTAGTTTTTAATAAATATAAATAAATATTTCCCGACATTCCACACAACATCCAGCCCCATGGTAAGCTTAGCCCGTAGCTTCTGTTACGGGTACTAGACATTTGATTATTCTTAACATATTAAACCTACATTTTATAGATCTTTTATATTATACATATTAAAAACCCCAAACCAAGTACAAGACTTTTAACTACGGAATTCTAACATTCCTGTAAAATTGGTTCCATGAGGCCTTTTGCACGAAGTGTCCGGTGTCACTCGTTTAGCCCTCGGCACAGATCGTGTTTTGAATCGGGAATCAGGACCGATTGATTTTTTTAAGCTTTTTACTGAGAGAGATTATGGAAAGATGAAATTTAGGTAGTTATAAAATATAATATTTGGAGCACATTGTTATCGCCAGTGAAGCAAAAATTAAAGCTTTAAAATCTTATATAAAAAAGGAATCGCAAAATGTGTTGCTAAGCGCATCATGGATGGTTTTTACAGCGAGAAAAATTGAATAATTGCCGGGAAAAAATATTGAATAAAAACTTGTGCGAAGCCCGCGGCCCGCTAGTAATATATAAAAACGTAAAACGGTTAATAGCAACGATAAGGCCGCCCATTGATATCCTAACAATGTTTATCTTTCTCTTCGGTGTAGTTATTGTTATTTTTCTTTTGAGTGAAAGGACCAAAGAGTGCTTACCTACCAATATTTGTCAAATTTTAAGTTAATGAGAAATAGGCTTCATAGCTACATAAAAAAAAAAGTTTCTGTTTAGCCCTTCCAGTAATGCTGTACACCTATTTTTTGCTACGAAAGTACTTAGATGTATACCTAGCATAAAATTTCCGAAATGGGCGCTTGGTGACTGCGAGATTTAGTACAAATATCACTAGAGTGTAACGTCGAAACACCATAGCAAAGTATCATATTGATATTTCGTTAGTAGAAAAAAGAATAAAAATAAGAATAATTTATTTATCATTTTACAAAACATAGCTTAGATAATTAAGTGTCTTGTTACAAAAATTATGCAAACTTTGAATAATAATTTAATATAAAACAGTATTTTTAACTTATTAATCATATTTCTTCCAAATAATCTAACTAACAAATAAGTTACAAGAAAAAATAGGTATGTATATATTTATTATTGATGACTGACTGAATGACGGACTAATTGTTTTTTAGTCATCAATCCAATTGTATATTCTTTGCTCGTATTTCGACTACTAATTTATCTATAAAACTGATTTTTCATATGAAGATTTTTCTCTGTTAACTTGAAACTAAAACGATGAAAGTCAGAAAAGAAATCGTTTATCTTTGTTACTTTGCTTATTACTACGAAATAATCCAATTAACTCGAACTAGGCTAAAAGTTTGTAGGTCATTATAACACGTATAATAGATGGCCGTTTAAGCCGAAATTGGATACAATTGGAAAGAAGATGTGGGGACAAGTGTAGGGCATACCATTTATCTTGTAGAGATGAAGGTTATTAACGAAGCCCTATTATTATCATTTACATGGTTGACTTGGTTAAGGCCACAAACATACTTCTACAAACATCATCTTACTGGTGGTTCCGCGAGGCAGGACGAATCTACTCAATAAAGCACCTTTGATACGCGCTATCCAAACGCTTAACCTAGCAGCCGAGAACTTGGATTTACTGCATTGCTCTCTGAACGAGTTCACAAAGGCAACGTTATACACTTTGTTTTTTAAATAGGCACAATTACCTTTTTCTTTTATGTATTATTATTATTTTGTTTTATTAGTTTTTGGTTTGTGACATTCTTTATTCTTTATTGTTTTTTATTTTTGTGATAGTTTTAATTTGATAATATATAATGTTTTTAAATTTATGTAACAAACTTCTGACATTCTTCCTTATTGCATTGGGTTTTTTCCTGTAATAATAGGGTAAGATAAATAAATAAATAAATAAATAAATAAATAAATAAATCTACCTAGACATCAAGCGAGCCGACTTTTTCCTGTATTATGAAGTCAAAGTCAAAGTCAAAACCTTTATTTCCTTAGAAGCACAGGGCATACATGGACAGATCAGCTTAAAATTAATAAAACAGTTTTTTTTTATATTTTCGTGTTTCGTAATGTGGCCTGGAGAAGCCATCTACCATCTGGGTCTTCATGCCCCGTCTTAGACCACATCAGGTGAGATTGTGGTCAAACGAAGGATTATTTACAATTAAATAAAAATTGGAAGTAACATAACAGGTATACCACTACTTATAGGTACATTCACTTTATTGTATTTATTTTAGTTTGTTGTATTTCTTGTTAAAGCTACATGTACAATTTTCTTTTGCTATTCCCTAACCCAAATATTAGTTCCAGTACGTTTCAGCAAAATACAGCGCGTTGGAAGTTTTCTAAAATATAAATCTATAAGTTTAAACTCCAAATTTCTAAGCGAATTTCCTCCGAAACCACCAATTTACCAGCAAAAGTCACGTCCCTCTAATTTCGTTACGAGCTTTCCTTTAAGACTGTTATTTTCTTTAAAAACTCCGCGTTGATTTTGTTGAACGAACGGGAAGCGTGTTTCGTTCAATTGTGTTCAATATCATCATCATAAGCATGATTTACATTCCCACAGCTGGGACTGTGACGTGCACCCCCAGTTCCAGAGTTGGAACAATGTCGTATCGGCTCTAATGATTTAAATTAGCTGCCCTGTAACGTTGACGGATCGTTTCTGCGAATCGTTGCCTCGGATTATATTAATGCGAAGGTGTGCTAGTACAATTTTGAGAACTGCCACGTTTTGGCAATTAACAAGTACCTTTGCATACAGGTACAGTGCTTGTGAGAGGAGTATTAAGAACCTACCGAAAATTAAACACCAGATTTTTTACCCGACTGCCAAAGAAGGATATTTATTTTCGAGTGTATGTAAATATTGTGTATTATAAAAATATATCACTTTTCACCCGACTGCACAACGCAAAGGAGTGGTACTCGTAATGTGTTTAAAAGCCTATGTATGTACATACATATCATCCTTTGTTCACTATACAGACCAAACATCAACACCCTACTAAGGTTCCCACTGGTGGGACAGAGACTTCTCTCTTGACGAGAGAGATTAGGCCTTTATTCACCTCGGTTGGTGAATGTCACATGACTTTCCAACCCTTCAAAGTTCTCAGATCATGCCGGTTTCCTCACGATGTTTGACTTCACCGTTAATGCCACGTGCATTAACGGTTTAGCAAACGCCAAACAAAATCGCCTGAGCAGATTTCTGTGACTCACACGGCAATCGATCCTCGTGGAACGGCGAGTGTCACTAAAGACATGACGTTAGTGGAAATTCAACATGGCGACTACTGAACGCCATCTTGAAAAAAAAAAAAAAAAAAACTATGTGGGGTATCTTTGAATAGGTATTTAAAAATATTTTTTAGTTTTAAGTCATGTAACATTTTTTAATCCCACTGACTGTTTAGGATCTTGTTCGCTTTTTAAGTTGCGTAGCAAACATTCTCATTTAAAAGGATTATAGTCAGTAAAAATAAAAAACTCGCAGTTTTATTTATAATTTTCTTATTATAAATAAAACTGCGAGCAACGGTGAAGGCAAACATCGTGAGGAAACCGGCATGTTCTGAGAACTTTAAAAGAGTTTGAAGGACATGTGACATTCACCAACCCGCAATTGGCCAGCGTGGTGAATTAAGGCTTAATCTCTCTCGTCAAGAGAAAGGTCCCTGTGTCCCAGCAGTGGGAACGTTAATAGGGTGAAATGTAAATATCATAATAACATTTATCAAGTAAAATCGCTCTCACCCTACAACGAGTATTCGTTAAAACGATCCGTCAACCGTTACCGGGTAGCTAATACAAATCATTAGAGCCGGTACGCTATTGTTCCAACTCACAGCAATGGGGTTTGAGCCTTTTGGCAAACGCACCTATTAGACAATGATTAGGAATGAATGAATGATTAGGATGAATTAGGATTATTAATGACTATTATGACTATTATTATTATTATTAGTGCGAAATCTTGAAAATAAATATGATAAGTTTATAGAACGTTTGATAAAAAAACGGTATTCCTTAACTTCAATTACTGTTCAATAATAGTTCAATAATGGTTGAAAAACAGGATTCATCCTTCAGGCACAATAATACATCATACTTCTAATTAAATTTTAAGGATTTTTGTTAGTATTAGCTTTAATAGATTTTCTGAATGAAATTTTATTAATTATCTATAATATGAAAATGAATCGCAAAATGTGTTGGTAAGCGCATAACACCTGAACCAATTTGACCAATTTTGTTTTTAAATGTTCTTAGAAGGCCAAGTGTGGTTATTACGGCGAGGAAAAATAAAATAATTGCCGGGAAATTAACGGGTAATTATTTCTGTGTGAAGCCGGGGCGGCGCTTGTTATAAATAAAATCTTTTCGCCCTTGTTTATCTTTATAATAGTCGCAAATTAAGGCATAATTAGGCTTATTGGGTGTTTTATATAATTCAGATATATGTTTTTGTGGTAGCTGTTAAGTTTTTTATGTACACATACAGATATACTGATTTTGTGTCTACTAAAAATATTTCAAACTAGTTTCATTAGAATTTCTTATTAATTTCAAATGTTGACATGTTTATGTAATCTTTCCAGTTTCTACAAATAAGAAGACTAATGATAGTCTAAGAAATAAATGTATGTATTTAACTTTGAAATAAATCTCAAATATATTTAGTACCAGCTGTTCTCTCTAAGCTATGTGCTACTGTTTGAGCCGTTCTGAGTTATAACCACTTTCCTACTAAACCCCCATTCCCGTTGTATATTATACCGTTTGTGGTGGTAATACGGCTCATAATAGCTTACAGTCACCCTGTAAAATTTCAGATTTACCTTGCTGATATTGAGTCGTATGCGGTTATAATAAAGTTTATATTGGTTTGATTTATGACTTGAATATTTTATGTGTGCAAAGTATATGGTGTGTTGAGTGATTTATTATTGAAAATCTTTAGGTATACCTATATTTAAGATTTTCGATAAATATCAATGGCACGGTGTTTCCCGCGGTAACTAAGTATTTTCCGCGGTAAACAATAAGCTATCTAACAGTGAAAGAATGATTAAATTCGGACTAGTAGTACCTGAGTTAAGCACGTTCCAACGAACAAATAAACTATTCAGCTTTATAATATAAGTACCTATAGATTTACCTACTAAAATAAATAAAATAAAAAAAAAAAATATTTTGAAACAATAATAAAATATTTCCGGACTACTCACACAGCATCACCTAACCCCAAACTAAGCAGAGCTTGTACTATGTGTGTTAGATGACTGATATACTACAATCTACATAAATACATTTTTTTCTAAATTCATATCTACTTAGTGATACGTAGAAAACACCCAGACCCGTAACCAGAAATTATAGATCGTACAAAATCTGGTCCCCCGGCGGGAATCGAACCAGCAACCTCTTGCGCCTTAGGCGGACCCTCGCTCACCGTGCCACAGAGGTCGTCGACAATATAATAAATAAGTCCCAATTGTGAGATGTGCCATAAGATTGAAGATGTTTTCCACATTCTTATGGAATGTGTCCGGAACAAGGATCTTCGTAACCGGTTATTTAAAATATCGTCTTACTTTTGGCAAATAGGAAGCTGTAACAGTTATCTAGCTAACCCTCAATCAGAGGAAGCTGGAAAACTGAACAAACTTTACAAACAATTTGTTACAGAACGTAGTACCTAGAAATATAGATATACATAGTTATAAAATAGTATAGTTATAGTAATAAGTTTTCTTTGATTATTGTATTTTGTGTACCTACAAGGGTGACATGTTCAGTGTCTGAACAAACGCTTTCAATAAAAGAAAAAAATATGTAATAAATACTAATTGTATTTTACGTAAACAAAAAACTCTCGAAATCAGATCAGGCGATGTTGAGTTATGCGCTTACCAACACAATTTTTTTTATTATTTCATAAATAAAATTCATAAATTTTTATTGCACACAAAAAAATACACATTAATAAAAGTTTATAACTAAGCCAAAATGTACAAAAGGTGAGCTTAACCCTAAAAGAGTTTTCTAACAGCTTACCTCGACATACAAGAGACGTGTAAAAAAGAGTGGGTTGACAATTGTATTTTAGAACTAAATGTTGATGGCATAAAATGGTAGACTTAAAGTCAGTTATTTCGTTAAAAATTCTCTACTAAAACCCTCTGAGAAGATAAAGAGAATTTTACCACAATCTGCGAACTATCTACTTTGTGGCGAAAACGTTAGCAGTGCATAATTCCTTTTAGTTAAGAACTTTCAACTCTTTAATTAACATTATAATTAATTTGTGAAGAAAACTGTAAAGAAAGATAACCACGGGTTAAACTGTAGCGCTTCGCTGTTGTATTAGAAAATCCTTGTGTGTGGTTGAGTATGGAAGAAATCAGATTTTTTAAGGGGTTCTGTAGCCAAATATAAAAAACGGAACAATTATAATAATAAATCATTTATTTCAGGCATCTCATGCCAATCCTAATCCTAATATATATATATATATAATATTATAAATGCGAATGTAAGTTTGTTTGTTACGCTTTCACGCAAAAGCTACTTAACCGATCATCATGAAACTTTGCACATATACTCTTGAAGGTATGAGAAGTAACATAGGCTACATTAAACCGCGGAAAAGTTTAATTAAAACGTGGGTAACACCGCGGGGCACTACTAGTAACAAATAAAATGGAAATAACATTCATCATCACCCTATTAACGTTCCCACTGCTGGGACACAGGGACTTCTCTCTTGACGAGAGAGATTAGGCCTTAATTCACCACGCTGGCCAAGTGCGGGTTGGTGAATGTAGTGCGGGTACATTAAATATTGGTTATTAAATAAGTATAAGAAATAGTATAGTGTTGAAATTAGGCAAGAAGATGCATTCTGACACAAAACTTAACATTAAACAATATTTTTTTTGGATTCGCATACTTAAAACCAAAGTCCAATTATTTTTTTAAACAAACCAATTTATCGATAGGTCTTAAAAAAATATGTTGATTTTTGTAACAATTTTTTTAAACTGAATAGTTTGTGCGAGTAACACCTCCAAAGTGTTAAAATGAGTGTGTAACTAACTTCCAACTTTAAAAAAATGGTTTGTATGAGATTGGAATGATTCGATTTTGTTGAAAATGATTTGAATTCGTTGAAAGTTGGTTAATAATGAGAAAATTAATTTACCGAATTCGATGCATTATGCTGAGCCATGGACCCTTTAATACACAATGTTTCAATTCACGTAGTTTAAAGGTATATTTAATTGTTATTAGTTTAAGATTGTTTTTGTAAATGTTTTAATTGTAAATTTTTGTGTAGTAATAAATAATTTTCTTTCTTTCTTTCATTCTAAGAGGTTAATCTTTTAATGTGTTGTAATTATAAGTTCTAAACGCATGAAAAAGCGTGGATTTACTTCTGAGTAATTTACTCAATCCTTGACCCGAAATAAGCTAAATAAATCAGTAGATACTCGGTACCCGGCCGCTAATAGTTCACTCGCCCATAATCCAATTTTGTTTACTCCTCGGATAATTAGTCGTGCTGCGTTTGTATGAGTTAGTGTTTTATTCTAGTATGTAGGTGTAGTAGGTATTAGTTACTAATACCTATCATAAAAATCTTATAAAGTATTAAAGTATATTAAAGTTGCTCCTGAGAGCAGGTCCGGCAGAAGTGTAGGAGATAACTAAAAAGTATGAATTGCATATTAAAAAAAATTGAACTATCCACACAACAACAGCCCCGTGGTAAGCTGTAATTTTGTGGGTTTCGGGTACTAGACATCATATTATATTTCATTATTTATGATACTGTTTTAACACATCTTATACTCACTCTTCTTATTTGTATCAGATATCTAGTACCCGTAAAACAAGCTTAGAGCTTACCACGGAGCTAGATGTTGTTGTGTAGATTGTCCGGAAATATTTATTTATTTATTTATGAACCGCAAGGATAATGATATAAATAATTTTGCTCATTGCGTATGTTAATGGAGAAGCTTACCAAAAATGATAAGTCCGACATTTAGATTAAGTATTATAAAAATACCTATATTTCGTCTTTCAAACGAAAAATCAAGGTGATATTGAAGTTTCGCGTGTCATAAGATAACGCTTTCGTGCGTTTTGTACATAATTTGTACATCACAACCCCCCTAGATCTTGGCATTTTCTTAATATATTGATGAAGCAAAATAGATACTCAGTATTTTTGGTCGGACTAACAGACCGACTTATCCTAATAACAATTTTTTATTATATAATTACAAAAAAAAATATCTTTCTCTTTTAAGCTAATGTTTATAACAAATAGTACAGAAACAATTAGCGACTGATATGTGCACGGATCGCATTTCCTACATACATATATTTTTTAAATTGTTATATAGTACGTAATTCACAATTTCTGTCGCGGCCGAAACGTTCTCGAATCCACAAGGACAGTGTTTGTCACCAATTAAAGGACCCATATGCTATGACTGCTATAAATATCATCATCATCATCATCACCCTATTAACTTTCCAGCTGCTGGGACCCAGGGATTTCTCTCTTGACGAGAGAGATTAGGCCTTAATTCACCACGCTGCACGCTGGCCAAGTACGGGTTGGTGAATGTCACATGTCCTTCAAACTCTATAAAAATTCTCAGAACGTGTCCGTTTCCTCACGATTGTCGCCATTTTTCAAGAAGAAAAATCCAGAGGTGCGTGGCCAGGTTTAAACCCACGACCTTCGGAATGAAAGTCAAGTGTGCTCCCACTTAGCCAACACGGCTATAAACATATATATATATACATAGAACCACGTACATGTCCCAGATTCTGCGCCGAAAAATAGTTACATATCATTCACATGTGCCGTTTCCGTCCCGGTGAAAGAGTCAGGGGTCCGACATTGTTGGCGCTTTCCCAACTACTCGCAGGCGTAGTTAGAATTCTACTTGACAGGTTGAACGCCCATGACTTTGCAGTCTGTATTGCGAGTTCTTGTTACGTCGGAACAACTGTTTATAGTCTTGTACAACAGACATGAGATTTAATGGATGGTATTAAAAAGAGCTGTTTGCAGAAATGTTGCTGGACGAAAAGTTCTAGGATGCAGACCACGAACTAGATGGACTAACGACCTGGTGAAGGCTGCGGGCTCAGTAGATGCAGACTGCTACAAATTTCGGGATATCTTTGAGGGAGGACTATGTCGAGCAGTGGACGTCCTGCGGCTGAAATGATGAAGATGATGAATTCTAAAATTTCTTAATAACAATAGGCGTTGTTCGATGAAACAAACATTTGGCTTTTTATTTGTATTTTACTAAAATCCATATTTTTAAATCCTTTAAACATTCTTTAAAATGAAAATGCTCAGGTTAATATTCATATTCAACTTGGTAATAGTGTAAAGAATAGAAAAAAAAGTGATTTCAATAACAATAGAGTTGTTACTTACGTAACCGTCAACAGATTTAAAGTAGGTACGAGTTTAAAAAAATACCTAATGAAAATTGCAAGAGCATTTTTGTATTCACGGTTCCGAAGTTAACGCTTAAGGCTTAAGTTTTTTAAAGGCACCTTTGAATACTTTGAGCCAATTGCATATTGTTATTTTTTGTCGATAAGAATTTGAATAGAGCTCATCACAAAATATCATACTCATAATAATATAATAATAATAATAATAAACACTTTTTCGCTGTATAACGTTAGCTTGGGTCACATCTGCGCGACCAAAGCGACTGCGAAGCGGGAGCGGCTGCCGCGCGGCGGACGCTACCCATGCGTGACGATGACCCTTTGCACACAAACGCGACCAGAAAGCGACCCGTTTTCAAGCAATAAAGTGCTCGCGTTGCAGACCCTTGCGCGTGTCATTCGCTTCCCGCGTTACTGACGCGTCGATTAGGCTGAAGCCTTTTTTTAAAGCCAATTGTTCAATAAATCTGAGAGATGCGTTTATACAGGACATACTTTTTTCCCCTAGTCTCTTTTATCCAATTGAAAAGTGATTCTCAATATATGACAGTAAATATTCTTTTATTAAACAGTACCATAATGATATTCGAATAAGTGAAAACTGTGCTGCTAAATTTGTTCATGGCACCATAAAAATAAAAACACAGCATAAGACACGCAATTCTGTTTTATGCATGTAGATAAAAATCAAAATGTTAAATGCAATGAAAAGCACAAAGTTGCGGCAGGAAGAGATTCAGAAAAAAATATAACAATAACATCTAGACACGGCGAATGGAAAACATCCGTAGCTGAAGCCTTTTCGCTTATATTCCGGGGCCCGATTCTCGTTGACATGGATGTGACATTCGATACATTAGTGAATTCAAATGGTGTCTTAGTAAAAATAAAGTAAATCAATAACAAAATGTGTTAATGTTAAATTTTTAATAATTTTTTGTTAAATTTTATTAGAATTTAAACATAATTTTTTGTTTCTTTTTTTTTAAACTATTTTTTAATAGTTTTATAACCACCGTAATGCATAATGCGCAAACCCATTTAAGCTAAAATGCTCTCACTTCATAAATAGTGTATATTATAATAAGATAATATTCATTTTTACTAAAATGAGGTTCCGTATTTTGCATAACAGGTTAAGATTGATAAATTTATCTTAATATTTAATTCAGTATTTAAAGTAGTTTTAGTCATCAGCACCACCCTATTAACGTTCCCACTGCTGGGACACAGGGACTTCTCTCTTGGCATGAGAGATAAGGCCTTAATTCACCACGCTGGCAAAGTACGGGTTGGTGAATGTCACATGTCCTTCAAACTCTTTAAAATTCTTAGAACATGCCAGAGGTGCGTGGCGGGTATTGAACTCACAAAGTCACAACATTATCCACAACCCAAAGTCGATTGTGCTACCAATAAGCAAACACGGCGTTTAGTTTTGAGTTTTTCTGTAAAATTTGATATATCTTTACTTCAAAGCATCACACTACACGCAAAAATAAAAATTATAGGTATTGTAGAATGCGATATATTCAATAATATCGCATTGGGGCGACAATTAGACCCCTGATGTCAACACAAGACTTTGTTTCCATAATAAAACCGGATGAAAAGCTTAAATGAAACTAAGCCAAGTACTTGTAAATAAAATTAGCTAGCTCTTATTGTCTTACCTATGTATACAGTTAAAATGATTATTAAGCATATAAGGATTAAACTAAGATAAAAAAATAAAAGGATTTAGGATTTGCGTTGAATAATCTAGACTGTAATATTATTTTCAAATGTGCATGAAACGGGATTATCTTGAAAATATGCTAAGGTGTAAGCTTTTCATAAAATACAATCGGCAATTCAAATGTTACGTAGAAAAAGCATGGGTTTAATTCATATTGGTTTTTTGTCATACGAACGTGATATCACTTGTGAAACCACCGCAATATCCTGTAAAAATATTATAACTATTATCATCATCCCGCTTTTAACGTTCCCACTGTTGGGACATACTGACTGCTCTCTTTACAAGAGAGATTAGGCCTTAATTCACCACGCTGGCCAAGTGCGGGTCAGTATTATATACTTATTATTTTATTAATATAACCATATAATACAAACAAACTTTGTAAGGGTTTTTATTATTTTTCCAAGGGCATTTTCAGCCACCATACGCTTCAATATTTAGTGGTTTAATTGGGTATACATAATAGTTTCAAAACTTATAAATACCTATTGAAAACAACATTTCGTAAAGTTAAATTAAATTCTGTACTAGAACGTGCTACTTGCCCAGTCTAAACACAGCACGATTTACCGCGTCATTTATTTTAGGCGCGCATTCAAAATAAATTATAATAATTTATCGTTCCCGATCAAAATATTAAATTTATACAATTTCATGCGGATATTAATATTGCTAATCTCAGAAATTCAATTATAAATTAATAAACGTTATAATAAAATTAAATCATTATTGCGGATATGTCATTTTGGGGTTTATTTATTATTCGATAGTTCGGTTGATCACAGCTAATTGAATTTTATATTAAAATTAACAAATAAAATTTTAGCGTATCGTAAAATTCGTTCTTAGTGGAACCTATAAGAAGTGAAGTGAAGATCTGTAATTAGCTATCTGTTGCTACTAGGTTGGTTAATATTGATAATCTTGGCTGCTGATTTTCTTCAAATAAATAAATAAATAAAAAACTGACATGCCAAATTTTTTGTTTCTAGGTATTACAGTTTCAGAGATTTCGTTATTAATCTGTGAGTGGTAAAAAGTGGTGAAAAACTTAAAATCCCCGTTTTATCATTTTTCTACGTAAATAATATGAAGAATAACATCCTCAAGAGTAGCTCTACCACGATGTAGATGCCACTTACGGCTGTTGGAGATTACAACATGTTGTAATCCTATACATTTGACAGATAAAGATAAAATTTTAGTTGTGAAAAATCTAAGAAATAAAGTTTACAGGCTGCTGCCGACCGAAGTTACTGGAAGTTTTTGAGGGAGGCCTATGTCCAGTGTTCAGCAGTGGACGTCCTACGGCTGAAATGGTAATGATGATGAAGGAATGGCTTTTAAAACACAACAATGTATAATCTAATTTTTAATATTAAAAAAAAACCCTGATTCCAGAATTTTAGTTCCTTAAAGTAAAAAGTCAAACTAATTTGTTAATTGCACGTGATGCGCTTGCATTTGAGACCCCACTCGAGTATCTTTGCAGATTTTGTTTTGTTGATATTTGTTTTCTTTCCTCACTCACTTATACCCTCATAAGTTTTAAACGGGTCAACCGATTTTCATCAAACATAATAATATGTTTCATGAGTGAGAATGAAATGTGAGTTAGCGCGAGTGTTATTCGATATATCAAATAACACTCGCGCTAACTCACATTTCATACAGAAAAAACTAAATTGAAATCTCACCATCCGTTCGGGAGCTGTGAGGAGACAGCCAGACAGACGTCAAACTTATAACACCCCTCTTTTAGTAGGGGGTTAAAAATAAAAATTTATCATTAAACTTCGCTAAAGGCATCGTATTTAACCGCCTTTGTACTTCAATTCCAATCGGTTTCAACTTTAAATTGATTTCTTTTATGAACTTTCTAATGAGAATAGTTGGGGCGGCGCCAACTTATTTATAAATTAAATCCATTTAAGAATTTTATTTGTTAGTGACCTTATTTCTTAGGATTAATATCCTAGCTGTCCGAGTAGCAGGATTTTAGGAAATGAAGCTTTGTAGAGATGTGGCGGCCATGTTGTCACCGTAGTGTAAGCGTGTGTATTTGTAATGTTGTAATTATGTGTGCTTTAAATATTTTTAGGGGTCCGCACCCAAAGCGTAAAACGGGACCTTATTTTGTTTTAAAATATTTATTAACTAGTTTTAAGCCCGCGAGTTTTCCCGCGTTATTATGTTATCATTTTAGTCTGTTTTGTTTGTTTTTGTTTAATTGTATTACTTGTAAATCTTTTTTTTAATATTTATCGTTAAGTCGTCGCTCGTGATGTTTGTGTTCTAAGGTCTCGTCGGAAAATCAACGCACCTCCGCGCTCTAAGTGTGGGGTTGCATTATGCTGAGGCCTTTTGGCACATCTCACTAAATTATGTTGTTATTTGTTGTTTTTCTTTGTTTTATTGTATTTTGTGTTGTGATGTGTCAATAAATGTTTCTCTTTCTCTTTCTTTCTTTCCATGTATCTCAAGATCCGTGATAGATAGATAAATTAAATATAAAAAAAATAGTATAAACATATAAATTATACAACTGTTATTAATTTATTTGATTGTTACTATCTCTTTTTTTTTCAATTTGGATGACAATTCATGGTTGACGCCATGACGTCATTTTAAATACAAAATGGTGGATGATCCAAAATGGCTTCAGGTCGATTCACACATATCAGTGAACCCACAGTTCCGGCACAGTACCGTGACAGTTCCGTACCCGTGCTACAGTGGTGCGTCAGTGCTTCAATTCACACATATCAGGCACAGTACAGTTCTCTGCGGCGGGTCTTCGTGCACGACGTTCCCTTCAGACAAGCGTTGACGTCGATTGTGTTGATGGCCAATAGGGTTGGGAGTAGTATAGTTTTGAGATCAAAACAATATTCTCACGAACTAATTCAATCAACACCTCGTCCTCCATTTTGTTTTCGATGCAGCGGCGTCAGTGATCCGTGATAAAATATTGTCGTCGCCGATCACGTGATGGCCGGTGCCGGTACTGACACTGACGTACCTACTGAGTGAGACGACACTGACACTGACAAGTGTGAATACATCCATAGAGAATGTTTGAAAGAATAATTTATCACTGATGCGGTACTGTGCCGGAACTGTGGGCTCACTGATATGTGTGAATCGACCTTTACTTGTTATTATTCACTCAAAATTTAAAAATCAAACGAAAGGGTTAATTTTGTTCTTATTTCTATCGTATTTAAATAAAATCTTTTTGTTTAAGTACTTATTTATCCGATCGACGGAAAAGATCATTAGAGTAATTTGTTTATAAATTATCCAAATTAATAATAAATGAAGAAACTGATTAATATTTAATTATTAAAGCGTCTTATTATGTACCACTGATTTGATGTTGCATAGATTCCATGAAGTTTTAAGGAGTACGTACACCTTAGAACTTCGCATGATCTTTGCCTTAGATCGGATAAAGAAGTAATCAAGAACAAGTGGTATCCAAGAATATACGAAAGAGGTGTTAATTTTTGTTCGACTTCCATTTCATAATTTTAGGCTAATTGTTGATTTTGAATACTTTTATCAAGTTAGCTGAATGTATTTGCATTGCTACATTGCTTGTATTTTTGTATAAAGTTATTTAAACCAAACTCGACTAATAAAAGGGACCATTCTTACCTTCAAACCTTGAATTCAAATGAAATGAGATACATCTCAAGATCCGTGATAGATAGATAAATTAAATATAAAAAAAATAGTATAAACATATAAATTATACAACTGTTATTAATTTATTTGATTGTTACTATCTCTTTTTTTTTCAATTTGGATGACAATTCATGGTTGACGCCATGACGTCATTTTAAATACAAAATGGTGGATGATCCAAAATGGCTTCAGGTCGATTCACACATATCAGTGAACCCACAGTTCCGGCACAGTACCGTGACAGTTCCGTACCCGTGCTACAGTGGTGCGTCAGTGCTTCAATTCACACATATCAGGCACAGTACAGTTCTCTGCGGCGGGTCTTCGTGCACGACGTTCCCTTCAGACAAGCGTTGACGTCGATTGTGTTGATGGCCAATAGGGTTGGGAGTAGTATAGTTTTGAGATCAAAACAATATTCTCACGAACTAATTCAATCAACACCTCGTCCTCCATTTTGTTTTCGATGCAGCGGCGTCAGTGATCCGTGATAAAATATTGTCGTCGCCGATCACGTGATGGCCGGTGCCGGTACTGACACTGACGTACCTACTGAGTGAGACGACACTGACACTGACAAGTGTGAATACATCCATAGAGAATGTTTGAAAGAATAATTTATCACTGATGCGGTACTGTGCCGGAACTGTGGGCTCACTGATATGTGTGAATCGACCTTTACTTGTTATTATTCACTCAAAATTTAAAAATCAAACGAAAGGGTTAATTTTGTTCTTATTTCTATCGTATTTAAATAAAATCTTTTTGTTTAAGTACTTATTTATCCGATCGACGGAAAAGATCATTAGAGTAATTTGTTTATAAATTATCCAAATTAATAATAAATGAAGAAACTGATTAATATTTAATTATTAAAGCGTCTTATTATGTACCACTGATTTGATGTTGCATAGATTCCATGAAGTTTTAAGGAGTACGTACACCTTAGAACTTCGCATGATCTTTGCCTTAGATCGGATAAAGAAGTAATCAAGAACAAGTGGTATCCAAGAATATACGAAAGAGGTGATAATTTTTGTTCGACTTCCATTTCATAATTTTAGGCTAATTGTTGATTTTGAATACTTTTATCAAGTTAGCTGAATGTATTTGCATTGCTACATTGCTTGTATTTTTGTATAAAGTTATTTAAACCAAACTCGACTAATAAAAGGGACCATTCTTACCTTCAAACCTTGAATTCAAATGCCCTCACTTTAAATTCAAATTGTAAAACTGCGAAGTTTTTAATGACATGCAAAAGCTAACAAAAATATTCAGCGAACTGAGCCAGCCAGACAAAAAAGGCTTTGTTAAAAACAACAATACAATTAAAACGGCCAAGAAAAACTCCACATGTCGCAAGTTAATAAATTCACAAAAAGGTTGACGTGCCCTGAGTTATGACAGGGGTCGCGAGCCGCTCGCTGGTCACTGTAATTTATATTGAATGGGCCAAAGGTTGTTAGCAGCTGGCTGGGTATTCGTCAAGTTTCAATCTTTTTTTGGGACTTTTTAGATTATGAACAATTCGTTTAAAAATTAATTGTAAAATGGATGAAAAAACTTAATGTTTTGATCCAAATGGGATATCTAATGGTCAGTTAGATTACATAATATTTTTAAGTATTGTCTTGAAAACTGGAGAGGTCTTTTAGGGCCTATGTCCAACAGAATGTTGATGGTTTTGTATAAAACAAAAATATATAAATGATGTAAATTAACATGCAAACTTTCACCGAAAATTGGTTTTATGAAAGAGACGTAGGAATAGTTATTTTTAATACGTTCTAATATTTATAACCACAAATTATGTCATCTACTTATTTCAGTCATCTATCCTCAAAGTTATAAATTGAAATTCACCCAAACTCGTAACTAAGTTGGGCGTCAACAAACACTAGGTGAAGTAGCCTAGACCTAGGCATCTAGATAGATACCTAGGTAAACCTAGGTGTTGAGTGTTGATTGACTTCAAGCAAACTGGCATATCTAACTTGGTCTGTCTGTCGGTAGGAACACACCAACATAGAACTAACTTTGGTATTCAACAGTAACGAATCAATTGGCTGTAGTGTTTTGGCTTAAGTTTTAGGTATAGTTATTGAAACCCTGTTGGCTAAGTGGGAGCACACTTGACTTTCATTTCAAAGGTCGTCGGTTCAAGCCCCGCTCTAGATTTTTTCGAAATGAAAAATCTAAGTGCGCTGTGGACACGTGCTTTATCGGTGAATGCAAACATCGTGAGAAAACCGGCATGTTCTGAGATTTTTGAAGAGTTTGAGTTTTTCCCAGCAGTGGGAACGTAAATAGCGGTGCTATGATGATGATAATAGTGATTAACCTCGAGGGATTTCATTTGACCTTAATAATATCTTATTTTTAACTGACTTCCAAAAAGGTTAATGTCCGGTTGTACCAACATTTTTTACACCTCATTCCTTATCTGAAGACATTTAAAAATGCGTTAATGTAATACTGTCTTCGGTTTAATTAATTATTGATTGATTTAAAATCCTTTTTAGGGTTCTTTTTAGGCCACCGCAGCGTGGTGAATTAAGGCCTAATCTCTCTCGCCAAGAGCGATATAACTCTTGCCACTATAATAACAGATATTAAAAACACACAATAAATAAATATATAATTGTGTTTATATACAACAAACGTGATTTTCATTCATTAACACAAGTTAAGCGACGTTGCGCGAGGCGCAGTACTGGGATAGCTGTTGACCTTCCATCTTACAACATTAAAAAATAAAAAAAACATTAATTGAGGTCCATATCATATTAGTAATAATAAACTAATACTATGTTAGTCTTCAAATTAAATATAATATAATAATAATAAACTAAATTTTTGCACTTAAAAACTTTTCTGGCTATAGCGACTTTCTGTGGATCAAATTTTTGAATATAAACCTTCATCTTGTAGTATAATACTTTAATTTAAACGCGGACGAAAATATGTATTCTAAAGTGGACTTCCTTCATATGGACATATGAAGATGATGATGATGACATATTCTCTAAAAACTTGTCATTAAAAACATTATTGAGATTTCTTAGGTAAATAAATAAAAATAAAAATATTTCCAGACAATTCACACAACAACATCTAGCCCCGTGGTAAGCTCTAAGCTTGTGTTACGGGTACTAGATTTTTTTTTATGCTGTATAAGCCTTCATTTGACCACAATCTCACCTGATGTAAAGTGACGATGTGGTCTAAGATGGGACATGAAGACCTAGAAGGTAGATGGCTTCTCCGGGCCACATTACGAAACACGAAAAAATCGCTTCACGCACTGGCCCAGCCCGGATATCTGATATACTTAATATAATAGGCATAAATATACATTTAGCCTTCTCCCTCGGTGTAAATCCACTGTGGCATGTCTGTTTGTCATGCATATATACACAAACGCGTGATGTCTATCTAACGGTATTGACTCATTGGAATAATTAGACAGATCCAATGCATAATGATATAACTGTCTTAGACTTGGAACTGCTTACATAATTAAATTAAGTGCACCAATATTATAACTAACAGTGAAACATTTAGTGAAATGAGGAGGATTGTTAAGTCTATTAACGTTCCCACTGCTGGGACACAGGAACTTCTCTCTTCACGAGAGAGATTGGGCCTTAAATAAAAATAATAATAAATATTTCCGGACTACTCACACAGCATCACCTAACCCCAAACTAAGCAGAGCTTGTACATTTTTTTTGTAAATACATATATAATCTATACTAATATTATAAAGCTGAAGAGTTTGTTTGCGCTAATCTCAGAAACTACTGGTTCGAATTGAATAATTCTTTTTGTGTTGGATAGTCCAGTTATCGAGGAAGGCTATAGGCTATATAACATCACGCTACGACCAATAGGAGCAAAGATATAGTGGTAAATGTGTAAAAAACGGGAGAAATTGTTCATCTTTGAAGCCTTCCGTTGCGTGCGCCGTGAAAACGGTTCAAGATACACAAAAAATATGTATTAAAGAATAATAGCTCTTTTAATGATCTAAAAAACAGTCCGCGATAGTATATGTCTATCTTTTAAGATTAACTCACAAAAACCGTTTTTATGGTACCTAATTTGGTCGAAATAATTTGTTTAAGTTGTATCAACATAATAATATTAATCTTTATTCAAATAAATATGTTGTTGGTTAAGAGTACTTAATCCATTATAACGCGGGTAGCACCGCAGGGCACAGCTAGTAATGTATATTAGTCTATAGTAATTAATGCAATTGCTCCTTTCTATTATAAGTAAAGTATTTTCCATCCTAAGGTTGCCTGGAAGATATAAATCCTAACTAAGCAGAGCTTGTAGTATAGGTGTTAGGTAACTGATATATTCAAAAATACCGCAGTGCCTCAAGACAAAAGTCTTCAATAAGTGTGTGTTGCCAGTGATGACTTACGGATCCGAAACGTGGTCCTTCACTATTGTCAAACTAATAACAGCTCTCTTTTTGGTCGGGGGTTAAAAATAACCTTCATTATCGATAAACGCAATACCAAAACCGTTAAAGAGTGTTGCTAATAACTCAGAATGCCTATAACTGTTTAAAAGCCTTAACATCCGAGTTTATATACAAATAGCTTCAAAGTAAATAGTTAAGATCAGGGATAGTTAGCTCGGTGCAAATGCCTCACTCGCCTCGTATACGTTATGCTTGTGTGGATTGAGATGGAGACGGTAGCGATTACAAGATATTTATTTATTTATTCATCATCATCAACACATATTAACGTTCCCACTGCTGGGACACAGGGACTTCTCTTGACGAGAGAAATTAGGTATTATTACACCACACTGCCCAAGTGCGGATTGGTGAATGCCAATGTCTTTCAAACTCTTCAAAGTTTTCAGAACATACCGGTTTCCTCACGATGTTTGCCTTCACCATTAAAGCACGTGTTTGAAGAATCTATATAAATAAAAATGAATTGTTGTTCGTTAGTCTGATTAAAACTCGAGAACGGCTGAACGGATTTATCTTACCTTAGTCTTGAAATGTTCGTGGAGGTCTAGGGAAGGTTTAAAAGGCGAAGAAAAAATCGAATAATTGCCGGGAACTTTTTTTACCCGTGCGACGCCGGGGCGGGCCGCTAGTGTTATAATAAATTATAACATTTATTTATTTGGTTCAGAGAGAAACCACTGTGTTAAGTTTATGGTTAAACAAAGTTTGATACGCTAAGGATGTTATTTACTTTAAAGAGTTTTTTTTCTATTATTATTGATAAGCCTTCATTTGTCCACAATCTCACCTAATGTAAAGTGACGATGTGGTCTAAGATGAAGCATGAAGGCCTAGAAGATGGCTTCCCCGGACCACATTACGAAACACGCAAAAATCGCTTCACGCACTGGCCCAGCCCGGAGGGTGGTGACAAGCCGCGGCCGAAGCCTACCACAAGAGACTGTTCTTAGCACCACCCGGAGGACATGTGACATGCACCAACCCGCACTTCGCCCGCGTGGTGATTTAAGGCCTAATCTCTATTACCAATAGAGCAGACCCTGTGTCCCAGCTGTGGGAACGTTAATAGAGTGATGATGATTGTAGTGTCCGTTTATTGTAGGTATCGATCACTAATCAATCACCTAGGTCACTGGTCACTATGATAATGATTGGTTAGCTTTAATTACTAGTAATATCGGCTCCTTCGCACTTGGTCAAGCACTGACTCGCGCGCTCTCCGCGCTCGTCTATGTACCGCGTGCGTAGGAGACGACAGATGTATGCTTCTCTTTCTCGCATACACTACAATGATGATTCTGGTGAAATAAATACGCGTAAGTCTATCCCGTGAGGCAGCCACACAAGCCGAGCTTAGCTTAACCTAGCATTGTGCTACAGACGCTGCAATGCAGACCTGATCTAGGATCAACTATTTCCAATATATCTACGATACATCAACTTATCAACATACTTGAGGAATCGCTTACTGGTATACAATGTACAGTCAGCAAAATAAGTGATCAAAATAATAATTGTCGCCACGATGCCATTGCGGTCAATGCCATTGCCTAGATTGGATGTTATTCATATTCATTTATTTACCAATTGGGGCGTTATAATACGGGGCGTTTTACAATGCAAGTCAAATTTACATTAGAATCTAGTCTAGGTAAAAATGTCTAAATAAAATATTAAATAATAATAAGAGAAACACATTAAAATTTTATAATAATATGGAAACAGAATCTGGTGGTCAAAGGTTTTATTTATAAACCTTATTGATTTTATTGTTTTTCATTTTAATTTTCTAGTGTGACTTGAGAGATGTAACATGTTATGCCAAATTGTCGATAGAAGACTATAAAATGATAATAAGTAATATTGGATTACTCATAGTCCCCTTTTCTTGTATTTTTTTTTGCACTCACGAATAATCAAGATGATACATTGCATTGAAGTTTCGCGTGACGTAATGTTACACTTATTAATGTTACATTTGATACCCCACTGTAGAGTTGACATATTTCATAGTCCCATGAGCGAACTTGTTAAGGTTGTGACATTAATTTCATGTTATGTGTAGTTTTGTTTGACATAATTTAATCTGTTTAATTTGTTTTGTTTTTATTTTATTTTTTATATTAATTTTGTGTGTATGAATTATGTATTAAAATGTTTTGATGTTTATTTTAATCTAAATTTTATGCTTATTTTTAATTAATTTTAACTTGTAATTTAATGGGCTCTATTGAATTAGGTTACCTGTAATGATAGAGAGCTCCATGTATTTGAAAATAAATAAATAAATATTTGCAGATTTTCGGTCTTCTTCCCCACTCTCACCCCCATAAATTTAAAATGACTCAACCGATTTTCATGAAACATGTCTAAGAACAACCGCGCCGAGCTCACCTTTCATACTTAAAAAAAATAAATTGAAATCGCTCCATCCGTTGGGGATCTATGATGTCCCAGACAGACAGACACACAGACAGGCAAACAGACACGTCAAACTTATAACACCCCCCTTTTTGTGGTCGGTAAAAAGAATAAGAATCATTTATTTGTATAAAACATGAGTACATGGTGCTAAATTTAAAGGGTTCTACATGTTTTGCCAATCCTGGCGTGCAAATTTGAGAGGGCCCAATGCCATGTCACAATGTGATATGCCTATTTTACATAAGAAATATTACCAGATAAGTATATTATTATTATAGATACATCGTTAATTTGTTCCTTTACTTCTAACAATCTACAACAGTCAGTAATTTTTGATTTCATTGACTTTATAAAAACTTTGTTACCCATTATTTCCATTATTTCATTAGTTTCTTTAGCTGTTGACCGTACCCACATTTATTTTATTTTTTAACTTCATTTTTCTTATTTATTGTAATTTTGTTATTTAATTTAATTTTCAAGAAATCAATTTTATGTATATTCATTTATTGCAAATGTATAAATATATTTATTAGTGTAATGGATTTGTAAGTCGTGCTAATTAATTGAATAAATAAATAAATAAATAAGGCTAGGCAGTATTTTGTCCATATGATCCGACTAAATATATAAACTAAACGGTATAAGCTCTCATAGAACCCGATAATAGATGAATTCACGAATTGATGGTTTGTTCACGTCCGTAAGTGGTAACCCTCTGAATCCTTACACGTGACCTCCGGGTGGTGCTAAGAACAGTCTCTGGTGGTAGGCCTCGGCCGCGGCTTGTCACCACCCTCCGGGCTGGGCCAGTGCGTGAAGCGATTATTTCGTGTTTCGTAATGTGGACCGGAGAAGCCATCTTGTAGGCCTTCATGCTCCATCTTAGACCACATCTTCACTTTACATCAGGTGAGATTGTGGTCAAATGAAGGCTTATCAATAAAAAAAAAAAAAAAGAATTAATTTTGATAGAGGGAGAAACATACAGTGAAATTTATTATTTTAATTTCTTCTCCTCGCGTCGATTAGAATAGAGCAAAGAAGGAAGGGTTTGGAGGTTTTGTCTGTTCACGTCCGTAAGTAGTAACCCTCTGAATCCTTCCACGTGACCGCCGGGTGGTGCTAAGAACAGTCTCTGGTGGGAGGCTTCGGCCGCGGCTTGTCACCACCCTCCGGGCTGGGCCAGTGCGTGAAGCGCTTTTTTCGTGTTTCGTAATGTGGCCCGGAGAAGCCATCTACCTTCTATGTCTTCATGTCCCATCTTAGACCACATCGTCACTTTACATCAGGTGAGATTGTGGTCAAATGAAAGCTTATCGAGCATAAAAAAAGAAGCGTTTATACACTCTAGCAAATTTTTGTTATGAAACTATACAATCATTACTTTTTGACCTTCCGTAATGCCATATCATTACTCAAAAGCATCGATGCGAATGCGATCGGCTTCCTTTAAGTCAGTTATCTTTGTAAAATCAAATAACTGAAATAAATTACTTATTTATTAATTTTGAGGTCTAAAATATGCTAACGATACGGAGTATCAAAGTAACATAATCCACACGCGAAAAGCATACTAAATAATAGATACACAATTTTTAATTCTGCAAATAAAAATTACCGTTGTTATGCAAATTTCCTTTGCCCAACATAACATGAAATTAATTCCAGCTAAAAGCATACATTTTAATTCAAGAATTACGTTGCTTTTATGAAGCCACTCAAGTTTATTAGTGTTTTAGTTTTAATGGCAATTAGTTCGGTTAAACTGGTTAACAAGGAGAGAGATTATTTGCTATAATTATGTGATTTCTTGTATGTTTGCCTTAGACTCTCGTATTTACTTTCTAAAAACATACACGGCGAACTTAGAATCTCCTTTGTTCGTAGAAAGTCGGTTAAAAATAAAATCTTTCCCGCCCAGGGTTCCGTACTATAATATGGCAAGGAACTTGAAAAATTACTTAAGGTTGTAATTTTCTTACTTTTCAATTAGTTATAATTAGATATGGGAATAGGTAGTGCAATTTGTCTGGACTTCATGAAGATATCTTAATATGGAGATGCTACGAATCCCGGGAATTTAATGAGAAAATGTTATTGTATACTGTGTAAAATAATATGTATTTGAAAATACATTTTTAAGGTTTATATTATCATTTCATCAGATTATTAATGAAGAAAAACTTACCGCCATATTTGTATTTACTTAAATAATTAATAACTTATTTAATACTAGCTGTGCCCTGCGGTGCTACCCGCGTTATAATGGATGAAGTACTCTTAACCAACAACATATTTATTTGAATAAAGATTAATATTATTATGTTGATACAACTTAAACAAATTATTTCGACCAAGTTAGGTACCATAAAAACGGTTTTTGTGAGTTAATCTTAAAAGATAGACATATACTATCGCGGACTGTTTTTTAGATCATTAAAAGAGCTATTATTCTTAAATATTCTTACATATTTTTTGTGTATCTTGAACCGTTTTCACGGCGCACGCAACGGAAGGCTTCAAAGATGAACAATTTCTCCCGTTTTTTACACATTTACCACTATATCTTTGCTCCTATTGGTCGTAGCGTGATGTTATATAACCTATAGCCTTCCTCGATAACTGGACTATCTAACACAAAAATAATTATTCAATTCGAACCAGTAGTTTCGGAGATTAGCGCGTTCAAACAAACAAACAAACAAACAAACAAACTCTTCAGCTTTATATATTAGTATAGATTGGCTGACTCAGTGCCGCGATGGGCAATACAATACAATACAAAAACGCTTTATTGTACACAACACAGGAACATAAACACGTAAAACAAAATAAATAAATAAATAATGAATTGTTGTTCGTTAGTCTGATTAAAACTCGAGAACGGCTGGGACGATTGAGCTGATTTTGGTTTTAAAATTTATTTATTTATTTATTTATTCAACAACAATTAAAATGTTTGTCGTAGTCCAGGGTAGATCTAAACGGTGAGCAAATAAGGAAAAATTGCCGGGAACTCTTTTTACCCGTGCGACGCCGGGGCGAGCCGCTAGTATTTAAATAAAAATGAATTGTTGTTCCTTAGTCTGATTAAAACTCGAGAACGGCTGGGCCGATTGAGCTGATTTTGGTTTTAAAATGTTTGTCGTAGTCCAGGGTAGGTCTAATTTTATTTTTGATTTGTGGTGTGTTTAATATAATGTTTTCTAATCTACCTAATCTAACTCATATTAAAAGATCCTTTTATTACAATTTGCGGAACCCTAAAACAGTTTAACCTAGCACTAAGCAATCCTAAGTTTAGGCATTCCATAAAATAAAAAGCCTACTCCATTGTTAGTAAGTTTAGGACATTTAATGTTTCCCCTATGCCAAGTTATTTAAGTTATGACTTAACTTGTTACAGTTCAAGAGGTGAGAACAAATTATAGCTGAAATTAAGTAGCTTTGGGCATGAGGTTGCTTATTCAAAGTTATGAATCTTTTTATCGAATTTAAGGTTACGAGGATACGTCAATAGACTTATAAAAGGAAAGTTGACCATAAATTTACTGATTCTTTTTCTTGTTATCATAATTGTTTCAAAAACGTACTTAAACAATATATTTTTTTAATTTATCATAATTTCATCATCATCATCATCTCAGCCGTAAGACGTCCACTGCTGGACATAGGCCTCCCTCAAAGATTTCCAGTAGTTTCGGCTGGCAGCGGCCTGCAGCCTTCAACAGATCGTCCGTCCATCTAGTTGGTGGACGTCCTACGCTGCTCTTGCCGATCCGTGGTCTCCATTCGAGAACTTTTCGGCCCCAACGACCATCTGTTCTGCGTGCTATATGACCTGCCCACTGCCACTTCATGTCGGTGACCCGCGTTCCTCTACAAATCTCCTCATTTCTAATTCGATCTCGGAGAGAAACCCCGAGCATAGCCCTCTCCATAGCTCTTCGAGCGACTCTGAGCCTGTTGATGAGACCAATAGTGAAGCACCACGTTTCGGATCCGGAGTATGTCATCAATATGTCAATATGTCATCGTATGTCATAATTTCATAGTGAAACATAATCATCAACAAGCTGAAATTTAGAAAAAATATGACGGGACTGCGACTTATGTTACATGGGAATTTTTTAAATATTTACTGTGAGAATGGTTGTCGCAACTTTAATTCTAAATAGATCCTTAACGGTCAGCCGAATCGACAAATGTTGAACGAAAGCTAAAATTTATTGTAAATACCAATTAACCGGCATGTCTCTTAAGACATCGTTTGTTGGCTTTCATTTATTATTATGACTTAAAACGGGTAACATACCATGATTTGACGGTTTTTGAGTTTTCCGATATTTCGACGCAGTTGCAAGCGCCATGATCACGGAAACAACTGAATTGTCATTGTCTTTGCGATTTGGGCAGACGGTTATTCACAAAGTCAAAGTCAAAACGTTTATTTCCTCAGAAGCACATAGCCTACATGGACGGACAGGTCAACTTAAAATTAATAAAACTAAATTGCTTAAATAACAAATATCAAGGAAATAACATTGTCTTGACAGTTCGCTTCAATGTTTTTATACTGAGTTGAGAAGCGAATAGAACAACACAGCTTTATCAGTTATTACAATTTTGTAGTTATTACAATTTTGGAGTTCTTATTTATAGGTAACTATTATAAGTTTAACACACAAACGGTCTACCCTCTTTCAGAGTCTTTTATTAATTGTGAGGTTGACTTTCACTAGTGCTACTACCACCTTGTTTCCTACTCGAACGCAACTCGATCACGACACACTACACTGACCGTGTCTTGGCGAATAACCTGTGTTACATATTTTTGAGTTTTGCATAACCGCACGACATTATTCCATGCTCCTGACAACTGATTGGTATGTTAACCGTTTTAAGGCATGATATTGTTAAAAACCATGATAATTTTAAAAGTTTCATTTTTTATATTTTTCCAAATAGGCGTCCAGTATCCGCTATGTTGAATTTTCACTAACTTCATGTCTTTAGTGACACGCTTACACCGTACTAAGAGGAATCGATTGACGATTGATTGTGAAACATAGAAATGGGCCCAGGCTTTTGGTCAGTATAGTGTACATTGTCTGCTAAACACATTACCACTCGTCTGCCATGCGCAGTTGGGTAAAAAGTGGCGCGTTTAGATCGCCCGAAAAGTATAGTAATTTTAATATTATATTTTTAGTTTAATGTTTTATATATTTTGTATTTAAACTATTAGTAGAAACCATTAAAGTAGAAAAAATACGAGCCTCTCTTTAAATCATGATAATTCGTTTGTATAAATAATTTTTATTGTAATCCTGGACTATTTAATGGTCTCAGCATCTGATATATTGATAGTGATAATTTGAATTGGTCTTTCTGTTTCAGGGCCCAAGAGGGGAAAAGTGAATATGAGATGTTTGTTCTAACATTTATTTCATAAAGGGCTTATTCCACAAATAAGCAATGCAATCAAGAGCTATCGCTTTGTCGCATGTGACTATGCGAAATAGCAGTATATTTTGACCAAGTTTAATTTATGCGGAGATGGTAGAACACGCCATTATTGTTACGCCTAATCTGGGGCCATGCTCGGAACTATGTATTATCTTAAAGAACTTATTAACAACATGGTTAACATAATTATTATATTAAAGATTTGAGTTTAGGAAATTAAGGGTTTATATGTAGGTATTATATGTATCTAAGATTTGAGTTTAGGGTGTACACGAACGCGCCAGTTTATAAGATCAGTAATTTACTATAGAGGTTAAAATTATATAAATATACAGACAACAACGTAGGCTTAATGTTTAAAGTGAGCTGAGCAATATTGCTCAGCTCACTTTAAACATTAAGCCATTATATGCCGTAAATAGTAAAATTCAGAAATGCAATTGGCTCAACAAGTGCACCGGAAACGATTTGCGTACTTCCGGTGCAAGGATATCCGGTGATAAATGTATGTTTATTTTATACTATTTGTTTTTACTTCCGGTTGAATAAACTAGGTCACGTTAAGAAATTAAATAGTAATCAAAATTTTTGGCTTTATTTTTAGTGTATTCAAGCATACTAAACAATGATAATTTTTTATCACTCTTTATTGAAGGAACAATTAATTATATATTATATATTGAAAAGAACAATAACACTTAAAACAAGCATAGAAAGAAAGAAAGAAAGAAAGGAAAATATTTATTACTACACAAAAATTTACAATTAAAACATTACAAAAACAACAATAACAACAAACTTAAACTAATAACAAATTATATATACCTTAAAACTATTGAAAACTATTGAAAATTTGTGTAATAAAGGGTCCCTGGCTCAGCATAATGCATCTGCCACAGGGCCCGTAGGAGCACTATGACAGAGCGCTGGTTTTCAGCCAGGGCCCGTGGGAGTGGCAACACCACAACTTAAAATTAAAACAAATATCCACAGTAGTATCATGGTACAGTATCCATAAAGGAGTGATTAAGGGATCAGAGAAGAGTGATAAGTTGGAGTGTTCAATGATAAGTTCCTTATGTGCACATCTAGCTAGGTTGAGTTTTAATTTCTTATTATATTGTTTATCTGGTGTGTAATAAAGGATTTTCTATTCTATTCTAGCTGGTAAATACATTTAATTACTTAAGTACATGTCTGCAGCAACAGCCTGAAAGTAAGATACCGGCATAAAAACAAATGTTCATGAAAATATAATAATATAAACTTTCTACCGACTCTTCCAAAACACTCAGTTTCTTTGCTATGAGATGTTTGTAACAGCTGTTACTAATAATTAATTATTACAAAATAACTGAACAAAAACAAGAATATTAAACATTCAATCAAAAACAAGAAAGAGTTTTCATTTTGAACAGCTGAAAAAATATATTAATCTTCGCAAATAAACCTTCATTTAAAAGAATGAAAGCTCAGTGCTTTAAATTGAACTCAATGAAATCTATTTATAAAAATATCTTTAAAGAATGCCAACTGTTTTCATAAAACGGACGAAATGTATTTTCATTTTAAAAATTCATTCATTCATTGATGTTGAACAATACAATACGCGGGGGATATTTTAAAATTAATATTGTTTTGTTACGATTTTCGAATCATGCTAAAGATAACTGAATTTCATTTAACCTTCAACTGTTGGGGGCATTTGTAACGGCCGCGGTCGCGCGTAATAATAGCTTTTTTTTTACACAACAACATGTAGCCTTTTTATATCTAGCATTTTTATAAAGTTAACCGACTTAACGCGAGGCCAGTGCTTGGATGGGTGACCGAAGTAACCGCATCTTTTTGCAATTAAAAATATTTTCTTTACCTATGTTTTTTATTGCATATTATGTGTATAAACTGTACACGGACCCTAGGTGTAGAATGAGCTCATCTCATACTTATAAACTTTATTATTTTATTTTTCGGCTTATATACCTTTTCGACGATATCCCACATGCGGTACTTACAAAAAAGAAAAAATTCTTAATTTTACTCTAAAAAATACCATTAATTATTGTTTTTCAATTTTTCTCCGAAATAGCTAAATTTAAACTGGCCGAAACTGATTATCTTTATACACCAGTATTCACATGGTCGGACGAATGTGCAGACACACAGAAATCTAAATAATATTGCCTTATTATTCCGATTTCTATACATAACCAAACCATAGATAACCTTCTTTTTTCCTTTCTCAGCCCCAGACTTCTCTAAAAGTCGCACTTGGCATTTCCTTAGAAAGCGCCACCTCTTTTCTATCTTTCGCAACTTCCCTTTGTCTATTCCCGAAGCCAAGTTCCCGGCTAATTTGAAAATAGAACATTCCAGAAAAAGAATAAGAAACTGAAATAAGCTGAAGTGTCCACACACTAATGAGACGGTCTTTACGACCCATAAACACGACCTTATTTTCTACAGGGTAAAGTTCAATTTGCAACGTGCTAGAAAGTGTTTTCTCGGATTAAACAGGACCTTATGTCTTTACAATAAAGCGCTATTTACAATGTCCGAGATAAGGTCATGCTAGATTGAATAGGACCTTATTTCTTCAGTTTAAGGTTGAGTTTTCAATGGGTGAAGCCGTTCTTTGTCTTTAAGTAGCGAGATTTTTAAAAAGCATATTATAAGGACACAAAGATGCATTTTGAGGAAGTTTTAAACTACTTAGTGTCATGTCTTGTGGTGCTCTATTGAAAATGAGGCTGTATTTTTCGTGTGTTAATCTCATTTTGCGAGCAAATTCAGAATTGTTTTAATCATTTCATAGAAGAACTACCAGAAGGAACATTTTAACATGAAAAGCTTTATTTTGAAATCGAAAATTGTATAGACCATAGTGAGATTTTTACACGACGATATAATATTAAACGATATATTTTCCAACGGTAAAAATAAGTAACCTATAGCCTTCTTCGATAAACAGTTTATTATTCTTCAAATCGGACCAATAGTTCCTGAGATTATCGCGTTCAAAAAAACAAACTCTTAAGCTTTAAAATATTAGTATTGATATATATTACTTATGGAAAAATACCTTCTCAAAGTGTCGTTTTATTTATGTTTTAATAAAGTCACAGACCATATTTTTTTTGTGATAGAAATACAATTCAATATTCTTTATTGAAACACCAAAAAAAAAAATATTACAAAGAATTGTACGTAGCAAAAGTGAGACAATGGATAGAAATGTATTTAACAGAGATGTATTTAACGATAAGTGTAGTAAAACCTTTCCCGCCAAATCAAATACCTATGTAAAAGAGGTTCATGGCGGGTGATGGCCCAAAGTTCCACCAAAAAGTCTAAACTAAAAAGTAGTTTAGTTTTTTTTTTCTTTTTTACGTTAGGTACCTAACGTAAAAAATATAAATAAACGAATGTCTGTTATATTCCCCAAAGTTATTTGAAGTGGAGTGAAATGTGGAATTCAACGTTTCAAATATCGAATCCTATTTCAAATTTAGAACAAGTGCGTTTTAACGAATGCTTAAGCTCAAACTGTATTGAAATAATTTGCTGGCACAGCGCGTGGGATGTAGTTGGTGTATTTGGTATATTTTAAGGTTTTTATTCTGTTGAGGATTTTTGACGTATAAGTAGGTAATTATAATGAGTATATTCTGTTACATTTTCGATTTGCTATTTATTAACTTTACTTGACATTATTTTATTAGTATTTTTGACCCTCATTTACTTCAGATTATGTAAATAATTGTATTGTAAAATTTTAATTGAATAAATGAATTGAAATTGAATTTAAAATTTACTAGGCGCCATATACAAGGTGTACTAAAACAATGAAGAATGAGCGCTTTAAAGATATCCAACTTAAGGGTTTTAAGAAATTGGTACCTATTTTCATACAAAAATGCATCTCTCTCACAAGTCTTGAGCGTGGAGACCGAATCCAGAAATTCCGTAACGAAAAAAAAACCTAACCCCCACTCCGACCGGCACTGTGGTGATACTTTTTTTTAGTTTTTCCATCTATCGATAAAGAGCAGAACTTTAAATATAGTTAGTTATATATTCTACTGATTTAAAAAAAAAGGTAGGTATTAGTAGAGGGCTTAGCCTGCTCATCTTGGCAGGTACTGCCGCGCTAAAGTTTAGCAGAAGATTGATAAACAGACGTCCCATATAATATAAGTAGTTTTGACGAGTTGGAAATAATTAGATACAAACTAAGCTTCACAGAGCCATTTATAGTGAAGATTAATGTTATCTTGGCTGTCAACATAAGTAGGTCAGAAGGAGGAGTTATATGTAGTTGTTTATAGCGTTGCCTCTTAAAATTATTATAATCGAATATTATGTGATCGAATCAGGAATGAGGAGATACGTAGAAGAACGTGGGTCATCGACATAGTCAAGCTAATTAGCGCACTAAAGTGTCAAGGGGTACGGATTACAGATGGCCGTTGGGGCAAGAAAGTTCTCGAATGGAGGCCATGCATCGGCAAACGCCGAGTAGGACGTCCACCAACTATATGGACGGATGACCTGGTGAAGGTAAAGATGGTTTCCAATTCGACGCCTATTTTTTATGTTTGTTTCCTTCGAACTTTTCCTCTCCGTAAACGATTTTATGAAAACAGTTGCTTGCAAGTTGGTTCCAATTGCTAGTAGGTATTGTCGTAAGACCTTTTTTTGAAAATAAATATTTTAGTATTAAAAATGAAATTTTAAAATAAAGACCTGTTTCACCATCTCGGAGCAAAATTTAGACAGTGGTTAAAAATAGAGCTATTTCGCTCCGTCACCTGTGACAGTGCGAGATAGCTGTTGACATATCTAACCATCGAAACGTATTACTGACATTATTATGTCAGTAGTTATTAACTAATCATTGCTTAGTTTACGAATTTCGTGAAATAAGCCTTCTGAATATAAGAGGAATAGATAATAAGCAAGTCGGTTGTTATTTTTTGATAATATTTCACTTGTTAGGAGGTTTGATGTAAGAAATATCGTCGATTTTTTCGTATGTAATGTGGTCCTGAGAAGCCTTCTACCTTCTAGGTCTTCATGCTCCATCTTAGACCACATCGTCACTTTACATCAGGTGAGATTGTGGTCAAATGAAGGCTTATCTAACATAAAAAAAACAATAAACACATTATCAGGAAAATCTCACGTACAAAAGGCACTTTTTATATTCCGTGAAATTTATTGAGAAATTTAATATTTATTTATTATTTATACAAGATAACGTTGATTCAATCGGTACCAATCATCACTACCCCACGTCTGACCTATCCACTGCCTGAATTATTTACGAATCCGGTCCAGTCGTTTACTGGCCCATGGGGTATACAAACAGGAATAGAGGGTAGGTTTGCATTATTGATTTATGAAGATCAAAAAAGGAAAAAAATATCTGCGTTCGAGAGTAGTCTTATTTTTGTAGATAATAAATGAATCTAATATGTGTATGAGTTTCCATTTTAATTAATTTATGCAATATGTTCAGAGTTTTGATAAACATTTCTATTTTTGAACCAGTGTAATACGCAGTTCCTTATTATTTTAATAAATTTGATACGTATGGCATAGACTCATTAGGGTTCCATAGACAGTTTATGCACATTATGCAATAATTAAAAACAAAACAATAAGTACAAAAAGATTGGTCACCCATCCAACTACTGACCTGGCGCAACATTGTTTAACTTTTTACAAGTAATTTTTACACCAATATTGTTATTATAACAACATAAGAGATGAAAGCTGGGTTGTTCTATTCGCTTCTCAACTCAGTGTAAAAAATTGAAGCGAACTGTCAAAACAACATTAATACCTTGATTATTCTTAGTTTTTATTTAAATTAGCTTTAAGTTGACCTGTCCATGTATGCCTAGGCGTCTAAGGAAATAAACGTTTTGACTTTGACTTTAATGTTTTTGTATGTCTTCCCCCTTATATAATTTATTTATTCTTTATTGTTATAGCGGCATAAAAAGTACATCTCGCTACCTATCACAGTTCTTGAGATACAACCTGGGACAGACGGACAGGCAGACAGACGAACGGATTCGTAAGTAAATTTGACATCTAAAAGTTTCAAACTGTCCCAGCTGACTTAACTTCACTGTGACGGTGCGAATTGAAATTAATATTTCACGTTGATCGAAGCATGAAATATTAATTATTTCATTAATTATTATGTAATTTGTTCGAAATTAATGAAACGAGAATGATTGATGGCTAACTGCTTTCTTATTGTTAATGGCGAAGGAAAACACCGTGTGGAAAACTTCGAGAAGTCCCGTTTGTTAACAAAACGAATTACATACGCGTCCGTATGTAAAACAATACGACGGACTTAAAGCTAAATACGAAATGCATAATGGTTCGGCCTTACTGGTACTTAAATAAATAATAAATTAGGTATCTTTATTCAGAAAATCAATAACAGCTGAAAAAAAATCAAAATTTAATTAGATTAGAACTATGATGTATTTGATGTATGTGTTTGATCTAGGAGAATCCTGTTTTTCAGGCATAAATTATTAAACCTACAAGTTTATAGACGGCTAGTTCTTAAGTAAGTCCACATTTAATGCGAAAATTTAAACTATTGTCCTCTTAGGCATAAATCAACTAAACCGTTTTTAACCTAATTTAAAAAAGGAGAGCCTCGACGAATCAAGTCCTTTCTGATTGATCTATAATAAAAATAAGCAATAATCTTTTGTACAATTCTTTATTTTCTTTTGCAAATAAAATTTATTATGTAATCTATTGTAAAACATAATATTGTTGACGTGTTTGAAATGAAATTAAGATAATAATAAAAATAAATACCTTATTGTACTGTTGTGTAGATTTCAGTGTGGTGTACAAATAATTAACCCTTACCTGTAACAAAAGAACATCATTAAATTCACATCTTATTAAAATACCAATAAATGATTTTAATAAGTACTCTTTATTGAACACAAAATAATTACACACAAAAAAAAAGATAAAAGTGTACAAAATTTGTAAATCAATGGGCGGCCTTATCGCTGATAGCGATCTCTTCCAGGCAACCTTGGGATGGACACAAATCAAAAAGCACGAATAAGACGGGAGTAGCAAATTAAAATGGAGATACGAGTAAATAAATTAAATACAGATTAAATACAATATTACAGGATTTTAGCTATAATACCTACATGAAAACTATAAACCAATATTAAACAGGATATTTTTTTTTTTTTGTAGAAAATGATTCAGACATTTCTGTAGCCTTCGCACACAGGATTAGAACCTGCATCTCCGGGCGCCACTACCTTGCTGTGTCACAGTTTGTAATAAGCACAGGAGATAAAGTCTTGGATAAAGGACTGCGTTCATTGTGTAATACTTAATTTGGATTCAAATAAATGATTGATTGATTGAATTAAGTGCCTGCGCAGAGTGCTTGAGTACTTCGGTCACATTGCAAGGAAAACAACCTGGAGAGGCTCATTGTGACTAGTAAAGTGGATGGCAAGAGGCCACGTGGACGCAGCCCCGTTCGTTGGTCCGACCAGATCCGCACCACTCTTAACTCGTCCATTCACAACGCCCTTCACACCGCAAGAGACAGAGTTAGATGGAAAAAGA
This sequence comes from Gymnoscelis rufifasciata, assembly GCA_929108375.1. NCBI lineage: Eukaryota > Metazoa > Arthropoda > Insecta > Lepidoptera > Geometridae > Gymnoscelis > Gymnoscelis rufifasciata. The sequence continues at coordinate 10,252,668 of OV815324.1, forward strand.
TCGTACGAGATAAAGTGATTCTTAAGGGTGGTCACGACCCTCAGCATTGAGGACCACGAAGGTAGGAGGAGGATTGAATTAAACTGTTCACTGACAAGCATTATACCTACATAAAACTTTTGAAACTATCATGGTTATCAATACTAGTTAGATTTATAACGGGATATTTACCATGATTGATTGATTGATTGATTGGGAAACTCGAAAGACAATCAATCATGGTAAATATCCCGTTATAAATCTAAATAGTATAAACATAACGAATACAAAATGTTCACCTTTATTTAAGCCGACAAAACCGGAGCAATATCTTGTATGTCACGAAAGCAATTTCTAAAGAACATCTTTATCACAAAAGCGAGGAATTTCAAAGTGTAAAATAACCCATATCTTTCATACATTTTACGCCATCAGAAGAATAGGAGATACCTAAATATTTATGATTATGTTGCTATGATTTCAGATAGGGTAGTTTTATGTAAACACGATTTTTAGGGATGAGAAATGTCGATATAACATATCGATATTTTATGGGATTGGAATATTTATGACGGGAGGAAAACTAGCACTGCTTTAGCATTACTTACGGACTGTGTGTGTGTTTGTATTTGTGAAAGATCCTTTGTAACCGAAAATTTATTTAACAATATTTTTTTGCTATTGATACGATATCAACCTGCAATAAGTAAGTCTTAGTTTTTATCGATGATTCATAATATTGATATATTAAACCTGATTGTTGACTTATGTTGTATTGGCCCGATGGGACTCAGTGATTTACATAATTATGAAGAGCAAAGTCACATTAAAAAAGTAACAAATTGCATATAAATCATTTATTTACACTAAGAATTTAGACTCGTCCACGGTTATAGTGGTATAAAATAACGTCCCTTTGTACCCTTAATGTTTAAGATAACCTTTTTGTTAAGTATTTTTATAAGTACGTGTCAAGTTCAACAAGGACTTCTATTTTCAATTTTTTTTCCAATTTATGTATGCCTTTGTCATCACAGCGTAACATTCAAATTGACAACCAAGGGGGTCATCAAAATATCGACTCTATTTCGCAACAAACATTTTATAATTACATCGATATTATGTACAATACAATTATAATTAAGAATTTTATGAAAATTATTTATAAGCGTGTGTAGAATTAGATTTTTATTCAACTAGCATAACGTGTTTTATGGATAATCCCGCGGGAACAGCGTATATCCGTATTTTCCATATATTTTTTATCGATAAATACAAAAACACTGGACTATTTTTTCAAATATCTTGACACCCAAGTCAGACAATCAACTGCAGTTATTTGTTTTGTTGTTGTTGTACAAAATGCGAACAATGATTTCTATCCATCCAAAGGCCTGGAAGAGATCTCTTTTAGTGATAAGGCCGTCCATTTACTCACTTTTTACAATGCATAATTCTCTGTTATAATTTTTATGTTGTTGGTGTTTCAATAAATAATATTGAATTGTATTTCATCGACACTGTGTCCCATCCCTTTAACACAGTAAACCAGTAACGTCCCAAGCGATACGTCGACTCGTAACCCTATGAATACAAAGTGACGCAGAATGCACTTTGCTACGTCGATACGTTTTACGAACTAACGGACGTGAAATTATGATTTAGCTCGGATAGGTCAATGACTGTGGTATCAATGGCTATGTGATTTTAGTGATGCTACTAAGCTTGATAGCTTAGAGAATTATAATAATACAATACAAAAACAATGTATTGTAAAGTCAAAACGCTTATTTCCTTAGAAGCACTAATATTATAAATGCGAATGTAAGTTTGTTTGTTACGATTTCACGCAAAAACTACTTAACCGATCATCATGAAACTTTGCACATTATGAAGGTATTAGAAGTAACATAAGATACTTTTTTTTGTTAGAAACAAAAAAAAAATACGAAAAAAATAATAACCCGTGCGAAGCCGGGCGTGCCGCTAGTAGCCTAATAAAACTAAATTGATAAAAACAAAATATATCAAGGAAAAAACATTGTCTTGACAGTTCGCTTCAATGTTTTATACTGAGTTGAGAAGCGAATAGAACAACACAGCTTTATCAGTTACAATCAGGCTTCGCACGGGTTTTTATTCAATTTTTTTTCCCGGCAATTATTCGATTTTTCTCGCCTTTTAAACCTTCCCTAGACCCACGAACATTTCAAGACTAAGATAAGATAAATCAGTTCAGCCGTTCTCGTGTTTTAGTGAGACCAACGAACAACAATTCATTTTTTAACACCCGACAAAAAAAAGGGGTGTTTTAAGTTTGACGTGTCTGTCTGTCTGTGTGTCTGTCTGGGACATCATAGCTCCCGACCGGACGGATTTTGTAGTTATTATAATTTTGGATTTCATATTTATAGGTAACCATTATAAGTTTAACATTTACAATAATGTACACCAAAACAGAACAATATATACAAAGATCACGAAGATATGAGGAAGAAGTACAAAGGGCAACCTTATCGCCTAAGATCGATAAGGCCTTATAATGTCATCACTGGCAACATATTCTGGTAAAGTTTGCTAAGAGAAGCTTACAGTTATGCCATAATAATATTAAGAATACTAGCTTCACTTTGGGTTTTGCTTTTTACCGCAGGTACAACGTACTTGCCCGCGATTTATTTATTTATTTAATTAGAACGGTTAACAATTAACCACTTACACTAATTAATTAATACTAAAATGCAATTACATTATAATAGTAAAAATAAAGCGATAAAAATTATAATAGTTTAAATTAAGCCTTCCTCGATAAATGGGTTAGTTAGTTAGTTAGTTATTTAGGGGGGCCCTGTGTTCCCGCACTTAGACTCAAGGTGGTCCATTGTTCGTGGAGTGGGGCGCTAGTGTAACCAGCCCAACTCCGACCAAAAGCGCAGAAGTATCCTGGGGTCTTCGCAGGCTTCTCGGAGTGACCTTGGGTTCTTAAGGATTTCACGTCGCTGTGCTGTTACTCCCTCGCATTCCAGGATGACGTGGGCAGCTGTTTCGTCTTTGTTGATAAATGGGTTATTTAACACCGAAATATTTTTTTATCGGACCATAGTTCCTGAGATTACTACGTTCAAAAAAAAACAAATAAACAAACAAACTCTTCAACTTTATTTGTATATTATTCAAGGACACTCGACTTTCATTCCGAAGGTTGTGGGTTCAAACCCGGCCAGGCACCTCCGCTTTAAACAAAACACGTGCTTTGACGGTGAAGGCAAACGTGAGGAAACCGGCATGTTGTGAGACCTTGAGTCTGAAGGCCATGTGACATTCACCAACCCGCACTTGGGCAGCGTGGTGAATAAAGGCCTAATCCTGATGTTGAGACTCCCCCGATTTTGTAGTGCGTCTGAGATGTTTGCGCAATACCAGACGGATGGTTTTCCCGCAATTATGCGCTAAAAAACCGCGTCCTTGATGAGCCGAGTACGGGATAGTCGCAATAGCATCCTGCGGACAGTGGCAGAGGGGCTGACATCCCCACTCTGGAAATGTTTTGTGTCAAGGGTGATCAGTGAGGGAAAATATTTCCTGCGCTGATCTTCCTGGGCTCAACTTTATTTTTATTTTATTTTCTATTATTATTTTTATATTTTCTAAGCTATTTTGTGTTTTTTCTTTGTAATTTCTCGTAAAAATATGGACTATTGTGTTGTCTGAAATAAAACCTTTTTATTTTTATTTATTTTATTTAATCGCTCTCTTTCGCCTAGAGAGAAGTCCCTGTGTCCCAGCAGTGGGAACGTTAATAGAGTGATGATGATGAACGGAAATCTTAAAAGCTTGTTGTTCATTAAGTAACTAAAGGTTAAATTTGTAATGGCAGCTCCATCAGAAATGTAATTCGTTTAAGCTGGTTAGCGGGCTATGGTGGAAACTATGGAAAATGTGGATTTAGTCAGGTACGTGTATAAGATACAAGATGCAGCGGGCTTCAAATGTTTTCTTGATTTTTTACCATTTTTCTCTAGAAGAAAAATCCAGAGGTGCGAGGCGGGGTTTGAACCCACGACCTTCGGAATAAAAGTCGAGTGTCCTCCGAATTAGCCAACACGGCTTATTTTTTAAAAATATATATATACCTACTACGAAAACATGTTTGTAGATATTTTATTTATAGATTAAGGTTAAATGATTAAATAAAACAATGAGTATGACGTATTTATCTCGGTTTACACATTAAAAAACTGCACCGGATTATGTAGTAACTTTGCCCTCGTCTAGCAATGTCAAACCCTCGACAACAGCTCTACTTCGAAAAAGTGTAATTTGTATGGCACCTAAACTATATAATAAATTACCTAAAAGAGCTTAAAATTATGTTGACTAATAAATGTTATTCTAAGATAGACGAATATAGAAATGATACTATTGCTAATATGTATTTGAATTTTTTTGTTTTAATGTACATATTTTATGTAATCTAATTTAATGTAATTTTTAATACTTAATTATTAATGATAAAATGTAAGTGTATAGTCTAATGTTATATTTGAATTATAATTCTGACTGTTTTTGTAATTAAAACTTTGCACACCAACTGGTGAAACATGTTGAAACTGTATAAAATAACAAACAATATCCTGTATACACATGTTTTTTGGCAAATAAATCATTCTATTCTATTCTCGATTATTTCGTCTGGCCCTTTAAGGGTTCTGTACCCAAAGGGTACTTCTACTGACACTTCGTCGTCTGTCTGTCTGTCTGTCATCAGGCCTGTATCTAAAGAACCGTGATAGTTAGTTAGTTCTTGCTCGGTGGGCGTAGATCCGTTTGAGGCGCAAGAGGTTGCGGGTCCGATTACCGCCGGGGGACCAGATTTTGTACGATCTACAATTTCTGGTTTCGGAACTGGGTGTTTTCTATGTATCATAAGTATGTATTTACAAAAAAAATATGTATCTATGTAGTATATTAGTCACCACCCATAGTGCAAGCTCTGCTTAGTTTGGGGCTAGGTGATGCTGTGTGAGTAGTCCGGAAATATTTATTTATTTAGTTAGAAAGTTGAAATTTTGAGGGATCATGTATTTATGATGCCGCTATAACAACAATTACTAAAACCACTATATATAGAATATATAAGGGGGTTCCCATACGAAAAACGTGATTTTTGGATATTTTTGGTGATGGATGGATTTACATATTTTTTGTACTTTATTTATTAATGAAAAATGTGTATAAACTGATCACTCACAGAACCCTATGTGTAGTATGTATCTGATACTAATCAATTTTTTGAATAACTCTATACCTTGTACGAAGAAATATAGCAAAATGCCTCAAACAAAAATTTAAACTTGCACGAAATGTATATCCATATAAGCCAGATCGCAGTGCCGTGTTGGAGTATAGTAGAAAAGACATAGAACAAGTTTACAAGCTGCCTCAAATACCATCACATTATTCGATACCAGCTCTCGGATTATACTCATAATGTCTAGAGATGCGAGTAAAACACTTCCCTCAAACACCCCACAATTCTCTTGACGAATAACATCCAATAGTAATAAATACCCCGTCCTCTCTTATAACTTAGTTTCTCGCAAAAACATTCATCCCAGAAATTAATGCTAGCACATGACGGATGGCCCCATCCAAGAGTGAGCCAGGAACTATTTCCCTTAGGCCTATTATTTATGCTATTTAGACATTACTTGAATAATGGCCCGGTGTAATTGTATTTGAGAGTTGAATTTTGTTGGTTATTTATTGCATGGTTTTTGGGATGGGTTTGCGCAGTGGTTAATTTCCTTACGTTCTATTGGAATTATGAGCTTTGTGTTATTTGTGGTTGCATATTATTATATTTGTTTATTATGAGAGAGGAATATTATACGCAATTTGAAGATTAAGGGGCCCGTTTCACAATCGCCGAGTAAAATTATTATATTACTCGACGATGGTGAAACAGAGTAATTGAGAGTATTTTACTCGGCAATTTTTTCTCGACTGTGCTATTGCGCTCTGTCATATTTGCCAAAGCGAGATAGCTCTTTACATAACTAACCATGACTTCGTTTACTCGGATTTTGTGAAATAAGCCCTAAACCCAGTACTTTATTATGTTAAATTCACTGTTATTAAAAACTTTATAGTCTATTCCACTTCTCAAAATAACCGTTTAAATAAATTTAAGCGTATTTTCAATACAACTTTCTATTCAATTTACCGATTATTTAGGTTGCTGATATACATAAATAAAATAATATACATATAAGTTGTTCCCATATTTTTTTATTTACGAATTATCGATTCTGTTTGTTTAATCGCAAAGATTACTTGGACATTTTCCTAACTATCTAGTTTATCCCCATTGCATGAGTGCAATAAATCTTTTTACACAGCACATTCTTGATAATTATGTAAATTAAGTAACTAAATGTTTTAAATTATGTGACAAAATGACTAGATTATTCAGCATTGCTAAGTACTGCATAACGCTGTCTCCAAATTGCTCCGGCCAAGATTAATGAATTGCACCCACTGAATAACGCAGCAGCTGTATAGTTTTTATAGAAGCGCCCTGTTAGCTTGAAGTGATGATTCAACATTGTGCAAGTAATTAATTAAAGTTTTTTTTTGTTTATTAGTTAAAGCGTTTTATTTTTTAGAAGCTCGTTGATGCATACTCGATTAACGTCCGTAACTAGTCCGTTGGTTATCATGTGATTGTCTGGAAGAAATTGCTTTAAGCAATAAGAACGCCCATTACAATTTTTTTATTTAGACATTATGTCCCTTTTGTATTGTTTTAAGTCTTGGTGTGTTATAAAGAGTTATGTTTTTACAATAGATTACATAAAAAAATCATAACTACCTAGCTACCTACTGTGAAAAATATATCAAAACGCAGAAGGTATTATTATGAATACTTTATTGCACATGCAAAAAATAAATCGTGCAAAATGTGATGCCAAGGCATTTTTTACTTGTCAACGACTAATTTCAACGCCAATTTTTTACAATTTTATCATTGATTCACTGATAGATTAGGTACTACGGCCTTAATAAAAACATTTAATGAGTTGAGTTGTCGGATCAGTCGGTCGGTCGGATCTGATCAATGCCATGTGACAAGAAGAGTGTTAGATGTGTGTGTTGATGAGGATATATGGGAAGAGGTAGACCAAAGATAAGATGGATGGACTGTGTGAAGGATGACATGTGTAAGAAAGGAGTGAGTGTTGAGATGCCGAGTGACAGAGGGAAATGGAAGGAAAAAACATGATGTGCCGACCACACATGTTGGATAAGGGCAAGATAAGGATAATGACCTTGACATTCGAATCTACCCGATCATTAGTTAGCATACAAGTAAATAGACTCTTCAAATATACGTACATACATACATAGATAGACGTAGACATAGATTTAGCCTCGTATCAGTTGATACATTTTTTGTCAACCCTGGAAGTTAAAAAAGTAAATAAAATCTTTAACCATCGATTTATTAGTGATTATTATTATGATACTAAATGAGATAGCCTTTCCTTCAATTGATAAGTCTCAAGGTAGTCGATCCTAATAAAAAATAATAATTTTAGGCTGACATTCACAAAAACAAAATCTTTTAAGATATCTTTTTTTGACAGATCGCCTTCCAATAGAAAAATCGTAGAACAAAATACAGTCATACCTATATCATTCGCTCACCTGCCGCTTTGTATACTAATTTTAAACACCTGTTATTTGAATAGAAGCATTTTTTTCCTTTTTAATTCCAAGAAGTCTGTCGAGCCTCCACGGAAATAAAATACAAGACTGTACCTTTCCCCTTACCCCTAGAACAATCCCTATTCTTCTACAGCAGGCCTACAGATAATGGGACGGATATGAAATGGATTCGCAACAATATCCGGCAGGTATCCGCCGAGGAAATATCCGCCAGAATTAACTCGGGCCGTTCAACGCGTAACGTATTAGCATAAACCAATATCCTGAGGCGTGGGGTACTACTTGTTTTATAATCGAGAAGGAGATGACTTTTTCTCGATTCTTTTCCCGACGGTACAAGTACTAGTTTTATTTGTGTATTTATTATGTTAAGCCAATAGTGAGCGCTTCAAAACTTTAATAAAACTTATAGTAAGCAAGCGAACTTTTAATCTAATAATAGTAATTGGCAAATGAAAAAAAAACATATGTATAAAATCTAAGTAAAATAATTATCATCATCACCCTATTAACGTTCCCACTGCTGGGACACAGGGACTTCTCTCTTGGCGAGAGAGATTAGGCGTTAATTCACCACGCTGGCCAAGTGCGGGTTGGTGAATGTCACCTTCAATCTTTTTAAAGTTCTCGGAACATGCCGGTTTCCTCACGATGATAGCCTTCACCGTTAAATCACGTGTTTAAAGCGCACATAAATTTCTCAAGAAGAACAATCCAGAGATGCGTGGCGGGGTTTGAATCCATGACCTTTGGAATAAAAGTCGAGTGTCCTCCCACATAGCCAACATGGCTTTTAAAAAAAATACGGTAAAAATAATAATACCTGTACAACATTATCAAACAAAATTAAAGTTTTTATTGATTTCATCTATATCTTATCTATATAATTAAAAATGAATTGTTTTTCGTTAGTTGCTGATTAAAACTCGAGAACGGCTGGGCCGATTGAGCTGATTTTGGTTCTAAAATGTTTGTTGTAGTCCAGGGTAGGTCTAAACGATGGGCAAATAAGGAAAAATTGACAGGAACTTTTTTTACCCATGCGACGCCGGGGCGGGCCGCTAGTTTATAATATATATGTCTCTCGATAACGTGATCGATCTTCATCATCATCCACAGCCTGACTTAACCCACTGCTGGGCATAGGTATCCTCTCACTACATTCCCGAGCTAGTTGCACCGATGAAAAAAAAACGTATCTAATACAGAGTCCTCGCAGTAAACACAAACTGTACTATGTATAGTTTCATTATATAATTAAACCCCAATAGTAATTTATCAAATATAGAAAATAGAATCAAATAAGACTTTACCAATCGAGTTTCCTAAGTACTCTTTCTCCTTTCCCCGCTATTCGGTTACAATCGGAACGTCGCCGCAATACGCACGACGTATCCAAACGACGTTTTTATTGATATCCCGCGTATCCGAATTTATTTGCGTTGTCTCAGAATTGGAGACGTAGGCATTTTGATGAGATTTTGTCTGACTTCCGGGTTTTGGTAAAATAGTTGGGAATATGTCTATTATTTTTCAATCTATTTTTATATATTACCTTTAACAAAATACCACCCAAATGATATGATAATAATAAAAATCTTACAAATAACTTTTAAATAATACAGGGTACAATGGGCAGCCTTATCGCTGTGAGCGATCTCTTCAATGGCAATCTTAAGATAAGCAGGATATAAAATTAACAAAAAGACAAATATTATCAGAGTTAGTATTTATTTGCAAAGCTAGATGCACACTCAGCTGTTAGCTTTGCAGAAATCTAAAAAACGTGGTGCTTTATTTAAGGACTAATGACTATTCATATGACTTACAGTTGCTCAAAGTGCTACGGACTCGAAGGATAAGTAGAACGGGTCACTGACTTAGTATTCTGATAATCTCACACTCATACATCTACCTAGATAACGCAAATCCATGTAGATACTTCATGTCTCCAAACCCCGACCAAGCGTCGAGCTTGGTGGCCGCTAACTACCGACCGCGCGCGTCCGATGTAACAGCCGGGCAGTCGCACATTCTATATAAATAAAAATGAATTGTTGTTCGTTAGTCTGATTAAAACTCGAGAACGGCTGGGACGATTGAGCAGATTTTGGTTTTAAAATGTTTGTCGTAGTCCAGGGTGGGTTTAAACGGTGAGCAAATAAGGAAAAATTGCCGGGAACTTTTTTTACCCGTGCGACGCCGGGGCGGGCCGCTAGTTATTAAATAATATCTTGCCGCGTTTGCTTTGGTCGTTTGATCCGACTTTGTATGTTAAGATACAATAAATATCAGAACAAGCTATACTGCCGAGCATCACTTCGACTTCATAATACGGGCAAAAGTCGCGCGCTTAGTTTCTATAGAAATCTTGATACTTGCGTTAGTGTTTCTGTGATTGAATTAAATGTATATTTTTGTTTCAAAATAAATAAGTGTAAAATGTAATTAATGTAATAAAATTGTTCGGACTTCTTTTGTGATATCTTTGACAAGGCCTCTTTACAGCTGCTATTATTATTATGCAAGTTGACAAAGCCCCTGTACAGCTGCTATATTTATTATTTATTGTTTTTTTTTGTGTTTAGTTTAATTTATTTAATGGTTTTTTTAAATTGGGTAATTTGACGAAACTAAGTGTACAACAATGTTCCAAAAGTTAATAAAGAATTGAATTTGAATTTAATTTGAATTGAATCTAGGTAGATGTAAGTCGCCTCGGGCATACCATATAGCACATAGATTGGGGGTAAAACGTTCCCAAATTAAGACCGCGGAGCCATCAGTTAGATGGTCGAAGGGTTATGGAAACAACTGACAATCAATGATGCGTTTAAGGTGTGGACCGACTGCGGCGCATGCTATCCACGGACACGCAGCGAGTTTGGCTGCGCGTGATAATTTGTTTAACAACATGGGTCTCCGTATCCACTAGAGTACACAAGGACTATGCGTGGCATGGCGCATGGAGAGGCTACGCATGTAAATGTAACACACATTCATGGACACTGACTTCACTGCAGCACTGCACACGCGGAAAAACACTGAGCGCTGAGATTAGGCGAGTATAGTCGTGGGTCGTATTCGTGTACTCCAGTGGAAACGTAGACCCACGTCGTCAGCGTTGAGCCATGTCACCGCCTATTCGCACAAGCCATGCCTGTATTAATGACGTTAATTCATGCGTAGCCTCTCCGTGGATAGCAGTGGATACAACCACAGATTATATTTTCTTGCAAAGCAAGGCTAAATACGTGCGCCGCGGTGGACCTGCGCCTTTATCCAACAGTGAACATTCTACGGCTGCAACGATCATGACTTCAATATCCGCTCATGCCTACGCAATATTTCACCACCATTTTGGAAATATGGCAACACAGAAAACCTACACATTAGAACACAAAAGCACAATAAACATCCCATTTTCCCTATATATCACCCAGTTAAAGATCACACTACCCATTTTGCCCACATATAACGAAAAAACAATCAAAAACAGGCCTTACCCACCCGCCATAAGGCGCGAAATAACTTCCGAGAATATAGGGTTGCCATACTATTCCGTAATTGCGATAGTTTACGCAATAATTTTATTTACGTTCTCTCGTTTTCAGGGTTAGTTTGGACGGGTTTCTTCACCGTTATATTTTATTATACGTTTGGGAGTTTTCATTTTGTATATCGCGAACGATATTTTTGCGGGAGAGGAAAATTATGCAAAGGGTTTTGGTGAATGCTGTTTTCTTTAGTAATAAGTAAGGTTTTTTTTTCATTACATGGATACAGTTACAAAATCTCATAATCTTCATAAAAAACATTTCACTTTATATTTCTAAAAGATTCATAGGAGGTTAAAAGAACATTTGATAACAAACTGGCATTAAGAAATAATATAATCCCACCGCCATTTAACTTTTTTTGGGTTTTTTATCGTCTTTAAGCATATTAAAGTGAGAATGGTTATTTCACTTTTTAAATCAGACTTATAATAGATCGTTCATAGCATAGTTCTGTTGTATTATACATTTTGTGTTTCAATGAAGAGTAGTATTGTAATAGTTGTTGTATAATTATACATAACCATGAAAGAGATTAGAAAACAACTATTCAAAGATAATAATAATATTTTTTTTATATATACATATATACATACCTACTAATATAAAAAATACAAAAGGGACTTAATGTCAATACAAAATGAGTAATGGGAGGCCTTATTGCTGAAAGCAATTTCTTCCAGAAGAAGATACCCCACATGACATAGTTCATTGACTTTTTACTTTTATTTTTACAAAATGGCGTCCCGTTGTCGCCATATTAAATTTTCACTGACGGCTTTAGTGGCACTCGCTGGATTAAGAAGAAATCTTATATTGTTTAATGTAAAATAACCTCCTGTTTACGTTGACAGTCGGTTAATAATTATACCATCACGCTCGACTTTCGTCGACGATGACGTGTGACGTTGGGGCCGAAAAGTTCTCGAATGGAGACCACGGATCGGCAAGCGCAGCGTCGGACGCCCACCAACAAGATGGACAGATGACTTAGTCAAACTTGCTGGCTCTCGGTAGATGCAAGTGGCGAACGATCGGAATGATTGGTCGTCTTTGAGGGAGGCTTATGTCCAGCAGTGGGCGTCTAATGCCTGAAATGATGGTGATGGCTCGACTTTTATTCCGGAGGTCGCGGGTTCAACCCCGCCACGGACCTCTGGATTTTATTCTTGAAACGTCTTTGTGCGCTTCAACACGTGTTTTAACGGCGAAGGCCTGTGTTTTATGGATTTTCCCGCAGGAACAAAGAAGGGGAAAAAATATGATCCTTTAGAGCCTAAAAGCCTTTTATTAAAAGGGCTAGCTAAAATTTAAATCATTTTTGAAATCTGACCAGAAGTTCCTGAAATTAGCGCATTCAAGCAACCAATCAAACAAACAATCTCTTAAGCTTTATTATATTAGTATTGATGTCAAAATGTAAAAAAGCTTCGAAAACGCCACGTCATTATTATATGTCACAGGAGATTTAACTTCCCACCGAGCTGCTGGAATTATACGTTTCAACGTCTTGACCGATTTTTACAACTCAAGACGCCCATCCACTTAAGTGCAGGAGCTGGCTGGTTTTAATTTATATCTACATATTATTTTATGAATATTTTTATTTTATTTAAAGCCTATTTCCCCGCGTTAATTTAATTTAACGAATTTAACGTCATAATTGATGGTTAATGCTAGAATTCCCAATATGTGTGCAAACCTTTGAAAAGTTTGGTAGATGAAAAATAGAGGATGAAGAGTGTACAAACTTAATTTAGTTATTTTAATATTTTTTGAAACAAAATCCGACCAAAACCACAAACAACACGAGCTCACTGTTAAAAAATTTGAGAGCAAATGAACAGAGCGCGCTGGGCCCGCGCTATTGTCGGGTGTCCACTGCGAATTATGTTTGACAGTTTATAGTACCGTCAAAGTTTACGTGAGAACAATCCGTTTTTCAAAATGAATGATTAAGGGTTATTTGTAAATGTTTACTCTATTTAGTAAGTAGGTAGTTTTAAAACTTTTGTTTTTCTATATGTATCTTCAGTTACAGAAAGAAAGAATCAGTTCTTAAAACTATAAGCAGGTGCTTTGGTACTTCTGTAGGATTTTTAGGATCTGCCCGGTAGATTCACCTTCCTTTGCTGTTATTTATGGAGTTTCCATAATATACTGCCTTTTTAGTTTTGATAGTTGTTAAACTGTTTATTTTTTTAGTAAAACATTAAATAGCCATAGTATTTAGGTTTTGCATTAGATATAAGGTATTTTATTATGTAAAAATCACCGTCCATTACATTTCTAATTTTTTCTCACCATCTACGGTTGTCTTGAACAAATTACTTTAAGCAATAAGACCACCCATTAGTTTTAATTTTCTAATTGTATTGTTCTTTGATGAGTGTGTAATAAAGTACCTATTTTCTATCGATCTATAAAATAAAGTAATGTTTACCATAGTTGTCCCAGTACATAGATCAAATAAACAGAGTCAATTAGAATTGAACGATATACATATTTGAAATTATGTAATTTAATTTTTATGTACCTATTATTTTCCATTGTCGCATTAGTTTTGTACTGTAATGGCAATGTAAAAGTGTAAATAAATAAATTATTCTTAACCTCAGTCTCCATGACTACTCAGCAAAAATTTCCAAGTAAAAGTTCCGAGTTGCCGATCCCGCCGCTGAAACGTGGCTCTCACGCCTTATCATATTGAATTCGTGAATGTTCAACTTTTAATAGACTATTTCAACTTTAAACTATGCTGGCAACCAATTTGAAATTGATATCTATTCGAAGATATTTTGAGACTTTTGATTTATATTGTTTTTTTTCCTTTCTGGGAAAATTTGCGTGCGCTTTAAACAACGGTGAAGGTAACAACATCGTGAGGAAACCGGAATCTTCTGAAAGCTTTGAAGAGTTTGAAGGACATGTGACAAAATACAGAATTTTTCATAATACCATAAATAACATGTAAGAAAGTAATGAATTCAATATAATTGCAGTTAAATTATTGTTACAAATACATTAACAAATAAATAAATACATTATGTATTATAATATACTAGCTGACCCCAGCAAACGTTGTTTTGCAAAATTTTTTTTTTTTTTAAATGAAAAATAGATGTTGGCCGATTCTCAGACCTACTGAATATCCTCACAAAATTTCATGAGAATCGGTCGAGCCGTTTCGGAGGAGTTCGATTACGCACCCCGAGACAGAAGAATTTTATATATTAGATTATAACAGTAATAACATCATTCCCTCCGGGCTGGGCCAGTGCGTGAAACGTTTTTTTCGTGTTGCGTAATGTTGTCCGGAGAAGCCATCTACCTTCTGGGTCTTCATGCCCCATCTTAGACCACATCGTCACTTTACACCATTACATTTAGGTGAGATTGTGGTCAAATGAAGGCTTATCTAGAATAAAAAATCCTCAAAATTTTAACTTTCTATCACGATTTTTTTAGATACAGCCTGGCGGCAGTCAGACGAAGAAGCCTCAGTTATAGAGTCCCGTTTCAACCTTTGAGTGCGGAACCCAAAAAATCATAAATTTAAATAAAAATATAATTCGTTCGTTTCCGGATTATCCGCCCAGCTTCTGATCCGGGATAGAGCGACGGGCAAAATGAAAACCGGCTCATATTTCAGCCGGTGAACGTTGAATTCAAAATTATTCCAGATTTATGGATTTTTTTATGAAGATTAATTGTTTTTGTTTAATTTGATGATTTAATTGAGTTGGCCTTTGGCGGTTTTCTTAATATTTCATAATTTTAGCAACAAATGTTTTACAGTGGGTTCTTTATCGAAATAAATACCTTGATTGGACGCTTATACATGTTCGGTGAAAATATTTTGGTAATTACTTAAGTTTTCATTCATTCAATTCATTTCAGTTAGATATCTATATAAATAAAAATGAATTGTTGTTCGTTAGTCTGATTAAAACTCGAGAACGGCTGGGCCGATTGAGCTGATTTTGGTTTTAAAATGTTTGTCGTAGTCCAGGGTAGGTCTAAAAGGTGAGCAAATAAGAAAAAAATGCCGGGAACTTTTTTATCCGTGCGACGCCGGGGCGGGCCGCTAGTTCATAATAATTAATAATAATTCATCGTTATAGTTTATTCGTAGATAAACAATATAGGCTCTAGGGTGAAACTATTTTAAATCCTTTAGCTAGTTAATTTACAGTTTTTGTTAAAATTCAGTTTCTACAAAATAAAAGATAGGTATGAAAGGTTTATTTGTAACTCTTATCATACACATACAATTATCGAGCGAAAACACTGACAATATATTAAGACTAGTTAGGTTAACATGATTAGAAACTCGATAAAAAAAAAGATAAAAAAGATAAAAGATATTTATTTTTCTACTAAACAATAATACAATCAGTAATACCAATAAATACACAGAAATGTAAATATTATTCAGCAGAAAAACTGGCTCTGTCTCAGCATGTGCCAGGTTAGTAGCATGCTAGTAACCCAGCGCTGGTCTTCCGACAGAACAATTTGTTGGCGTTACGGACAAACACAACAAGCGATACATAAAAAAAGAAAGTTCGGAATTATTGCGATATGATTTCTTCAATAAGATAAATTTTATCTTGAACCAGTTTTCCTACAGATTTATAAGATAAAACAGCGAGGTTATAAAGGTTCGAGCTCTGGAAGACAAAAACAAATTGTTGTCCCAAATCTTCGCATGCAGTTTTGTTTCTTCTCAAAAATAAATGGAATATTTCCTTTCAGCTAAATGATACAAGTTCTTACCATAGAAAGATACTCTAAGGATACAAGGATTCAAAAAAAATTCCCACCAGAGCCCATCAATTTTTTCCACCCGTATGTAACATTACACATATTGTTACACCAAAAACTACCTTACATTGCTGTAGGCTACATAAAAACTATTTCAGGTACCTTATTTATAACCGCGGCTTTACTTTGTCAGTACAGAAATGAATAAATTTGATAAGTATGAGGTAAACACATACACTTGGGTTCGTGTACAATTTATACACATTTTGTGAATAAAAAACGTAATAATTTAGTATTTTAAGTACTGGCATCGCGCAAATTTGTTTAATCTCATAAAAATCACGTTTTTTGTAAGGGAGATACAGCTTGGTGACAGACAGATACACGACGAAGTCTCAGGGTTCAGTTTAACACTTCGGGAACCCAAAATACTAACACATAGTACTCCTATCTAAATCATACCATCCTTCACGCAGTGGCCTACCTTTCTATTTTGTACTAGCGGCACGCCCCGGCTTCGCACGGGTAAAAAAAGTTCGCGGCAATTTTTCCTTATTTGCTCACCGTTTAGACCTACCCTGGACTACGACAAACATTTTAAAACAAAAAAACAAATCAATTGGCTCAGCCGTTCTCGAGTTTTAATCAGACTAACGAACAACAATTCATTTTTATTAATATAGATAGATGTACAATTAACCATTTCAACTCGGAAGCTTGTGGCAAAATAGCGGAAAACATAGAATACACATTTTTTTTTTGTAAATGCTAAATTTACAATTTTTACCTATAAATAAGAACAACAAAATTGTGATAACTACAAATTTGTAAAAACTAATAAAGCTGTGTTGTGAAGCGAACTGTCAAGACAATAATATTTCCTTGATAATTTTTGTTTTAACAATTTAATTCTATTCATTTTAAGTTAACCTGTCCATGTGTGGAATGTAAGCTTATGTCCAGCAGTGGACGTCCTACTGAAATGATGATGATATTATATTCTGTTTGTTATTAAAAAGACGTCTACACGTCCATCACCCATGGTCGTAAAGGTGACTTTTTAACCCCCGACCAAAAAAGAGGGGTGTTGTAAGTTTGACGTGTCCGTCTGGCTGTCTGTGTGTCTGTCTGTGGCATCATAGCTCCCGATCGGATGAAGCGATTTCAATTTAGTTTTTTTTGTATGAAAGGTGAGCTTGGCCCGGGTGTTCTTAGACATGTTTCATGAAAATCGGAAGAGCCGTCCAAAAGTTATGGGGGTGAGAGTGGGGAAGGAAAACCGAAAATCTGCAAATATACTCGAGTGGGGTATCAAATGAAAGAGCATCGCGTGCCCTAACTACCAAATATTATGGTGTTTTACTTATAAGGAAATTAAGACATTGGAATCGGGGGTTTTTCTTAAATTTTAAATATAGATTTATTTATGCATAAAACAGTAAGCCCGCGTTTACAAATACCCCCACTCTAAATGACTCCCCGCACGAGTGATGGATCGCTCGCGATACAACACTTTTACAAACACTCGCTGTTTATTGCATTGTTTTTGACAGATGGACCGACGACTTTTTACGTAGTTTGAGGTCGTATAAAATATGTATATCATAAATATACTGAGAATCTAAATAAAAAAATGTATAGTAGAAACTGCTAGGTTAGGACGCCTACAGACATAAATCTACCTAGATAAGTATCACGATTTGTATTGAAACCAAGCGTGCCGATTTATGCCTGTATTATGAAGTCGAAGTGATGCGACAGTATCGCTTGTTCCGATATTTATCGTCTCCTAACACAATCATCATCATCATCACCCTATTAACATTCCCACTGCTGGGACACAGAGACTTCTCTCTTGACGAGTGAGATAAGGCCTTAATTCAGCACGCTGGCCCAGTGAGGGTTGGTGAATGTCACATGTCCTTCAAACTCTTTAAAGTTCTCAGAACATGCCGGTTTCCTCACCATGTTTTGCCTTCACCGTTAAAGCACGTGTTTACAGCGCACATAAAGTTCTCAAGAAGAAAAATCCAGAGGTGCGAGGCGGGGCTTGAAACATATTGCTGCGCGACACAAAAACGAATTTTGACGATAGTTTGTACCAGCGTATGGGATATTATATTAAATTATGAGATCTATTTCTTTTTTTTTTCATTATTGATAAGCCTTCATTTGACCACAATCTCACCTGATGTAAAGTGAAGATGTGGTCTAAGATAGAGCATGAAAGGCCTAGAAGATGGCTTCTCCGGACCACATTACGAAACACGAAAAAATCGCTTAACGCAATGGCCCAGCTTGGAGGGTGGTGACAAGCCGCGGCCGAAGCCTACCACCAGAGACTGTAAGGATTCAGAGAGTTACCACTTACGGACGTGAACAGCCAAAACCTCCAAAAAGTCCTCCATCTAGTTGATTTATTGGTAATATTATTTAATATTGTTTGGACAACAACGGACGCGGTGGTCTGAAGATAGCGGCGACCATCCTCGGGGTTCGGACACGCGTAGTACAGGCATTTGCGTTATCTAGGTAGAATTATGTCTTTGGTAATGCCACATAATAATGTTACTACATTCCTAAGCACCCCTATGTGCGTTCCCACTGCTGGGACACGGGGACTTCTCTCTAGACGAGAGAGTTGGGATACACACATTTAAATATTCCAAAAGCATAGGACTATAATAATTAATTGCAGGCTATTTCTTTCCATGTGTTTATCATTGTGTAAGGATTTATTTATAAGTGATATTGTACCAGCACGCCAACTCACATCTTAATACCTACAATGGTTGGCAGGTAGATAATTCCTTGGCATTAAGACCTTTTGTGCATTTTTATGTTGTGCAATAATATATGATAAAATTTAAAATTTAAGAAAAACCGCCTCAACTGTGAATCAGTCCACCATGACCCGCAACGCAGCAGAGACTACGAAGTATCGCGCAAAGAGGTATTGCTGTATTTTATTTATATTATTTGGAGATGCGTTCATTTACCCTTTTTTTCAATTCGATATATATCATAATTATAGTTCGTAAGGAGTAAACTCCAATCGTGCGTCGTAGCTGACACACACACACTTTTTTTTTTTTAATTATGATTATTATCAGTAGCTGCGTTCCGGAGGTGCGCGTAGTAAGCGTGTTGCGATTGCAGAGGTGTCTACGCTGGTGATGTCGGGGCGCATCGGCGAGGCGGTGGAGCTGACGCGGCGGCACTGGCCCGGCCTGCTGGAGCGCGACCACGAGCTGCTGTTCCTGCTCAAGTGCCGCCAGTTCGTCGAGATGGTCAACGGCTCCGACTCACAGGTACCACCCCCACGCACGCGATGCGCTTTCTTTTGATACCCCACAGTAGTATATTCGCAGATTTTCCTTCCCCACTCTCACCCCCATTACTTTTAAACGGCTCAACCAATTTTCATGAAACACGTTTAAGAACTCTTTATTTTTAAATTAATTTTATTAATAATTTAAATGAAATTTGTTCCACAGAATATCCTGCGAATCAGATCCTTAAAACGACATAGGCTATTTTTTACCGAGAGAATATGTTATTTCGCGGTAAATTCAATATAAGACGGTAACCCTGCAAGGCAATACTATTTCTGAATAAATGATTTTGTATTGTATTGTATTATTTAACTATTATCCAACGTTATTATTTTGTATTTCTAAAATTATTTCCTTAGAATGCTATTAATTACTACCTCAATCCCGTTAATTATCATTATCATTAACTAAAGTACAAAGATTGAGATAATCGTGATTTCGTGTGATAAGATCATTAACTCAATCAATCTTGGAGTGTCATAGAACAAAGGTTCATTATAACGGCCTGTGTGGCTTAGTGGTGGGTTGTTGATGGTACTGCTTTAATGTTATTACTTTTATACATAGTATACTGACAAATAAAATTACCGTCATACATAATTATGTAATATGGAGGTAATTAGGTATATTTTGTAAATAGAATATTTAATATTTTTTTATTTCTACACTGCTAAAACGCTATTAACCAAACATAGCTAAGAACTACCACCAGCAAAGAAAAGCGCATCGAAATCGGTACATCCGTTTTAGAGCTACAATGCCACAGATACAAACAGAAATCGTCAAACTTATAACCTTTTTCTTGCGTCCGGGCTTAAAAAGAGCCATCGATATAGTTGACCCTAATAGTTAAGCAAAATAAATCTATATCTCGCAACTCGGATGTGATTCCTGTGCGATTAATGCTCGATTGCTAATCGATTTCCGATCTCGATGGTAATTTGTTTATTCGATGTCGTGCGATGATTGATGCAGTCACTTCTCTTGAAGTTGGATAAGAGTAGTTATATAGATTTATTACTCCGTTTTTTTTTAATGCTGGATATGCATTTGACCATGATCTCACCTGATGTAAAGTGATCATGTGGTCTAAGATGGAGCAAGAAGGCCTAGAAGATGGCTTTTCCGGACCACATTAAGAAACACGAAAAAATCCGCCGTTTTGAAAGTATGAGAAATGTTACAGAGAGTAGAGAAATAAAAAAAATCGTCAGAATCGCGGGAAGCGACTGCAAACCGCGGGATATATTTGCCTGAATTTGTACCGCTTTGTGTTCGCGTCGGTGTGAAATGAACCATAGTAAAGGGTTTGTCTTTTTACGGTATTGTCATATGTAAGCGTTGCTTGGCCGAAGCTTGAATCTGAGGATGCATTATTATAAATAAAAAATGAAAATATGTCCTGAAAGGTTACTTAAAGTTAATATAAATTGTTAACTCAGTGTTTAAATTTTAATCGAACTGTCAACCACGAAAGACAATCAACCATGGTAAATATCCCGTTATAAATCTAAATAGTATACCAAAGATACTTTTAAGGCAAATCTCTGAAAAGAAGAATCTATAATTGAAATTAAAGCATAATTTGTACCGGAAACGGTTCTCAGGCGAATTCAAAAGCCCTATAACGTAATAAAAGAACCCGCACAGTTGGGAGTTGTAAAAGTAATTACTCGTAAAATCGCGCGTTATCGCGGCGCATACGACTCCCACGTGGGACGTCGGGACGTCTTATTGGAACGGTATTGTAACGTAACGCTGCGACTTGCGTAATAGTGTGAAACGAACAAATATATTTGTTTATGGTATGTGACCGCACAGCAGAAGTTAAAGGTATTATGTTATTTATAATAATTAAGAAGAATGATTAGGTTTTGGAGGTTTTTTCTGTTCACGTCCGCGTCCTTACACGTGACCTCCGGGTGGTTCGAACAGTCTCTGGTGGTAGTCTTCGGCCGCGGCTTGTCACTACCCTCCGGGCTGGGCCAGTGCGTGAAACGATTTCTTCATGTTTCGTAATGTGGCCCGGAAAAGCCATCTAGACCACATCGTCACTTTACATCAGGTGAGATTGAGGTCAAATGAGGTCTTATATATCAAAATAAAAAAGAAAAATAGGTTATTTAATATAATAAATATGATTTGGCACGCGAAATTGTCACCATGTGGGACGTGGAGTGGGCGATTTTAGTCCCTATAGTCGTGTCCGTTAACGGCCTAATAGCGAAGAGTCTCGACCAACACCTCCAGAGGCTCTCGTTGGGAAGCTGGATCAAGGGTCAGATTCAGAAGGCTAACTAAACTACTAATGCTACTAAGGGTTACTCCTTAACTCGCTGTGTATCGTCAGGAAGTTCCTCTCTCTGCAGTCCTAGTCACCGGTCGCTTGAGGCTAGCTTCGCTGCCGCTGATTGTTGATGATATTTTTTACAGTTTGATTTTTTTAATGTAATCTATTGTAAGATATACATCTATATTTTTGGCGTGTTTTTAATAAAATAAAGAGAATAATAATTAAAAATAAAATATCTAAAAGTTTAATAAACTAAAGTCCCCGTCGCGTTTTTCTGTCGGTGAATGAAAGTTTATGTGGTTTTCAGCAATAGTTAGTGTGTTCAAGAGAAATGTTTTTGCATCCGGAAAAAGACGGAAAAAGCCAGCTAGTTACATATTAAGTATATGTGTATTGAATTTAGTAACAGAGGAGCACATCAGTTGAGAGCAACTGACACTATCTTTCTCGCTCGGGTACACTCGGAGCACAGATCACTCGATCGAGCCTTTCACCTTAGAGAGTGACGCATCAGCCACACTGAAATCGCAAATGTATGAAAAAAAAACGGACGTACGTTGAAATGCTTCCAACGCAACGCTTACCGCTCCGCAGAGGTACCGTCTCGAAACAATCAAATTGAAAGCACCCTTAGTCGTTAAAAGTTAAGGTTAAACTTTTGAAGAATTTGAACTGCTATATATGTATCTTACGTCATATCACGAAAACTCGTAAAAGCTACGTCGCCAAAAATTTTAACTGCTGTAAGTGTGAGAGGGTTCCTTGTAGTTAAAATATTTCTTTCAAGAACGACGAATGAGCTACGAATATTTGTAACCATAATTTAAAGTGTTTTTGTTTATAATTATAATCAGTGATGAGTAAAAAAACGTAACATCTTTGAAATGACTTCCGCTGTGTAATTGCTTTCTTTTAAGCTTCATGTTAATTTTAATACAAATATTAAATAATTGTTATTTGTTATTGAATTCCTTTTTGCCCAAGGAATAATTATGTAGTATTTTATACTGTAACCAAGGTATTCTTACATTTTTTACTGTCTCCCTATTTATTTAGCCTACAGTTAAATTGACTTAACTCTCTATGACATAAGGGACATATAAAAGAGAGAGATAAAATGATGATATAAAAAAGGGAACCTAAGAATCCTTTACCCCGGAAAAATCAATGAAACGCAGCCAAATTCCGTTTTTACAATGAATAGTGCAACTCACAAATTTCACTTTCAAAGTTAAAAGTCAAATAACATACATTTTACAAATAAATAAAGCAAAAACGGGATATTTACCATGATTTAACGGGTTTCGATTTTCCCGATATTTCGACGCAATTGCATGCACCATGAACAGGTTTCCACTGTTGGATTACATGTTGTAATCCTATACATTTGACAGATAAAGATAAAATGTTAGTTGTGAAAAATGTGTCAAATGCGTGGGATAACAACATGTTGTAATCTCCAAAAGTCGTAAGTGGCAACTCGTGGTAAACTAGAAAGTTATATACAGTTTTATTAGCAGATTAAGCAGTCTACCCTCTAATTCTAATTGAGGAAACTGAGATCTGCATTGGCATCTCGCCTGGGAGTGTTTTGTACCTACCTACCTACCTAGGGTCTCTCATTCTCGGTCTTTTATTACTAACTAACTCAGAGATAGTCTTGGGACCAGTCTTAAACACGAACGACACACCATCACACACTAATATACGGTATCCATCCGAACTGTACATTTAAGATTTTTCCGACTTTAACAAAAACCGTTAAATCCATGTTAAATGAATATTAATAACAGTTTCAAAAGTTAAATTAAGTAGGTACATAAATAAATATTCCTTATTTGACGACCTCCGTGGCTCGGTGGGCGAAAGTTCGCCTGAGACGCGCGTTCGATTCCCGCCGCAATCCACAATTTCTGCTTTTGGGTCTGGGTGCTTTCAATGTTTTATATGTATGTACTTACTACAAAAAATATCCATGTAGTATATCAGTCACCTATACCCATATTGCAAGGTCTGCTTAGTTTGGGGTTAGTTAATACTTTGTGATTAGTCCGGATTTTTTTGAAGTGAAACTTCTTTAAAATCGTTGTGATTTGAAACCGGATGCAACGGAAATGGAAATAAGATTGGCTTACCTGTCGGGTAAGCCAATCTTAAACGCTAACGAGGTTAAGCAAATTTGCGCGACGCCAGTACTTGGATGGGTGACCGCCCGAACAAAATCATTTTGCATAGATTTTTTTTTTTTGTTTTTTTTTTAATTCTTCTTATTCTTTTGTGGATTTACTGAAGTTTCACTTCTATCGTGTGTGAATCGCACACACACCTTTTTTTTATTCACACAACAACATCTATCCCCGTTAATTAATATACGTTCGTTCGATCCACGTACGGACCCCTAAAAGCTAAAAGTTTTTCGTTCGTCATCGACATCCCCTCATAAAAAGTTTACGTGATTGATATCGCCAAGTTCGGAGCTCCACGCTCATAGCTCGTGTATCGGTGTCATTTGTAAATGTCCCTGGATTAGTTTTCTTCTACAATCATCATCATCACGAGATTGGTAACATCATAAACCCTTCTAGGTCTTCATGCCCCATCTTAGACCGCATTGTCACTTTACATCAGGTGAGATTGTGGTCAAATGAAGGGTTATCTTGCAAAAAAATTTAAGACCAAAGACGAATGTGTGATTTTGTTTTTAATAATTATATATATTTTTTAAATGTTGAGGCCTGCATTTAAAATGGTGACCTATCTACCCTATCTGCATCTTTTTGCCCTTTTTGCTTATTTTTGCTTTTGACTATACTTAACTTTATACGGAACGCTAGGTGTAGTAAGAGTAAATCTCAACTTATCATTTTTTTTTAAAGGACCTGGTTTGTGTTTGTTAACGTGCATACACTATGTGGAATTATATAAATGATTCGAGCTATTATTTTATGTATGTGATTTAGTTTGAAAGTAAAACCGTTTGTTTTCCGAATAAATAAATAAATATAAATATTGCCGGTTAATCCACGAAACAACATCTAGCCCCGTGGTATGCTTTAAGCTTGTGTTACGGATACTAGACATCTGCTATACTTAATATAATAGACAATACAAAGATAGATATTTTTTTATTATACATAATAATAATTATATAGATATCTCTTTATTACATACCAAGATTTAAAACAACACAAAATGGAGTTAGTACAAAATGCGTTATTGTCGAATTTTAGGGATATAATTTTATTTAAGAATATTTTAATAATTTTTTGATTGGATATAAGGTTTTTTATGAAAATTTGGGAACTTTATTAATTCATAACTTTAAAATATTTTCTATAAAGTTCTAGACTACATCCCACCTTACCATTAAAAAAACTTCTAACAAGCATTATGCAAAATTAACCTTTATTCCCAGCACAATAATGTACCCCATAATACGATAAAGAACGCCTTTCTATGCTAAAATTTCTAAATAGCCTATTATGTAGCATGATTTTCATATTTCCTATTCATATCCTAAAGTCATTGTGAATTTCTCATATACAAGGTTATTGTGTTATTTTTTTCTTTGTGATTGCGGACGGAAAATTATATTTTTATATTTTCAACGCTTAGCATAATCATTAACACCCATATATGTAAGTTCCTTCTCTCTTGATCTCTCGCCAAGATTAGGCCCTAATTCACCAGGCTGGTCAAGTGCGAGTTGGTGAATGTCCCATGCCCTTCAAACTCTTAAAAGTTCTTAGAACATGCCAGTTACCTAACGATGTTTGCCTTCACCGTTTTAAGGCGCACATTAATTCAAGAAGAAAAATCCAGAGGTGTGTGGCTGGGTTTAAACCCACGACCTTCGGAATGAAAGTCAAGTTTTTGCTGCTCTGCGTATTAATTTACGTGTATTTTAACTAATTATTGGTCGCTTTGATTTCAAACGTCCGCGACATATGACACAATCTATTTTGCGGTTAAAGCCTACAGCTGTAATAGGTTTAATAAATTACCTAGTAATATTATAAACGCCAAAGTATGTGAGAATATAAGTAAGTAATTGAGTAACTTATTTCGGTAAAAACCCTTTTTTGTTGCTATGAAAAACAATTATTGCGAGCAAGCCCGATTTGAGTAAAATTTCGGATGGACATAGCTATTTTATCAACGAGCAACAGAAAATGTTTTGTTAAATTACTATAAAAAAAAGGCGGAGCCGCGAGTGGAAGGCTAGTTTATCATATTAGAAGAACAAAATAAAGAAAAGTAAGTTCTTTATTACACAAACCAATTAAAATACAAATAATAAAAATAATGGATGCGTAATGGGTTGCCTTATTGTTTTAAGCAGTTTCTTTCAGCCAGCTGAGGAATGAAAAGGAAATTAGATCAGAAAGGTAAGTTATAAGTAAAAGAAATTTGTTCATTAAAAGGCCTTCAAATCGAAATGTTGTAGGAAAAAAATATTTTTACTTGAAATAGCAATTTTAAAACAACTTGTTAATGGGTAAATATGGTGGGTTTTACTAAACATTAAACATCATCATCATCATCATCATCCTGCCCTTGTCCCACACTATGTGGGGTCGGCACAACATGTGATGACAATAAACATTAATAATTACCATATTTAAAAACATTCAAGTTAGTAGGGTAATTGTCATTTTGTTAATTGAAAATAATAATCTTATTATACTTATAAATCCTGACTTCAATCGCATATGTTTATGATTATACAAGGTGATTCCTATATGCTATATAGGTACTGCGGAAAGGCGGTGACGGGCAATCAACAGGCAAAACACCTTGTATAATGTTACTATTTTAATCTGAATGACTGGCTTTTACGCTGACAGGAGCTTTAACTAAAACTCAGAACAAACCTACCCATATTAGAATAGAATAGAATCATTTATTTGCAGCTAAACACAAATTAAATTAACCTAAAAATTATACAACATATATAATCATAGTTAAACAAATAATTTGTATTCAAAACTGCAAAATGGACCTTACTCAGCATTAGCGGGAAGTGTGCAGTACAACTTACGCTGTATTCACTTTAAATACACAGATTTACATTTTTTCCGCGGGAAAATATATATTTCCTTGGGGAAATTCACCGAAACGCTGCTAGTTATATAAGTGTTGTAAAATAATTAATATTTCGTTTATCGTGGTTTGATTTCAAACTACGTCCGAGCCCAATGATATTTCAAATTGATTCTGCGGTTTCAGCCTAATGTGGTAATAAACCGCTTAATATCTCTTTCGTTTAAATGAAAAGGACAAACCAAAAAAAGAAAAAGGAATAACCAAAAAAAAGTCTGGAGATCATATTTCTATCGAGTATTTTCTGTAAAACGTAGTTCACGTCATAACAAAAAAAAGCTTATTTTAAAAATCATCATAATCTTAAATATGCCTTTATTATGAAAAATTTTAGATGATTTTGGTGGTTTCCTAAAAAACTCGTAGGGTTCAGCCTGCGTTTGCAATGTAAGCGGAATAAATGTAATTATTCACGACATCACATTAGGAACCTAAAAATAACAGTACTTATACACTATTTAATGGATGTTATTATACATAATAAACCTTCCTCTTGAATCACTCTATCTATTAAAAAAACCGCATCAAAATCCGTTGCGTAGTTTCAAAGATTTAATCATACAAAGGGACATAGGGACAGAGAAAGCGACTTTGTTTTATACTATGTATGTAGTTATAGTTATAGTTATTATTCACCGAAAGGTGCCGTCTGTCGGTCGCTATGCTCGCGATAATTACAAAAAGTCCCAAACTGATAATTATTTAGTTTTCAGCAATAGGAAGGGTGATGATTCAAAAGGAACGTTTTTGCATCCGAGCAAAGCCGGAACGATCCAGATAGTTATTTGTTTCTATCTACTGCGTAGATATCTTATTTCGTAAAAAAACAGTTACATGTTGGTTATATTATTGTTGTTGTATTTGATCTATGAACGATCTTTAAAAATATTTCCTGCGAAAACATTTGTAAATAACTAAACCGTAATCTATACTTATTATTAGACTAGCGGCCCGCCCCGGCGTCGCACGGGTAAAAAAAGTTCTCGGCAATTTTTCCTTATTTGCTCACCGTTTAGACCTACCCTGGACTACCGACAAACATTTTAAAACCAAAATCAGCTCAATCGTCCCAGCCGTTCTCGAGTTTTAATCAGACTAACAACAAGTCATTTTTATTTATATAGATAGAATATAGATAATCTCCGCTATTTCACGGACGCAATAAACAAAAAAAAATAAAAAAAAATAATAATTAAGTACTTCAAACTCATGTCAGAAAAAATTGATTGAAAACTATGTTGAATATTGAACTTTCGAGACATAGACAATAGCTCAAAGAGTATTATATTACCACCACGTATGAATAGCTTATCAAGAAAAATCATAGACAACCTATAAAAAGACATTTATTTTACACTTTTGTTAACCTGTAGATAATAACAAACAAAATACTTATAATAAATTAAAATTGCGACTATAATTTGAGATTTAAACTATCCTCTCAAGTTGGATCGAACAGCACATGGTGTGCAAATTTTATTATAATCGGTTAAGTGGTTTAGGAGTCCATTGAGGACAAACATTGTGACACGAGATTTATATATTATTAAGATTAAAGTCCGAAGCCGCGTCACTCTGTCTTTATGTTCGGTATAAACTTCAAAAACAACTGAGCTGATCTTAATTTTCTGCAATAGGTAGAATAAAATAAATGAAATAGGTTTTTGAATTCGATCTAAGTCTTAAGATTAAATATATTTAAAAGAAAAAAGTCTCTTCTTTAGCTTTTTTTATTGTACATGGCATATTTATATAGACAGCGCAATCTCATCCCAAATTCAAAATTGACAAAGAATTAATAAAATTGATTTTGACAACTGTATTTCATCAAATCCCAACAATTTATTTGAAATATCTAACTTTAGGAGAACGCCCATTTTTGACAATACAGGCTGAAAATATTGTTTAAAGCCACAAAAAAATCTAAATAGCGCCAGCTTTTGAAAAGCCTCATAAAACCGGAAATAAACGATACATTTTTTGTGACATCTGAAATGTTTAAAACAGCTAACCCAGTTCTCAAATGACCTAGTGAACATTTTATACATTTTTAGTATTCATCTCAGTATTGGCTTCGGATAGTCTGTAGTTGAGATAAACTCATTGGCTACAGGCCAGCATAAAATAATCCTGCATTGCGTAAAATGTGTCTATTTTATGTACAGCACTGGATAAATATACTGGAATATATGTAACAGTCCGAGGAAATAGGATATGGTGTATGTCATAAGCTTTCCGCGGGTTTGTCAAATTATTTTTTCATTTTTATTCTTTTTTACAAGTTTTTCTGTCAATATTACTTTCGATGTAGATTAATAAAAATATATAGACTTAACTGACTGAATGTCGAATATTTAATGTCTAAATCAAAATTAGCTACACATATATCTATCATCATCACCCTATCAACGTTCCCACTGCTGGGACACAGGGACTTCTCTCTTGACAAGAGAGATTAGGCCTTAATTCACCACGCTGGCCAAGTGCGGGTTGGTGAATGTCACATGCCCTTCAAATTCTTTTAAAGTTCTCAGAACATGCCGGTTTCCTCACGATGTTTGCCTTCACCGTTAAAGCACGTGTTTAAAGCGCACATAAATTTCTCAAGAAGAAAAATACAGAGGTGCGTGGCGGGGTTTGAACCCACGACCTTCGGAATGAAAGTCGAGTGTCCTCCCACTTTAGCCAACACGGCTTTATATTGTCATATATCTATACATAATTATAAATAAAAGTCTTCAGCCGTGTCTGTCTGTCCTTATGTTCGCTGTAAGCTCAAAAACTGCAAAACAGATCTTGGTACAGTTTTTAGCAATAAGTAGAGAAATCGAAGAGGAAGGTTAATAACCTTCCTCTTATATAATTTGTAAAGGATGTTTGAGAATTAGATGAATTATGATGATAATTGTTGAAGGAGTCGGAGAAAATCAAGTTTGTTGATTACTTATTCTGGTTTCGGGTCTGAGTATTTTATATGTCACAAAGGTAAATTTAAAATAAAAAAAATGTACTTTCTATGTGGTATATCTGTCACCTAACCCATAGTACAAGCTCTGCTTAGTTTTGGGTTATTTATTTACATTTTCAAAATGATTGATTGAACCAAACTGTTGATGGCTATTGTACAATCAAATTTTAATTGACCAATTCAAATCCTGAGTGGTTTTAATACAAATAATTAAGAAGCAAATATCCTTTACGATAAAAAAAAACTAAATTTTACACATGCAAATACGAGTTAATTGGATAACCTCCGTTTCATCTTGGTTAAAAACGAATTAACTATTATACTCATAGCTTGTAACACTTTATTAAGAATTCAGTTTGTAACTAATTTTTTACAAAATCCATAAATATTATTCCCTTTATTCTGTCGAGTTCATAAAATATTCAATATTTTACTAAAACTAAGATAATCTTGTGATAAATTCTTCAAATACCCTACAATGTTTAAGTTTCTTGTCAATTTAGTGAACCATATTGGAAAACCGGGGCTGCCTTGCTGAAGAATTTCATCTGAAGTTATTTCCAGTTAATTTTGCATGTGGTTTTATAAAATTTAAAACCATTGGAATTTCATAAGTTTATTTACCGAAGCCGTGGAGTAAACTCGACTTCCATTCCGAAGTCGTGTGGTCAAACTACGCCGCGCACCTCTGGATTTGCTTCTTGAAAAATGTATATGCGCTTTAAACAAGTGCTTTAACGGTGAAGGCAAACATCGTGAAGAGACCGGCGTGTTCTGAGAACTTTCAAGAATTTAAAAGACATGTGACATTCACCAACCCGTACTTGGCCAGTGTGGTGAATTAAGGCCTAATCTCTCTCTCGAAGTCCCTGTGTCCCAGCAGTGGTTGTTGATGATTGATGAAGTTTACTTAAAACGCCTTTTAATATGAAGCATGTTTTTATTTTTAATTGCGGGAAGTTTTGTAAGGTTGGTTAGGGTCTCTAGCGCCGACCGGGCCGGGGATTTAAAATGTTGCCCCCAACTCCTCCCGTGGACTCGGCCAAGAGAAGATAATCATTTTGGTCTAATATAAAATTGAAAATAAGTTCGGCTATGTTTTTGCCTGAATGTAGGCGTACAAATATTAAAAATATATAAACCTAAAGTTTTGTAGCTGATACCTATTTATAGCAGCGTAATTTTTAAGTAAAAACAAATCAGAAATACTACTTGCATACCCGCCTGCCAAGCGTGGCGATGACAGCAAGCGGGTTTGGGTCTCTACTACTGTGTTTAAAATCCCTAATACCCA
Organism: Gymnoscelis rufifasciata; assembly: GCA_929108375.1. Lineage (NCBI taxonomy): Eukaryota > Metazoa > Arthropoda > Insecta > Lepidoptera > Geometridae > Gymnoscelis > Gymnoscelis rufifasciata. The sequence continues at coordinate 10,283,695 of OV815324.1, forward strand.
AATATTATAATCGCTGAAAGGTAAACATACTTTAATCCGTATCATAATCTTACCATGGGACTAGATGTGGTGCATTTTTAGGGTTCCATAGCCAAATGACAAAAAACTGAACACTTATGGATTCGCCATCTGTCTGACCATCCGCATGTCACAGTCACTTTTTTGCGAAACGATTAGGACTATACTATTGAAATGGTAAGCAGATGTATTCTCTGTATTTTAGATAAGTGACCGCTCTGCCTATTTTTAAAATTGTAAATTTTTGTTTTGATTTTTTTATTATACACTAGCGGCTCGCCCCGGCTTCGCACGGGTAATTCAAAATCCCGGCAATTATTCGAATTTTTCTGGCCGTAAAAACCATCCTATAACTCCAACGAACATTTAAAAAAAATTGGCCAAATTGGTCCAGGCTTTGTTGAGTTATGCGCTTAGCACCACATTTTGCGATTCATTTTGATAAATAAGAAGATAGAGTGTATAAACTGTCGAAATACACGGAACCCTCGATATTATGAGTAAATCTCATACTTATCAAATTTATTTAAGTAATCATTATTTATTTAAAGTAACCAATTCACAAAGGTTCTTGATCTTCAACCAAAAAGGTTTCGTATTAATATTTGATTATACAGAAGCTCCTTAGTTAATCCTGACACTGTTATTTACAGAAAATAGAACCTTATGGAATGGAGATAAAAGACAATTATAGCATGTTGATCGTTGCTTGCCTTAATTTGAGTCTGTCCGTTTTTAGATTACTTTTGTTTTTATTTTGGACCGTTTCATTCAATTGCTGGGTAAATTGGTTCATTGGCCTATATTGAGAATACATAGATACCTTCAGACTCGCGCAGTGCTGGTTGGCACACCTGAGTGGGTAATATATTTATTTTTATTTAATTAATAGCTTTTCACGCCGGGCATTGTCCGTGTTTTGTGTTTTTTTCCGCGGTTTTTATAATTATTTTACTGTTAGATAGCCTAACAGAATTATAAAAATCGGAGTAGTTCCTGAGATCAGCGCGTCCAAACAGACAAACAAACAAAGTCTTTATCTTTATAATATTAGTATAGATTCGCATTACTTTTTTCGTCTTTAGGTCAATATCATTAGAATGGTAGCTAGTAATAAAATATTTTGGGATATATTTTTTTAAAAACAACGTAATTATATCTTTTTTTTTATTTTACCGTCTTCTACGATTATCTACAAGCGAGAGAGTTAAACGTTGTTTAGGATTTGTATTGACTGTGAGGAGACTATTTTTAGTGGACGTTCCATGGTTGAAAAGTTAAATGATGGTGAGCAAATTAGTACTTAACGTTCCCACTGCTGGGACACAGGGACTTCTCTCTGATAAAACATAATCTTTGTAAATTACAATTTAGACGATTGCAATCTCCACTTCTCGACAAACAGTCGCATAACAAACATATCATGACAGAAACTGCACTTATCCTGATTGTTTTGATAGTTTCTAATACATTAAAATTAAAATGAATGGATAAGAATTGTATGAGTAAATTATCTCGGAATAGAAGAAAGTGTGTGCAAAAACAAAACCAAATAATACGTATATTATTATATACGTATATTATTATATAGTATATATATATTTTGTCAATTTTACCAAATTTACTAGGGACCTGTTTTACATTCTCCGGGTAATAATGGTCTCATCATCATCACCCTATCAACGTTCCCACAGCTGGGACACCGGAACTTCTCTCTTGGCAAGAGAAATTAGGCCTTATTACACCACGTTTGCCAAGTGCGGGTTGGTGAATACTCACTCGCGTGGAGATTAGCCTAAGAGGAAAGGGCGGACTCGTCGCAAAACCCTCGCTCGTGGAGACGGGCCCTTATTTTCCATGTAAGTACTCTACCACGTCACTAGTGACGTAGCACGTGTTTCTGTGACGTCATATTCGAATTGATAAAACGTTCCGGGACGGACCTAGTTTGTAGCAAGACTAGCTTTATGCTTCGACTTTACCCGCGGATAAATTAAAAATAAAAAGTAACTGACTTCAACACGTCGTCACTGACGTCATTTAATTGTATTGTATAGGACTAACACTGTCCACGCCTTGCTTCGAATTTGTAAATGGCATATGAAACAATCAAAATTATATTTGATTTGTAGCATATGCCATGTATTCAACATAGCACAAAATTCTGAATAATAATTTCAACTGATAACAACATTACCTACCTAAAACTATTACAAATTTAATTTCCCCAGAAATATTCGGGAAATAAACCAACAAAAAATATTTACACTAGAAAATTGCGTTAAACTGAAAGCACCGTTCATTTTAATTAACTAATTTCGGGGTAACTGTTTGTTGAAACACTTCGTAGCGCTCCGTAGCACTTCGTAGCATTTCTAGTTATCGTAGAGCCTCTACGAAATGCTACGAAAATCTACAGAAATTTAGATTCGATTTGGAACTCGAAGATGTTTTCTTAGTATAAGAGAAAAACAGAGATAGACTAAACTCCTTTTACATAATTCTATACCAAATTACCCAGTATTGATGTTGTATTTTTCCGTACCAAAAAGTCAATGCGACAACTCAGAGACAAAAAACTCGGAGAATTTCTGTGATTTGACACCTTAATTTTTTTTAAATAGATTGTTATGGTATCACTAAATATAAGACACAATATTTCGTTATCAAATTAGACCAGCAGTTTCGTTGCTCACGTTTTAACACAAAAATGAGCAAGAATTTCTAATCGCTTTTTTGCTCGAGTGTAAAAAAAGGGAAGCGAACAGATACAATAAATTTATTTCCTGTTTATCTTTAAGCACCTATGTTTATTTTTTGTATTTTTTTTGACGTTTCTAAGATTTGTAAAAACCAAAACATTAGAAATAAAAAATTTTGGGATCTTGAATAGATTTTCTGTCAAATAATGTGTTAATTGCGTATGGGTTATTCCATATTTTATATTACGAATACAGTAATTGAAATCAAAGTCAATATTCTAAAAAAACTCGGCAAACCATCGGCTAAAGTTGCTCAATAGTATAAAAAACAGGAATGTAATAAAAACAAAATGGAGTCAGTTCATGAAATATTGTATTCTGTCTGACTGTCTGTTAGCATCCAAAAGAACTGGATACCTAGTTTTGGCCTAATCAATGAAATAAGATAGTGCAAAGATTCACAAGAGGGAAATTGTGTCTGCGAAATTACGTACAAATTGCAGCACAAAACCGTTACGTCACGCGATTAGAGTCGTAAAGTAGATTTTTCGTTTGCAAAAATAGAAAAGATATATGTACTATTCTTTAAATTAATAACTGCCATATTAAATTTTAAATTATTTACCATGTTATTTTACAATTCGCCTATTATATTTAAGTAATTTATAAAGCCATAAAATATTTGAAAAAAAAAAACAATTTATCCTAACTTATTATTTAACCAAACTTTTAGTAAATAATCTCGCTAGTTAAACATTTGCCGAAAGCTAAACAAAAAGGTTCTATCATGGTTTTTATGGCACACAAGCCATTAGGCTCCCGGAAGCCGCGCCCGTCTGTCAAACTCACGCTTGGCCGGCTGTGGATCCACACGGTGGACTGGACATCCAAAAAACAAAAATATTATGTAGTTGTTACGTTATTTTTGTGTCTCGAAAGCTCCTTATCGATATAACGGACCGTTTTTAATAAGCTCTACGACTAATTATTTTTTTGACGTTTGTGTCATTGTTATAACAATTGTTAGCAAAACGATCAGTAGTGTTTTTTTTAATAAGGCATCACCTAGAAATGAGGCGTCTTTTAAAAATTTCAATTTCCACATTCTTGATTGGTTATCGTTTGAAAAATATTTATTTATTCACCATCTCCAAGTAAATTTAGACGATGGTTAAAAATATGGATCAGTCATGTGACAAAGCGCGATAGCACTTGATGTAACTAACCATTGACAAGACTGCTTCAGTGGCGCAGTGGGCGAGGGTCCGCTTGCGGCGCAAGAGGTAGCGAGTTCGATTTCCGCCAAGGGTTAAAGTGTTTGTATGTTCTGCAAGCACTTTCTCCTTGGTCTGGGTGTTTAATATTTATAATAAAAAATATCTATATATGTATGACTATTATATGAAGTATATCAGATATCTTGTACCCGTAACACAAGCTTAGAGCTTACCACGGGGCTAGATGTTGTTGTGTGAATTGTCTGGAAATATTTATATATTTATTTATTTATTATTGACATTACTAACCAGTTTAGTTTCTCTAACTCGGTTTTTTTAAATAAGCTCCTAAACTTAAGTTTGTACTTTGTATAAGGGGAGCTGGAGAGGGGGTATTGGGATCTACTCCACCGCGGCAGATATAAATATATCACTTATACTCTATTAAGCATTTCTGCCAAAAAATATTTTCCTTTCTAAAGCTGCGCGCCATATATAGACAAAAAAATATGAATTATCAGATTTGGACGCTCGATTGAATCTTTTCGTTATTAGAGGCATACTTCATTATCCAATTATTTCTCCATGACGCTTAGTAACTGCAAAATAGTATCTCAGGCTAATAATTTCATGGCTATACTATACAAAGGAACTTAACACGTCAAACAAAATAATTAAAAATCAGTCGTACAATGGGCGGTCTTATCGCTAAGAAAGAAAGAAAGACATTTATTTCGACAACACAACACAGAAAAATATAAATAATATTTTTACGAAACTAAAACAACCAAAACAAAAACAAAATATATATAACATAAAAATCTAAATACGCATTTGGTTGACATATTAAGATTGTGAGCCGAAATAGGCTTTGCCAAAAACCAAAAACCTTTGGTATTGTGTGGCGTACGGACGTCAAGCAGGTCAACAACTAAGAAGCGATCTCTTCCAGGCCTAAGGATGGAAGATACTTTACTTAAAAATAAAGTAAGCAAAGGTGTACAATAAAACAATATGTATCATTAATATCTATCTATTTTGGAAATCTTCAAAGAAAAGTCTTGAAGTTTCCGAAACTTTCTTGTTACTGAATATTACAATTCAGTGCCAAAGCTGTAGTTAGTGTTTCACAGTTTAAGATGTTAGCGAGCGGTGTCGGGCGTTAGCTGGCAATGGCTACAGGCCGGCTCGGCTAACAAACACAGACGCTTACATACAGATGGTTTACTTATAATTTTACTAACTGAGCTGACTTTGCTCGGATGCAAAAATCGTATTTCTATATTAATTGCTCGGTTGCAAAAACCTTCCTAATCAATTATTTTTATACTTTCATCGGAAATTGAACAGATTTACATATTTTCGCATAGCGAATCTATTTAATAAACTGTCAAACACTCGAACAGGAATAATATATAACTTCACGTTTTTGAATAAAACCGCATAAAGATTAGTTAAGATTAGAAGTATTTTTTTTTTATTAGTGATAAGCCTTCATTTGACTACAATCTCACCTGATGTTAAGTGGCGATGTGGTCTAAGATGGAGCATGAAGGCCTAGAAAATGGCTTCTCCGGACCACATTACGAAACACGAAAAAATCGCTTCACGCACTGGCCCAGCCAGACGCTTTGGCTGGTTTGACGCTATCATACGCATATAGATGATAATTTTAATTTATAATAATTATGTATCTTTAACGTTCCCACTGCTGGGGCACAGGGACTTATCTCTTGGCGAGAGAAATTAGGCCTTAATTCACCACGCAGGCCAACCGAACCGCAGTGAATGTCACATGTTCTTCAAACTCTTCAAAGTTATCAGAACATGCCGGTTTCCTCACGATGTTTGCCTTCACAGTTAAAACGTGCGTGCGTGGCGGGGTTTGAACCCACGACCTTCGTAATCAAAGTCGAGTGTCCTCCTGCTTAGCCAACACGGCTCCAATTATGTATATCATAGATTTTTCCAGGTATTGTAATCTAGGCAAGGAAAAGCAAATATACCTTTTATTTCTTACAAATTCAGAATACTGGCGTAAATCGAGTGCACTTCATTCGTTCGACTTCTCCGTGATTTATGATCGCCTGGTAGGTTGGTGCAAAGAATTCAAGGAAATTTGACTCTATTGGACAAGTCAATTTGAAAACTTTAAACGTTATGTATGAGAATTAATCTGGATTTGAACAGAAATAAATAAAAATAAAACAGAATTCCATACAATGTGATTGAGTCTTGAAAATTAAGGTATGGGTATACAAAACTCTTTATTGAACATAACATACAATAAAACACAAAAAAAGATAAAAATGTACAGAAATCGTGAATCAATGGGCGGCCTTATCGCTGATAGCGATCTCTTCCAGGCAACCTTGGGATGAACAAAAATCATAAAGCACGAATGAGACGGGAGTAGCAAATTATAATGAAAATACGAGTATTAATCAATTTAATACAGATGATGTCCAAATTTGAGCATATAGGCCTGGGCATAGGTGGGAGAGAGCCGAGAGATTCGTTTCGGGGATAATATAGTTTTTTAGTTTATCGCGAACATAGGGACGGAGAGACAATTAATAATTTATAATAGGTAATTTAGGGTTAATATAATAATAATACTAGAGTTCCGCCATCGCGAATTAAAACACACAAAAAAATCATCAAAATCGGTCTAGCCGTGTAGGAGGAGTTCAATAACGTACAGAAAATTTAAAGATACAAATATAAAGATATAATACTTCTTAAAATTACTTTTCATTTTAAAATTGTCTGAAAGAAACTGCTTTGAGCCTTAAGACACACACTTTTAACGAGCGATCCCGGGTCCTTCGACCGCCTATCTGATGACGTTTCTTCACTTCGTTTATCTTTTAATTTTCTAAAAATATTAATTATTTTAAATTGAAGCAGCTGTTTACATTCGCCTGTACATTACAGCGGCCATCAGAACTAAGTTAGTTAGTACAAAGGAGAAGTCAGCCATTTTGAGCGCATAGTCTAAGTACTCTGAAATATTTTATACTAGAGGACTGGGTTATCTTATTACACGAGTTTCAACTTGTAATGTTTAGTTTTGACCAAAGACATACATCCTACTACTATTATAAAGGCGAAAGTTTGTAAGTATGGATGTATGGATGTTTGTTACTCTTTCACGTAAAAACTACTGAACCGATTTAAATGAAATTTGGTACACAGAATCTCTAGAGGAGTCACCAGGCCACCACGTCCGTTTTCGTTCAAGATACAAGATTACAAAATTATTTATTTCCCTTGTTTTGTTTTACAATACTTAGACAGTCGGAATTCCACCCGACGGCCGCAAAGAAGGTTAAATTATTTATTTATTTGTAAGGAAAATCAACAGCCAAGATTATCACTATAACTAACCTAGTAGTAACAGAAAGCTAATTACAGATCTTCACGGATGGTCACATATTAAACATTAAAAAGTGAACACACCTAGATGGACACAATGAACATTACAAAATTAAAACATAAACAAAAAAAAAACAAAAACCTATAAAACTACCTATATACTATCAATAAAATAACTATTAGCTAGTCGCTGCCTGATCGAGTTGACTCCCGAAGTAAACAGATCCAATCCAGCAATGGACGGATCAGGATGCCTGCATAGCTTATTAAAAGCGTCACTAGTTCGCCATAAAAATGAATTTTGCCTATTATATTATATTCACATTACATTGCCGTGTTTGCATTGGATGTTTATTTGACTTTGTGTGTTAGTAGGCGATGCATATCGGAACAAGCGATACTGTAGCGCATCACTTCGACTTCATAATGCAGCCGAAAGCTGGCACGCTTGGTTTCGATACAAATTGTGATACTTGCGTTAACTAGGTCGATGTATGTCTGTTGGTTTTAACTAATTTTTAAAAAAGTTAATTCCGAAATAACGACTATGCTGTAGAATTAACTATTAAACATAATTATTTTCATTTTGAAAATTCACGGAGAACTTAGTCGCTGGCTAAGGCTTGAAGACAGGTACCTATTTTTCGTAATTTAAGAACAGGTTCTTAAATTCCAAAAATGTTGAGGTTGCAAAAAGTTTAATTCGCATTACGTTGAATATTAATATGTTGAATTTGCATAAAGTTGGATTTTTCAAATGTACTGTTTACGAAAAGGAGAATATAAAAATGATGAATTTGCATAAAGTTGAATGCCTAAGGGGACAGGTAATAACTGTTTCATGAGTTCTATGTTTGAAGCTAACATCTAGTAATAGACAAAATTTCTATACATGTTTATATCAAAATAATATGATAAAAAATCTAACAAAAATGAGCTAGATATTCTAATCGCTCCTTTGCTCAAGTGTAAAAAAGCAAAGCTACCTGTCACTATAAATTTATTTATTATTTATTTTAAGGTACTTAATTTTTGACGTGGCTAAGATTAGTAAAATCAAAAAAATAGGAAATAAATGATTTTGTGTCTTGTATCCTAAATGACTTTTCGTATCCACACGAAAAATCACAAACTTCTACAGGAAAATCCAAAAACCTAGTTTCTTTAAGTTTTTTGTACATGTCGAGTTTTATCACTGCACCCTTGATATAATCAGAAGCGTATAAACCCACGGGCGATAGCTAGTTAACCAATAACAAAGTAGCAACCACCCAAGCGGAATACGAACGCTCTATTACTTACAAACAATCTCAACTAATTCTAATACTAAGTTCTAATAACATTATTTCCCTAAGTCGTGGACATGTCATGAGCGGAAGCGATTTTATGGAAGTGTATTAAATGTAAAAGAAGTCGTTGGGTTCGACATGGTCCTAATTAGCTGATTAGCTCAAAGTGGCACTGTATAGTTAATATATTACCTATATTATTGACGACCTCTGTGGCTCGGTGGGCGAACGTCCGCCTGAGGAGCAGGAAGTTGCGGGTTCGATTCCCGCCGGGGGACCATATTTTGTACGATCTATAATCTCTGGTTTCAGGTCTGGGTATTTTCTATGAATCATTATGTATGTATTTTTATAAAAAATGTATCTATGTCGTATGTATATCAGTCACCTAACACCCATAGTACAAGCTCTGCTTAGTTTGGGGTTAGGTGATGCTGTGTGAGTAGTCCGGAAATATTTAATTATTTATTTATTTATATGTAGACAAACCATAGTCGTTAGGAACATACATTTTCAAAGGGTTGGGTTTAGATGCCACGCGGCGAGACGTTACTAGAAGTTTCGCGCTCCAAAGCGAAACGCCGCGAGATAATATCTAATATATTAAATATCCATCTTTCTATAGATAGATTTATAGGATTGGCTAGAGCTAATCCTAAAACTAGCCTAAACTTTTTAACATTTATCTTTATGCTTCAAGATGAAATATGATACATCCATTGACAATTTTTATGCTTTTTTATTCAAATATTTTTTTCTAAACTGCTCTTATAAAGAGCGTCTACTGGCGAAATTGTGATGCATAGTAAATAAGGCCTTTTGCATAAAAAATTACTAGACATTTATAAGAGAGGTCCTTGTCCAGCAGTGGACGTCTTACGGCGTTGAGAAATCGTATGAACCAGCAAAATCACTCACAAACAAACAATACATTAAAAAGTGTAAGAGAAAATGTACCAGGAGATTATAAACAAGAACCGATGGTGAGAAATCCTATAACATCAGAATTATAACTTGTATCACTCGTAGAATTTAACCGCGTTATCATACCTAATCGTAATTGGCTACTTTATATTTTTGAATAAAATCCTCGTTTTCGGCGATCACTTTGAAATGACAAAATTAATTATCACTAAAATGGGCTTGCTAAGTATTTAGCATAACAAAGCTTTTTTATTCATTAGCATCGCTTTCACTTACCCTTTTCACCCATACCCATATGCCGTATTACGATGCACTAAACTCTAAAATGCACTCAGCGAGCCGGAATAACTTTAACATTGTTTTTAACTTAGCAACTGCAGCAGACCAAGTAGAAGCAAGCAAGCAAATTACAAGGAGATCATGTACAAAAGGCTGTGTATGGAAATCGTTAGAACAAACAAAACACACTCTATATAATTAAAAATTCCTGCAAGGCGACACCGCCGTAATAGATGATCCATGATGCCTGACACTTTAGTTTATGAGATTGATATTTTTTACTAGTGGCTTGCCCCAGCTACGCACGGGTTTTTATTAAAAAAAATTCCCGGCAATTATTCGATTTTTTCTCGCCTATTAAACCTTCCCTAGACCTCCACGAACATTTCAAGACTATGATAAGATAAATCCGTTCAGCCGTTCTCGAGTTTTAATCATACTAACGAACAACATTTAATTTTTATTTATATATTGATGTATGTTGGTCTATAAGGTATATGTTTATATAGGCCTTAGATGCCTGAAATAAATAAATAATTAACAAATTGAAGTTAAGTCAAAAAGTACCAGGACATCATGAACAAGAGACGGTGTTAAAAAACAAACAGAACGCCTTAAAAAAACATCATGAAAGCTAAGCTTCGGCCAAACTGTTAACCAATGATAGTGCGTACACATCCATGATTTGCTTAGAGTACTCAATCATTAAATAATACTGGTTTTTTATGTAAATTGATAAGAAAATTGTTAGTTTATTGTTTCTGTGACTTTTTTTAATAAACTTAATTAAATTTTTAAGATATTTTGTAAAAATATTGTTTGGCTAATTTGTAATTTTTTATTTGTTATTAATATGTATAATAAAATACGGCTTAGCCGTGCTAATAAAATAAAAAAAAATACTATTTCTACTAAGCTTTGATTTTTTAGATTTTCTAAGATTTTTGTATAAAATCAACTTGGTTATTATCCTTTTATGTACCTGACTAAATATTTGCAAGGTTATAATTCGTTAAAAACTAGAAGAGCTGTAGATCTGATTTCAACGATCTGTAAAATATTCCGTGGTCCATTAACGCATCTGATCTGCTCAATTTACTCTTTGTTAATTAAATTAATTTCCGGACAATCCACACAACAAATTCTATCCCCGTGGTAAGCTCTAAGCTTGTGTTACGGGTACCAGACATCTGAAATAAATATCCAAATGTTCCAAATAAAATATATATCCGCGAAAGGAAGCATGGCCTCTTTTTCCCACCATGAGTCGTATTGTCAAACGACTCTCAATCAACTGCTCAAAACAAATCCTCACATATTTTGTCATAAATTAATGGACTAAATAATCTGTTGTTATTTATCTATATAAATAAAAATGAAATGTTGTTCGTTAGTCTGATTAAAACTCGAGAACGGCTGGGGCGATTGAGCTGATTTTGGTTTTAAAATGTTTGTCATAGTCCAGAGTAGGTCTAAACGGTGAGCAAATAAGGAGAAATTGCCGGGAACTTTTTATACCCGTGCGACGCCGGGGCGGGCCGCTAGTAAGAAATAATTATTTTGTTCTAATCAATGCATGTTTATGTTTAAATTTTGTAAATAATTTCTTATTTAATAATGTAATTTGGTGTAAGCCGTGGTGATTAAATAAATAAATTAGTCAAAAATGTCCCGCGTTGCAAACGCTCCTACTCGCGTTGCTGACCTACGAGTCAGCAACGCGTTTAAAGTACCAGGAGATCATGAACAAAAGACGGTAGAATCTTAATTTGAATCATCACATCGCTCGCACTCACCCCTTTCACCGAAACCCCAACCCGCCCTAAGGCCGTATTACGATGGCCTAAACACTAAAATGCACTCAGCGAGCCGAACAGATCTAAATAACTCAAACAATGTCTGTAACTTTGTAAGAAGCTTGTTAGGGACGGAACACTTATGGGTTGGGGTATTGTTTTAAGACATAAGGGTCATCTTGAATTGATAGAAACCTTATTTTATGCAGAAGAGTATTATTTCTCGTTGTCAGTTTATTTGAATTTTATTATGTTTTTATAAGCCAGTCAAGCCTTTATTTGACCACAATCTCACCTGATGTAAAGTGAGGATGTGGTCTAAGATGGGGCATGATGACGTAGAAGGCTTCTCCGGACCACATTACGAAACACGTATAACGAAAAAAAACACATCGCGTTAACACGAATTTTCGCCGTAGGCCGTTAATGTAGTCGCAACATAAAAATTAATTCCCGAAATGCAAAGTTATCAAAATTTTTGACAATCTCTCATAGCGACAGCTTTACAATTTTCATTTCAATATAGTTCCTAGTCCAGCAACCTTTATTTATTTCCTTGCTACGTTTTATTTATTTCCGAATGTTTTTTATATCGGTAAGTCCCCTAATATATTTATTGCCTTTTAAACAAGTAACAAAGACTTATTTTATGATTTCATAACAGATCATAAAAGCAAAAGGAGTTACTTCAGTTTTGTGCTGCATACGAAATACATGCAGCGCTGTTTTTAAATCTACTCCACTCGGACAGCTTCGGATGCTTCTATGATGATGATAATAGGTCCAGCCGTTTTAGTGATTAAACCATAAACAACATACAACCAGTTTCTAAAAACAAGATAATGATATAGAGATGTAGGTACCGTATTAAACAAGTCTGAGAAAAAACTGAGTTTCTTAGATTTTTTGAAAAAGCCTCAAAAATAGGGCGCTTTCTTTAGAATTTAATAAAGTCACACCAGAATGGTATGCGTCACGGTGAAGATACATTTAGGTTACAATTTACGAAAGCCTTGTAAACCTAATATTGAGCCTTATATTTCTAGCGGAACCCTCCTGATCCCAAGATTAATTTTGCGTAACAAAAGTAAAGCTTGATTGGCATTTTCGCTAAACATTAGTAATTTTTAATGAATGAGCCCCAAAATTTATGTAAAAACATTTTACTCCGGAAATTCTTAATCGAATGTGACTCTTTGGACGCGACCTGTCAATTACATCCAACATTTGCACGTAAAAGTCGCTCGTGGCTATTCATTTTCAATGATTTATTTAATAAACTTATTATATTTAAGACATTATATATTAATTATATAATAGCATAATCAATGTTTTAAGGATTATACCTCTACATACATTCATGTATGTCTGTCTGTCTGTCTGGGACATCATTCAATGAACGGATGGCGCGATTTAAATTTAGTTTTTTTTTATCAAAGGTGAGTTTGGCGCTTTTGTTCTTAGACATGGTTCATGAAAATCGGTTGCGCCGTTTAAAAGTTTTGTTAAAAGTTACAAAAATCTGCAAAAAAACTCGTGTGGGGTATCAAAGAAAGCGCATCGAGTGCGCATTACACAATATTATGGTGTTTTACTTTAAAGGAAATTAAGGCATTGGAATCGGGGGTTTTTCTTAAATTTATATTTATTGTATACATGGCAATAAGTAGGAAATATACTTTACTAAGTAGGTAACGACGCGTTTAATCTTAGCCTTGGATATTTCATTTCGTTTGAAGTCTAAATTTAAGTTACCGTTTAATTAGTTAACCCCTTTTTACGAGTTAAGTTATTTTAGTGTTTCCCATCGTATTATCGCATATCTCAATTTAACTCTATAGAAACAAATTACTTTTACTTGCACCATTCACAAACTTAATATCCTATAATAATTATCTAAAGGTTTGGTAAAACCAATACTATTTAAAATAACCAATTATATCAAAATTATATATTTATATTTAATGTACAGCTCTGTTTCAAGTATTATATCCTATTTATAAGACTTAGAAAAGAAATGTGCCTAATGATTTGGAGTAATAATTAGTTTCTCAATAGATAAGAGAGAATCGATTTCGTAAGATCTGAATTTAAGAAAACGACCGTTAATGATTAAATTATTGTATGTTAATATGCCATTATCATACATGAAGTTATTATGGAAGTTATTATGGAGCGTCCAAAAATCGCGTCTGTAAAAGATAGCCACAAGTACATCGCATTTTTAAATCCTTAATGACGAAGATTAATTTTCGCCTATTAATCAGAGCTTGGACATGGAGACCAGGTGGAAACTGGCGTTGCTGAAACAATGCATTGCTAGTAACTTAAACAAGTTCTAACCCGCACTTGGTCAGCGTGGAGAATGAAGTCCTAATCTCTCTCGTCAAGAGAGAAGTCCCTGTGTCCTAAGTGGGAAAATTAATAGGGTGTTGATGATGATTGACAAGTATCACAGCTTATTAAATTGTTTAATAACCGAATACAACAAGGGAGAGTAATTGTGTCCAATTTACCTCAGTGTCTGAAGGCAAAAAAATACAATCAGTGTTAGTGATAACATCCGATCCGAAACGTGTTGTTTCAAGCCTTATGAATTTGTGATAATCTTTATTTAATTTAATTGAAAACTTATAAAAACCCCCAATTTCAAAGCCTTAGTTCCCTTTAAGGTAAAACGTCATACTATTTTATAATGTGCATGTGAAGCGCTCTCAGACCCCACTCGAGTATGTTTGCAGATAGTTTTCTGCCCCTCTGTTCGAATTATTCCGAACATTATTCATGAAACATAATTTAAAATAAATTTTATCATGAATAATCTAAATTTCCAATTAAAAAAAGTCCCCGCTACCAGAATCTAAGTTCCCTTAAAAGTAAAAAGTCATACTATTTTGTAATGTACACGTGATGCGCTTTCATTTGAGACCCAACTCGAGTATATTAGCAGATTTTCGGTTTTCCTTCCCCACTTTCACCCCCTATAACTTTTAAACGGGTAAACGGATTTTCATCAAACATGTCTAAGAACACTCGGGCAAAACTCACCATAGGCTAAATACACAAAAAAAAATTAAAACGCTTAATTCGTACGGGAGCTATGATGCCACAGACATACAGATAGGCAGACAGAAAGACACGTCAAACTTATGACACCCCTCGTTTTATGTCGGGGGTTAAAAATATATATTGAATCATTGGCCCCTGGAGCTGAACAGTTCTCGAATAGAATCTGCAATTCGACTAGTTTCTGGGCTTAATTTAAATAAGCAATTTCTTGTATTGTATAAGTTACATCACACTAAAGTTCAAGAACAAGGAGACACGCAAAGAAGATTCTATAATAAAAGCTGATTTTTATACCCATTCTTCTATGTCCATTTTAGCACGTAAGTTTACCTGTAACAAAGAAAAAGTAATTAAGAATTGTAGGTATTACCATGTCATCATCACCCTATAAACGTTCCCACTGCTGGGACAGAGGGACTTCTCTCTTGGCGAGAGAGATTAGGCCTTAATTCACCACGCTGGCCAAGTGCGGGTTGGTGAATGTCACATGTCCTTAAAACTCTTTAAAGTTCTCAGAACATGCCGGTTTTATCACGATGTTGCCTCATGCATGATGTTGCAGATACATTTTTCAATAAGAAAAATCCAGAGGTGCGTGGCGGGTTTTCAACCCACGACCTTCGGAATGCTCCCACGAAGCCAACACGGATTTCGTCATGTATACAAAGTGTTTTTGATATGGTTTATAAAGCGAAAAGGCGAACATATTTTGTTCGAAGATTTTTCGATTTGGAAGCCCATTCAAAAAAAAGTATTTAAAGTATAAATCTTATTTCTGAGTTTTATATGTAAGTTTCTTCTTATATGAAAGTTGTTACATTCATGTTGGTCTCGTATAAATTGTATTATGTTTAGAAGTGTCCGACTTTTTCTCCAATTTTCCCGTGATTTGTACAGGGGCGTATTGTGAGCGCGCCAAGGGATCGGCTATTATACTACTCACGTAGAATAAATAACAGTAGTAGCACGCCCCACTTTCTTACAAATCGGTTACCTGACTGTGCTGCGTTTGATGCGGATAGTAGATGTAAAATGATAGTAGCAGCAGGAAGCGTCTTAGTTGGAAAATAAAACCTATATTATAATTTTTGGACCGTTGACGGATTTTGAAAAGCTTGAAGCGATAACTTCTTTTGAGAGGGTAAACAGCGTCACGTAACGAGTAACAGCGTGCTCCCTTGCGTTTCATAAGCGCGATCTAGAGCTCGCTTAGAACATTATCTAGAACTTTTTTAATAATGGATTGACAATGGCAGATCCCAAAAAGGCTTTGAAGATTACAGTAACGCCTTTGACAGGATAAATTATGGAGTTCTCTTCTTATAATAAGCTAGACCAGGACCGGTTAAGAATTCACCGTAAAAGCGAAACTCTTAAGGGACATGTCAGTACAGATCTCAGTTTGCCCAACCATACTGGGTTGGGTTAGGGTCCCTTAGAATAAACATCATGTTGTCATTAAGTATCATGTGGTCTGGGTATCTTATATGTATAATGAAAAAATATCCACTATAGATAATCTTGCCCTGATATTTTTATTTTTGATGATTTTTTTGTCTTGTCATGATTTTGTTTGTATAAAAAACTAGCTATAATTGTGCCGTACAATTTTATTATCAACTAGCGGCCCGCCCCCGCGTCGCACGGGTAAAAAAAGTTCCCGGCATTTTTTCCTTATTTGCTCATCGTTTAGACCTACCCTGGACAACGACAAACATTTTAAAACCAAAATCGAGAAAAATCATAGACAACCTATAAAATGAATATTGAACTTTCGAGACATAGACAATAATAGCTCAAAGAGTATATTACCACCACGTATGAATAACTTATCAAAAAAAATCATAGACAACCTATAAAAAGACATTTATTTTACACGTTTGTTAACCTGTAGATAAAAACAGACAAATAATTAGCAATAAATTAAAATTGCGACTATAATTTAAGATTTAAACTATCCTATCTCTCAAGTTGGATCGAACTGCACACGGTGTGCGAATTTTATTATAATTAGTTAAGTGGTTTAGGAGTCCATTGAGGACAAACATTGTGACACGAGATTTATATTATATATTAAGATGACAATTACATTAGGTACATCAGATGTCTAGTAACCGCAACACAAGCTTAGAGCTTACCACGGGGCTAGATTTTGTGGTGTGTATTGTTGCTAAACTGTTACATATTAATTCACATTATATTTTTGGGTAGGTAACCTAATGTAGTAGCTACTCGCCTCGTCTAAACACACCTCCGTCCGTATAACCCGATTCGTCCCCAGAGGCGTAGAATACTGCCAATAGGAACCTTCAGAATTACTCGCCTTTTGTAAATGCTGCTTTGATATACGCGCGAAAAGGTCCATTTAGAACGAAACGAATGCAACCTAACTGGCTTTCACAACGAATACTGGCCTTTTACCGTCTTCATTGAAGTATTCCTTCAATACGTCACACTTTCGGTCATTTTAGTATTGTGCTAAGAAAAACGAGATAGGGAATGATTTACAACAACCCTATATTTAAATTTCCGACAAAACACCATTCTGAAAACGATTGCTGATAGGTACCTACTACTCTTCTATGTGGATTTTTTTTAATAGAATGTAATTTATTTATTTTACCTGGTTATTTAATTTAGCGTACTAACTCTAGTTTTTTAAGTTTTCTATTTCTAATATGTACTTAGTAACACTAGAGGTATAATGGACCTTTGTTGTTTGTAATAAAAATATATTATTTTATTAATTTTATTAAATAGTCCATTCAAAGTGTCCGCTCACACTTAAAAAGGCATTCTATGTTGATGCGCTTTTATTTAAGAACCAACTTGAGTATATTTGCAGATATTCGGTTTTTCTTCCCCAATTTCATTTCTCATAACTTTTGAACTCAATTTATATGAAAAATGGATGAAGCAATTTCAATTTAGTTTTTAAATTGAAATTTTTTCATCCATTCGGGGGCTATGATGCCGCAGACAGACAGACCGGCAGACAGACACGTCTAGCTAATTACTCAAACATGTATTTTTACACTCCTCTTTTTGCGTCGGGCTATTTATTATTAAAACACACATAACATACAGATACCTTAAATCTAAAACGATATAAATATATATGGCTATATACATATGTTACTTATTATTTTGCGGGACTTGTTTACCAAACACGTGAACGCGTCACTGTAAAACCAAACTTATTAATTTTAATATCAGCTTACTGAAAACTAGAACAAAAGAAAAAGAAAAAAGTATATAGAAAATAGTAGATAATAATATTAATTGTAAGCAGTTGAGTAAACAAAATTAGTTAAAGGTGAGTATTTTAGTTCTAAAGAGCCTTAAATAAAAGATTGTTGGTTTATACATACATACAATAAAGTGGCTGTTATTAGATTATTTGTATGAGTAGTTACATCTACATATATCTATTTAGACTATATATAGGCTTAAGGAATATTTTTATACAAATAAATATATATACAAATAGGAGGTTTTTCTGTTTACGTCCTTTAGTGTTAACCCTCTGAATCCTTACACGTGACCTTCGGGTGGTGCTAAGAGCAGTCCCTGGTGGGAGGCTTCGGCCGCGGCTTGTCACCACCCTCCGGGCTGGGCCAGTGCGTGAAGCGATTCTTTCGTGTTTCGTAATGTGGTCCGTAGAAGCCATCTACCTTCTAGGTCTTCATGCCCCATCTTAGACCACATAGTCACATACACATCAGGTGAGATTGTAGTCAAATAAAGGCTTTTCTGGGATAAAAAATATGACACCAGAGTACTCTTAGAGTAAGACTCAAGTAAGGTGTCTTTGGCTTTGTCTGTATGTATTTATGTATGCTTAGATCTTAAATACTATGGAACGGATTTTAATTCATTTTTTTTTATTAGATTGAGTGAATAAAGGCAAAAATTTTTAAACGTAGGTACTTTTAATAAAATCCATGAAACGCGGGCAGCGCCGCGGGGAGTCACTAGTTTATTAATAAAATGTAATAATATGTTTTCTAGCAAATATTAAATTACTTGTTTAAAATGTAACAAAAAGAAAAACAACCCGTCAAGGGTGAGTAAAACATGTATGATTATCAGAGGTTCCGTGTTATTTAATAATAAAATGAATTTTTGGAAATACTAAAATGTCAGAAGTATAAGGAACATGTTAATGAAAATGTTATTAAGGTATGTTAACAAACAAACTTATCTAGCATTTATCCTACTAATAATATAAACGACAAAGTTTGTTAGGATGTGTATGCATGTTTGTTGTTTACTCACAAAAAACTACTGAATTGATTAAACTGACTGGGCGTAGCGGGTTCGATTTTCGCCGAGGGGTCAAGAGTCTGTATGTTGTGCAACCATTTTTTCTTGGTCTGGCTGTTAAATATGTATAGTAAAAAGATATATAAATGTTTGTCTATTATATTAAGTATATGAGATGTAGTACCCGTAACACAAGCTTAAAGCTTTCCACGGGGCTAGATGTCGTTGTGTGTATTGTCCGGAAATATTTATTTATTTTGATGTAACTATATAATAATATTAGCTTATACATATTATCAGCTGTTTTGGAAGGAGCCTATATGTTGGCTACTTCCAAAACAGCGCTAAAATACCACTTTTCACGGAAAAATAAATTATTGCCAGCAAAGCCCGATTAGGATCAAATTTTGCACGAAAATAGCTGTTTCCTAGTAAAGGATAAAAAGTTACTTTCAACCGCGGCAAAATCTATAACTAGGCGGGCAAAGTCGAGGGCGGACATTGTTCTGTACATGCGGGAGAATTGGAATACTAATGTAAAATAAGGTTTTAAAATTTGCCTGGAAGAAATAGCTCTTATGCGATAAGGCCGCCCTATGTACATACTTCTTCCTTTAATGTGCATTTTGTATCTATTGTTTTGTTTTGGTGTACAATAAAGTTTTGTTGTTTTTTAAAATAAATAGTTCGCAGATACTAATTATAAAATTAATATTAATACAATATAAATAAACAACATACCCTAAAGGTGAAGGAACTCCAAGACACCACAGTTGTGTCAACTTGGTCCTTACTTAACTACTCGTCCTTAAGTTCTTTTGTCCCAATAGAAAGCAAAATGTCGCGAGTAATTAATCTACTTTTTCCAATCGCATGTTTTTCTGAAGTTTCTTACTCCCTGAACAAATTAGACCCAAATTCCAAAACTTTGAATTCTGGAAGTGAAGTGGAATCAAGTAATACATTAAGTGTCATTAAAGAAGTTAATATGAGTTTAGGCCCCAATGTGACAAATGGCGACAATATCACACAGAATCTATCAAAAGAACATTCTAAAGGAGAAAACATTGCAGATGAAGACTATTTCGGTTTATTAAAAGAAATTCCAAACACCGAAGACAATGTAAACTGGAGTTCTGTTCACAACTTTTCAGCACCGGGAAGTCAGTTGAACTATTTCATATGTATCTTGAACACAGTACTCAAAGTGATAAGCGCCACAAGTGCACTAATTAATCCACTCTCAACAAATAGCACTCAATTAATACAAAGCTTGGGACACAAATCAGAGGAGCATACAGTCAACTCCAACGGATATATATTAGGTCCTTACATATGAAATTGGCGTTTTGTATGGGAGGAACAAAAAGTCGAATATTTTTTAATATAATATATTTAATTAATCAAAGTATGAACCATTATTTTCTATGCACTTTTGCCATCTTATAGGTAGTTCATTGATCCCTTTACTAAAAAAACCAGTCGGACGGGAATCAATAAAATCTTTGAAGGCGATTTGGACTGCCCCATCGGAGTTGAATTTTTTCCCTTGCAAGAAGTTATCCAAATTTCGAAAAAAATGGTAATCTGTTGGAGCAAGGTCCGGGGAGTACGGAGGATGTCTTAGACTTTCCAATTGAAGCTCTTCTAATTTAGTAGCCGTCTGTTGCGCAGTGTGTGGTCTAGCGTTGTCGTGAAGCAGCAGTGGCGTGGAGCGATTGACCAGCCTAGGTTGTTTAGCCGCTAGCTTTTCCATCATGGTTTGCAATTGCTGACAATAGACATCAGCCGTAATAGTCTGGCCAGATTTGAGAAAACTGTAATGAACAATACCGGCACTAGTCCACCAAACGCTTACAAGTAACTTTTTTGGGGTTAATTTTCGCTTGGGGCAGGATTTGGCTGGCTGGCCAGGATCCAACCATTGCGCTGAGCGCTTCCGATTATCGTAAAGAACCCATTTTTCATCACAGGTAATGATTCGGTTTAAAATACCTTCATTATTGTGCCGGTTTAGTAATGTAACGCAGCAGTCGACGCGCGTTTGCCGGTTTGCTTCAGTCAATTCGTGAGGTACCCACCTTTCAAGCTTTTTAATCTTCCCAATTTGCTTCAAGTGAATTAAAACAGTTTTATCACTAACACCGCAGCCTGCAGCTAACTCGGACGTGGTTTGCGATGGATCCGCTTCCACAATAGCCTTCAACTCTTCATTATCAACTTGAGTCTCAGGCCGTCCACGGGGCTTGTTCTGCAAGTCGAAATTTCCAGAACGAAAACGTTGGAACCAAAAACGAACTGTGTTTTCTTTTGCAACACGACCGCCATACACATCATTCACCCTTCGAGTTGTTTCCGCAGCACTAGTGCCACGGCGGAACTCGTACTCGTAAATAATGCGATATTTTAAGTTTTCCATTTTGTAAAATGAGTGACGCAAACAGAAAAAAACAGAAGAAAAAAAACAAATGAATGACGATCATCGAAGCACAAATACATGAGTCTATAGCTGTACAAATTTGAATTTGGAATTCCTTACCAAAGAGGAGAAATTTGTGATTAAAGTGGCCAGTACGAAAAACGCCAATTTCATATGTAAGGACCTTATACTAACGCTCTTCAGGATACCAGGAAAAGGGCCTTCTGTGCTTATCTTCCACGGCCTTTTCGCTAACTCAGATGTCTGGCTAACACAAGGACAAGACTCCCTTGCGATCGTCTTAGCATCTTACGGATACGACGTTTGGCTCGGCAATGCTAGAGGCACAACCTACAGCCGAAAACATGAAAATCTCTCAACGACTGATCCCAAGTTCTGGGACTATAGCTGGCATGAAGTCGGGATTGAAGACTTAGCGTTTAGCATAGACTATATCTGCGAAACAGCTGGCGTACCCCGACTAACATACATTGGCCATTCTCAGGGTACAACTATTGCGTACGTTCTACTGTCAGTAAAACCTGAGTATAATAAGAAGCTGCTAGGGGCGATATCATTGTCCCCAATCGCGTTTATGAAGCATTTGATAAGTCCAGTAGCTCAGTTGCTGGCAAAATTACGCTTTGAAATACAGGCTGCGTTCGAGGCTCTTGATTTATATGAAATATTCCCACATCGACCACCTTTGACTACTGTTGCTACTATATTTAGCTCTTCCAGAATATTAGTTACTATTTTTTATACCGCTATATTCCTTCTTACTGGCTTTGATTATGACCAAATAGATTATGAGCACGCTGAGATTCAGTTGAACCATCTACCAGGTGGAGGCTCTTTGAGACAAGTCATGCATTACTTCCAAAATATCAACAGTGGTTTATTTCAGATGTATGATTTTGGAGCTGGTGAAAATGAGAAAAGATATGGGTCCAAGAATGCTCCCTTGTATGAGGTAGACCGGATTACTGCAAATATGACTTTGATATATGGAGCTAATGATTGGTTATCGAATTTTGAGAAGGATGTTAAGCAGCTAATTGATCAGCTTCCTGTTTCACCTGAGGTTATAAGAGTGGGTTTTGATAAGTTTAATCATTTTGATCCTATATTCGCGAAGGACGTTAAGACATTGCTTAATAATAATGTAGCAGATTTGGTGAAGAAATATAATTCTTAGATGATAGTTTGTTTTATTTGTCAGGAATATTACGTGTGATAAAGAACTTGCTTCTAGTTTATTTTATTCATTAATTTACTTATACAATTGTTTTCAATTATCTTTAAGTTATTTAGGACATTGTTAAGCATACCCTGTGTATGCATAAAATATTCTCATTGGTGCCTTCCACAAAGTATTTAAAACCTAATTTAGTATAATAAATCAATTTAATTATAAGTGTAAATCCTACGGCAATAGGGAAAATGCACGTTTTTTACTGCTTAATATAATAAAATAATAAGATATTATATCATAATCAATATCCTTTTACTGCGCCTGTACTATGACGTCAGGCTAATCAATCAATTCAGAAAATACCTGAAAGTTTGATAAGGTTACCATGGAAACTAATGCGATTCGACATCACATTTTGCGTCGGTCAAGCGTTACGTTTTTGAAATTTGCGAGGGAATATCAAATAGTCACTTTTTGATGATAAAGTGTCACTATGGAATTATTTTTATAAAATTACAAATATATGCAAAAAAAATATAAGAGGAAATTATTGAAATTAAAGGCAAATTTTTTACATTCATTCATTACATTCCATGATATTAATTAGACATTGTTTTTCTCCCACTAACTTTTGCTGTGCCCAATTTGGAAAACCTTGTACAAATATAATGTAAATCATATTAAATACATGAATATAACATTAAACTCAATTAAATACCCAAAACTGTGTAACAGTTGTGTCAACTTTGTGCTCAAACAAGTTTTTGAGTTATTTTGTTACTTTTAAGTTGTTTTTTGCTCATAGTTCGTTTTACTTGATACGGCAATTACTAGGAAATATTTATATAGTTACTCTATATAAATATTTCCGGACAGTCCACCCTTTAACAACTTCTAACCCCGTGTTATGCTCAAAATCTTGTATTACGGGTACTCACATCAGATATACTTAATAGGTATACATATATATGTAGATATATTATGCTACATATCTATCGCCCGGAGCAAGGAAAAGATTTGCAAAACATACATACAAACCAAGTGTTTGTATGTTTTTCCCTCAATCGAACCCATAGCGGGTTCGATTGAGGGAAAAAGTCTTGCGCCTACTATTCCATGATTCATGTTGGTGCATTCAATTATCTGAGTCTATATTGTCCAAACTTCAAAGACAAGTCCTTATATTATAGTATTTCTGTAGAAGCATTATTCGATAACTAACTATAACTACCATAATTTGGAATCGTTAGAACTGGGGCAAGGCGCAGTAATGACAGTCGGTTTCAACAACGATCGACGTATAATTTTACTATAAATAAATGATTATTGATGACTAATTATTAATGACTATTAATGATACAGCTAGACAGTTTCGCTGAATCGTAAATACATAAATTTTAACGTACTCTAATTAAACTGTGTCATCACACAATAATGCAATTAAAAGTTATAAGCTAACTAAAATATGCAAAGAACAATTGAAATATTTTGTATCTAGTTGGTTAATTGTGGTTTAGTGTGAGTTCTGGAAATACGAGGTACTAATTAGAGTTTTATTAATTAATGTTATTTTGTAAATGACAAAGTTGCTTACGTTTAGTTTTAATCAGGAGACTCACTTCCAGTTTATATTTTGTAATATAATAAAGGGCGCTAAAAGACACATACATAATACTGTTAATGTGTTTAACAGTAGATATATGTATGTCTCTTCAGTCCTTGGCGTTGCCAAGTCGGGTAAAAATATTTAGGTTTGAGTATTTGTTAAAGCGGTTTTTCTTTTGTATTGTTTTGAACTCGTTACTTTTGTATGTTTTATTAGTAATATGTAGCCCTACCGCGAGTGGCCTCTTACGACTGTCGGAGATTAATTACAACATTTTGTTATACCATGCATTTGACAGATTGTTACAACTAAAATTTCATCGTTAACTGAATAATATATTAATAAATAAATTAACAGCAACGTCTAGTCTCATAAAAAAATCTAAATTACCACCTAAAATAGTACAATCCTAAACCTGCACTTCTAATAAACTTAGGTAATACCTATAGTACAGTCAACAGCAAAATAAACTAATGAAAAAGGTTCATAAAAAATATAAACAGTAAATAACGTCAAAAGACGGACTATTGTATTTTTTAACAGTTTTCATGAATAAGATTGTGATCACATTTATTTCGATCCTCGGTGTTGGTATTATCATTCAATTTTGACTTATTAAAACTTTAAATAATATTGACACTTTGGTATAACTTGCGACACCTGGCATGTCACACTAGAAGATGTTTTGAAACGATGATTTTGATCACTTACTTTTGCTGTTGACTGTACATTGATGTCCGAAAGTGGCTTGGTGTTTTTATAAAGAAACAGCTAGATTGATTTATCGCCTTCTAAACTGTACATACCAGCCGTAGAACGTCCACTGCTGGACATAGGCCTCCCTCAAAGATCGAAGAAGTTATTTCGGTTGGAAGCGGCCTGCATCCACCGTAAACCCGCAGACTTTATCATCTACTGTCCATCTTGTAAGTGGACGTCTTACGCTGCGCTTGCCGATTCGTAGTCTCGAGTCGATAACATTCCGGTACCAACGGCTATCCGTTCTGTCCACTGCCATTTCATCAAACTTTTTTTTATGTCAGATAAGCCTCTATTTGGCCACAATCTCACCTGATGTAAAGTGAAGATGTGGTCTAAGATAGGGCACGAAGACCTAGAAGGTAGATGGCTTCTCCGGGCCACATTACGAAACACGAAATAATCGCTTCACGCACTGGCCCAGCCCGGAGGGTGGTGACAAGCCGCGGCCGAAGCCTACCACCAGGGACTGTTCTTAGCACCACCCGGAGGTCACGTGTAAGGATTCAGAGGGTTACCACTTACGGACGTGAACAGACACAACCTCCAAAAACAAAACTATTATGTCTGTAGAACCTGTCAGAGCCTATATCCGAGATTGTATCCCAAGAAAGATAAAATAAGACAATTGTTTTATTCGTTACAGAATACCCAATTTAACTATTTAAAATATTCTGTTTACAAGCAATAAAGTAATTTGCTAATTATTTAGCCGACGACTAAGCGAGTCACGTTGACAAACTAACTAGACTTTTAACTAGGACTAATTGTCGCTCAACTCAATACAACTCCGAGTTCATGCACACGGTCGGAAATATTACAATGATGTTGATAATTACAATATACAAATATTTTAATGTGTAATATATTAACTTGACAATGTTATATTAATTTAAATACCATTATTAATATATGAAATTAAGTTTGTTTTTTTGTATAATGAATAATGTTTTTATTCTATTTCTAGTTTCTATTAGGTTCTATAGATATTAATTTGTTGTTTATTTTATAACACTGCACCGTTTAGTTATTTGCTGCTAATTTTCCTCTCCATCCTAATTAAGGTTGTCTGGAAGCAATTTATTTAAGCATAAATGCAACCCATTGCGCATTTTGTATAAAGTTTTAAGTCCCTTTTGTATAGAACTAAACTAAATTTTACAATATGTTTTACAAAAATGTTGATATTTCTTCATTATGCATATTTCCAAGGAGAAAGTGATTGCATAACATACAAACACTTGACCCCTCGGCGGGAATCGAACCCTAGCTCACCACGCCATCGTGTCAGTAAATTATTTATTAATTAATTAATTTATTCAACAATATTGCTTACTCTATCATATTATGTGTATTGATGTAATGGTATTTGGTTTGAAATAAACGATTTATGATTTGGATATTATTCGAACCGAGGTTTCCAGCCATGCAGCACACCCGCTAAGTTATTCAGTCGGTCGGCATTCGCCAATCCGCTGTTTCCTTCAAATCTACATTTTGTTTCGAGATTTTCGGAATTGCATTGTGCTGGAACTTTCAAAGAATTCCGTTTTATATTGTTGCGCTGTGGCTTGTTTTGTTCAACTGTAACATTTGTTTGCATTATAGTCTCGTGTATATTCAGATATTTATATAGAAATAACGCGGGTCACCGAAATTAAAAACAAATATTAAATTTAATAACTCTGTAACATGACATTGCACGCCATCTTGGTAATATCTTAAAGCATTGTTATTGTATGTGCAATATTGTTATTTCGGCACAGTAACTTGCGCCATGATCACGGTTGAACTGAAGCTGCAGCGATTATAGATTATATCGGGAAACTCAAATGACATCTCATCCCGTTATCTTAATATATATAAATCTCGTGTCACAATGTTTGTCCTCAATGGACTCCTAAACCACTTAACCGATTATAATAAAATTCGCACACCATGTGCAGTTCGATCCAACTTGAGAGAAAAATCACTCTTTCCGTCTACTCCTACTGGGCGCTCCTACTGGTAGGAGAACGAGGACTACAATGTCCTCGTTCTCCTACCATATCCTCGTACTCCTACTAAATATGTCCTCGTTCTCCTACCATATTCTCGGACTCCTATTAATGTACAGTAATCTGCATATATTTGTTATATGTACTCGTATAGAGTAGAACACATGTAAGATGGGTCACCAAAATAACCCTTGACACTTCCCATGATAACAGACCTCTTTAGATAACGGATCTCTTTAACTATTACAACTGCATTAAATGCATTACATCTCATTTTGCACATTTGTCAAGTGTCAGTTAAACAATAGGTAGTCATTGTTTACGTCATTCAATGAAACCACCATAACTGAATCAAACTGAATTGAATAATTTTTATAACAAAATGAGCTTAAATCAGGATAAACCTGAGTTCATAAAGAGAAAAGGTGGAACTATACTACTATATGCAGGTTACCAGTTTTATAAGCAAAAAATGTATACAAATGGAAGTGAGATTTGGCAATGTTGCCAATCTAAGATCAAATGTGTTGCCGTCAAGTGCCGAGGATCGATTACTGTGCAGGTAAGACATAAACAAGCTATTCCTAAAACATAGGCAACCTCCGTGGCCAGTATCAAGGATTCAAGTGTTAAAAAATTACCAACAAATTCATTTTAATGTTTATTCCAAAATGGAGAGATACTGAAAACTGTCAGTCATTTGTGTGAAGCTAATACATTGAAAAATGAAATAGATTTAGCCCTATATGCTGCAAGAGTAGAGGCTGAACAATCCGATACGCCAATACCAAAAATTTACAAAAGAAATACTGCTCCTCTCAAAGATCGCGGGATCAATTTAGTTGAAAAAGTACCGGAACTTAGAAGTATTAAAACAAGTTTATATAATTCTAGATACAAGGCAATTGGAGCTGAAAAGATATTATTTGATGATCTGAAAAAAGTTCAGATCCCTAAGAAATTTAATCATTTCCTTTTAGGAGATTATATCGGTGATACTCGAATTATAGTATTTGGAACAGAGCAAGGGTGTCAACTACTTGAAAGTCTTTCAGAATTTTTTATAGACGGTACATTTAAAAGTTGCCCAAAACCGTTCAGCCAATTGCTCATTATACACGGCGATCGTCAAGGCCCTTCTCATGAAACGAATACAGTCCCTTTAATTTTTGCATTAATGCCAGACAAAAAACAGCATAGTTATGCCATTGTTATAGAAATTATTAAGTCACAAGTTCCCGGATGGAACCCGCAGAAAATTCATACCGATTACGAAAAATCCTTAATAAATGCACTGTTAGACGAATTCCCTGCAAGTGTGGTTAAAGGCTGTTATTATCACATGACAAAGGCCTTGTGGAAAAAGAGTAAGGTAATTAAAATTAAAAATAAAGTTCAACGAAGATTTGTAGCTCTTTGTACTGCCCTTTCGCTGCTGCCCGCTAATTGCATCGAAGAGGGTTGGTTCTATATTCAACAGCAGTTTAGGCTTCTTGGCCCTGATACTAAATTAGATATTTTCTTTAAATATTTCCAAAAGACATGGATGAAGAATGATTTCCCAAAAACGTGGTGTGTATTTGAAGAAAGGCACAGAACTAACAATGTAGCTGAAAGCTGGAATTCAGTCCTAAACAGGGAAGTCAAAAATGTTACTTTATTAAAATTGCTGAATTTTCTCGAAAAGGCTACAGCCGACAAAGATGTTCCGACAGCACGGCGTCGAGAGGATCTCGTCACCGATACATTGATTATGAATACACAAATGTATCTTTTACATGACGATATTAATGTTGGTACTTTTTTGGAAATGCTCCGATGAATTTGTAAAATTTCGATTTCAGTAAATTACATTATTAAGCTTATTGTACTTATTCCAAAAGAAAAAAAAAATCACGATAGGAGTACGAGGACATTGTAGTCCTCGTTCTCCTACCAGTAGGAGCGCCCAGTAGGAGTAGACGGAAAGAGTGAGAAAAATTCGAATAATTTCCGGGAAATTTTTATACCCGTGCGACGCCGGGGCGGGCCGCTAGTAAATCTATATAGTATAAACATCATCATCACCCTATTAACGTTCCCACTGCTGGGAAACAGGGACTTCTCTCTTGGCGTGAGAGATAAGGTCTTAATTCACCACGCTGGCCAAGTGCAGGTTGGTGACTGTCACATGTTCTTCAAACTATTTAAAGGAACATGCCGGTTTCCTCACGATGTTTGCATTCACCTTTAAAGCACGTCTTTAAAGCGCACATAAATTACTCAAGAAAATAAAATCCAGAGGTGCGTGGCGGGGTTTGAATCCACGACCTTCGGAATGAAAGTCGTGTCCTCCCACTTAGCCAACACGGCTTATATAAACATATAAGTTAAACCAAAACAAAAATCGGAAATTACTATCTTGGATGACCGACATGACCGTTGTGCGTTTTAAGCAATTCAATATCTTTATTTCAATCTTATATCCATTTAGTAGGAATAAGATCTCGATTTTTTTTATTAAAACATATTGTTTGTCTATTCACATAAATTCCCGTATCAACTGTTTTCCTAGGCTTTTGCAGGGAGGGATCTAGGAAACGAGAGACTAGTAGCTCGTTACGTAATGAATTGTTGAGACCATTTTATTATATGGCACAGAGAGACATTGTTATAATAATTATAATAAAAAAATGCATTAAAATCTGTCGAGAACTTAACAAGATATTAGTAGTAAAAGCAGTAGCAACATGACAGTGAAATTATTTATTTATTTATTCATAATCATCAATTCAGATGTATTTCAAAATGTATCAATTCTGGTTTGATGGTTAAGATTTGTTTAAAGATTGGTCGTGCCCTTTCTATGGGTAAAAAACAAATAAAAACAATAGGCCTTCAATTCTTTAGGAGGGCAATTCTAGTGGTTATGAAAAAAATGAACCATGAAATGATGATGATGAAATGAATGAAGATAAGGTTATAAATGGAATTTGTTATTATAATAGTCGTTACAATAATAATAATAGTCATAATAGTCATTTATTGATAAAATATGTATTATGCGAGAATTGTCTACCAGGTAATTTATACTAATATTATAAAGTTAAAGAGTTCGTTTGTATGATTGATTGTTTAATAACTACTAACTGCTGGTCCGATTTTCATAAGTCATAATCATTAATTCATTGATTTATTTATTTAAACATTCATTCATTCATTTTACAAAGTTCTTAAAAAATATTTTAGTCACATCGAAATCAGACTTTACTTTTATTTATGAATATTACAAAAAAATGGCTATACCTCTAGGTAAATATTTCATTATAAGATTAAATTTAATTAAACATAACATTAAAAAAATACAAAATTAACGAGGAAAGCTATTACGGTACTAATAGGCTAATTTTTACATCAGGAAAATACATCCTTTTGCTGGAAAATCGATAAAACACAGGTATTTCCGTAGCGCAAAAAGCTAGTACTAAATAAAAGCTCAAACTATTGGTCTCATGAACAGTCTCAGAGTCGCTCAAAGAGCTATGGAGAGGGCTATGCTCGAGGTTTCTCTACGCGATCGAATTAGAAATGAGAAGATTTGTAGAAGAACGCGGGTCACCGACATAGCCAAACGAATTAGTTCTTTGAAGTGGCAGTGGGCAGGATATATAGCACGCAGAACAGATGGTCGATGGTGCCGAAAAGTTCTTGAATGGAGACCACGGATCGGCAAGCGCAGCGTGGGACGTCCACCAACTAGATGGACGGACGATCTGGTGAAGTGAAGTGACACGGTGGATGCAGGCCGCTGCCAGCCGAAACTACTGGAGATCTTTGAGGGAGGCCTATGTCCAGCAGTGGACGTCTTACGGCTGAGATGATGAGGATGATGAAATAAAAGCTTATATAAATACATATCATCTCGCCCCACGTCCATCCCTGTGCTAGGATCTGTTACGCAAGAGGAAGGCCATAAATTCGGGGCTCGTGACCTTGAAACATTGGCTGCGCGCCAGGACGGAGCTAGGACGCAAGTGGATTGTGTTTTTAATGGTATTAACGTAAACATTCTACTTTTACAAAGCTACTTTTGACCTTACGAAACTGCAAAAAAAGCTCTGTTGGCTATTCGGGAGCACTCTCGACTTTAATTCCGAAGGTCGTGGGTTCCTCCACGCACCTCTGGAATTTTCTTCTCGAAAAATGTATGTGCGATTTAAACGCGTGCTTAAACGTAAAGTCAAACGTCGTGAGGAAACCGGCATGTTCTGAGAACTTTGAAGAGTTTTAACGATATGTGACTTTCACCAATCAGCACTTGGCCAGCGTGGTGTATTAAGTCCTATATCTCTCGTCAAGAAAGAAGTCCCTGTGTCTCAGCAGTGGGAACGTTAATAGGGGTACTTTTGCTTATAAAGCGGCCGAATTGGTAACCAAAGGGACAAACTACAGTAGGCCAGAAAGGTAATTGGAATTATAGTAGGCAGATGGTCGTTGTGGCCGAATAGTTCTCGAATGGTGAAAGATGGTATGACAAGCAGTAGACGTTTTACAGCTAAAATGATGATGATAAAAAATATATTCTGGGAACAATAACCGGTTATATTATTTTGTATAGATATGGAATTTAACACAATAGTATAATTATTACTCTTTATTTACATACTTACAATACTTATTGCGTTCATTAACTTATTTTTAAAACAATGAATAATTTAATGAAAGCAATAGTTGCATTTAAATTTATTATAAAATGCATGAAAATAATTAAAAACACATTTTATTAGAAAAACTAGTTGACCCCAGCAAACGTTGTTTTGCAAAATGCAAAATAGATAGTACCCGATTCTCAGACCTACTGAATACGCATATAAAATTTGGTAAAATCGTTTCGGAGGAGTACGGTAACTAACATTGTGACATGGACATTTTATTTATTAGATGTACATACATATGTATACCATTGGTTGCTCAAATAGACATTTTTACAGTTGGGTATATTTCAATGATAATCACCTGGTATCTTTTATACATATTAACTAGCTTTGCGCCCCGGCCGGCGTTGCCCGCGCTTTTGTATATTCCTGCGGGAACAATGTATTTACCGCGGTAAATACAAGCTTATTACCTTCCTCGGTAAATGGTAGATAGAATAGAATAGAAAAATCCTTTATTACACACACCATTATACAAAAATACAAAAATTTTAAAAATTAAATTAAACCTAGCATGCGTAATGGCCGGTCTTATTGCTTAAAGCAATTTCTTCCAGACAACCTTTGTATGGAAATATTATATCAGGAAGGTTGTGGACGGCGGTGGTAGACAAAAATTAACAAAAATAAAAACAGAAACTTACTCTAACTTATATTAATCCTATTACTACTATTGCCAATACTAAAAGTGAAGAGTGGTAATAAATATGCACATAATATAATAATAACTATTTATGCCGAACTGTTTAGGTAGAATATTTTTAGTAAATTTTTGAAAGAGTTAAGAGAAGGAGCTTTTGTTATATCAGCAGAAAGATAGCCCACTGATTAATTCAAACAAATAAACTCTTCAGATTAATAAAATTTTCCTGTTACGTCTGTCTGTCTTATGTTCGGGATTTAGTTAAAAGCTACAAAAAAGATCTTTATGCAGTTTTCAGCAATATAAAGAGTTATTGAAGAGTAATGTTTTGCTGTATTTAAAAGTGTAACTTGTTAAGAATGTGTGAGAATTAGTTTAATTATGATGATAATTAAGGAGTCGGGGAAAAATCAAATTGATTTCGAAGGTTTTGTTTATATGTAAATATTTTTTATTTATTTCAGTTCAGTTTCTTGTAATTGGAAGTGTTTGTATGTTCTGCAACCTCCTGGGTCTGGGTGTATGTCTATTATATTAATTATATCATATGTCTACTACCCGTAAAGTAGTTTTTTATTTAGTATGGTCATTATTATGAACTCTTCTAAACAAAATATTTCATACACGCGGACAGTTGCATTTGCAATTTTAGTAGCTAATATTTATATTGTAATTAAAAATTTCCGTCGAAATATTATCTCAATTTAAATTAATTACTGTTTTCATTATCATTCTAAATACCGTGTTAACATAAACAGAAACATCCGTAAACGAAACGTCATTTCCGGCTGTACCGGAAGTAACCCACCGCTACATAAATCGGGCGACTTAACCCCGCGTTATGTTGTACTTAATTACTTAATCTACGTTTAAGTTAGATTTATAAGGGTTGTGTGTGGTTATCTAAGCTGGGTTATGCTACATCAGATTTACTTGGTGAAATTGAAAAAGTTGGTTTAGAGATTTTGTCTCTTGTCTACACTAAATAATAATAAATAAATAAATATTTGCGGACAATCCACACAACAGCATCTAGCCCCGTGGTAAGCTCTAAGCTTATGTTACGAGTACTAGACATTATGATATACTTAAAATAATAGGCATACATAATGTATAGATATATTTTATTATACATATTAAACACCCAATATACCAGCTATACGAATTTGTTAATCTGATTTTGGAATTCATTACCGAAGAGGAGATATTGCAGATCAAAGTGGACAGTACTACAAAACACTATATGTATAAACAAGTAAATAAAGTTCGATACAAAAGAACTTGAGCTTATAAAAAAATCTTTGATTGCGTTTAAATTTTTCTTCAAATTAAAAAAAAGTCCAGCAAAATGGCCTAACTTTAATATTGATAGTATTTCTCACTAGGTACCTCACCGTAAAAATTACGCACTGAATTGAGAACACCTATGTAATTTTTTTTGTACTTTGTATTTTATTTTTGACGTGCCTAAGTTTTATAAAACTAAACATTGGAAATAAATGTTTTTGTATCTTGTATCTAGAACCTCCGCCTTATGGAATTCAGTTGAAAATAAAAATGATGACGGTAAGTTAATATATAATATAATCAATTCACTAGGAATTAGAAGTATGTATTTTGTAGCAGTACCCATAAATACAAAAGTAATTTGGCAAGGGAAATTGGTTATGCAAATTCTTGTATATATCGCTGCTACTAAAATATGTTACTTTGGTATCATAATAACAATCACATGCTGTATGTAAGTCAGTTTTATTTGCATGGGAAAGTTTCATGGCGTCTTAAAGATAGAAAAATGTTACGTTACAAGTTTTTTTAATCGAGAAAGAGGCGTGTTATTATGGAACTGTCTGTCTGTTTGACTGCCTCGGTGGCGCGGTGGGCGAATGCCCGCTTGCAGAGCAAGAGGTAGCGGGTTCGATTCCCGCCGAGGGTAAAATTGTTTGTATGTTCTGCAAGCACTTTTCTCCTTGGTCTGGGTGTTTAATATGTATAATAAAAATATCTATATATGTATGTATATTATGTTAAGTATATCAGATATCTAGTACCCGTTACACAAGCTTAGAGCTCACCACGGGGCTAGATGTTGTTGTGTAGATTGTCCGGAAATATTTATTTATTTATTTATTTATAGCACCTAAATGTATGAAGCGATTTTAATTCATATTATAGGTATATTCATACAGCTTTGTTTTGTATGAAAGGTAACTTTGGCGAGAGTTTTTAGATGGTTCAGCCGTTTAAAGGTAAAGGGGATGAAAGTGGAGATGTAGAACCGAGTATCTGCATAATATCTAATATACTCGAGTGGGGTCTCAAATGAAAGCGCATCACGTGCACATTACAAAGTAATATAATGTTTAGATATTTACGGAAACTTAGGTATTAGGAGTATTTAAAAAAAAAATAAGATGATTTGCTTTATTTGTTATGTGATTTTCATTATATTATTCATTCATATAGGGTTGAAATAGGGGTTCATATAGGTTTTATCTGTTCACGTCCATAAGTGGTAACCCTCTGAATCCTTACACGTGACCTCCGGTCGGTGCTAAGAACAGTCTCTGGTGGTAGGCTTCGGCCGCGGCTTGTCACCACCCTCCGGGCTGGGCCAGCGCGTGAACGATTTGTTCGTGTTTCATAATGTGATCCAGATAAGCCATCTACTTTCTAGGTCTTCATGCCCCATCTTAGACCACATTGTCAAGTTACATCAGGTGAGATTGTGGTCAAATGAAGGCTTATGCGCGTGTAAGGCACTCTTATTCCTTCGGCGTCAAATGTTAATACAAACTTTCACCTTTATAATATTAGTATATATTGGTAGGTAGGCACCCGTGCGATCGGGAAGGGTAGTTAACTTGATAATAAATTGTTGGTGTTTCGAGTTATCTACACAAACCATTAATTACACCTGACGTCATTTAATGTTAAATACTTTTTTTTTTATAGGAGTTAGATCTATGTTTGTCTCACAATCTCACCTGATGGAAAGTGTCGATGTGGACGAAGATGGAACACATAGATCTAGAAGGTACCTTCACTCTTGTCTCGAAGACACTCCGGTTGTAGTAATTAGGAAATACAGCAGCAGGGAGCGAATTCCACACCTTTGCCGTGCGAATTATAAAGGTGGATGAGAATCGCTTAGTTCGAGTGGAGGGAATATCCACTAAATAAGGAAGTTTTGTATAAAATAAATATTTCCAGCCATAACCCCATTTATCCACTCTGAAATTTGAGCGACATGAGTGTGCGGAAAATACCGGTTATTTTTAACGAAGAGCTTTTCATTTAAAAAGTTTCTACAGAGCAAACAATGACAATAAGTTGTCAAGTGAATCAGTATACCTCTATACTAGATTGCGGAGAAATATTGTACATATATATAAATAATAATGAATAAATCCGGACAATCCACACAACAACATCTAGCCCCGTGGTAAGCTCTAAGCTTGTGTTACGGGTACTAGACATCTGATATTATTATAAAACAATAGGTATTCTGTATAGTCCAGCTGTCAGACCGTCCTTAACTACTGGACAACTATTTTTCGCTTTATCAATTTAAGAAACTGCCAAGAAATAGAGCAACAAATTTCCAAAATCAAATTTCAATGCCAGTGCAGTGAAGTCATCATCTTGATTTTTCGTTAGCAAGATAAAATAGGTATTTTTTTTAATAATCTCTATGTCGGGTTTAATGTTTTGTTTTTTTAGTCATCTACCCTGTTACTAAAACACTAATTGGACTAAAATTCAAGGTAACATTCATAAAATTGCGATAAAGTATGGATTCAGACGTTATTTTGCGTTAATCCAATATAAATACATGTCAAGTTAACTATTTTTAAATCAATCTGAATGATTTGAACCCGTTTCCTAATGGCTTCAAGTTTTTACTGACTTATTAAAGCAAAATATTAGTTAAAAAAAGGTCTCTTACAAACAAAAACGAACATAAAGTGAGTTTTTCAAATTCTAGCAACATAAATTCTAATGTTTGAAGATCAATATTTCAGCTGCATTCTAAATAAATTGGTTAAATTTTCATTTACAAAAAAGTATTAAAAGCTCTCCAACTCGAGTTTTTGCTATTCAAACTATAAAAAACAACGTTAAATCCACTCAAGTTGATTCCAACATACAAATCAAAGGAAATAAATTACATTTTTACAAGGATCCGGGATGAAAACTCGGCATGGAAGTTTTTTGGCACAGGATCGCTATAAAGTACTTTCAGCTAGCTCACTGCAACATCTACTGAGGGCAAGTGTAACAAATTAACGCTATAAAGGTGTCCTCGAGTGAATATGCCGGTAGAGGCCCTGGTGTGCCATGAGTCTTTTACGCATTTTCTAAATGTAAATACATATATTATGTGATTGACAGCTGTGACGTGGTAGCTACATAGCTGATAAGCGATTGTCTTCCTTAGCAACGTGCAATTTGCAACGCACATATTAAAACTGCGCATTAATTAAAAGTAATTTTCAATTCCATTTTAGTATTTTTGATAAGGTTAATCATAATAAGTGTACCTAAATACATGCATTTTGCCTGATATTTTGCACAGCAATTATTATTGCGGTGGTAATAAATATTTAAGAGTGTTTCATAACCTACCTCTTAAACTGCACAATTTCCAAAGCACAACAGATTTGCTAACATTCACACGAAAATCCGTTAAGTAGGTAGTTGCTGAGAGTATCTAAAACATACAGACAGATCAATGTAATATAGCGGAGGATTTAAATTATATAATGCAGTGAAGTGGACTATCTGAATTTCATCGCGACCATAAAACCTTCAGATCGCGATTTTGGTAGAACTTTCTATCCCGATCTAACTAATGAGTTATAAGGGACGGTGTTCTTTTCAGTGTAAAGTATTTTCACAATGTCACTCTTCATCAATACCATCCTTATACGTCACTTTTGACCGTATTCACCATTTACGTATATATCTATTTCGTAAAGCCGGTTGCGTTTTTACCTGGAAATGTTAGTTTCGTTTTTACCCTGTGATGTATTTCAAAAATGTACAGGCACGTAGAAAAGTTTAAAAACAAAATATAATTTACATATATACATGCTGACACGGTAAAAACATAGTATCGGGAGTAAAAACTACTCTCACTCTCTAGAGATGGCTAGCGATAAGGCCACCCTTTGTACCCTGTTTTTTGATTAAGGTTTTAGTTAAGTTGTAATGATTTTTTTATTAAGTGATAAACCTCACTTTGCAGGTTAAACTATTTTTAAATTTTATGCAGAAAATCGAATTAGGATTAAGTTAATCACGATAACTTTGAAATATTATTATTATGTTGTTATAAATCCTGCTCTTGGTCTGGTTTTAAACAAAAACCCATTCAAATTTCATCTTAACCATATAATAATAAAAAGAAGGAAGAATAAGTAAAAATCTCAGATCAAGGAACCCGTAAAAACCTTTTCAAGTGATACCTGTGTTTAAAACAAGTTTATAATCTGTGGTTTCCACGGACAAAATGAAACCGGTCGTAAATCAGATTGAACGAATGTCGCTCCGAATTAAAAAGAAAAGTTATTTCTAAGCGCTTCATCCTTCGTTCGAGGTTTCAATCAACTTCAGATGGATTGGGATAAAGAACAGAAATCTCTTAAATAAACTTGCAATTGTATTGAAAATCATTAACCCTGCAGTAAGCTTCGAGTAAATCTTTACATCTACGATTTCTAAATCAAACCTATTGAAAAAAGTAGGTAGGTACCTATTATAAATTAAACGAAAAGAGATTATTTAAGTGATTGATTGATTGACATTCACCAACTCGCATTCGGCCAGCGTGGTGAATTTATGCCTAATCTCTCTCGCTAAGAGAGAAGTCCCTGTGTCCCAGCAGTGGGAACGTTAATAGGGCGATGATGATGATGAAAAGCCGTGGTGGCTAAGTGGGAGGAGACTGGACTTTCATTCCGAAGGTCGTGGGTTCAAACCCCGCCACGCACCTCTGGATTTTTCTTCTTGAGAAATGTATGTGCGCTTTATACACGTGCTTTAACGGTGAAGGCAAACATCGTGAGGCAACCGGCATATTCTGAGAACTTTAAAAGAGTTTGAAGGACATTATGTGACATTCACCAACCTGCACTGGGCCAGCGTGGTGAATTAAGGCCTAATCTCTCTCGTCAAGAGAGAAGTCCTTGTGTCCCAGCAGTGGGAACGTTAATAGGGTGCTGATGATGATGATAATTATATAAAGATCTTAAATAGTTCATGTAGCATTATGTAAATATATGAAATAGGTCACGCAATAAAATAATATAATAAGCGTTCACCTTTCCATAACTCAGGCTGTCTATAACATTGTATTCTATTCGGGACATCTGCGTCCCCTGGAATTGTCGCGGCATTGCATATTTCAATTTGAGGGAACAAGGAACACGCCGGTACAATTTTGATACATTACATCAGCTGAACGCGGCTGAATGTTCCGAGTGACAAGGGACATTATTAAAATGGCTTTTAGGTGAATTGTTTCGGTATATTTTGGAAGAAAAATGGGATGAATTTGGTAGGATATTGATCTGTTTAGGGTATTTGTCGCTTTGTGTGAATAGATGTGTTTTAAACTGTATTTGAATAAGAAACATTGGAATCTCTTAGTGAAATCTCTAAATGCAAAAGAACGCGGTCATAGACTTTCTTATATGAGGACCTCTGTGGCTCGGTGGATGGGGGTCAGTCTGAGGCGCAAGAGGTTGCGGGCTCAATTCCCGCTGCGGGAACAAATTTTATACGATCTAGAATTTCTGGTTCCGGTTCTTGGTGTTTTCTATGTATCATTTGTATTTATTTACAAAAAAAATGTATCTATGTAGTATATCAGTCACTAAATACCCTTAGTACAAGCTCTGCTTAGTTTGTGGTTAGGGAATGTTGGTGATTAGTACCGAAATATTTATTTTTAATTTATTATTTATTTCATTGGAGGTCTTGTCTGTTCACGTCCGTAGGTCTTCATGCCCCATCTTAGACCACATCGTCACTTAATATCAGGTAAGATTGTGGTCAAATGAAGGCTTATCATCGATAAAAAGCAAAAAAAAAAATTATTCTGAACGAAAACTATTAATAATAAATCTAAATTTAAAAATTTAAGAAAAACCTCCAATGCCTTAAATTCCTTAAAATAAAACACCATAATATTTAGTAATGTGCACGCGATGTTCTTTCATTTGATACCCCACTCGAGGATAATTTGCAGATTTTCGGTTTTCCTTCCCCACTAACTTTTAAGCGGCTCAACCGATTTTCATGAAGCATGCATAAGAACACCCAGACCAAACTCACTTTTCATTTAAAAAAAACTAAATTGAAATCGCTCCATTCATTCGGGGGCTATGATGTCCCAGACAGACAGACAGACGGACACGTCAAACTTATAACTCCCCTCTTTTTTGGTCGGGGGTTAAAAAGGAACACTGTCGATGCAGGTCGCTTCCAACTGCTTATAGCTAGTAGGCAGAATTATCTACAGACTGACATACATTATGACATTACTAGATTATCCTTCAGACTGGTGACAAAAAGACAGGCCAGTCTCAGTAATAGCGCCCCGTTTTACCCTTTCGCTTCGGAATTCTAAAAAGAGGAAAGGAAAAGAGGATCAAGAAAAAACTTGATAATGCAAGAAATTTTCTGGCGGAAATGGAAAAACGCTCTAACTTGTTTCTTTTGGCCATAAACTCGATTGCATGCACAGTGACTGTTCCTGACTTCCATCTTCACTCAAATTTAGTAGGATTGAGTATCAAAAATAATGTAATAACTATGATTTAATGATTAAACTCTCTATTAACAGTCTT
The DNA here is from genome assembly GCA_929108375.1 of Gymnoscelis rufifasciata. Taxonomy (NCBI): domain Eukaryota; kingdom Metazoa; phylum Arthropoda; class Insecta; order Lepidoptera; family Geometridae; genus Gymnoscelis; species Gymnoscelis rufifasciata. The sequence goes on from OV815324.1 coordinate 10,323,802, forward strand.
AAGCTGGGTCCACACTTATATAATTTCGGTGTATCACGATCAGGCGTGTCGTATCGAGTATCCGTATCATAAGTATGGACGCTCATTATATCCATGTCGTATCGTTAAGGCGTATCTTGTAAAAACGCGTCCATACTTATGTGATACTGTATCATGTCACCGTATCGACTTTAACCTTACAGATATGGACGTTTCATTTTTTCTTTCGATCCTTGTATCAAATATTATTAATATTATAGAGCTGCAACGCGTATCCCCTTTGATGATCGCGGAAAAACCGACACAGGATGGTTCGGGGTGTATCACGTATCGTATTACGATACAGTATCAAAATACGTCCATACCACCGCTTGTGATACGCGTATCGGATGCGAAGTGTATCAAAATACGCGATCATTGGAGATCGGGTGCGGATCGGGCCGTATCGGATACGGCATGTATCATTAACGCCAAACTAGCGATCATGATACGCGCCGAGGATACGCGACGGAGATACGATACACCGAAATGATACAAATGTGGACCCTGCTTCAGTGTTTTGCTTTTTAACCCCCGACCAAAAAAGAGGGGTGTTATAAGTTTGACGTGTCTGTCTGTCTGTCTGGGACATCATAGCTCCCAATCGGATGGAGCGATTTCAATTTAGTTTTTTTTTGTATGAAAGGTGAGTTTGACCCGGGTGTTCTTAGACATGTTTCATGAAAATCTGTTAAGCCGTTTAAAAGTTATGGGGGTGAGAGTGGGGAAGGAAAACCGAAAATCTGCAAATATACTAGTGTGGGGTATCAAAATGGAAGCGCATTGCGTCCACATCACATATTATTATGTTGTTTTACATTTAAGGAAATTAAGGCATAGGAATCGGGGTTTTTTCTTAAATTTGAAATTTAGATTTATCTATATAAATAAAAATGAATTGTTGTTCGTTAGTCTGATTAAAACTCGAGGACGGCTGGGGCGATTGAGCTGATTTTGGTTTTAAAATGTTTGTCGTAGTCCAGGGTAGGTCTAACGGTGAGCAAATAAGGAAAAATTGCCGGGAACTTTTTTTACCCGTGCGACACCGGGGCGGGCCGCTAGTAGTTAATAAAATAACCTCCGTTTTAATAGGTTAAAACACACAACATTTATTACATGTAGAAGTAAGTGGAATAAATACAATTGGTGTATTTTCAGTAACATTTCCTTCCTCGGCTTCACATCCATCTTCCGAGCAATCCATCTCCTGCCACGGTATAAACCTGGGTCCTTATAAACTGCCTTAATATACGAATAAATAGAATTAGAGTTTCTGTTTGTAATGTTAACATAAACGGTTTCTCGCTTTTGTCCGCTGGTTTGCTTCGGTCATGTATAACCTAACCCGCTTATGCGAATTAGTTAACTAACCCTATTCTAAGATAACATGCCGCTAGGATTCTTTTGTAGAAAAAATACATGCTGAAATAGAATATGTTTGCTACCCATTTTGCATACGAACGTAAATTTGAAATTTAAGAAAAACACCCGATTCTAAAACATTAGTTACCTTAAAAGCAAAAAATTATAAAACACAATATTCTTTATTAAAACACCAACAACATGAAAAATAGAACAGAGAGGAATTTGCATATTATTCATATTAAAATAAAATAAATAAATAAAAAAAACATATTAATCATAGCTCAATATGAGCTAGGGTAGGTGGCTAACTCCCTCATACCTTGTAACCATTTAAATTGTTTTTAATTTATATTGAGGCGTTACGACTGGACTATTTAACGTCATTTAAAATCTTCAAATGTAAATTCGTTCCACAATATGTTTTTGTCTCATAGTCAAATCAGTCAAATATGTTACCGTTGTAACATACCTACTGGCAACTCTGATAGTTAATAAAGAAGAACGGTAATATACAGATAAAAAAAAAGTGTGTGTGTGTCAGCTACGACGCACGATTGGAGTTTACTCCTTACGAACGATAATTATGATATATATCGAATAGAAAAAAAGGTAAATGAACGCATCTGCTAAAATGATAAGAGAAACAAACATATATCTGTAATTATTCGGATTATTTATATTACTTCAATTAAGCGTATTACATAAAGTATGTTACAAAATAATATAAATAAAATACAGTGAGACTACGAAGTATCGCGCAAAGAGGAGACCCCGAGAATGAGATACGCTGTGTAATGTGTAGAAGCACATAGCCTACATGGACAGGTCAACTTAAAATTAATTAAGCAATTTAGTTTTATTAATTTTAAGTTGACCTGTCTTTGTAGGCTATGTGCTTCTAAGGAAACTAGCAGCACGCCCCGGCTTTGCACGGGTAATTATTCAAAATTGTTTCAAAATTATTTGAATTTTTCTCGCCGTAAAATCCATCCTTAAACTACAACGAATATTTAAAAAAATAAATTGGCTAAATTGGTATAGGCGTTGTTGAGTTATGCGCTTAGCAACACATTTTGCGATTCTTTTTTAACCCCCGACAAAAAAAGAGGGGTGTCATTGTTTGACGTGTCTATCAGTCTGGGACATCATAGCTCCCGAACGGATGAAGCGATTTCAACTTAGTTTTTTTTGTTTTAAACAAAAAAAACTAAGGTGAGTTTGGCGCGAGTGCTCTTAGACATGTTTCATGAAAATCGGTTGTGCCGTTTAATAATTGTGGGGGTTAGAGTGGGGAAGGAAAACCAAAAATCTGCAAAAATCTCGAGTGGGGTATCAAATGAAAGCGCATTGCGTGAACATTACACATTATTATGGTGTTTTACTTTTAAGGAAATTGAAGGATTCGAATCGGGGGTTTTTCTTATATTTTAAATTTAGATTTATTATTTATAAGAAGATTAAGGTAAGAGAAAACATACTATTGATTGCAATGCTCAAATTGGTGTAACCGACAACAAACATAAACTTGGTTCGGGTCAATTGGTGTAACGTTAGTTTTTTGAAGAAAGTTTTTTTTTATATTGGTGTATGTGTTGTTATAATTTTTCGTTCAAGCTAAGAATTAGTGTAAGAGCAATGCTGGTTTGCCAAGATACATACACCAACTTAACCTTCTACGGTCATAGGAATACAACAATTCGACTTAGGTAAATGGATCACATACCTACTCAGTTACAACATAATTTCGACGGATGTCTGCAAAATTCACAGTTAAAATGTGTAGCGTAACTGTATTTTTTAAAGCTAGATTTCTATTATTATGCTATTCAAAAGAGCAAAAAAAAACAATGAAAACTGTATTTTACGTGTTTTGGTGGTTAACCCAATTGAACCTGCAACCGACGATATGTACCTACAATATCTATGCTATATGCTAGGGTTTAGTTCTGAAAATAACTTTTTGAATGGGATTAGTTACCTGTTAACGAATTATTGACTACTAACTAAGCGACAAAATATTATCAAGCGACAATTTTTTTATTTCCGCACACGACCATTCAGTAGGGAGCCGACCCCGCGCGGTAGATTATTTCGTGATCTTAACCCCGCTTATTGTCACAAAACTATAATAGTTAGAGATATGATGTTGGGACGTTTTTTGTAGATAATGTTACGTTCTACAAAGTTGTAATACATCACTTTGTTATTTATTCAATAGTTTTCGCAGCATTCGCGATTAAAGAAAGATTTAAGGTTAAATTTTTCAAAAAAATCGCTTATAGTCACAAAACTATAATAGTTAGAGATATGATGTAACGAAGTTTTTTGTAGATAATGATAAGTTCTACAAAGTTGTAATACATCACTTTGTTATATATTCAATAGTTTTCGCAGCATTCGCGATTAAAGAAAGATTTTAGGTTCTTTTTTTTCACCTTGTGTTACATTATCGGAGTTTGGTAAGGAATCATATTATTTTTGAAAACGAAATATAGCCTATGTCACTCAGGGATAGTGTAGCTTTCGAATGGTGAAAGAATTTTTTAAATCGGTGCAGTAGTTTCAGAGCCTATTCGAGACAAACAAACAAACAAACAAACAAACAAAAAATCAAACCTTTCCTCTTTATAATATTAGTATTTTCCGCACACGACCATTCAGTAGGGAGCCGACCCCGCGCGGTAGATTATTTCGTGATCTTAACCCCGCTTATTGTCACAAAACTATAATAGTTAGAGATATGATGTTGGGACGTTTTTTGTAGATAATGTTACGTTCTACAAAGTTGTAATACATCACTTTGTTATTTATTCAATAGTTTTCGCAGCATTCGCGATTAAAGAAAGATTTAAGGTTAAATTTTTCAAAAAAATCGCTTATAGTCACAAAACTATAATAGTTAGAGATATGATGTAACGAAGTTTTTTGTAGATAATGATAAGTTCTACAAAGTTGTAATACATCACTTTGTTATATATTCAATAGTTTTCGCAGCATTCGCGATTAAAGAAAGATTTTAGGTTCTTTTTTTTCACCTTGTGTTACATTATCGGAGTTTGGTAAGGAATCATATTATTTTTGAAAACGAAATATAGCCTATGTCACTCAGGGATAGTGTAGCTTTCGAATGGTGAAAGAATTTTTTAAATCGGTGCAGTAGTTTCAGAGCCTATTCGAGACAAACAAACAAACAAACAAACAAACAAACAAAAAATCAAACCTTTCCTCTTTATAATATTAGTATAGATAAACGTTTTGACTTTGACTTTGACTTAATGTATTCCATCTCATTCTTTTACACGTTCAATTCTACAGTAACGCCTCAACTTTTCGTTTTACACTTTTGATTTTACTCCTCATAAAATTTCCGTACCGGGCCTTATAACTCAAATCGTTTCCTAAGGAAACTCCAAACATTAAAATAACCTGATAAATACACGGAAAATCATTTGCTTTAAAAAAACATCTCTATTTAATAACTGAATCTGATCTAAATACCATGTTTATTTATAACTAACAACGCAAGACAACTTTTCGTCGAAATAAATGTATTTCTTCCTACAACGCCCGCTTCAAAATTCCACATAAAGAATTAGGCCTCATTGTTAAAACTTATTCACTCAGAGCGTGAACTGCACAACAAAAGTTCACTCAGCCCGCATCCACTATAATTAAGTAGTTGGTGTGTCTGTTAGTTTCGTAGTTTTCGCTGCATTGTAGTTTGCTGCAAATTCATTTGCCTGCCAAATTCAGCTAGGTACTGAGCGATTTTCGTGTTCCAATGTTTAATATCTAAGTTTAACCGCTTAAACTTAAATATTCTCTAACTCGTGTTTGCTCGCAAATTTTAGCTTTCAATAGCGTTACGGATTTTCGTTCTGGTCATCGAAATAGATTTCCAATTATTATTAATATGTTTTGCTAGAGAATCCAAGAGTATTTACACTCGTGTTAAGCGCTTAGTTTACGATTTCGTCATGAATACGCAAATAAAATAGCTCAGATAAACAAAATAATATCTTATTTATTTAAAAAAGGGGTTTTGAACACTCCGACTCGATGAATTTAACGCTAAAGAATGTAACTTTATTATGATATTAAATAACTAATAACTAAATTAACGTTGACTGTTTCATAAAGTGATTGAGATTGAGCAGAATATAATCGTCGACTGATTACTTATATTGCAAAAAAACACAATTATCTAAAAAAAAAGTGAAATTGGACCATCATCATCATCATCATCATCCTGCCCTTGCCTCACATGTGGGATCGGTAATCTCAACACTCACTCTTTTTAAAACATTTTAAAAATTTTCAAACGTTTTACGATGTGCTACAATTTGTTCACTACAGACACATAAAAAGGAGTGCCAAACAAAACACATTTTTTTATGTCAGGTTAAAAAGATAATTTAAAATTAAACACAGCACCTGAAAAGAGATCAATAAAGGCACTTGTACAAGATAGTGCTGCTACCCAACACCCAATATTTATTGCATTAATCTATCGAATCCGCGTTCTAACGTCGTTACTAGTGATGGGAACTATCGATTAAAATTCAATCAAGTTCATCGATACCTTGCTCCAATTTAATCGACGGTCGCCTTTGCTTAACAAACGGTGATTGAAATACCCTCTGATATTATCAGTTTATTGTTTCTTAAATTAAATCGGGTTCACGGTTTGTTTGTTATGGAAATATCCTGCTGTCACGGAATATTTGTTTGTTTTTCAAGACTTAGCTATTATTGAAACAAATAATGAATAGGGTAAAATTTAAAATAGCTCTCGGCATATTTATTAAAGTTTGTTTAAAGTGGTCTTTAAATAAATCCTTGTGTACAAAAATAATCTTCTATATAAATAAAAATGAATTTTTGTTCGTTAGTATGATTAAAACTCGAGAACGGCTGAACGGATTTATCATATCATAGTCTTGAAATGTTCGTGGAGGTCTAGGAAAGGTTTAAAAGGCGAGAAAAAATCGAATAATTGCCGGGAAAAAACATTGATTAAAAACCCGTGCGAAGCCGGGGCGGGCCACTAGTATGTAATAAAAATTGTATGAGCTCATTATTTGTATGTATAATTTATTTATTTATTTATACTTTGTGCACAAAAATAATGTACAGAGGACTTAATGCTAGAAGCATTAACTACCAGTCATCCTATAATTTATAATGAATAGACTTATTTTGTGAAAAAGTATTCTAATTCTTATTTTTTATAAATTTAAGGTGGTCCTTTTAAAAACCTTTACATTTAAGAAGAAGTGCTTCAAATGTTGGGAAGGTTCCATTTAATAAATGTATAATTTTTATTGGTGCTGATGAAATATTTAAATGCCATGATCACTATAATTATACAAAACGCAATACTATGCATTCAGAGTGGTTGACTAATAAATTCAGCTATAAAAAAAAGGTGTGTGTGCGATTCACACAAGATAGAAGTGAAACTTCAGCAAATCGACAAAAGAATGAGAAGAATAAAAAAAAAAACAAAAAAAAAATACTATGCAAAAAGATTTTGTTTGGGCGGTCACCCATCCAAGTACTGGCTTCGCGCAGAGTTGCTTAACCTTGTTAGCGTTTAAGATTGGCTTACCCGACAGGTAAGTCAATCTTATTTCCATTTCCGTTGCATCCGATTTCAAATCACAACGATTCCAAAGAAGTTTCACTTCAATTACATAAAAATAAATATATTCCTATGGCATTTAGTCGAGGATGCTCAAGTCCAGTTATAGTAGACATTCGATAGCCGAAAAAAGAGAGGGAGAGAAGTTTATCGATGATCAAGATACACAATATCGATAAAAATAAATCAGTTTACTTCTTTACCACAACCCTACACATGAATAATTGCACCCGTCTTATTTAGCGGAGTAATGGCGGCCATTTTTAATTTTAATTCCTTTAGCATCTTATGTGCCAGTCTAATGCCATTTTAAAAAATGAATTTACTTTTATGCAATATCATTAGTAAGAGCAATTAGCAACATTAAATATGCAAGGATATCCAAAATTGGGACCAAAACCTCAGCAGTAAATATAATTTAAATTTGAGATTTTGAGGGAAAAAAATATCTAATAACTAAATCTTTTTAAAGTCATTCTTTTGTGGTGTTATATTGATTTCAGAGTTATTTCATAAGATGTGAGAAAATGAGACCAAAAAAGCAATTGATAGCTACCACGTTTATTCCCAAAGCGCTTATGTCGATCAGTCTGTTTAAGGCAACTTCCATTCAAGTTGCCTAAAATACTATATTAATATCAGTCTGCTTTCGAACCTGAAAGTGATACATTACAGTTTATTCGCTCCCTCATTTTCATACAAACAAGTCTGAATATCGCCTGACATTTCATTTTCACTTACGTCTCAGCGAACTCGGGGGGCCGTACCTTTCTCAAGGTGAAAAAAATCCTGCTTAAAATAACAGATCCGAATACTTATCTACACGAGCATTTACCTATCAAATTACCCACCTTACATTTCCCAAAAAAAAGGGTTGGGAAAATCTCCCGAGAATGTGCCATCTACATAATATATTCACTCCTAATCTGTGAGCTTTGGGGTAAATATTGCAAATCGATAGTCCTTATCGCCAGAGCGGTACGCAAAGTTATTAAATTACCCCATTTTCTGGTAAGTGGACCCTAAATTTCGCCTGCATCTTTGTTCTTAAATATATTTCGCTGGGTATGTCGACTTATTTGGGTATTTCGGGTAAGCGTCGCGGAGTAAAGTTTGTTTGGAGAATTTTCATTATGGAGCGAGCTTTTTTACTGGGAAATGTTTCGCCGTGTGGTTTATTGGGAACATTTTGTCCTTTGCGTTATTAATTATGTATTGTTCAGAAATTCGGCTTCTGAATCTAAGGGTTGTTGAGAGCACTTTGTTTGTTGTTTTACTATACGCCTTATTTCAGTTTCTGACGATATGCTAATAATAACATTTTCATGTTAAGTAAATCTTATATCTACGTATGTTTTGACTACGGTATAATCTGCCCCATATTTCGAAATAGTGTGGCAGATTACACAGCAACTTTTGTGCTATAGACAATGGACCACTGGTGGGGCGCTCTTGGTGGGGGAAAGTGGAATAATTAATTTAATTATTATGAAGTATGGTTAGATAAGCTGTAAATAGCTTTTAAAAGTATTGGCTTGTAAGAAAAATAGTGTCTTACCTATCATTTCCATAAAACTTAGCGGCTAAATTATGTCTACATATTCTACTCTAAAAAAAAACAGTTTACTGAAGCCTCTCTTAATATCACTGAAAATTTTGCAAGATTTTTTTTATTTTTTTTTATGTTCGATTAGTCTTCATTTGACCACAATCTCACCTGATGTAAAGTGACGATGTGGTCTAAGATGGGACATGAAGACCTAGAAGGTAGATGGCTTCTCCGGGCCACATTACGAAACACGTCAAAATCGCTTCACGCACTGGCCCAGCCTAGAGGGTGGTGACAAGCCGCGGCCGAAGCCTCCCACCAGAGACTGTTCTTAGCACCACCCGGAGGTCACGTGTAAGGATTCAGAGGGTTACCACTTACGGACGTGAACAGACACAACCTCAATAATAATCAGAATACAAGAATATATACGATTCCCAGCAAATAGTCCCTTAAAATAGCTCAGTTTAAGATACAAAATATATTACTGCTCTATTACCAAAGAAAATCTAAAATGAAATCAATAAGAAACACTCGTTCAAAGTCAAGTGACTTATGGGACGATTTAGGATATATCGGCCAATTCCGACTGCGGTGTCTACAAAGTAGGCTTACGGTGAGTGGGGTCCGGATTCCTTGTAAATTACTGCTATGTTTTTATTCAACAGTTTCACCTAATCTGGGCTCTTTTGGACTGTTTTGTTGTTGTTTGGAATGTTTACGGCAGAACGTGTTTTTATTTTTTCATTATTTTTAAGATCATTTTAAAACGACATAAGTATCTACGCAATAATCTAATTTTAATCTAATATATTGTTTAGTTATAATTATGGGAATTTTTAGAAACGATACGTCTGTTAATAATTTTCATAACTTAACAGGATATTATGTAGCATATAACTCGATAACTATCTGGACTGATTTTTATCATATTTTAATGTAAAATGATGAAATTCGTTTATCAGCAATAAAGTTTATAAAGCTCATCAACACAATGAGTTGGTGTGTCTTTGTCGTATAAAAGATTGTATTTCAAAACTTTTTAGTAGATGAACTAATCTCATTATTTTATATCAAAATTGTTAAAATATGATAAAAATATAAAAAAATACGTATAAGTACCTAAATGAGTTCTAGTAGGTAACTGTGGAGATATCAAATTCTTTTATATAAATACCTATGGGTGATAGAAATAGTTCTTTATGGTTTTCATTACGAGAACAGAAACACAAATTCCTCAATTTTTGTATCACATTCAAAGTTAACTCGATTATTATTCTAACCTTTTCTCGCACGGTTTTCTTCCTTAAGTTATTAAACAAACCTGAAGGAGGGTAGAACAATCGCGCCATTAATGAACCGGCGGAACCGGATGCCGCCATTATCGCGGACACGCAAGTTTCCGCCGGAAACGGCCGCGGTAACCGTTTCCGTTTACGTTTTTCAACGGAAATAGTTACGGCCGCTGTGTGCTTTCAATAACGTGATTAGGTCAAATTATGGTAAGAACATTATTATAATAAACTAGCGGCCCGCCCCGGCGTCGCACGGGTAAAAAAAGTTCCCGGCAATATTTCCTTATTTGCTCCTCGTTTAGACCTACCCTGGACTACGACAAACATTTTAAAACCAAAATCAGCTCAATCGGCCCAGCCGTTCTCGAGTTTTAATCAGACTAATGAACAACAATTCATTTTTATTTATATAGATTATTGGAGTATTGTGACAACTCTCACACCCATAATTATTAAGCGTTAAGCTCTTAGCTTGTAACTTGAGTACAAAATACATCAAGTGATGGCAAAACTATATCAAGAACATTATATTGTGTTGTGTTTTATGTATCATTAATATGCATTTACAAAAAAAAAATATCTATCTATGTATCCGACACTGAACTTCCGATGCCTTATATAACGTGTCTTACGAAATCGAAATGGAAAATATGAAGCACGCGCGCACATTCAAAAGAATAGTCATTATTAGTCATTAATAGTCATTTATTGATAATCCTACTACTATTATAAAGGCGAAAGTTTTTAAGTATGGATGTATGTATGGATGTATGGATGTTTGTTACTCTTTCACGTAAAAACTACTGAATGGATTTGAATGAAATTTAGTACAAAGAATCTCTAGAGCCTGAAAAACATAGGCATAGGATACTTTTTACCGCGGGAAAACGTCATTCCGCGGGAAAATCCATTATAACGCGGGTAACACCGCGGGGCACAGCTAGTATTATTATACGTCACAATTACATTTTGTTTACACTGGTTTTTCAGTACTAGTAATGTCAAACCAAACAAATCATCAAATTCAATTACTTAATAAATATGTCAAATTGCAAATACTTAGTCAATAACACATATGTCAAGTTTTAAATAATAAATAAAGAATGTCAATGCAAGCAAATTAATTGGTATGCAACTACTTATGATTTGTCAGAGAGCACTCTATGAACTCATCATAAGTATAAAATGACTGTTGTATGAGCCATCGTTTTAATCGTAGAAAAACGATTTCCCGACGTATGCGAGTTTTTGGAGGACCCTTCCAGTCCCATTCCCACTTGTCATTGTTTCCCACAATTGTTACCATAAAAAGTATAAAGTATAATGAATTATTTTAATTTACCTACGTCACATAAATTAATAAATTCAACTGAGAACGCGTGCATCATTGCAACGCGATGTATTGGGGCGAAGAGGATGTTCAGAATCTAAATAACTTGTGTTCTCCAATCACTTTCCCCTTGGTCTGGGTGTTTAATATTTAAAAAGAAACTTCCTATTATACCACTTACTTCTTCCGTACTTCGTAGTCTCACTGTATTTTATTTATATTATTTTGTAACATACTTTATGTAATACGCTTTATTGAAGTAATATAAATAATCCGAATAATTACAGATATATGTTTGTTTCTCTTATCATTTTAGCAGATGCGTTCATTTACCCTTTTTTTCTATTCGATATAATATATCATAATTATCGTTCGTAAGGAGTAAACTCCAATCGTGCGTCGTAGCTGACACACACACACTTTTTTTGTTACTCTTGATTTCTGTCCGTCCAAAGGTTGCCTGGAAGAGATCACTCATAGCGATAAGGCCGCCCATTGTACTCCGACATTATGATTGTATATTAAGTCTATGTTTATGTGTATGTGTTGTGCAATAAAGTGTTGTCTTATCTAATCTGTATGTCTATTATATTAAGTTGTAAGATGTCTAGTACCCGCAACACAAGCTTAGAGCTTACCACGGGGCTAGATGTTGTTGTGTGGATTGTCCAGATATACTTATTTATATAACGTATTTCTTTTCTAGTCATTTATCCTATTTAAGCTGCCGAACGACCAATGTTTTCCATAATATAGCAGAGAAATCGGCGATATATTTATACTAAAAGCTTCACCCTCAATTTCAATTATTCATACACTCGCCAAAGTGACTTTATTCAACGTTAAACACTTAACCTTAGTAAACATATTTTCAGGACAGCCCAAAGGCCAACCGAATGTCACATACTCAAAATCCCTACCACTTGAACCGTACACGAAATTATTGGACAGATAAGCGCGTACAAGAGCAACGGAGAGGGAATAATAGTTGTGAGAAGGAGAGACAAGGATGGAGGATTATTATTTTTCCTCACATCATTAAGTAAGGGATCGTTTCAGTGGAGTTACTCAGGTTTTTGGTCTCAGTTCAGTAACTTTATTATTTTTAGTGCGCGAAAGTAGAAATTATGTAGAAACTCGTCGTTAAAATTCGTTTTTGATAAGACTGTGTACGTTCGACATGGCTTTAGCTTTAGGACGCATATTGCTAGACATAAAAGCCTTCCTTATAGACTCTAGTTATTTTATTCATTTAAATCGTTTTTTTTTTTATGATTAATAAGTCTTCATTTGACCACAATCTCACCTGATGTAAAGTGACGATGTGGTCTAAGATGGGGCATGAAGACCTAGAAGGTATGGCTTCTCCGGACCACATTACGAAACACGAAAAAATCGCTTCACGCACTGGCCCAAGTTCGGTTAAGTAGTTTTGGCGTAAAGAGATAAAATGAGAAAGCTGCTTTGAAATAATATAATACTTAGTAATATTAAAATATAAATAAATGTTTCATCCTAATCTCTCTTCTCAGAGAGAAGTCCCTGTGTCCCAGCAGTGGGTACGTTAAAAAAGGGTAATGCTGATGAAATATTTCCGGACTAATCACACAGCATCACCCAACCCCAAACTAATCAGAGCTTGTACTATTGGTGTTATGTGACTGATATACTACATAGATACATTTTTTTAGTAAATGCATACTTATGATACATAGAAAACACCCAGACCCGAAACCAGAAATTATAGATCCAGATTGTAGATTTGTAATAGGTAAACTTAAAAAGGATTATAACGTCTAAGCGGATAAATAAAAATGAATCTATATAGCTAATGTGTTTACTTTAGGAGAATGTATGTTTTGTCACGTAACGCGCGTAACGGCACTTGTGTTCTCTTCTGTAACAAAGAGGAGGAGATCCTCTTTGTTAGAATGACTAATAAAGCCGGGGTTTTATTAATTTTATGTTAACCTGTCCATGTAGGCTATGTGCTTCTAATCAAATAAACGTTTTGACTTTGACTCAACCGTATTTAATGTTATTACTTCTGTTGGGCGCCCCGAGACGCTCATGTTTTTAAAATCTATTGCTATAAATAGTGTCATAGAAATCTTATACATTTGAAAGTTTAATTACTTTCTTATACATTCCAAAACCCTCTTAACTCCATTAAAATGATGCGAGAGATTCTGTATACAGATTTATCTCGGTAAATCCATGGAAAGAGGAAGGTGTACCACATGTTGCTAATTAATTATGTAAAACATTACTTGCGAGCTATTTCAGAGAAGGATCTGAGGCTGAGGTATTAGGGGCTATAATTGTTTGCAGTTTCGTTAGGTACATAGATCTTAATATACAAAGTCTTCAGTTTTATATATCTTATAAAACTGTAGACTTTGTTTGTTTTATTGATTGCTTATCCAGTCACGGTCACCTCTGGATATTTCATATTGAAAATTGAAATTGTATGTGCTCTTTAAAACACGTTATTTAACGGTGAAGGCAAGTATAGTGGAACCCTCGACCTTCGGAATGAGAGTCGAGTGTTCTCCCACTTAGCCAACACCGCTGTTTCGTCCAGTGTGGCCCGTAGTATAAATAACCTGCCCACTGCCACTACAGCGATATATATATATTTTTTATATCTATATAAATAAAAATGAATTGTTGTTCGTTAGTCTGATTGAAACTCTAGAACGGCTGGGCCGATTGAGCTAATTTTGGTTTTAAAATGTTTTTTGTAGTCCAGGGTAGGTCTAAACGGTGAGCAAATAAGGAAAAATTGCCGGGAACTTTTTTTACCCGTGCGACGCCGGGGCGGGCCGCTAGTAAGGAATAAAACCATTTTAAATTTCATCAGCATAAAGTTTAATTGAATTGAACATTGATTCTAAGATCTCTATCAATTGAAATATATTTTTGAGATCGTATTAAATTATGATCGTTTCCGATAAAATTGAACTTTCTTTCAAAGGACGCTGTTGGATCTAAGGAAATTAAATTGTCTGAATTATTGTAAAGGAGGATTTTATCTAGAAACAGAAGATAATCTATAAATTACATTTAAGTTTTGTCTTTAACCCATTCTGTAGGTGTTCTAAGTACTTAACTTTGACTTAATTTGATGGGTCCTTTTTTATTTTACCATTGATGCTTACCTGAAACAATACAATATTTTTTATTAAATAAAATGCACAAAAATACTAATATTAAAAAGTTTTTTGGAAACATGTTTCTTAAAAATTTTCTCATCTTCACTTATTTAGACGTAGACTGTGTCAATAACCGTTGCCTAAACATTAAAAAAAAAACATAATTATATATATTATAATTTCAACATTATAGCATATTTTATTTAAACTGGTTAAAAGACGTCATTGCGTCCTTATTATTAATTTTATTTGCAAACCGTGCTCATTGAAACCTATCGAATAAAATATAACCCTTTCAATACGAAAACTTTTTATTGAATGATTGTTGGGAACTTGCTGCAAATTGATATTTATTTACAACCCAAAACTTATTTCAACCTTTTGGGGAAATCTAAAAGTTCGCGAATCGCCTTATTTACATCCCACGCGAATCAAAACTCTGAATTGCATGATTTATCGAGTTTGGGAAATCAACAAAAAGTAACGGAAACCCACGGAAATTACCCCGAAACTAGGGTAATTACCCCAAACGGGGTAATTGAGTTACGTACAAAAAGTTGAATCGCTTTTATGGGCATTCAAAAGAAGTGTGGTCAGAAGTTTCGACTTTTGATCCTAATGATAAAACAGTTTGCAGGATATTTACCAGATGGAATATGTAATTTGCATTAACTTTTTACGGTGAAATATCGTCCTCTGTTTGAGAACGGTCTCACTATGGTAAGTGACAGTGTGTTTTGGGCTATTTCCACTTCATCGTGACTTATTAAATACTTCTTTGGGAATGGACGTTGAAACTTTATAATGTTTTTGAAGGTTCTGTAAAAACTGGCTAAGCAAACTATGTTATGATGCTTCAGTGGCGCGGTGGGAAAGACCGCTTGTGGCGCAAGAGGTAGCAGGTTCCATTCCCGCCTTTCTCCATGGTCTGGGTGCTTTCTATGTATACTAAAAATATCTACATATGTATGTTTATAATATTAATTATTTCAGATATCGTACCCGTAACACAAGCTTAGAGCTCACCACGGGGCTAGATGTAGTTGTGTGGATTGTTCGGAAATATTTAGATAGATAGATAGATAATATCTTTATTGCACACTAATGCTTACAGACTAACTTAAAAATAACAATCAATAGCCACATACGTTGTACAATCGGCGGCCTTATCGCTTAAAGCGATCTCTTCCAGGCAACCTTTGGATGGATAGGATATGTTAGGAACACGAAAGACGGTGCACAAAGATCATAGCATATACATAAATAATATGAAAAAGAAATAAAAATAAATACATACATTAAATAAGAAAAAAAAAAGAAAATACATAAGTATAATAAACGATAAATGTATTATTAATATATCACTACATGAGTAGATAAATAAATATTTATTTATTTAATGTGTAGTAAAATGTAAAAAAGGCATAATGAGTAGGTTCATATCTCGTCACACTGGGATATAAGTAATTATAGAAAAGTAATTCAGAGCATGATTATTATTCTATACTAGTGGCCCGCCCTGGCTTCGCACGGGTTTTTTTTTTAATTTTTTTTCCCGGCAATTATTCGATTTTTTCTCGCCTTTTAAACCTTCCCTAGACCTCCATGAACATTTCAAGACTAAGAAAAGATAAATCCGTTCAGCCGTTCTCGAGTTTTATCAGACTAACGAACAACAATTCATTTTTATTTATATAGATAGAAGATTAAAGATAAGCCTTTAAACTTTATTACCTAAGTACATACATAAATTTATCCTTACGTCGTTGGGGCATAATGAAAAGTAAAATATGAAAACTCCTTTGTATTTTTTTTCTAATTTTTTTCTGAAAATCATGTCAACCGACCAAAACAAAACCTAATTTTCTGATTTCCGCCAAAAGAAAAACCAAACCACAAAGGTAATTTTGTATTCAAAATTCTGATTCGAGAATTACAATTTCTGTGTGTAGCTTAGCTTTGTTTCGTTTACATCTGATATTACTTTTGACCTACGTGATGCTTCTTACGGAACCGGAAAACGTGAAGCGTTTTTATGTCGAAATTTGATTTAGAATAAATACATAAATAAATCTCTGTTTGATTTTTGTGTACCATCTTTCGTGTTCCTAGCAGATCCTATCGATCTTAAGTTTGCCGGGAAGAGATAGCTTTTAGCGATAAGTGCGATTCAAGACACCATGATTCTCAAATATAAAATAATACAACAACAAGAAAAACTTCCTATAAATCTAATTTTAATTGGTTTCACTTACAATTAAATGTAATCTGACAAGCGCTACAGAGATAGATCGGACGCCTTATCACTCGACGCGTATAACAAAACCTGTTCAAGTCTGCAACTGTCTATTAGGAATAAGAAGCCTTTAACATATAAGCACTATGTGTGCTTATTACATTTTAGTTATCGCTTCTTATACATACATTTCTGAAGCAGAAAGGTGGTGGTGGTGGATCAAAGGGGTTTGAACCCATGACCTTCGGAATGAAAGTCGAGTGAGCTCCCACTGAGCCAACATGGCTTAGAAATTACTAATGATTAATTTCACTTACAACTTAATTTAAGCCTGCTCCTATCTCAGTGTGTGTTTTAATAATAAAAAGTAATGATTCTTAAACTTAAATCCTCCTTCTTGCGTCGATTTCCTCATTACTGAGGGTCGTGACACTCTATTTGTGGCATGATCTTCATACGACTGTAGCTCGCCACTGGTTCCTCTCCTTGGCTGAGTGAAGGGCATTAGGTAGATTGGTGGCCAACCTCACGGGGCGAAGTCCTCTTGGTCGTTTGCCGTCAACCTTCCCAGTAACCATAAGTTGTAAGAGGTTGTGCCCTTCTTTCCTGGCGATGTGTCCGAAGAATAAATAAATAAATATTTCCAGACAATTTACACAACAACATCTAGCCCCGTGGTAAGCTCTAAGCTTGTCTTACGGGTACTAGATATCTGATATACTTAATATATTAGTCATACATATAATATAGATATTTAACTATAAGAAACGTAAATAAATCTTAATAAATTGAAACTTAAAATTCACCTAATCTTAAAAAATTGGATGTGTTAAAATTCTACCCAGTCCGGCTAAATCCCATCTGCTCTAAGCCCTATCATTTTATAAAACCCAAATAAACCACACCTTTACAACAACGTGACGAGATATTAAATGAAGAGATTACGTACATTTATTATTTAAATAAGTAATGGAAACTGAATTATATTCTTAGATTATATTCACTGTAACGTGATTTACTTACAATTCCACTTAAAAGCATAAAATATTTGTTAAGTAAATGTAAATTTACTTTGCGAGACCTTTTCACGGAATCTGTGTTGGGTTGAATACATTTGAGTTATCGTTATAACTGCATGCTAAATAGATAACACTTATTAATTGTTATAATACGTAATCTTAACAAGGGTGCCTATTATACAACAGTTATTAATTTATAATATAGTTAAAACAATATCTACCTGATCATTCCACAAATTAAAACTTTATAAATAAATATTTAAATAAATTCTCAATCATAATTTAATTATAATAATAATTTATCTGCACATTCGCACAGCATCACCTAACCCCAAACTAAGCAGAGCTTGTACTATATGTTAGGTGACAGTATTTTTTTTGTATATATTATACGAATGAAAACGCCCAGATCCGCAACTAGAAATTGAAGATCGTACAAAATCTGGACTCGAACCCGCGACCTGCTACGCCTCAGGCGGACATTCACCCGCCGAGCCACAGAGGTCGTTATTTATTTAATACATCCAAAAAACAAACATTTAAGCGTATTAATATTCGTGAACATTTACACAAACTAGATTTAACTAAGCAAAGCAAACAGTCATTATTTATGTGTACAATAACTCGTCTGCTACAGAAAAGCGACCATTATCAGACTAAAAGATAAATCCATGCAAATTTCGCCATTTAAATCATAAAGATAATTCCGTTAAGCAGGAATTTTCACAAAATAATTTAATCTATTCAAATTGTATCTCGGAAATTCCTTTATAATTATAACAAATAGGTCGGTTTTGTGACCTTTTTCAATTTGGCCAGAGATAAATCTCTGTCAAGCTTAACCACCGTTGTAAAGGAGGTTACACGGGACCAAAGCAACTAAGGATAGGGGAGTGTCTGTCCCGCGTTGCTGACGCGTAGATTTATCCGAAGCATAAGAAAAACCTTCTTATTTCATCATCAACATCCTATAAACGTTCCCACTGCTGGGACACAGGGACTTTTCTTTTCACGAGAGAGATTTCTTCTTATTTGATCAATTTCCAAAGTCTGATAGTGGAGAACCGATGTTATCATAAATACCTTAACTATTACATGTTGTAGAAAGATAATGGTAACTTGTTTTTTTTTCATGGAACCATTGCAACTAGCCTGAAGACAATTTTACTGACGTAATTTATCACTGAAATAATCAGCTTAAGTTTATAGCACTTTACACTTTTAAGACTTACAAAATACAAGATAATTTTAGTGTCTAATGACTACATTTTAACAAATACAAAAAACAACAAAGACAAATGATTGCCAACTTTTCGACCTCACAGTAGGTACCTAATAAAAATAAACACAAAACGTGTATGTATAACAATGTCAAAAAACATTTCGGACACGAGCCACGAAGTATTTAATCCACAATTTTTAGAAAGTTGAGTAAATTTGATAAAAACAAAATCGCGGGCAACACAAATTGTTCGGTATCATTCCTGACATTTTCAGACATGAGCCAATTTGAATATCAACACAAAAACTCCATGTTTTGTTGAAGGATTTAAAAATCAGGGGTATTACCTGATTTCCCAAGCGAGTGGGATGTTAAAGTTATGTACATACATAGGTATATATTTACAATACATATAGTGAGCCGGGACCACGTTAAACCAACCTTCATTAGCTATATTCTAGTTATAGCAAAATTCTGAGAGACGACCTTATCAAACCACTGTTTTTTTTCTTATTTTCTTAAAAGTTTGTTTATAAATATTTAATTTAAGTGTCTGTATTTGTTTATTTATTGTGTTTGGTTTTATATTAACTGTGGTCCAAAATAAATGTGTTTTATTCTTAATCTTAAAGTTTGTTCCCAAAAGAGAGGATTACTATCAAAACAACTAGATCTCAAACGACTATAATAGCAGAAAGTTACATTCTCAAAATAACAAGCTAGCAAAACGGCTATCTTGCAAAACTATTTTGATTTACAACGGAATACTTACCTCGATTAAATATCTTTTCAGTTTCACATTCAATCATGTTAGGTATCCTGTTGTAAATCTTAATTTTTTTTAGTTATGTAGTTTTGCAAGGTTTTCTACCTCATTATTTAGAATGAAACTAATAACTTTCATATTTCTAAATAACTCAAATACCCCTGGTTTTTAAATCCAAATAGTGTTAATAGTTTTTTTTTTTTTTTTTTTTTTTTTTTTTTTTTTAATGTACATAATATTTTGTAAAATTCGAATGCATATACCAATATTTTTTTTTTGTAATTATATGGGTATATATTTATATTTATATTTTTATTCTTAGTAAATTTATAAACTTAAATAACTTTATTTTTTTTCTGAGGAGTAAGCTTTGTCTGAGTTGTATGGAATTGTCTAATCATATTTGATTTTTAATTTAACTTTGATTTTTAATTTAACTTTACTAAATGAAACTTAGATATGTAAGGTATGTAACTGTCTTTGTATTCTTTATTTGGCATTTTAACTCAGTGTAAAACTTATTGGAGAAGCCTAGGTTCCTGTAACACAGCCGCGGCTAGTCAGGAACCCATGAATTCATTTGTAATTTGTGTAATTTTTATTGTGTCAAATAAATAAATGATTGATTGATTGTAGTTTCAAAAGTTATACATTGTGAAAGGTTTTAGTCTCAGAATGATTTTGTATCTACTACTATCTCTTTACGACCATCTAGCAAAGTGCCTTTATCTCCAAACGCTAGCCGTAGTAAGTCATGATCGTAGATGAACTGAAGTATGCTGAAATACCTCCCTTTTGGTACAATCAACAGCATAAGGAACTGATTATATTGGGTCTGAAAATAATATATACAGTACATTTAGTCAAAAGCTACCGACTACCGTAGTTTATTGGAAGTAAAAGATTAAATAACGTGTTATAAGGAAGTGATCACATTTATTTAAAAAAATAAGCATTCTGCAAGTCACAGACAAGACACCAATTAATTGTCATAGTATACCTATATACATACATATAAAATATAATATAGATATGAAAATATAGAACAAATTTTGCTAAAAAGTAGCATTGTCAAACTTAAAACACAAAAAGTGATACAAAAAAAATGGGGCATTGTCAAATTTTGCTAAAATACAAATACATTTAATTACATAATATCATTTTTAACATGTCATGTGAAGTTAACTAGGTAATTTATTCAAAATTCTGTTGCTGCTGTGGGGGCATTGTCAGAACTTTAAGATAATAACAATGGCAAGATGTCAAAAAAAATAGAATAACTTAATTGTATTTATTGTAAAAAATATATCAGATTTTAGCTGTTGTAGGGTGGCGTTGTTAGTTGTTATTATAATAATCTATTAAATTTAATGTCAGATGTTGATACACTCAACAGAGTCAGAGTCCAATTATAAGAAACTGAACTGAACTGAACTGATTTCTTTATTGAGATCGACACCTGTTTGACAATTACTTTATTGATAAACTAAAAAAGTGTGTGTGCGGTTCACACACGATACAAGTGAAACTTCAGTAAATCGACAAAAGAATGAGAAGATTAAAAAAAAAACAATAAAAAGTACTGTGCAAAAAGATTTTGTTCGGGCGGTCACCCATCCAAGTACCGGCGTCGCGCAAAGTTGCTTAACCTTGAAAGTGTTTAAGATTGGCTTACCTGTCGCATCTCCGTTGCATCCGGTTTGAAATCACAACGATTCAGCTGCACAGCATGTTTATATTTTTACTTAACTAGGTTATTTTAATTAGTCACAATTTTTTCTTGTTATGTTGATTTTTTCAGAAATACTGCTTATTAGTTTATTTATCTAGCCTATTGTTTATGTCTTTTAGCCTGAGATACAGGATTACCCTAGTTCAGGATCATGTATTCCATACCTATTTTAAAAAATTTTATACCTATAGTTAATAAGTGAATTTTGTTAATATTTGAATAAAATTTATTTATTATTATTATTTATTATAAAGAAGTTTCGCTTCAAAAAGGTTCAGCTAGGTTTGCGGTCCAGTCCTCAGTCACTATAAAATATGTGAGAGCTGGGGTGCCCTCTTTCGAACAGTCGGCTTCCTCCGGATGCGCGTTTCGCATTCCTAGTTTATTGCCGTGCCAACAAGGTATAAGCGATTTCTACAGATTTTTATCAAATTGGCTCACTATGGGAATCACAAATATTCCTTATAGCGATAGAATGGGATCATTACTTGTTTAAACATAGAGACGAACTCGATGGAAAGAGAATTTTCTGTATAGTTTATAATTCTCATTCTGCCTCGGTAGTCAGGCCTTCTGACGGATTCATTGATGACTAGTAGTGCCTCGCGGCGTTACCCGCGTTATAATGAATTTTCCCGCGATATAAAGTAGCCTATGTACTTTCTCAGGCTGTAGGTAATCTGTGCACCAAATATCTTATAAATCATTCTTTTAAAGAATAACAGACAGACAGAGTTTTTGCTTTCATAATATTAGTGTGAACTTCTTACGAATTAATTTGCTTGCATTGAGATTCCGTTTGTATTGTAATTTATTTATTATTTAAAACTTGACATTTGTGTTATTGACTATATTATTTGCAATTTGACATATTTATTAAGTAATTGAATTTGATGATTTGTTTGGTTTGACATTATTAGTACTGGAAAACCAGTGTAAACAAAATGTAATTGTGACGTATAATAATATTATCAATAAATGACTATTAATGACTATTAATGACTATTACTATTATTGCTGAAAACCGCATACAATTCATAGATATTTTATTATTTATTGCGATCACGCAATCAACACTTAGATTATCGTTTTTTCCTCTCTATCGACGATAAATTCGTTTAGGCTCGGAAAACTTATTGGAGAAGCCTATCTAGTTATCCAGCTGCTATAAAAAAACTCAGGAATTGATATGTTATTTAATATACCTAATTATATACCATTCTAATGGCATCCTTGTTTCAGTGACCAAGAGAAAAAGCTATTATTTTAGTTTTTTTCCGTGTTCCGAAGTTTCGGCCATTATTAAAAAACATATCGGTTCCACATTATTTGTCCATATTTTTCCCACATACAAATGATAGAATAAGAATTATTTTATTTGCCAAAAACATGTGTATACAGGATATTATTCGTACAGTTTCAACATGTTTCACCAGTTGGTATGCAAATTTTTAATTACAAAACAATCAGTATTTTAATTATTATAACATTAGACTTAAACAAAACTACATACTTAGGTTTTATCATTTAGTAGTAACAAAACAATAAAGTCTGAAACTAGAGGCTTTGAATTGTACTATCGGGCCCTTTTAAAGTTCCCTTAGAGTTCGTAACCACAATAATATACTTATATAAAAATAGCTCAATCAAAATATATAATATATATATATATTGTCAATTTCTTTCAACTTCACTTAATATTTATCAATAGTATGTTTATTTTGTGTTCCTTACTACACACTCCTACTGTGTTTGTTTTCAGTACTACATATACCTACTCATTTTATTTTTATTTTTATTTATAAATCTGTGTAAACGCCACTGCTCTCTCTTATTAACAAATTTCTGATCCATGCAAAGATTGCCTGGTAGAGATCACTATTAGTGATAAGGTCGCCCATTGTGTCACTGTATGAAATATGTATCTCCTATGTATGCTCCTATATTGTGGTGTATCAATAAAGAATTTTGTATTGTATTGTAATAATCTTCAAAAGCATAAGTATTTGGAAAATATAACGCAGATCTCATAACCCGCTTTTTCTTATAACTTAATATCGTACGTGTTTCCACGTCTGCAATGGTGGTGAATGTGCCGGCAGTCGTTTGACGCGGGTTCAATGCTCGCCCTGGTACTCTAATACTCGCCAAATCCTTTATTTCCCTAAATTATGGTATATTTTACCAGAATAATTGATATTTCAAGATGTATGACGGTCATGCCTAGAGTTATCCAATATTTACCTAAAAGTTATCCAGTTTCAGTAATATCTTCTTGATTATTGTTTTGTTATAATTTTTGTTAATGAATTTAGTAAAAGCGACTTCCGACAAATCAGTAGTTTTGTAAGAAAGTTGTTGAACTTAATAAATTATTAAAATTTACGAAAGTTTAACGTAAGTGCGTATTCATTTCATGAAAAAATGTTAAGAAACAATATTTTCCCTTTGATATCAATACAGGATCTTAAATCATGAATATTTCACTTATTATTTTTATTTTTTATTTACATGTATTATTTGATTTTATTATTTAATTATTTTTGTATTCATTTTTGACATCGAATAATATTTTCACACCTGCTTGCGGATTGAATACAATTGACACCACTAGTTTCAGTTCAGTTTCTTTTAATTGGACTTTGAGCTTGAACCGACAATTTGCCAGTGTCGAGTTAAATAAAATTATAAAGTGAAAAAGATGTTATTCAGTTAAACGCCATTCTGACATTACCACTAGGTTATAAGATCTTGACACATTGACATTGACGACAAATGATTTGATTTGATTTATTTCAAAAAAACGTTAAATCATAACCTATAACCAAAAATGCCATTGCCCACTGCTGGGACACAGAGACTTCTCTCTTGGAGAGAGAGAATAGGCCTTTATGCACCACGCTGGCCAAGTGCGGGTTGGCGAATGTCACGTAAAGTAATTATTTAATTAACGTTTATAAATAGTCACAAGATACTTAAGTAATGTTTGTCTAAAATAAAAAGTAAACCAAATTCCTAAAACACTTTAAAATGATTTAAGAATTTAGGTACTTTATGATATGATCAAAAAAGCTTACGAAAATTTTACATAACATTATTTTGTAGTGAGAAAATTTGTTTACATATTCAAGTACAAGGTAACCCAAAAACCACAAACATAATCACACAAATAGAAACCTTATTTTTATGAAACTCTGAACTAAATTTGCATGTCTAAGAATAGGCAGTAATTGGCGCTGAATAACCAGGCTACATTAGAAGGTACATATTTAATGAGTTCGTTAAAGTTTAGGTAAAAGTTACTTAAAAACTACATGACGAGCCATCAATCTACGAGAAATTTAATGGTTTTTTTTTTAGGGTTCCGTACCTAAAGTACTCTTTTTTTTTTATAAAATTGTAATAGATCTGTTATGTATTTTATTTTTGTATGTTATTTGAAAAGTGTGTATACTGTACTGTATCTAATTATAAACTACAGACTGTGATGTCATCCAATCAGGAGCAGTCTGAAAACCAGCGTTACTTCGATCCCTCTCCCGGGGAGCGGAGTGGCATTAAGCTGAGACTGCTCCTTTTTTGGTACATGGCAGCACAGCCTGCCAGCTAATTTTCTGTTTGTGTTTTTTTTGTGTCTGTTTGTTGATTGTCTACTGTGCTGTTATTTGTTTGTACCAAATAGATGTATTTCATTTCATTTAAAGGGTAAAACAAGATAATATTACTTCGTCGTCTGTCACCAGGCCGTATCTCAAGAACCGTGTTATATTATCAACCCTTTTTTTTGGTCGGGGGTTAAAAAAGAACATAATACGCTTCTAAGAAATATGAATAAATGTTGCCCTCTATCTCCTTCATGAATATAACTTTTAAAGTATCTCAAAAGAAGTGAGAAAACTATTGCCACATTTATTTTTAAGTTATTCTGGAGAAGCACCGAGCACTCCACTGAAACGAGCTACTGAAATTATAATAATGTTTGAACAAATTTATCTGCAGAGATAATTTACCAGAAACATGAACTAAATTAGCCCATTTGAAATTAATATAAATTATTATTAGCTCGGTTTATTGTTCGATTCCTGCGCTATATTTAACCAACTTTAAAAAAGGAGGAAGTTTGTGGGATCAAGAAATATGAGGAAGACTTTTTTAATAAATAAATTTTAATCTGCTTTATTTGTATTGTATTAAAAGTATTATAGTAGTAGACATAGAAGTCCAGGGTAGTCAAAATAATATTGAAAACATTTCGCCAAAATGATATGAGCAGTGAAAATCATCATAATATTATTTGCTTCCAAAGTGCTTCAAATAATAGCAGTCTATTGTTTCACATTTATCTAAGCTGACTAAGTGATCAAAATCAGCCTAATCAAGTTAGTTTCGTATCAAGTTTTAATATTCTTAAAATAAAATCTTTTTTCTTCTTTATACTACTTCTTTCTGGTGCGGTCGTCATGAAATATCATCGCCTGTATAATATAATGTAGGTACAGAAAAATATATCAAGACAACAATAGAGTCAAAAATTTTAGCCTAAACAAAATTCCCACGGCAGAAATCAAATTCACTACCAATTACTCGAATGAAAGTCAACTTAATACTAATCCATCATCACCGAAAAGGCACCCCTAAATACAGTTTCATTTTAGAGTTCCGCACGCCAAGAAAATTCATTACTGCCACATAAAGTTCAGGTAAATGTTTACCTTTGGCTTCGTTAGGGGTACGGGGTTCATTTGAATGCCCAAAGGGGAGATAATCTGGGGTAAAAGGGGTAAAAAAGTCCAGTAAAAAGGTTATCAGTGTGGACGTGTGTCTGTTTACTTTTACTGTTGCGGGGATTATTTCGTTTGGGGGCTTATAATTGTTTTCGGGATTAGAGTGACTGTAAGTTCTATGGAGTTTTATGATTGACAAGTTTAGCAATTCATATTAAAAATATACCAATATAATGCCGTGAAAATAAAAATATTGAATATAACGCGAGAACTACTTGAAGTATTATAAAGAGATACCAATATTATAATAATCATGAAGATTTCTTTTACGGAGAAAATAGTTCCGATTTAACGTTCGCCCACTGCATTGTTGGTTAAAGGTTTTATTTCACATAATCCGAGTAAATTAAGCAACGGTCAGTTGAGACAATCAAAAATACCAAAACAATCGAGGGCTTTGATGTCACTAATACGTGCCAACCAGTTCTTAAAATCAATCAAAATATCATTGATAAGTTTATCAATTAAACGTTAGTTATGGCAAGAGTTATCTCACTTTGACATATTGAGATGTAGTAATCTTGTATCATGTACCTAATCTGTGTTATGAGTGTATAATGTATCCTAATAAAGGATAGTCATCATGTAGACTTCAGTGGTTTCACTCGCCTCCGACATCCATCCTTACATGGCGACCCTGCCAACTCCTTACATGGCGACCCTGCCAGCTCCTTACATGGCGACCCTGCCAGCTCCTTACATGGCGACCCTGCCAGCTCCTTACATGGTGATTGGCGACCCGTGCCATGTTTGGAACGCGTCACACGGATACCTAGTGTTGTGAAATTAAAAACAAAAATAGTATTGTGTTGTTCAAATATCCAAAAAGAAACCGAAAGTGGCTGAGCGATAGAGCTATTTCGCTATTTCGATATTTTAATCTTTGTCAAAATTTTACTCGCAGAAGGTGAAGCAGGATCTAATAGGCGATAGGCCTTGATACAATGAAATATCTAGATAAATGCGGTATATCGGTGACACGTTTTTTTTCAGTTTGAATTGGTTATCACCAAGTCAAGGGTAGGACATAAAGCAGAACAGATGGCCGTTGGCCGGGTTCACTGTGTTTCCTTTTCCTTCAAACAGAAACAGCGTGGAATCAATTAAAAATACCGTTATCCGTTGGACCCATACCCAAAATGTTAATCATTATATAATATCTTAATAATATCTACCCAATTTAGTATTACTAGCGACTATAAAGGGAACAGTAGTCTGATGTAAATTCTCCCTAATTCTAATTACAAGCATTGAAGTAAGTGCCCCAGTCTAGCTTAGTATTAGGTGCTAGCTTTGAACAATTAGAACTAGAGATGTAACGGAGCTTCGATTCCGGTTCCGTTAAGTCGGAACTTTCGGTTATTATTACACTTTCGGTTCCGACTTCGGTTCCGATACTTTTGCATCGGATGTTAATCGGAGGTCGAACGAACAAGACAACAAACGGGCAAGAATGGAATTACCAGCAGAAGCTAGCCATAGTAATGTCCAAACAGTTTTGTCGAATATATTGTTAAGTAGTGATGAAGACGATGATGATACAACATCTGGAAGATATGCAGTTTTTGACAAATTTGCTGTAATGAAAAGTATGCTAAATGAGTACAATAAAGAAAAACGTATAAGTATAAGTGATGATCCGTTATTGTGGTGGAAAGTAAATGGAAATACATAATACCCCTACAATCAATTGCCCGGCAATATTTGTCAAGTCCACCGGGCTCGGTAGCTAGCGAACAACTTTTTAGTGGTGGTGGCCTAATTTACGACTCTTTAAGAAATTGATTGGATGGGGACAAACCATCAAAGCTTTTGTTCTTAAAGTACAATACATTACTTTACAAAGAAATTAAAAAATTAGTTTCTACATTTTATTGGAGTCAATTTTGATTTAATTTGTTTTAGCTTTTGTTCATTTATTGTAATGTAACCAAATGTAACAACGCTACTTTGGGTTTTAAGTTTTAATTATAACTAAACTTTAAATTCATTAATTTTAACTTTTGTTTATTTGGAATTATGCCAATATTTTAACAGTTGTTTTTTATTTTATAATAAAAAATAATCATGCCAATATTTTCACAGTTGTTTTTTATTTTATAATAAAAAATAAAAAATATTGATATAAATCATGTTTTATTTGTCCTAAAACAAACTGACCCTGCCTCCGATTCCGATTCCGATTCCGATAAATCAAATTTGAAAACTCCGATTCCGATTTCGGTTCCGATAAAACTACCTCCGTTACATCCCTGATTAGAACGCAGGTTAGGTACTTAATACCTACAGGTTAGGTTCTAATAGTATTCAATTGACAGAAACTAGAAGGCCGCGGCTGTATTGAGCTCAAAGAAACTGCTGATTTGAATTCCCTTTGAGCAAGTATTTTAAAATTAACATGGATAATTCTGAAATTACTTATGCCCAATCAATGAACATATACATTTGCTATCAATCTAAGACATACATCTATACTAATATATAAAGCTGAAGAGTTTGTTTGTTTGTTTGTTTGAACGCGCTAATCTCCGAAACTACTGGTTCGAATTGAATAATTCTTTTTGTGTTGGATAGTCCAGTTATCGAGGAAGGCTATAGGCTATATAACATCACGCTACGACCAATAGGAGCAAAGATATAGTGGTAAATGTGTAAAAAACGGGAGAAATTGTTCATCTTTGAAGCCTTCCGTTGCGTGCGCCGTGAAAACGGTTCAAGATACACAAAAATATGTATTAAAGAATAATAGCTCTTTTAATGATCTAAAAAACAGTCCGCGATAGTATATGTCTATCTTTTAAGATTAACTCACAAAAACCGTTTTTATGGTACCTAATTTGGTCGAAATAATTTGTTTAAGTTGTATCAACATAATAATATTAATCTTTATTCAAATAAATATGTTGTTGGTTAAGAGTACTTCATCCATTATAACGCGGGTAGCACCGCAGGGCACAGCTAGTTATGTATAAATTTAGTTGAGAATAGGCATAATGACGGGTTATGGCGCTCAATGCCGAACTTCGTTATATTACCTACCTATTTCATCGAATTTATGAAGCATTGTTGAAAACGGGCATCAATTGACATATCATTATTATAATGTATGGACCAATTGCATGATGATGATGAAACCAAAATGAAACCGAACAACGCTTCGCGGAACAAACCACAACGAAATATTTAATTCAATGTATCCATTACAAAGTACATTCGGAATTGCACCTTACGTCTCAAGCAATAAAGGAACTTCTGCAAAAGCTTCGTAACAAATAAGGCTGGCCACAGACGCCGTGTTCTATACGGCGATTTTCTTGCTCTATTTGTAATTAACAAGGTACTGTGAAATAGAAAAGGTATATTGACTGGGTGTTTTATATGTATTTTTCTATTAAAAAATTAGTACGCAATAAAGACATAATAATTCGTCCGTACTCTTATTTTCTAATACAAAAATTGTTAAGACAAAGTTTAGCTATCCGATGTTTTCTATGTGTCATACACAAGTAAGTATTTACAATAAATAATAGTTTTGTCTATAAATAAGTAAGGTAAGCTCTTAGCTATTGTTATGGATACTAAACATCTGATATAATTAATGTACAAATATACTTACTTTACATTACTTATTCTGAACTAACCTGAGGATTTAAATCAGAATAGAAATTTAATTATTTTCAGTTCTGTTCGAAGTAGATCCGGAGCGGTTGGCCCATAGTCAGCTATCAGCCTTAAGCAATAAAGCAACTTGTACAAAAGCTCCTAGAAATAAGTACAAGAGTTGAAGTACGTACGTGAGTAATTTCTGCAAACTTTTGTTGTGCACTGTAGTACATTGTGGTTCTACATGTTGCTAAGTTTCGAGAGGTAGGAGTTTATTTGGAAAATACAATCAGGGACATTTTTTTTTATGCTAGATAAGCCTTCGTTTGATCACTATCTCACCCGATGCAATGCGACGATGTGATCCAAGATGGGGCATGAAGACCTAGAAGATGGCTTCTCCGGACCACATTATTACGAACGCCGAAAAAATCGTTTAACGCGACACGAATATTCACTTGCTGGTAGCTGCACCCTATTATTCAATTCTTATACCTTTGCAATTCTTCTTGTTGGTTGATTTTACATTCAACAGAATAAACTCAGGTTTTGTGCGTTCATTCTTATATTTTTATTATAAATTTTAATGTTTAAAAATATCAAACATATGAAGCACTTTAGATATTGTAAAGTTATTTACGGGGCAAATTTATTCTCACCATGGGCAAAAATGCTTTGTTTAAATTTTATTTGAGTGGTCGATTAAATTTAAAGCATTTTATGCAACTGATATATAAATATGGATTTTAAAAGTCCGTTGTTTGTGTTTTGACGAGCTGCAAGGGTTTAACAGTATCTTGACTTTTGTAATTAAAACCCTACGTGTTCAAAAACAAATGCAAATATTCTAGTAACTGAATATTTTCATATTATTCTCATTATAAATAGTTAAGCAGTTAACATCATAAAAAATGTCGTGATACTGATAAGCATTTGAATGATTTTACTCAGTTTCATAAGGACCTCAAATCAGGGAAATGCAACCTTGTTTTTGTCGTGAAATCTTACCAAAAATAAAGTTTTCGGTAAAACCTCCGCAAACTCATCTCAGCAACATTTCTTGAGTTCCTCCGACTGTCTTCTCAAACATAAACTTGTTGAGAACTCCCATAGTAGGTGCTCAGCAAGCTAACCTCTACTAACTTACTACATTTACACAGAAACAGGCATACGATCAAGATATTTTTATACTTTGACGTTACGTACACGTCGCGCCGACGATATAAATAAATAAATAAATATAAATATTTCCGGACTACTCACACAGCATCACCTAACCCCAAACTAAGCAGAGCTTGTAATATGGGTGTTAGGTGACTGATATACTACATGATACATTTTTTTTTTGTAAATACATACATATGATACATAGAAAACACCCAGACCCGAAACCAGAAAATGTAGATCGTACAAAATCTGGTCCCCTGGCGGGAATCGAACCCGCAACCTCCTGCGCCTCAAGTGGACGTTCGCCCACCGAGCCACAGAGGTCGTATATATATCGCGGCGACTTTTAAACTGTCTATTATAGGTGATATTTTTTGACAGCTGATGCCCACGAAATATAAAAGATAATGTAGTAAGGATCTTAATCGAGTCTCGGGCTTAATGAAATGAAATTATATGTATTATTTGCCAAAAGTAATAATACAATAATAGATGTTTAGTATCATAAAAGGTTTTACATACTTTACCAGTAAAATGGCATGCAAATGTTTTTAATGCTTACACATAACAATTGAAATTAATTTGATTAATATTATTTACGATGTCAGGTTAAATCTGTGATAAAAAAAACATTAACTTTATAAAAACAAGTACAGTTTTGTCTTAAACTGTCGCATTTATAATTTTCTAATATTTTTAGGTAGTTTATTAAATATTTTCATGGTCATAATGTAACAATTTTTTTAAGGTCTCTTTTTTTAACAATTTACCTAAATTCGTCCTTATAATATTGGAAATTGTACCCACCTTTTACAAAAATAGCTGATTGGTATATATGTATAAACTAGTCAGCGTTAACAATTTTAGTTTTTTCAATAAAGGCTTGCAAGCAATATTTTTTTATTATATCTACCATATTGACTGGAAAGCAGAAATGATTCCAAACTCCCTGAGATTTAATTTCAGAAAAATATCTATTCTTCTAATAGTTAATCAGATTATGTATAAATTAGACACCCATAGTACAAGCTCTGCTTAGATTGGGGTTAGGTGATGCTGTGTGATTAGTCCCCAAATATTTATTTTATTTATTTATTATAATAATACCAATAAAGGTATTTATGTACAAAAAGGTTTACAAATTCTTATAATAGTAGGTAATATACATTTTATATAACCACTATTTAACACATGCCCATAATAAACCTATTTTGGTCAAAGAAAATAACTCCTCGCTCCAAGTTAAAATAACTTGTAATAATGTATTTTAGTCTACCATTTCATTTATTTATTTCGCAAACAATTTAAATTGTGTCGGAAATTTATACTTAAACTAATTAAAAGTAGATGCTTATCAACAACAAAATTACAGAAAAACAAATTCATACAAAATCACAAGGACATAAAAATATTAATTATTTTTAATGTCCATTACCAGCATAATAACCTGTTTTCTACCTATTTGAAGTTTCTAACTTGTGTATTAAGTACGTCTAGTGAACCGCCTGACAACGACAGCAGCGGTGAGAGCATTACAACATTACTGTAGCACAGTAACTTGATACTATTGCGGATAGCGAACTTGCATAGAGTTTGTTAGCTCGGCCCGTTTCGGTGGATCTTTGGATGAAAATGACATGCAGCATCATCTATACTTATTATAAACTAGCGGCCCGCCCCGGCGTCGCACGGGTAAAAAAGTTCCCGGCAATTATTCGATTTTTTCTCGCCTTGTTAACCTTCCCTAGACCTCCACGAACATTTCAAGACTAAGATAAGATAAATCCGTTCAGCCGATCTCGAGTTTTAATCAGACTAACGAACAACAATTCATTTTTATTTATATTGATTAAAGTCCTTCCCCGCATCTGTCTGTCCCTATGTTCAAAAACTCAAAAACTACTAAACGGATTTTTATGCGGTTTTCAGCAATAGATAGAGTGATTAAATGGAAAGAATTTTGTATACGGTGTTTTGTTTTTGGACCGGGCCAGCTAACTAGCAACATTTTAATATTCCAGATATTTATATCCATTATATCTTCTGGCTACCAACTCAATTGGTTAAAGATATTTGTTTAGAAGTTGAGTAAAACTCACAAAGAGAGCAAGATAAAAATTATTTTAATTATTATTCAGCCCATACTGTCCCACTGCAGGGCAAAGGCCTCCCTACCCTTCTTCCACTCTTCGCGATTGAACGCTGTGACAGGCCACGTAGTATTTTGGATATAAAGTTGTCAGACCGCGTGAGAAACAGCATACTACGTTCCAAAACCAAAATCACAGATGTTGGACAGAAGGCTGCATGCCTGAAGTGGAACTGGGCCGGACACGTGTGTCGTATGTCAGATGACAGGTGGGCCAAGCGAACAAGATAAAAATAAAGTTAAAAAAACCCCGAAGCCGTGGTTCACAAAAAACGGCATTTAGCGATAAAAGACGACGAATTATTTTGGGCTTTTAAATAAAGCAGTACATTTTATTCCATTTGGAAACCCTCCAGCTCGATAAAGGCGGGATACAGGCGAGCGCATTCTAGACTCTTACGGCTAACATGGGTCAAACGACTCACCTTGCACTGAGGAAACTGCTCTGAAGGTCGCGTGACCCTCCAGCCCAGTAAAGGCGGGATACAGACGAGCGCATTCTAGACTCTTACGGCTAACATGGGTCAAACGACTCACCTTGCACTGAGGAAACTGCTCTGAAGGTCGCGTGACCCTCCAGCCCAGTAAAGGCGGGATACAGACGAGCGCACTCATGAGCCAAACGGCTGCTATCATGAACGCTGCCCTTGCTGGAGTCCGCTTCTTCAAGTAGTCCACGGCCTGCAAATGAAACATGCTTTTAATATGGAAAGTCAAAGTCAAAACGTTTATTTCCTTAGACGCACCGGGCATATGTCAGGTCAACTAAAAGTTAATTTAAATAAAAACTAAGAGTTATCAAGGAAATAACATTGTCTCGCATTTCGTTTTAATTTTTAACACTGAGTTTAGAAGCGAATAGAGCAACCCAGCTTTAAAAAACATAAAAAGTGTGCGTCTCGTAATGTCTAACAGACGTAATAACTCAACAGATAGACTCAACAACAGAGTGAGAGAGGAAGATGCCTACGTACCGTATATGTGAGGGAAAGAGATGCCAGATAGGCTATCGCCCATGTCACTAGCATCACGTAAATAAACGGTTTTCATAACCACTTGAACGTCCTGTGGCACTTTTGTGCCACAAAGTTTTATGCCGACTTACGTCCATGGTATGTACAAAAAGGCCACACGAGGTTTTAGCTCTTTTGGTTTCGGATTTGTTTATTATCTATTATGCCAAGTTGCTACTGTCAATGTCAGATGTCACTGTCAATAATTATTCTACTATCAGTTCAAAATAAAAACAATTGTTTTTTTATAAAGTACCTAGTCGTTAGTTTTAAATAATTTATTTTGTAACTTTCTTTATGTCGTCGTAGTCCGGTTAATTTAGACAAAAAAATATAGTCAAGGCTAAATATTGGTGAAGAACTGGGGTTTGCCATTACAAATAATGTTTTAAATATCCCTTATCGATCGATCCCTTGATGTGTGCTGAAAAACTATTAGTGGTCAAACTTCCAAAATTTAATTTTTGGAGTTTTCCGAATTTGGTAAGTTTTATTAAATACTAGCGGCACGCCCCGGCTTTGCACGGGTAAGTATTCAAAATTTTTTCAAAAATATTCGAATTTTTCTCTCCGTAAAAACCATCCTTCAACACCAACAAACATTTAAAAAAATAAATTGACTAAATTTGTATAGGCGTTGTTGAGTTATGCGCTTAGCAACACATTTTGCGATTCATTTTTAACCCCCGACAAAAAAAGAGGGGTGTCATTATGTTTGACGTGTCTATCTGTCTGGGACATCATAGCTCCCGAACGGATGAAGCGATTTCAACTTAGTTTTTTTTGTTTAAAAGGTGAGTCTAGCGCGAGTGCTCTTAGACATGTTTCATGAAAATCGGTTGTGCCGTTTAAAAATTGTGGGGGTTAGCGTGGGGAAGGAAAACCGAAAATCTGCAAAATCTCGAGTGGGGTATCAAATGAAAGCGCATTGCGTGCACATTACACATTATTATGGTGTTTTACTTTTAAGGAAATTGAAGGATTCGAATCGGGGGTTTTTCTTATATTTTAAATTTAGATTTATTATTTTTAAGAAGATTAAGGTAAGAGAAAACATACTATTGATTGCAATGCTCAAATTGGTGTAACCGACAACAAACATAAACTTGGTTCGGGTCAATTGGTGTAACGTTAGTTTTTTGAAGAAAGTTGGTTTTATATTGGTGTATGTGTGGTTATAATTACTAAACTTATTTTACCTGTTTTGGTGGTTAACCCAATTGAACCTGCAACCGACGATAATGTACAATATCTATGCTATATGCTAGGGTTTAGTTCTGAAAATAACTTTTTGAATGGGATTAGTTACCTGTTAACGAATTATTAACTATTAACTAAGCGATAAAATATTATCAAGCGACAATTTTTTTATGACGTAAGATGTAACGACGTTTTTTGTAGATAATGATAAGCTCTACAAAGTTGTAATACATCACTTTGTTATATATTCAATAGTTTTCGCAGCATTCGCGATTAAAGAAAGATTTTAGGTTTATTTTTTCAAAAAAATCGCATATTGTCACAAAACTATAATAGTTAGAGATATTATGTGACGATGTTTTTTGTAGATAATGATAAGTTCTACAAAGTTGTAATACATCACTTTGTTATATATTCAATAGTTTTCGCAGCATTCGCGATTAAAGAAAGATTTAAGGTTCTTTTTTTCACCATAGGTTACATTATCGGAGTTTGGTAAGAAATCATATTATTTTTGAAAACTAAATATAGCCTATGTCACTCAGGGATAGTGTAGCTTTCGAATGGTGAAAGAATTTTTCAAATCGGTGCAGTAGTTTCAGAGCCTATTCGAGACAAACAAACAAACAAAAAATCAAACCTTTCCTCTTTATAATATTAGTATAGATATTTCAGACCAAATAAATAGATTTAATTATTATTTTTTTAAATCCTGAGAGTTATTTTTCTTGTGACTCGAGTACCCTATATTTGCAGATATTCGTTTCTTCTTCCCCACTTTCACGCCCTATTAAACGGCTAAACCAATTTTCAACAAACATGTCCAAGAACACTCGCGCAAAAGTCACCTTTCTTACAAAAAACTCAAATCGATTCGATGTAGGTTAAATTCATTCTAACGTTAAATACATTCATTGTGATTAATTGGGAATACTCGTGCCAAATGAATATCATTATTTAGTATGAAACTGCTAAACTGAATTTGCTAACGAGGTTTTTAATTTATCTTGCATTGGGTAGGTAGTTATAATAAGGTGATTTCGAAATGGGTATAAAACATGGTTAATTATTAATAAAATGTCCTGCCTTTTATAAATCAAGCTTATATTTTAGCAATTGCAAGAATTCATGAAAACAATCAGAAAGCTTTGTTCATCAAATAAAATTAATTACAAAAAATCTAAGTTTACGAGTAACGCGGAAAAACTTAACTAGATTAAATTTGATGATGAAATTAATGAATTACCTTCTAGGTCTACATGCCCCATCTAAGACCACATCGTCACTTAACATCAGGTGAGATTATGGTCAAATGAAAGCTTATCTAGCATTAAAAAAATACAAGGTGAAATTGAGTCTAAAAATCAAACCATAATTAAACTTCTAATAAATAACTTCAGTATTGATCAAAGATATGTTTTCTAAACCCTTTATGTAGTAAGGATATCACACGGGACGGTAAGATAGTATCAAAAAACCTTTTTAAAAAAAAAAACTAGTGGAGCTAGGAAAGTAGATATTATAAACAGACAATAATAAATGCTTAAGTATTATTAGTAAGTACGCATACTAACCTCTTTTTAACCCCCGAGAAAAAGAGGGGTGTTATTAGTTTGAGGTGCCTGTCTATCTGTCTGCCTGGGACATCACAGCTCCCGAACGGAGGTAGCGATTTCATTCTAGTATGAAAAGTGACTTTTGCGCGAGTGTTCTTAGATAAAGTTTGCTTAAAATCGGTTTAGCCGTTTTAAAGTTATGAGGGGAAGAAGTACCGAAAATATGCAAATATACTGTGATATCAAATGAAAGCGCATCGCATTCGCATCATTACAAAATAATATGGTGTTTTACTTTTAAGAAAATAGGGTATTGGAATCGGGGAATTATCCTTAATTTAAAATTATTAATATTTTGCTAACCAAGTCATACGCATTATAATCTCTCTATTATTGTGTGTTAAGCAAGTGTACGTGCACTTCTTCGGGTGTTTCTTGACACCTCAAGTTTTTTTATATGATAGGTAATTAATACTGGAATGGTTGTATTGATAAATTATCATTAAAACGGCCATTATCCGTTAACATGCATGCCGATAACAATAGCCAAATGAATCTCAACTCTAAACAACGCAAAATAATTGGGAAATAGTGTAACTGTATGCGCAGCGTTAGAAATTATGATGTACATACATAGATTCGCAGCCGGGGTACGGCGCTCACTAACAGTTAAGTGCAACACTTTAAAATATACTTTTTGTTTTTGAATGTTTGTTTTTCCTCTTGTTTTTAACCCCCGACCAAAAAGTTTTATAAGGTGTAATAAGTTTGACGTGTCTGTCTGTCTGTCTGGGACATCATAGCTCCCGAACGGATAGAGCGATTTCAATTTAGTTTTATTTGTATGAAAGGTGAGTTTGGCGCGGGTGTTCTTAGATATGGTTCATGAAAATTGGTTGAGCCGTTTAGAAGTTATGGGAGTGAGAGTGGGGAAGGAATACCGAAAATCTGCAAATATACTCGAGTGGGCTATTAAATGAAAGCGCATCGGGTGCACATTACTAATTATTATGGTGTTTTACTTTTAAGGAAATTAAGGCATTGGAATCGGGGGTTTTTCTTAAATTTTAAATTATATTCTAACTATTATTTTCTATTTAATTTGGACATGTTTTATAATACCTAGACTAGATACAATTCTTATGTAAATTTGACTCGCCTTGTATAACGCCCCGTGTTACAATTGGTAAATAAATGAATATAATATGGATTATGAATAATATGTAATATCAAAACAATCGATGGTGTACATATTTATAACATTTAGATTAATTTGTTTAGGAGCATTTTTGTGTGAAATAAGAAATTTATTAATTTATGAACCGATTTCAAAATGTAAACAACCGACTTTTTCCTATTTTAAAAACACATTGTGTATACTTGTGTGAAATATTTGATGGGACCTTTACTGGCAGAAATAGCTGAAGATATAATAAATAACTACTTTTTAGCAAGGAAAATGCTTACCTACTCCAAATTTCCATTCCCAAAATAAACTCTAAATGTGGTTTAAAAAAAATGCTATTATATTTACAATGAAGTAATAACTATGTACAGCATATGTTGCCAGCTTGTAACCCATTGTGCATACAAACTACTACTGTAAGTTAGCAACACATACTGACGACCTCTGTGGCTCGGTGGGCGAAGGTCCGCCTAAGGCACAAGAGGTCGCTTCGAGGCTAAGAGGGGTTCGATTCCCGCTGGAGGACCAGATTTTGTACTATCTTCAATTTCTGGTCATGGTATCTATGTAGTATATCAGTCACCTAACACCCATAATACAAGTTCTGCTTAGTTTGAA
This sequence comes from Gymnoscelis rufifasciata, assembly GCA_929108375.1. NCBI lineage: Eukaryota > Metazoa > Arthropoda > Insecta > Lepidoptera > Geometridae > Gymnoscelis > Gymnoscelis rufifasciata. Next base: position 10,362,409 of record OV815324.1, read on the forward strand.
GTTAGGTGATGCTGTGTAATTAGATAAATAATTAAAGTCTAAATATATTTATTTATCTTTATTATTTATACTATGTCATCAGAGTAATTGATGCTAAGGCTACACTGTTGCATTATTTAAAAGGCCTTAATGTTAGTGATGATTTAGGATGAAACAATATTACTTAAAGCGATCGCGAGTAACAAAGGTTGGTAAAAGCCATATCACTTCGTCTATCAATCAGACCCCCCGTTTCGCAACATTACAAGCACAAAATGCATTGAAATGATGCCTGGTGGTAAAGTAGCGCCAATGTTAGCACATATGTTACATGTAGTATATATATTATATGTAGAGGTATGTTTGTGTGTTTTAAATATAAAAAGTGTGTGTGTGTGTGTGTCAGCTACGACGCACGATTGGAGTTTACTCCTTACGAACGATAATTATGATATGTATCGAATAGAAAAAAAGGGTTAATGAACGCATCTGCTAAAATGATAAGAGAAACAAACATAATAATATATTATTCGGATTATTTATATTACTTCAATAAAGCGTATTACATAAACTATGTTACAAAATAATATAAATAAAATACAGTGAGATTACGAAGTATCGCGCAAAGAGGAGACCCCGAGAATGAGATACGCTGGGTAATGTATTCCATCTCATTCTTTTTCACGTTCAATCCTTCAGATATATTATGTTTGTCTCTTTCTACGTAACGCCTCAACTTTTCGTGTTACACTTGATTTTGATATTACTCCTCATAAAATTTCCGTACCGGGCCTTATAACTCAAATCGTTTCTTAAGGAGTAAACTCCAATATTGTCCTTAATAGGTATAAAAAAACATTTATTTAGTAACTATATATAACATTTTATATTTTTTTGCTAGTTTTTGGTGTAGTGTTTAGATAAAGATAGTGTTAAAAAGTTTATATTGTCTTCAACATGTATACAAAAACAAAATTAATTTATTTACGAACTCATATATTATTTTATTCACTAGGATTAGATCCTGCATTCTATGATTAGAACAGCTACTGCGTCACTCGCACAATTTTTTATCTTTATTTATCACTATCTCAATCTAAACACTATATCAGAAATTTGCAATAAATATTATAGTTTTTGCTAGTAGCATCACCGTACCAGCACGCATCGCTATCGGGCCATTTGGAATTGTTAGTGATTTATCGCGCGGTCCCGCTGTCGCCCGCACGCGCTAATAGAACGCCCTGTTTTATGAGTTGCTATAGGTCGAACTCACATGAACGCACTAGTCGTATTAAAAATCGCAGATAACAAGAAATCTTGAAATAGATCTGCTTCGGCGCAAGAGGTAGCGGGTTCTATTACCGCCGAGGGTGAAACTGTTTGTATGTTCTGCAAAACTTTCTCCTTTGTCTGGGTGTTTAATATGTATAATAAACAAATATCTTATATATGTACGCCTATTATATTAAGTATATCAGATGTCTAGCACCCGTAACACAAGCTTAGAGCTTACCACGGAGCTAGATGTTGTTGTGTGGTATGTCCGAAAATATATATTCACACACACACACGTACACTAGTGTTTGTCAACCTCGCAATAAAAGACTTAGAAGGCAGACCGTTTGTTTGTAAATAACCGTCTTCACAAATCAAAGACAAAGAGACAATTCAGCTGTTTTCGTGATCACCTCAAAAACCGTCATGGTATTTTACCACATTATATTGTAAAAAGGCATGATAATTTAAAAAGTTATACCTATACTTCGTTCCAAAAATAACGGGTCAGTCAAAAAACTAAATATCTTCAGAACTGTAAAAAATAGGTCAATGCATTAAAAAAGAGATTAAAGACTTTATAGTTGCGGTTCTAATAACATATTATTTAAACCCCTGTTTTATGCCCTTCATATTTTATGAGTTACACTATAACATCGTCACACTAAAAGGCCTGCTCCACGATCCATTGCAACCATCAACCACCAACTGACAGCTCCAAAAAAAGGCTAAAGTTTTTGGCTTTCTATACACCATCCATTAACAATTCCCACCATTTGATCGCACATTTTCCGTTTAAGTCTGGTCACTAGATAAAAGACTATCGACAGCTCTTTTCAAGATACACGATACAAAAAAATTGCGCCAAAAAACCATGCGATTAAACCTTGCCATTATTAAATTAGTTATCTGATAGTGATCATAGTGAAGTGACCAGCAAAATAAATCTTCGTACCTTAGGTGTATGAATTGCGGAAAATTTGTCGAGAATATTTTTTCGAAAACAAACTTTTGGAGCACAACTCGCCAAAAATACAATTCATAGAAAACAAAGTTTACTTTACCTCTGAGCAAGCTTTCTGGCGCGTCGGCCGCTGCAAGCCTACATTTACGTTTTATTACAGTTAATCCTGGCGCAAGTTAATTTGTGATTTCGACGAATTGTTCTTGACGAATTGTTCTCGGCGAATTGTTCTCGACGAGTTATAAAAAACAGTAGTAGCTTGAACATTAAAAATCAAAAAGCGTGCTATCACTAAAACACGTTCAGTTATGAAAGTACTTTATGAATAGTGCATGTATGACTATTCTCGTAACTCTAAACTGGTCCTAGTTACGACTTCACAGCTTCGAATTGTTTTGAAAACATTTTGATGTTTCATCAACTTACGGTGATTCATTGCAGAAACATGTTAAATGCTAATGAGTTTACAAATCTAGGAAATTGGATTTTATTTTTGTTAGGTAGGTATGTAACAATTGGTGGTTGGTAAGGAATATTCAAGTCAGGTAGGTAGTCCCGTGAACAGTTTTAATCATCTTTTCTGTAAGGTAACATAACCATGATTTGACGGTTTTTTAGTTCACTCATGTTTCGACGCTGTTGCAAGCGCCATGATCACGGCATAAGCTGATTGTCTTTGCGGTGTCAGACAGTTATTCACAAACGAAACGGTCTCTCTTTCTGAGTATTTTGCAATACAATACAATACTCTTTAATTAACACTAGCGGCCCGTCCCGGCGTCGCACGCGTAAAAAAAGTTCCCGGCAATTTTTCCTTAATTGCTCACCGTTTAGACCTACCCTGGACTACGACAAACATTTTAAAAACAAAATCAGCTCAATCGACCCAGCCGTTCTCGAGTTTTAATCAGACTAACGAACAACAATTCATTTTTATTTATATAGATTACAATTAAATACAAAAAAGATGATAGAAATGTACAAAACTTGTGAATCAATGGGTGGCCTTATCGCTGATAGCGATCTCTTTACAGAGGATAGGATGGACACATACCATACAGCACGAATAAGACGAAAGTAGCAAATTTATATGGTTCCTTTATTGCGATTTTGACATACACTAGTGTTGGAACTACTTGTTTGATTCTCAAACGCAATTCGATCATGACACTTACACTAGACGTGTTCTGGCCGGTAACCGGTGCTATGCTAATTGCTGACTTCAGAACATCTCATCTAAATCAGGTTTTGCGTGATCATGGCGCTTGCAACTGCGTCGAATTATCGGAAAACTCAAAAACCGTCAAATCATGGTAGGTATGTTACCCGTGTCAAGTTATAATCTTGTTTAAGCCCATGATAATTTGAAAAAGTTATATTAAAAGTAAAAAATCTCAAGATAAAAAAAAAAAATTGTTTTTGAACTTTCTGTCTCGATAAATGAAATAAATAGTCATAATTTTATGAATATTATGAAGTCACAAATTGATAAAATAAATTATAAGTCACTTTATGGTTTTCTATTAATTGTTGAATAATTAGATACTTGGTTTCTGAGATGGGTATTTAGTCGTTTCGACCTCGAGCTGTTCAATACGGTATGAATCTACCAAGAGTTATTTTGAAATGATCGCGAGGAATCAAACAAAAAACTCATAATTTTTATTATAAGTAGGTACAGATTTTAGTGTTTAATTCTAGGTCAAGAAAACAATCTCAACTACTGAAACGCACAAGCTCTTTCTAGAAGTATATACCTACATAAAACAGAAGGACTCAAAACTGTGTTAAAAAAAAGGAAAGTTCTTTAAAAATCGTAGATAGGATTAATTGTTCATTAAAAGTTACATAGATTCTTGTTTTGATTCGTAGTCACTAGTAATTTTATTACAAATAACCGGTTTTGGTTTTACGATTCCTTAAAATCATAAGAAATCTTACGATTTTATTTTCCTACGAGCTTACGAGCGGAGTAGTTAAAATGGGCTTGGTATAGAAATCCCCTTAGAGCATCCCCTGCGAAGGGGATTTCTATACTTTTTGTATATAAATCCCCTTACAATCGAAAAAAGCTGAAGCAGGGGATTATTAGACAAAAAGTATAGAATTCCCCTTAATAATTAATTTTATTTTTAAATAACGTTAAAAAACATCAATTATTTCAAGTCACACAAAAAACCTATCACGGAAAACCAGTTAACTAGTTAGTTCTACAATGACTAATTTTTTTACCTGCATAGTTTTTATTTCATAATTTTGCTCAATAATTACATACATCAGAATAAGTAACTCATTTGTAGCAATTGTTATATTTATAAATTCGTGTAGGCCAACTTAGTGTCATCCAACCGACGGTTCAATGGATCAATAATTACAGATTCTTGGTACAATAATATTGAATACTTACTATTAAAGTAGAATCCGTTTATTATGACTCCGCCATATATTAACCAACCGATTATAATGACGTAATTACGCCACGAAGTTAGGTTTACATATACATATGTAAAATTCTTTATAAATAAGTCGGATATAATACATATTTACAATAAAAAGGGGTTTTATTTCACAAAACGCTTTGTATGACGTCCGCTTATTATGACGTGTTTGTCAAATTCGATAACTTACCGAAGCTAATTCTTATAATCTAGCAAGCAGGGTTTCATTAAGTACGTTAAAAGTATTTTTATTTAAAAAATCATGGCTAGTGCTTCAAGTAGCGCAGAATTGAAGTTCATCTTTAAAAATAAATCAAAAGTACTCCTAAACGGTGGACATCAATATTGTGCCAAAACGAATACATATAAGACTCCTGTCCCATGTATTGTATATGGCCCGTGATCATGAAAATGAGAAAAAGATAAATAAATAATACAAGACAGGGCGCTATGGCGCTCATTCGGGGAAGCCTATGTCTAGCTGTGGACTACTATAGGTTGATGATGATGAATAAATAATAATTTCATAAATTTATTTCATTCCACAATATTTACATTGTATTTGAAAATTACATCAATACCAAAAATGTCAAAAAGTAATAATAATAAATCAATAAATTAGTCCACTTTCCACTAGAAAAATTAAACAAAACAATATAAATCAAAAATAAAAATGAAAAATAAAAACAAAAAATAATAAAACTGAAATCAACAACCATAACAAATAAAATTAAATCAAAATTAAAAATGTCAATACAATCAATAAATAAAAAATTAGTTAAAGATAATGTCATCAGAAAAAAAGTCATCAACTGAGTAGTAACACCCTTTCAACAAAATTTCCTTTAATTTATTTTTAAATTCTATAGGATCTTCAATTGTTTTCATAGCAGTAGGTAATGCATTGCAATACAGGACAATTCAGACATCGTTATCCACCTACCTGACGAGAGTATATAGAAAATTCTCACCGCATGTCTTGGCATGGCGGCACAATGCTGAATATACTCCCTTTGTCTTTATGTAGTTTTATATTGTGTTTAATTTTAGTTTAAGGTAACATAATAAGGCAATAAACGATTTTTTATTTATTTATCTAGCCCCAAGAAAAGCAGGGCTTGTGTTAAGGGTTAGCTAACTTTTAACTCATTAACGGCGACATAACGATTGGACACTTTTTAAAAAAACTTAGTTGATTTATTTGTAGGAAAAATTTGTGAACCTTATTAAAATCCCAAATCAACTTCCCAAAATTTATTTTATTCAATTTCGGAAGTTACGTTTAGAGAACAAGAAAATGGCCAAATAATATTGTAAATATGTAATTTTTCTGTAATAGCACTATCATAAATCATGTAGATATAATTATTTACCATTACTTACAATTATTTACATACCCATGATTTAAGATTATAAAACTTATTTCTAATATTTTGATTGCTCAGGTATATTTAATCAAAATCTAGATTTTACTATGACCATAAAAAGTATATTTCGTATGACACTTGTGATTCAAAATAATTCTTAGAATTCATGAGAGGTTTTATGTATTCGTAAGTGAAATTTCTTCGAAGTTTTGGTTATTGATTATCCAGGTATTTAAAATAAATAAAGATTTTTGTGATTTTTTCATTAGTTGTTTGTATTTTATTTGAAGCATTCATAGCACAGCTGGCTTAGTTGTTTTGTCGGTTGGATGACACTAAATTGTAGCCTAGTTACGGCTAATTCACCCGGCCTACACGAATTTATAAATTGTTATAATATTCACAATTGCTACAAATGAGTTACTTATTCTGATGTATTACTATAGTAAGTATTCAATATTATTAGGTCCTTACATATGAAATTGGCGTTTTGTATGGGAGGAACAAAAAGTCGAATATTTTTTAATATAATATATTTAATTAATCAAAGTATGAACCATTATTTTCTATGCACTTTTGCCATCTTATAGGTAGTTCATTGATCCCTTTACTAAAAAAACCAGTCGGACGGGAATCAATAAAATCTTTGAAGGCGATTTGGACTGCCCCATCGGAGTTGAATTTTTTCCCTTGCAAGAAGTTATCCAAATTTCGAAAAAAATGGTAATCTGTTGGAGCAAGGTCCGGGGAGTACGGAGGATGTCTTAGACTTTCCAATTGAAGCTCTTCTAATTTAGTAGCCGTCTGTTGCGCAGTGTGTGGTCTAGCGTTGTCGTGAAGCAGCAGTGGCGTGGAGCGATTGACCAGCCTAGGTTGTTTAGCCGCTAGCTTTTCCATCATGGTTTGCAATTGCTGACAATAGACATCAGCCGTAATAGTCTGGCCAGATTTGAGAAAACTGTAATGAACAATACCGGCACTAGTCCACCAAACGCTTACAAGTAACTTTTTTGGGGTTAATTTTCGCTTGGGGCAGGATTTGGCTGGTTGGCCAGGATCCAACCATTGCGCTGAGCGCTTCCGATTATCGTAAAGAACCCATTTTTCATCACAGGTAATGATTCGGTTTAAAATACCTTCATTATTGTGCCGGTTTAGTAATGTAACGCAGCAGTCGACGCGCGTTTGCCGGTTTGCTTCAGTCAATTCGTGAGGTACCCACCTTTCAAGCTTTTTAATCTTCCCAATTTGCTTCAAGTGAATTAAAACAGTTTTATCACTAACACCGCAGCCTGCAGCTAACTCGGACGTGCTTTGCGATGGATCCGCTTCCACAATAGCCTTCAACTCTTCATTATCAACTTGAGTCTCAGGCCGTCCACGGGGCTTGTTCTGCAAGTCGAAATTTCCAGAACGAAAACGTTGGAACCAAAAACGAACTGTGTTTTCTTTTGCAACACGACCGCCATACACATCATTCACCCTTCGAGTTGTTTCCGCAGCACTAGTGCCACGGCGGAACTCGTACTCGTAAATAATGCGATATTTTAAGTTTTCCATTTTGTAAAATGAGTGACGCAAACAGAAAAAAACAGAAGAAAAAAAACAAATGAATGACGATCATCGAAGCACAAATACATGAGTCTATAGCTGTACAAATTTGAATTTGGAATTCCTTACCAAAGAGGAGAAATTTGTGATTAAAGTGGCCAGTACGAAAAACGCCAATTTCATATGTAAGGACCTAATATTTTACCAAGAATCTGTAATTATAAAGCAAAATTATGAAATAAAAACTATGTACCTAGGTCAAAAAATAGGCCATTGTAGAACTAACTAGTTAACTGATTTTCCGTGATAGGTTTTTTGTGTGACTTGAAATAATTGATGATTTTTTATGTTATTTAAAAATAAAATTAATCATTAAGGGGATTTCTATACTTTTTGTCTAATAATCCCCTGCTTCAGCTTTTTTCGATTGTAAGGGGATTTATATACAAAAAGTATAGAAATCCCCTTCGCAGGGGATGCTCTAAGGGGATTTCTATACCAAGCCTTAAAATGTACCGTCTCACATTTAAGTAAGCTAGATCCCATAAGTATAAAACAAAAATTTTTTTATTATAACCTTTGAATGCAGATAAATATAAAACATACCTACATATAAAATCACATTAAAATCTGTTTCAGCAAAATGTTTTATTATTATTAGCTATTTTGTATGGAATTTTGACCTTATTTTTGGCTACAATCTCACCCGATGACGATGAGAACGTGGATGAATCCTATAAATCCCGAAGTCCCCTTTTCATCCTGTCTTTAAGATAACCAGGTTGTAGTTATCAAATACATCAGCAGCTTATCTACGCTATTAAGGCACTATTCCTCAATATCCTACAGTTTTGGCACATCCTACACCAAAGCATAGAATAAACCAAAGTGAGTTCCCGAGTGCACTAAACTTTACGACTACTCAAGCTATTACATCAAAAGTACAAATTTTATCGACTGCACTTGATTCGAAAATTATTACTGCTACTTTGTTGAAACTTGGACTAAAGCCATGACAATTTAAAGTTTAAAATTTACTTCTGACATTATCATTAAAAGATTTTGGTTTAAGTTCGGGATTTGTGGCGATTTGGAGATCATGTCGCGGCACCCTCGTTTCTCTAGGTCTTTCTAGTCGTCTAGTTTTTCAGGCACCTAATCAAAATGACCTAAAAATGTCGAAAAAGTATATTTTTTAGAATAAGTAATAATTTATTTGCAAAATAACTATTTGTAGTTTTTATGAGAAAATAAATATTTTATAAACCTATCTTAAATACCTATACTGTTATTTTAAAGCTAAATAGTATGTCACTTTTCTGTTACGTACAGTTTGACTAGCATTTGTTTGTAAAGCTGGGTCCATTTTTGTATCATTTCGGTGTATCACGATCAGTCGTAACGTATCGAGTATCTGTTTCATATATTTGGACGCTCAATTTATCCATGTCGTATCGTTACGGGATATCTTGTAAGAACGCGTCCATACTTATGAGATACTGTATCATGTCAGCGTATCGGCTTTAACTTTACAAATATGGACGCTTCATTTTTTCATCTTTTTTTTTCTTGCACTGATTAGTTTAATAATATTTTCGTTATCCCAGCTCATTTTCAACACAAAAAATTATCACTGTTTACTCTTTTTGCGCAAACCATGAAATAGCGGCAAAACACAGGGAATAATCGCGTATCAAATGCATTCACGTCCAAACTTGTTCGATGCAACGCGTATCCCCTTTGATGATCGCGGAAAAACCGACACAGAATGGTTCGGGGTGTATCACGTATCGTATCACGATACAGTATCGTGATAGAGTATCAAAATACGTCCATACCACCGATTGTGATACGCGTATCGGATACCAGGTGGTACCAAGATATGCGATTATTGCGGATCGGGCCGTATCGGATACGGCATGTATCATTAACGTGTATCATCTTGCGCCCAAACTAGCGATCATGATACGCGCCGAGGCCACGCGACGGAGATATTATACACCGAAATGATACAAATGTGGACCCAGCTTTAATGAATAATAGTATTTTATTGTAAAAAATGTGTGCAATTACATTTGGTCTTAAAATAATAGGTTAATAGGTTCCAACAACTGTATCCATTTCGGATTATGCAATATAAATAAAAACTATAGTACAGGTACCTACTAAAAAGTTAACAGCATATACATATTATACATTATAAATGAGTCTGCAATTCTTTAAATATTCGTTTAAATTAACTGTCAAGACAATGTTATTTCCTTGATTATTCTTAGTTTATTTAAATTATCTTTAACTGGACCTGCCTATGTATGCCATGAGCGACTAAGGAAGTAGACTTTGACTTTTTGTTTGAACTCGCAAATCTCAGGAATAGCTGTTATCTTTTAATAAACTATTCTCGAAGCTTACCGCGCGAGAACATAATTTCCAATCCATAAAACAAAGGCGAAAACGTAGCGTAGAAAGCTAGTTGAGACAAGATATTTGTAATCGGGACTTCGTATCAAAATTATTCTTAGTCACCGCTCTATATTCGTGCAAATATCTCGACCGCAGAACAGTTACTGCAATAAAACGTCTTACGCATATAATATGAATATTGACTGCTACAGTGGCACGGCGACTAGGCTGTGTTCGATTCCCGCTGAGGGTCAAGTTTGTATGTTCTGCAAGCACTTTCTGCTTGGTCTGGGTGTTAATCACAAAATTTAAAAATATAGTATAACAACAATCTGTATAAAAAAAAACGCTCGAATTGCGAAACCTCCTCCTTTTTTTAAGCCGGTTAATAAGCTTATAAAATATCGGATCAACTTGACGATAAAACTGCTTGGGACGAATTCTGCTCCAACAACAATTAAAAACTAGACTAACAAATAATTATTGTAAAGTTTCAGAACACAAATGAGTTGGAGTTTCTAATCACTTCTTTGCTCGAGTGTAAAAAGAGCGAAGCGACCAGATACGATTAATTTATTACCATTTTATCTTAAATGTTCAATTTGTTTATATATTTTTTTCAAATAAATGATTTTGTATCTTGTATCTTTTATGTGTATAATCAAAAATATGAATACATTATGTCTATTATATTAAATATATCAGATGTCTAGTACCCGTAACACAAGATTATAGCGTACCACGGGGCTAAATGTTGTTGTGTGGATTGTCCGCAATTAGTGTTGATTAATTTTTTATGCATCAGCAGTAATACATCAAGTTTATCGCCTCTGTTGATCATAACCATTCCAAAAGTATATTTCTTATCTATAGTAACTACTGTTTAACGTCAAGGTATACAAGATAATGCACAGAGACTAACCTAGCGATTAACATAAAACTAGCACCTTTTGGAACTAAAAAAATATAAGCTTTCTGTTGAGACACCTTATATGTATATTACTCTAAGGGCCTGTTTATCTCCGAGTACACTAGACAGTGGTTAAAATGCGAGATAGCTTTTGACGTATTATTGACCTAACTAACTATTCAAGATACAAGATACAAAATCATTTATTTACATTGTTTGGTTTTACAAAACTTAGACACGTCGAAATAAAAAACAAAAAACATAAACATAGGTGCTTAGAGATAAATAGGAATCGTATATCTGGTCGCTTCGCTTTTTTATACTATTGTTTAGTGCACTCGAATTTAGTGAAATAAACACCTATAATTATAAAACCAACTATCGATTTATTTAAGCAAAAAAATTATTTGTATCCTTTCAATCATTTTGATGTTTTTGATAAAATCTCAGAAACATGGATTAGAGATTAATCTGTCATATTAGGACCTTTTATCCGAAGAAAAAGGTGGTACATAGCTAATTTAAACCTAGTAAAAGTTTTTCAAATAAATCCTTTTGTCTGTTGACAAGTGACCTCCGGGTGGTGCTAAGAACAGTCTCTGGTGGGAGGCTTCGGCCGCGGCTTGTCACCACCCTCCGGGCTGGGCCAGTGCGTGAAGCGATGTTTTCGTGTTTCGTAATGTGGCCCGGAGAAGCCATCTACCTTCTAGGTCTTCATGTCCCATCTTAGACCACATCGTCACTTTACATCAGGTGAGATTGTGGTCAAATGAAGGCTTATCAATAATAAAAAAAAAAAAAATAGGTTTTTTAAATAAATCCATATTAAATGCCATCCCGCCATGTCTGTCTGTCACTTCGTTCGCGATAAACTCAAAAACTACTGAATGGATCTTTATGCGGTTTACTGTAAAAGGTAGAGTGATTCATAAGAAAGGTTTTTGCATTCGTGCATAGCAGGAACGGGCCAGCTAGAAGAATCTAAAAATTAGGGAAGGATATTTAGTTTAGAAGAAAATATCCTTGAGCTAAATTTGTAAACGTGACTTTATATCCAATGATTCAACGTTCGCTGTCCTACATTCGTGCAAATATCTCGACCGCAAAAGCAGTTACTGCAATAAAACGTATTCCGCGATTATATGCATCAGCGGCATTACAGTGCATCAAGTTTATCGCTTCTGTTGATCTGGATCACTCGCGAGACGCGATCAAATCGTACGCCAGGATTTAGAATATGCGGGTGGTGCAAGTTAGGATCGGAAGAGGTTTTCATCATTTTTTCAAATATTATAGCTTTATCGGTACGGTTATTGTTTTCATCACTTTTAGTTAGCATTTTGCCCGGCCAAGCGCATTTTTGGAACACAACACCAAATGCTGCTGTATAACTGTATTATCTACGTTCCTATAATCATAAAAACAATTCACTTTTAATTTTGTTTTATAAATACAGCGGTAAATGTCTTTAAATGAATTTAAGTTAGGTTTGGTTAGTTCTTATTATCTGATTTGTTAATTCCAGAGTAGTGGGAGTATTATTATATAGTCAGAGTATTACGCGAGAAATTGTTTTCATCACTGCTAGCACTGCCGAGCGTCTTCTTGGAACACAACACTAAATACTGCCGCCTGCCAAGTGTGGCGAGTATTCACAAACCCCTGAATATGATAAAAATCAATGAATCAAGCTTTTGTCCAGTCGAGGATGACCATTGGCTGAAATGAGGATGTAGGTAAGCTTTATTTATTTTGTTTGAGATAATGATCAATTTGATTAAACGTGCCATTAGTTACTCCCCAATTTCACCATATGCTACAAATCGAGTTTTATTGAATCTAGTTCAACCATTCTGAAAATGTAAATGAAATGTCAATTTGATCTCAGGCGGTAAAACGGCTAAAGCCCGATCTGATCGCATTTATAGCCAATGGTGAAATAGGAGTAAGTCTGTAAGTACGGCTTAGTCCAGAAATGCCCTGTGAGTATCCCCTGCGAAGGGGATACTCGTTGTAGGAAAAAAATCCACAAATCCCCATTCTGGCAGTGGCAGGGAACTTTATTAACTAAGTAAAATTTTATAAGAGGACTAGCTGACCCCAGCAAACGTTGTTTTGCAAAATGAAAAATGGATTGTAGTCGATTCTCAGACCTACTGAATACATAATAATTTTGGTAAAAACCGTTTGCCATTTCGGAGGAGTACGGTAACTAACATTGTGACATGGAAATTGTATACATAAGATATTCTACGATTAAATAAAACTAGATTAAACCGCTAAAGCGTATAACTCAAACCTCGCTGGGGTTAAGCGGTTTGATCTGTTGAATGGGCGGCGTGAATAACTACTCGTTATAAGCCGCGGCAGCTCTGAATTCTGTTGCACTGTGTTTGTTGTGGGATGCCAGGTACACATCGGTTAAGGGCGAGATCTCACTAAGGGATAAATATGAAGATAGTAGATAACTCTTAATGTATTTTAAAATCATTTTTGATTTGATTTGTGTGTTTGAATGTTTACAGAACATCAAAACCTAATTCGACAATCTTTCTTTCACATCAGGACAAGCACATGCACGGTGAATTACCATCGTTATTACCCGACTGCGCGACGCAAAGGAGGGGTAATGTGTATGTTGCTTTGTAGTACTAAAAAAACCATTTTTTGTTTATTTAGTTAGTTATTATAATTTACACCTGTGCAAAGACAGAGAGGGTCGCTAGTACTTATTATAAATTAAGTCCCTTGGCCCGGGGTCTATCCTTATGTTCGGGATAAAATAAAAAATACTAAGCCGATCGTTATGCGGTTTTCTGCAATAGGTAGGGTGATTCAATAGAAAACTTTATATAAAATACCCTCTTACCCGTAAAGTCAAAATAATAATTAACTACTTAACTATATTTCAATTCACAATAATATATGCCACTTACGTTAGAGGTAAAACTAATCTGATAATAATAAGACCAGAATTCAAATTGTGAAACTACCAGAAGGAATTCCCGGAACTTAAATTACTTTTTGAAAGCTTAGCGCGCGTATTTAGCGGAAGTGTACGAGATCAGCTGTTCAGCAGACGCCATTTGCAATTTGTAAACTATTCACATTGCAAGAGATTACTTGGAATGTGTCTAGCTGAAATTTCATTAGAAATTAATGCTGAAGAAAATACCTATCATCATCTTCATCATTTCAGTCGTAGGACGTCCACTTCTGGACATAGGCCTCCCTCATGGACTTCCATTGACTTCGGTCGGTAGCAGCTTGTAACACCGCGAGCCCGCTACCTTCACCAGGTCGTCTGTCTATCTAGTTGGACGTCCTACTCTGCGTTTGCCGATTCGTGGTCTCCATTCGAGAAATTTACGTAAAAAAACACCTCCTTTCTTTACGTGAAATACCTATACGTTATTTTTATTTGAAAAATTATGTTTAATATTAGTGGAAATCCACTTAAAATTTAGCTCCCTGGTGAGCTTTTAGCTTGTTTTTAGGTATTAAACTTTTGACAGAGGTGACAGGTGGGTACCTAAAACAAGACGCGTAAAATGTAGATTTTTCTATAATATATTTAAACAACACCAAGGAAAAGGTCTTTTCAGAACAAAAAAAACACTGATCCCTCGACGTGAGTTGAACTCGGACAAACAAGATGGGGTTGTATAAGTAATGAATAAAAAAAAAACGTTCATAACTGATATCAACAACAAAAAAGGATTCATTAATTTATGACGTCTAAATAATTATTTTATAATATAGTTACAATTATTATTCTTTTATTGTCGGTGCAAGCAAGGAGGGTTGTAACAACCTTGTCTACATATTGTACCTAGTTATTAATTATATTAACGTAACTCCATAATTAAATAACCTCTATCGAGTAATCTTATTTACTCTTTCACCACAAATATAATACAAACATTAAACAGGAACAAGAGAATACATCGGGTACAAAGGGCGGCCTTATCGCTGTGAGCGATCTCTTCCAGACCTTTGGATGGACAGGATAGAAATATAACGACATAGACAGTGGCGTAATGTAAAGAAGTTATAACAAGGAGAATAAATAAATACAAGATAAACTGTTAAGTCTTGTTTAATGATTAGCAAGAAGTCGGTCAAAATGCTTCATTGGCAGGTGAATATTACAGTTCGCTAAAACTTTTTCTACAGAACGGGGTTGCCGGGCGGAGCGTAAAGTTCTGCCTGAATGGACATCCGCCGGCCGGCTATGTTGTGTCTCGGAATTTGAAACTAAGATTATTATTTTCAGACCTTTTTACATAGCTACATTGGCTTAATTGGGAGTAGACAGGACCATCATTCTGTAGGTCGGGGGATCGAATCCGACCACTTTGGAATAAATTGGTTTGTTTTATTTATTTTCTTTACGATTGGTATTTCTTAAAACTAGTATAACCCGCGTTATAATGGATTTTTCCTCGGTAAAAAGTAGCCTATGTCCTTCCTCAGGCTGGATCTCATAAAGTAACCCCGAGCATAGTCCAAAGCTAGCCGATTCTTAAGACCTAAAGTGAAGTACCACATGTCGGATCCATGATGATGATGTCAGAATATCATCAAGCCCAAAAATAAACACAATTTTTATTGTGTTCAGTGACTGATAAGCAACATTGATACATTTTATTTCAATATATGCACAAAGATACAAGACCCCGAACCAGGAATAATAAATAAAGGGTTTTGGAGGTTTTTTCTGTCCACGTCCGTAAGTCAAGATACAAAATCATTTATTTCCATAGTTTGGTTTTACAAAACTTAGACACGTCGTAAGTGTTAACCCTCTGAATCCTTACACGTGACCTCCGGGTAGTGCTAAGAACAGTCTCTGGTGGTAGGCTTCGGCCGCGGCTTGAGACCACCCCCCGGGCTGGGCCAGTGCGTGAAACAATTTTATCGTGTTTCGTAATGTGGTCCGGAGAAGCCATCTACCTTCTAGGTCTTCATGCCCCATCTCACATCATCACTTTACATCAGGTAAGATTGTGGTCAAATAAAGGCTTATCTAGCATGAAAAAGAGGTTTAAATTATGTAATTTCGTGTCATAATGTAAATAACTATGGTGTTACAATTCAATATAATTAATATGTTTCCTTTTGCATGAAAACCAGCATTGCTACGCAACGTGCATCGTAGCATCATAAAGCTGAGAAAAAACCTTTTGGTCCACACACAGCATAAGATAATGATTTGTGTTTACGTCTAATGTATTCTGCAAATAAATGATTTGATTTATTTTATGTGTGGATTAATTAATGCATTCTTTCTCTCTTGCTCTCAATTATTTTCTCCTTCCGGAAAACACAACCTCTCCCTATCTTCGGATCTTCTCACACCGAGCCGATGAGGTAATTTTACCATTGAATTTTACTGTCAACGTTTTTTTAAGATTAAGTTTTCTCAATATTGTTTTCCCCGTTCTTTATGAATTTATGTTTTTCCAGCATGTTTCATAGGTTTCCTTATTTGTAAATACAAGCTACGTCATTGATTTTCCGGAGTAAGTATATAAAACCTTAAATAAAACAGTTTGACATTTGCACTCCATAAACAACTTGGAAGAGCTCTCTCGATGTCCATAAGATTAGTGATGGGAAAGAGGCCAAAACATCGATAAAGTTTTTGATTTCATTACAGAAGTTTATAGCAGATAAATCAGTGCTGTTGGATCATCAATTACAATGAGCGTACATACATTTAAGAGGTTAATTTAAACGCATTCGGGTTTGTTATAGACTTTAAAAATAGAGATAGCTAATTTTCGAAATATTATTTCATTGTTCGTTATCTCGGAACGTTTATATTATAATCGAGATTGCTGTTTGTCAAAATGTAGCTCTCAAAAAGGAAATGATTCGACAAAATGTTCTCGAGTTTATATCGAATAATCCAAGCCGCAATTGAATTTATTCCATTTATGGCAATAATATTTTAATATATATTTCAGTTCCCTATTTTACTTGTACCATATTTACGGTTATGCTAAATAAATTTACTTTTAATTATTTTTAGATTTTTCTTCTATAAAGCCAAATTAGGTAGGTACTACTTTTAAGTTCACTAACTTAAGTTGGCAGTGAGTAGTCCATAAACAGTAGGTATAAACAATAGCCATTGGAGCCAAATATTATTCGAATGTCCTTCAAAGACTACATCGTCCCATCGTCTTTTTACCTGTTGACATCATAATAAAATTAGATGAATTCAAGTTTCATCAAGACTAAACTAGAAGCGCCAAAGATGAAAAAAATTAAGTCACTTTACATGGAAACCGCTTAAATCATCGATATCGATAACCCACTCCACAAAATCGATAACTTATCAAGATACCCCGCCCTATCTGTCATTTTATTTGCCCGTTGTTATTACCATCTTGAGCCCCTCTCGAGTTTGTGCTCGCATGATAGGCTGTCTTTTAACTGACAGATCGACTCGAAGTCGGTTTATTTATCTTTTCCCGAAGTGTTTGCTGAGAAAGGCAAATTGTGGGAAGTTTCTGAGTTTCTCTGCGTGGTGTAACATACTATGGTTGGACGGAATTGGTTTTGAAAGCCCTGCGGTTTTTGAACGATAATGTTGGTTTTGATGGATATTGTCAGTTACGTGAGAGTTATCATATTTTTTCGGACAATAAAAGGGAGAAGGTTTGATATGATATAATATATTTATTTTAATGGTGGTTTTACAAGTTCAAGCTGACTGAGTCTACTAAAGAGCCGATTTTTAGTGATAAGGCCGTATACTTTGACGCTCTTTGAACTCTTCAGCATGGCGCTCCAATTGGAATACCTAGCTTATTCTTACTATGTTTTTCTTCCATGTGTATAAAATAAATTTGATAAGTATGATAAAAGATGGACTCATACTACCTAGGGTTTTGTATACAGTCTAAACAAATTAAAAAAAAGAATAATAAGTAATTAAAAAATTATATGTTGTTCAAGTGCAAAAAGTTGGGAGTTTTAGCGGTCACCCATCCAAGTAGGCCTCGCGCAACTTCGGTTAACTTTAAGAAAATTCCGTTTATTGTATGGGAGTATTGGGAGTCCACTTAAATGTTTATTTATTTTTGTTTTTAGTATTTTTTGTTACAGCGGCAAGATAAATACATCAATGGTATTTATTACATACCTATTCAAATGTCAACAATTGGTTCAACAATTGGTTCTGTCGGAAGACCAGCGCTGGTAACTAGCATGCTAGTAATCTGGCACATGCTGAGACAGAACCAGTTTTTTTACTAAATAATATTTAAATTTTTGTGTAACAAGTTTTTTTTTGTTTGTTTTATTGTAATAATATTTAATAATAATACTTTAATAATAACTTTATTCAGTGATAAGCTTATTGTATGGTAGAAAAATAAATATCTTTTATCTTTTTCTTTAAATGGTTACTTATAATAAAATTTCAACTATCTATCTATCACGGTTATTGAGATACAGCCTGGTGAATGACAAAGTCTCAGCAATAGCTCCCGTTTTACCCTTTGGGTACGGAACCCTAAAAGACCTTTTGTATTGCATTGTCTATAACCATCTATCTATTCAATATGTACCAATATGCATAACTATTCACTCTCTTTTTGAATAGAGTATATTCATTTTGTAATTATGAGTTGTAATTGTAATTATGGTTGTAATTATGAGTTATCAAGAAACACGGCTGGAAGATTTTATCACCTTTGAGTTGCGAACAATAAAGGTGGACTTGATTGAACCACTTATGTAGATATAATACCCACTAAATAAGAAAGGTAGATAAATGTTATTATTAATGGATAATCGACACACCACTAAGCTCCGTAGGTACTAAGCTTGTTTTATGGGTATTTACTGGTTATAACATAATCGTTGGATATAATTAATATCTTCACACATAGGAACTCACTGCCTGCCTCAGTGGCGTGGTGGGCGGTTTTTCTTAGGAACGGTTTCACTATCTCAAAGTCAAAGTCAAAATATTTATTTCCTTAGACACTCTTGGCATACATGGACAGGTCAACTTAAAGCTAATTTAAATAAAAACTAAGAATAATCAAGGAAATAACATTGTCTTGACAGTTCGCTTCAATTTTTTACACTGAGTTGAGAAGCGAGTAGAACAACCCAGCTTTCATCTCTGAATAATAATAATAGTCATAATAGTGATTTATTGATAGTATAAATTATAAGTCACATTACGGTTTTTAACGTGGTTTCCCAATGCCTCAACTTATGATGTTATCATAACAATATTGGTGTACTTTTTAGTTACCACGTATAGATTTAATATTAACAAACAAATGCTTGTCAAACATGCATATATACAATAACAGAAAAAAAACAAAATTCAGATATTTTCTCCATCTCTGCGTACTTAAAATCAGACAATAGTTAGTATAGCTTTTTCGTCTCAGTCATTTCAATTCAATTTTTTATTTTTCGACTCTGCGTTTGAAACGTCAGTTGCCAGTGTAAAGTTTAATAAAATTCATCATTGTGCCCTTGTCCAACACTATGTGGGGTCGGCACAACATGTGTTTTTCTTCCATTTCCCTCTATAACCCGTCATCTCAACCCTCACTCCTTTCTTACACATTATCTTCTTTCATACAGTCCGTCCATCTTTTTTTAGGCCTCCCTCTTCCCACATCCACTTTCATATCTAACGCTCTTCTCGTAACATGACTTTCGTTCCTTCTCAATAAAATTATAAAGTGGAAAAGATGTTACTCAGTGGAACGCCATTTTGCGTCCTCTGAGTCATTTGTGTCAGAGTGAATAAACAAACCCATACGTCAAGTTATGTATGAATAGGTCTTAAAAAAATTGCTGTTTAAAATTAATTTCTTCTAAACTTAAGGTAAGTAACTTCTTTAATACGTGAATGAAACATTAATTACCAATTATGCGCAAACTTAAGGTGCTATAACGGTAAAGGCAAAAATCGTGAGGAAACCGGCATGTTTAAAAGAGTTTGAATTCACCAGTTGACATTCACCAACCCGCACTTGGCCAGCGTGGTGAATTAAGGCCTAATATCTCTCGTCAAGACAGAAGTCCGTGTGTCCCAGCTGTGGGAACGTTAAAAGGCTGATGATGAAACTTAAAGTATCGCCTATTTTCGGTAAAATTGGTTTGAATGAGTTCTAGTAAGTATTATTTTTTTCATACGTCACTACTCGTTAACTAAAATTTACCTTTCATTTATAAATAAGCAACGTAGAGCGTCATCAGTACTTGTTTAGGTGACCGCTCTGGCTGGAACTTTTTGAAGATTTTTTTTAATTTAAGTGTTCTCTTTATTGCTATAACTGTTTATACAGTTATTGTTCAAATACACGGAACCCTTAGTAATATAAATCCATCTCATACTACAAAAGTTAAATTAAAAAAAAAACCGTTTTATAAAGGCACTTTCAATTCCACCGTTCCTTTCCACATTATGCAGATTTAGTACAAATTGACTGAAAGGAAAGAAAACGCACAAAGGAACGTTCTAAAACATAAAACGTCACTCAATATTATCTTGGATTACGTGTGCGAGTACTAATGTCAGTGTCGCCTCTCGCTCTGGCGTTTGGCGGATGACAGGGACAGAAGTATTTAGGCCTGGGCTACGCGGTGATTTATTAGAATTATCTACAGGGTATTGAAAAACGGGTTTGACAGTTAATATATCGTAAGGGAGCTTCTACGATCACCATAGTTTTATATATCTATACTTAAATTATGACGCTGAGGAGTTTGCTTGTTTGCACGCGCTTTCACTGTTAAATAGCGTATTTATCGAGGATCGCTATAGACTACTTTACCGCGGGAAAACAAGTCGTTCCTGCGGGAAAATCTATTAAAAACGGGCAACGCTATGGCGTGAAAAACAAGTATAATTATTTAGGCGAAATAGCCCGGTAATTGTTAGCACAGGCGTAAGAATGTTGAGTCAATTATTGAGGGATGCCTATATCCATCATTTCGCTTTTTCAGGCTGATGATGTTTTTTTTTTTTTATGAGCCTGTGGTGTCCCACTGCAGGGCAAAGGCCTCCCTACCTTCCTTCCAGACGTCCCTATCACCTGATGATGTTGATAAAACAAATTCCTTATCTAAGAATACTTTTACAACATTAAGTACATTTTTTGAGCTGACAAAAATGCGACTAATTTAACGGATTATGTAAGGTAACGCATTATGTATTAAGTACAGATTAATGACATGTGTTAAGTCGTTGTCTTTAGACAAATCGCCTGTTAAAACATTATATTTATTATGGATAAGGAATCCATGATTCTACACTTTATTGACTGCCTCAGTGGCGCGGTGGGCGAGAGTCCGCTTGCGGCGCAAGAGGTAGCGGGTTCGATTCCCGCCGAGGGGACAAGTGTTTGTATGTTCTGCAAGCACTTTCTCCTTGGTCTGGGTGTTTAATATGTATAATAAAAAATATCTATGTATTTATCCACTTGAACGTCCAGTGGTACTGTAGTGCCACAAAACTTTATGCCGACTAACGTCCATGGTACTAGAGTGCCACACGAGTTTTTGGTTTTTTTATTTCGGATTTTCTTTATTTTCTAATAAGACAAGTTGCTAGTGTCAATGTCAGATGTCATTGTCAATAATTATTCTACTAAATTCTAATTAGAAAAACCAATACCTGGCAACAAAAATTATGAAAAAAAAATTATTTTGTCAATAAAGTGAGAGAAATTTTCCGCCATTTTCCTATTTTTCGCAAGTTAATTTCTTTATGATTTACTTGTGATATCTGTATTAAAATTAAATATGTTATTGAAAAAACTAGACTCCAACCCCGTTAAAACGGTACCAAAATAATAATTAAATGTTCAGAGGAGGTATTTTAAATAAATTTATCAAAATAGGTCTCCAAATCAGTCTAAAAATGCTACCATCCTATTTTTGATATTTTTTTTGTAAATGAAGATGTAGTTACGATGATTCGTATTATTATTCAAGTTTATATAATTATAATAAAGAAAATAAATACATTTTTGGTTTTGAAATAGGTTTAGTACTTTTTATGTGATAAATAGTTTTAACGGAAAATCCGCGCAGCGTGTCACGCACCGCTCGCGTAACGCGGGCTGGGACGTTAGTCCCTAGTTACGCCGCGGGCGCTGGACGTTACAGTGGGTATGTACATTATATTAAGTATATCAGATGTCTAGTACCCGTAACACAAGCTAAGAGCTTACCACGAGGCTAGATGTTGTTGTGTGGATTGTCCGGAAATATTTATTTATTTATTTATTTAACTCAAGCTTGGAGCTTTCAACGGGGCTAGATGTTGTAGCGTGGATTGCCCGGAAATATTTATTATTTATTTTATTTGTTCTCAACCAAAACAATTAAATTTATCATTTTATAATACATGATAGAATATAGAAGAAGGTATACAGTAGAAGGTTGTCTTTCTTGTCACTGAATAGATACAACGAAATCTCTGATGAGAAGTATAAAACACAACCAAATGTCATGTCAGGACGTAAAAAATTTAAAATCAGCAGGCATTTCCACCGCAAAGTGTAACCACAGCTTTACGGAATATGGAAATTGAATAATGGTAAAATCAGAGAAACGGCGCTCACATAAATTGGAATTAATTTTATTTTTTGTCGCGGATTTGGAGATTTTTGCGGAATTCTGGAGATTTCTGGAATATTTGAATTGGGGTAAGTACGGTGTATTTGCCGAATGTGATTCGGGAGTGATTTACAATTTGATAGATGTGTGCTTCTAATGGATTTTTTTCTGGTTTCCCTGGATTTATGAAGAGTAACGAGGGAGTCGGCTTGTTTTGTTTGTAAATGTATGTGTTTTTGTAACGAGCTACTTTTTTCTATTAGGATAAATCATATCGGTAAAGTTCAGTTTTTTGTTGAATATTTCATGTTTCTAAGGTAGTATTTTATCTCTTTGGCTATAAAGGAGTTCAATTTAATGAGTATAGATGTCGTGCATTGGATTTTCTAAGGTCTAAACGAACTTAAAAATGTTAGGTAATTTACAGGACGACACTAGTAATTGGAGCACGAGGGATAACTATCCCTTGTGCTCCTTTTTTGTATTTGTAAGTAGAGGTAAAAATAAGATAATTTATAAAAACAAAATAACCCCAGAACATTAATACTTTAATATCCGAGCCGCCATCAAACGTAAATGCCAGTTACATAGTTACTGTGACATATTACTCCGGTTAAAACCAGACTAAACCGGTTTTATAGGTGGAAATAAAAAAATACCCTCATTCATAAACAGACAGTCATAACTTTTAGCAACTTGGTCACAGCTTCAAGGTCTCCTCGCTTAACTGTTTTGTAGCTGGCGTGTATCAGAAGGGAAACTTCGTTTTGTGTCCAAATTGAGTAACATTTTAACAACCCTATTTATAATTTATTTACTCAAAGTCAAAGGTAAAAACGTTTATTTCCTTAGAAGCCTATGCTTACATGGACAGGTCAACTTAAATCTAATTTAAATAAAAACTAAGAATAATCAAGGAAATAACATAGTCTTGACAGTTCGCTTAAATTTTTTACACTGAGTACTACAAATAAATAAAACTGAATTGTGTTTGCTATAGTAAAATAGCTGTTTTAAACCGCACGATGGAAAAAGAGGTAAATAACACTGTCTGGATAGTTAGTTCACTTCAATTTATATTAAGTTGAGAAGCGAATATTACAACACAGCTTTATCAGTTTTACAATTTTGGAGTTTTTACGTATAGGGGTTTATTATCACCTCTTCAAACTTAACTAAACAAACTAAAGGACGTGAACATTGGACGTGTCTATCTGTCAGTTTGTCGAATGGATAAGAAGAATTTTTTTTTGTATTAATGGTAATCTTAGACAATACATGTGATTCAAGCCTGAGCCGTTTTTAAGTTGTAGGTTAATGGGAGTAGGTTAAACCGAATGGGAGTGATTTGGAGGGGGGTCTCAAATGAAAGCGCATCACGTGCTTATTACAAAATAATTATGAATTATTGATATGTATAAGAAAATATCTATTGTACGTCTATTATAATTATTAGGTATATCAGATGTCTAGTACTCGTAACACGATCTTAGAGCTTACCACGGGGTTGTATGTTGTTGGGTGCGTTGTCCGGAAATGCTTATTTTATTTATAAACATAGAAACACCAACTAAAATAGGCAATATAGTGATTCTTCTGTATAATCTATGTCCAACAGAGCACATCCTCACAAATGATAATAAGGAACAATGACAATGAGTAAAGATTCTTGGATTCTTGAAATGGTTATTGTATAAAGGGTCCAGTACACAGTGGCCTGTGATGGGCCATGCTTTGCAATGCACAATTGTAGGCCACGATCAGTTAGTGTTCACACAATGGCGCATGGCTCATTACTGTCTGGCAAACCACTTGCGATGGACGTCGAAGTAATTACGGCTGCGGCTATTTATTTGTATATAAGTATTACAGAAGTGTTTACCGCCACAAAGTTATTAAGAAGAAATGGCGAAAAAGGCAATGGTGGATGCTGACCAAAACAATGACCTGAACTAAACAATGGCCGATTGTGTAAACACCACAGGCCACGCTACGCCACGATTCCTTTGAAATGTGCCCAAAAAACCGACAACTTCCCGATTGCGCGCCACGATTGACAATTGTCCGCCATCATATACCATTACCCCCTGTACACAATGGCGATGGCCTGTAGTGAGTCCGCATGGGCCATTGTGTGGAGCCATAAGATTTTTGGAGTTGGTTAATAAATATACTTAAATTATATCTACTCGTATTTATACTACACCGGAAATTATTTGTTTTCCAAGCTTTCTTACCTAAGAAGTTCTAAATTGCACATGTAGGTATAAAACGCAAGGATCTAAGACTCACGTATTCCCTAAAGGGATAAAAAACTCTCAAGGGACTGAGAGAACTTTCAAGATACAAATCTAAAAAAATACGTGTTGAAGTGAGAACTGTTACTTTTTTGAGCTAGTTAAAACATTCATGTATATTTAGGGCTTATTTCACAAATTATTAGTAAACTAGGAAAAGGTTAATTCTGTCAATAATTACCTACGTGTCAATGGTTAATTATGTCAAGAGCTATCTCGCTTTGTCTCGTGTGAGTGAGCGAAAAAGCTCTATTATTTAACCATTGTCCGTCTTTTATTTAACCGGTTTTCGTAAATTTATTTTTTTCTATTCAATTCCGATATTACTCAAATTAAATTTATAAAACTACGAGTATTGTAAGACTATTCTAAGTGCACCATTTTGTTTGTCTCTGCAATAAATGGTTTTTTAATTGAATTGAACAAGAACGAGTGCCTATTGTTATGGCTAGGTTAGTTAAGCTGACATTAAGTATTTTTCTGCATAAAATTTAAAAATAATTTAAACGTGCAAAGTGGGGTTTATCACTTATTAAAAATCATTAAAATTACATTAAGTAGGTTAATTAAGTTAAGTTACTAAATGTTAAATAAGTAAGAAATAAAATGTATCTATGTAGTATATCAGTCACCCAACACCCATAGTACAAGCTCTGCTTAGTTTGGGGTTAGGTGATGCTGTGTGAGTAGTCCGGAAATATTTATTTATTTATTGTCCTGCCTTTATATTAGTCTACTACTGGTATAGTATCCGATTTCCAAGGTATCTTACCCAAGACGTACCGAAATAAGTACATAATGCAAGAGCGGAATCTCACGTACGTAGCGAATATAGAATTCACAAGGGACCTGCCTGACCCTTTGTAAGGGCCAGGCTAAATAAGCGTTTGCCGACTGAGAGAGGTTCTATCTAGAGGTACTTGTATATAATCCATAAACATCTTTAAAGGCATGGTTCATCAACACTATTATTATTATTATTTATAAGCCTTCATTTGACCACAAACTCACCTGATGTTAAGTGACGATGTGGTCTAAGATGGAGCATGAAGGCCTAGAAGATGGCTTCTCCGGACCACATTACGAAACACGAAAAAATTGCTTCACGCACTGGCCCAGCCCGGGGGGTGGTGACAAGCCGCGGCCGAAGCCTCCCACCAGAGACTAAATATAATATACTATCTACTCATGTAGTGGTATAGAGTTATTAATAATACATTTATCGTTTATTATAATATTATACTTATGTATTTTCTCCTGTTTTTTCTTATATAATATAATGTATGTATTTTATTTTCATTTCCTTTTCATATTATTTATGTATATGATCTTTGTGCACCGTCTTTCGTGTTCCTAGCAGGTCCTATCCATCCAAAGGTTGCCTGGAAGAGATCGGTTTAAGTGATAAGGCCGCCGATTGTACAACAAATGTGGCTATTGATTGTTATTTTAAGTTAGTCTGTAAGCATTGGTGTGCAGTAAAGATGTTATCTATCATATAGTTGTTGTTTATAGTTGTTGTTTGACTGCTTCAGTGGCGCGGTGGGCGAGGGTCTGCTTGCGGCGCAAGAGGTAGCGGGTTCGATTCCCGCCGAGGGTGAAAGTGTTTGTATGTTCTGCAAGCACTTTTTCCTTAGTCTGGGTGTTTAATTTGTATAATGAAAAATATCTATATATGTATGTCTATTACATTAAGTATATCAGATATCTAGTACCCGTAACACAAGCTTAGAGCTTACCACGGGGCTAGATGTTGTTGTGTGCATTGTCTGGAAATATTTATTTATTTATTTATCTATCTATCTTAGGATATTCTTGCCTTTTATTCATTTTTAAACCCCGACCTATAAAGAGGGGTGTTATAAGTTTGACGTGTCTGTCTGTGTGTCTGTTTGTCTGGGACATCATAGCTCCCGAACAGATGGAGAGATTTCAATTTAGTTTTTTTTGTATAAAAGGTGAGTTTGGCGCGGGTGTTCTTAGACATGTCATGTTTTATGAAAATCGGTTGAGCCGTTTAAAAGTAATGGGGGTGAGAGTGGGGAAGGATAATCGAAAATCTGCAAATATACTCGAGTGGGGTATCAAATTAAAGCGCATCGCGTGCACATTACTAAATATTATGGTGTTTTACTTTTAAGGAAATTAAGGCATTGGAATCGGGGGTTTATCTTAAATTTTAAATTTAGATTTATTCTAGAATGAAGGTAATGTAGATCGGGAATTCACCAAGGTGGATTTAAATAGCTCAAATGGCATACATCCATCTATTCATTGATGGCTTTGATCTATTTACATCAAGAGTCAACTCATTCAGGCAGTGTTTGGCAAATAGTTTTTTATTGTTAGTGTAGTGTTTACTCATATTATTTAGAGGATACCTACTATGTATTTCATAAAATAGATGTATGTATGTTAGGGTAGCTTCAACGGTCATCTATACTAATATTATAAAGAGGAAAGGTTTGATTTTTTGTTTGTTTGTTTGTCTCGAATAGGCTCTGAAACTACTGCACCGATTTAAAAAAATCTTTCACCATTCGAAAGCTACACTATCCCTGAGTGACATAGGCTATATTTAGTTTAAAAAAAATGATTCCTTACCAAACCTCAAATAATGTAACCCAAGTTGAAAAATAAAAACCTAAAAACTGTCTTTAATCGCGAATGCTGCGAAAACTATTGAATATATAACAAAGTGACAATTTTGTAGAACTTATCATTATCTACAAAAAACGTCGTAACATCATATCTCTAACTATTATAGTTTTGTGATAATAAGCGATTTTTTATATTAAAAAGAAATAATTAAAATACCACTACTTGAAAAGGCTCTATATTTGTACCTCGGTATTAATCCTTAACAATACCTTATATATAAAATTTCCATGTTACAATGTTAGTTACCGTACTCCTCCGAAACGGCTTTACCGATTTTTGCCAAATTTTATATGCGTATTCAGTAGGTCTAAGAATCGGCTACTATCTATTTTTCATTTTGCAAAACAACGTTTGCTGGGGCCAGCTAGTTCGGAATAAAACCAAGTTAATGAGTGCATTGTACTGATATCAAGATTCCCGAACAAACCTTAGATACATTACACTTAGTAAATAGGTTTTTGGTGTTTTGTACTATATCATTATACTAGTAGTGCCCCGCGGTGTTACCCGCGTTTAAATGTATTGTCCCGCGGAATTACATATTTTCCCGGGATAAAAAGTATCCTATGTTAATACCTCCAAGAATATGTAAACAAAGTTTCATGATGATCGGTTGAGTAGTTTTCGCGTGAAAGCGTCACAAACAAACTAACATTCACATTTATAATAGTATAGGATTCATCTTAAGTTTATATTATTACTTGCTTTAACCGCGTAATAAGGGTTTTTGTCGCGGTAAAAAGCAGCTTTGTAATTTACTGGGAAAGCAGCTATCTTCGTGCCAAATTTAATCTAAATCGGGCGTCACTCGCAATAATTGATTTTCCCGCGAAAACTGATATTTTACCGCGGTAAAAAGTAGCCTATATGTTATTCTGATGTATAAGCTATATTGTGGTAAAGTTTCATTCAAATCCATCCAGTAGTTTTTACGTGAAAGAGTAACAAACATCCATACATCCATACTTACAAACTTTCGCCTTTATAATAGTAGTAGGATTGTATTGCTAATTGTGTGCGTTGAGTTGTGTGCATGTTTTAATGATCATCCGTGGTCATCTTTAATTAGGTTTCTGTTGCTATTAGGTTAGTAAATAATGATAATCTCCGGTGTTGATTTTCCTTGAGTAAAATTTGTTTTGGGTATATCATGATTGATCTATATGCTTACCACAGGGCTAGTTGTTGTTTTTTGGATGGTCCGTATATATTAATTTATTTATATACATTAGAAACACCAATATAATAATATAGTGATTCTTTTGTATAATAAAAACCTTGTGTCTGGCAATAATAGACAGTCGGTGTAACTTATGAACTTTTAGTATGAAAGAAAGGATCTTTCGCCTTTTGGCAGCGATGGGTAGAACTATATAAAGGCTAATTTGTAACTTGACTTATGAAAATACTAAAGTATATAACCCGTGTTGGCTAAGTGGGAGAACACCCGAAATTAATTCCGAAGGTCGTGGGTACGATTATTCTTCTTGAAAAATGTATGTGGGCTTTCAACACGTGCTTTAACAGTGAAGGAAAAACATCATGAGGAAAACGTAACGTTCCCAATGCTGGGCACAGGGACCTCTCCCTTGACGAGAGAGATTAGGCCTTAATACACCACGCTGGCCAAGTGCAGGTTAGTGAACGATGTCTTTCAAATTCTTCCAAGTTCTGACAACATTGGTTTTCTCACGAGGTTTGCGTTCACCGTTAGAGCAAGTGTTTAAAGCGCACATATTTTTTTCTAGAAGAAAAATCCATAGTGTGCGAGGTTTGAACCCACGACCTTCGGAATGAAAGTCGAGTGTGCTCTTAGCCAACACGGCTCACAGAATGAGAAAACAATAACGGTGTAAATTGAAAACAAATGGGAGAGTTCTCTTTTATTTATAGACTTCAAATTTGTAGAGATTCTGCATAAGGCGACTACGCAGCCGCGGGTACTAAGGTTAGATACACACCGAGCGAACACCAAAGGTTTATATGAAACTCTTGAAAATTAACTTAACTACATATTATACTGTTTCAAGAGACATTCAAAAAACGAGAAGGTTTTTAATAAAAAAATAATAAGACCTTTTCATCTTTCATCAAGGTTTTTTTAAATAAGCTGGCATGACTTTGTACAAACGACAAGTTGTTACAAAATTCGTGAAACACTATAAAATTAAAACTAAATACTCGTAATAAAATTATTTCGTTTAGTTCTTTATATTTAAAATACGAGTAAAGAGTACGTTGACCTCAAGCAACAAAATGGCTGTTATTTTAGGAAGTAAAAAACGAGGTATTTATCATAATAATAAAAAATATTTTTCCAAAACAAAATTCCTCCCAATGTGCCCCACACTCAAACCTGTCTTTCAAACAGTGCCTCTTTATTCAACTCGATTTAAATTTATTTGCAGCAACGTTTATCGATAAGGCATCTGTTTATCGACTTTTCCCCTCACTATTTGCAATGCGCGCAACTTTCCCGTTTGCAGAGTTGACGCAGTGCTGTTCGCGTCGATAAAATGTTATCGATAAAAAGCATCGTTAAGTTTTTCATGCCATTCGATGTTTCAAGTTTGGGATGTGTATTTAATGGAGGTTTTTTATGGAAGTATTTTAATGTGTTGAATATTGGGTCACGAAATATCAGTTATAACTAAGATTGTTATTATTTGTACAGCTTATAGAGTCTAACAAAAGTATGGGAAGTTCTGAAAATATTGTACATAGGAAGATTTGTTCTGAGGAATCATAATCATCGATTTTAACAAATTGAAAATTGCATTCACACATTCATAAAAAAAACCTGTACTTTAGGGTGTGTGAGGCTCCGTTGTGGAGACCCCCGATTATCAATGAATTTATAACAAAACAAAAAAAACTTATTAGAACAGTCGAAGAAAAAGTGTTTAAGAACAAAATAACTACCTAACTGAATTTCACTGAGAAATTTCATGTATATGATTATTATAGTTTTTATTTAAATTAACTTTAAGTTGACCTGTCCATATAATGCCCTGTGCGTCTAAGGAAATAAACGTTCTGTGTTTGAATTTATTATGAGTATGATGCATTACAGGTGTAATTATGTAGGTTTTAAACACAATTAGCGATTGCAAGCTTATAATAATATTATTATAATCTTGCAATCGAACCCGGACTTTATGATACATAAAATAACATTTTGGGTGTTCAATATCTATAATAAAAAAATATCTATTTATGTATGTCTATTATATTAAGTATATCAGATGTCTAGTAACCGTAACACAAGCTTACTGCTCACCGCGTGGCTAGATGTTGTTGCTAGGATTGTCCGGATATATTTATTTATTTTATGGCTGGCCCAACCGTGTTCCCTATTCTTAAAATAAATAAATTAATTAATTAAATGCAAATTTCCACTTTAGTGAGTTAATTCGTTTGACTGTCGTCTTCGTTGTCCGCGCCAACATAGACGTCTTCTAACCTAATCATAATCATAATCATTTATTCATAGAAATTCAGGTTTGTACAAAGTTCTTTATAAAATATTTAAGTTACACTGAAATCTGCCTTCTTTCGGCGTATGAATATTGCAAAACACAAAAAAAAATATTAATTAACTATTTCATTATTAGATTAAACACACAATATAAAAAAAACACAATAATATTAATCCTTAAATGTCAAACACGTATTAGTCAATCCTATAAACGTTATTAAAATTATGTCAAAGAAAATGTCAAAATTATTTTACAATTAAAATTATATTGTGTTAGTTTCAGAATAATGTAGATGTCCAAAACAATTAAAGATCCTATCTCTTCATTCCTGGTTCGATCTCGTAACGAAACCCTGAGCATAGCGAGAACATGTTGGTTAAGCTAGTGGTTCTGTATATGTCACTAATGTAGCAAATAGTCATGTACGTTATTCAGTAGCAGATCTGGGTTCCGTAGTACGTAAAACAAACCATTAAACATTTTGTGAGCACAGCTGAAAACCCGTCGCTTCGAGCTATGCTGAGTGGCACAGTATGTGATTACAGACCAGAATATTCACTTTATACCTTACAAAATAGCATTTATTTTCTCAGAATTTATTCACCATGAAGTCTGATTGTAATCGAACCATTTTTCCAAATGTTTATAAAAACCCATAATATTCCAGCTAAACCGTTTTGAATACATTTTTATAATGGCATTTAATTTGCTGAATAAAAAAAACGTTTTATTTTCTTATTATCTCTGTAGTTTTTAAACTTAAAATAATATAAATGATGGCTGTATTATTTAGTCAATTTGTTTGGTCAGTCATGCTGCCTAAATACAAAAAATACAAAAATACAAAAAAAATACAAATACCAAAAAAAAAAAATTTTGTATTTGTATTTAAGTCATGCTGCCTACTGACTGACAGCGATCGATGGACGCATCATCATCGTTAGACCTAGCATATCTTTTTACTGAGTTGTCCGATTTTAATATTTTTACCTAATCTATGTTAGAGTTAGAGCTATTAACGGTAAAAAATGTAAACCGCTGAAAGAGCACAATATAAACTTATTTAACACATTCAAATACAAACTTGCAAAACACATTTATAATAATTATAAGAATGAGTGCGTTAGTGTTTTTTTTTAAATTACTTTGAAGGACAAAAGTGTTAATTTTAAGTCATCATCATCATCATCACCCTATTAACGTTCCCACTGCTGGGACACAGGGACTTCTCTCTTGACGAGAGAGATTAGGCCTTAATTCGTAAGAATAATTGTCATGTAAATGAAAAAAAATCATTTAGAGAATAAATTATATGTAACTTGTATAGTTTATGAATTAATTTGCTCACATGTCCATTTATACAAATATAGGCTTATAAATTTTGTTACATCTTATGTCGATATGTACATGCACCCCGGAGGGGCAGTGCCCCTCACTGCAAAGTGGGGACTATTACAAGTCTAGAACTTAGTTTAGTACGAGGTGTCGAACCTACTGTCAGGTTGGCCAAGGTCATTGCATAATTAGAATGAATCAACTTAGAATTAAACTAATAAGTATTGTAAGACCTTTTTGGAAATAAAACTTTTTTATTGGAGTTTACTCCTTAAGAAACGATTTGAGTTATAAGGCCCGGTACGGAAATGTTATGAGGAGTAAAATCAATTGTAACACGAAAAGTGGAGTCGTTACGTAGAAAGAGACAAACATATATAAGATTGAACGTGTAAAAGAATGAGAGGGAATACATTACACAGCGTATCTCATTCTCGGGGTCTCCTCTTTGCGCGATACTTCGTAGTCTCACTGTATTTTATTTATATTATTTTGTAACATACTTTATGTAATACGCCTTATTGAAGTAATATTTAAATAATCCGAATAATTACAGATATATGTTTGTTTCTCTTATCATTTTAGCAGATGCGTTCAAAAAGGGTAAATCCTTTTTTTCTATTCGATATATATCATAATTATCGTTCGTAAGGAGTAAACTCCAATCGTGCGTCGTAGCTGACACACACACACTTTTTTTTATTTTATTTTTAAGTTAAGTTTCTGTATTACAGCGCACTGTGCCAGTGACGAGAGCCCCTGCAAATGAGCTCGGGTCTTTAGGCAGCGGCGGTATTTTTAGAAGAGAGGATTAAAATATGGAGCGAGTGTGGAATTCCTAACGTTTTTACAGCTACCCACAAATATTAGTTTTATCACCCGCGGTAAAAGGATTCTGCTTATAGAGGTATGTATAATGATGGGGATTTTAGAAATTGTGGGAAAGAGTTTGTATAAAATCGTATTGTCAACAGTAAAATGAACTGATGAAATAGGTACCAAAATAATATGGGGATGGGGATTTTTGAAATTGTGTGGGAAAAGAGTTTGTGTAAAATCGTACAGTCGACAGCAAAAGAAACTGATGAAATAGGTAGGTAACAAAATATATAGATATAGATCACACCATATTATATTATTTATATTGTATAAGCCACCGTCCATAACACTTGTAATTATTCTCTCCATCCACGGTTGTCTGGAAGAAATCGCTTTAAGCAATAAGACCGCCCATTACTCTATCTAGGTTTAGTTTTAATTTCTTAATGTATTATTTCTTTGTTTGGTGTGTCATAAAGTATGTTCTATTATATTCTATTCTAGATCAAAAAGTACCAAAGTGGGCGCTAGAGACTGCAAAATTTAATAGCAAAACGTACGAAAGCGTTACGAAACGTGAAACTTCAATGTACTGTAAAGTCTTGAGTTTAGGTTTACAGTAAAAAAGAAAAAAATCGGGTACATTAATTCTGCCGTCCTTAAGCTAAAATGCCGTTAACTACCAAAACCTAATTTCGAGATATGCGCCAAAAAACGAAAAATAATTTAAAATGTTTGCTGTTTTGAAACCATCAACAATTTGTTCGACCTCAAGGTATCAAAAAAAAGTACTTCAAAAGTACTTTCTAATAGCTTATCTTTCGTCTAATAACTATAATTCAAATAATGTAGAAATTAGATTTTTGCGTTTTAGTTCAGGTTTTTTATTATTATCATTGAACGAATGCACAACTAAAATGCCGCTTCGTTAACACTAACGGCAATCTAGTGTTTGATTTATATTTATTTTTATTGAATTTTACTATACTTTATATAAATTATAATTCCTAAGCTTAAATGTCGTTAAAGACCATAAGTGTAATTTTAGCTTAGCATTGTGCCTCCTTAAAATACCGATTAACTATACTTAAATGTGGCTAAAATCCCTTAACCACATTACAGCTTTATACTGATACATTTTTTGTATTATTAAAATGTTAAAATGCGGCTAAAATCAAAACATTTCGCTATAGCGGCGTTTAAGCTTAGGACTTGCTAGAATTTAATTCAGAAATTGCAAAAATAAGTTAGTTAAATACAAAAAAGATAATAATATGTCCATACTATTGTCACTATAAAAATACAATAAAACATATTATATTACTAGGAACTTTCATAAACACTCATAAAATTTCTGTTTTATTTTTAAAAACTATTTATCAAGTTAAGTTGTACATGATTTTACTAAATTTGCTTGAAATACAAACTAAAATAATTATCAAAACTTAATATAGTTTATATATTAAAAACCAAGTTATTCCATATCTCAGTAAGCCTGAGCTCCGTCATTCATTATTTAAACTCTCATAGGACTAATTAATAAATCACTTTCATATTAAATTACCTTGATGCCATAACTTGATTATTTTTATAGTAGCATCAATTTTCTTTGGTTTTCAAGTTTTTCCAGAACACAAGTTTATGCGGAGGAATATAGGCGATAGTTTTTGGAATATTTCAGATTTCTAACGTACTTTTATTTCTTGCTAACAACTTGAGTAAGTAATAATATTGGGGATTTTGAGGTATTTATAAAAAAAACGCCGTCAAAGTCATTCAAAAATTAAAATTAAATGATTTCATATTAGTTGTGTGTAAAACAGACCTGCGACATATTTTCAGATAAGCTGATATCTGACACAAAATTACGTATGTTCAGAAAATCCCCAATATACAGCGATTTCTAGATTACTTTCGAATTATATTTATTGCTATTTAAGTAAGGGAATATTTTTTTTAATGTCAGTTACCCTTCTTTATTCTTTCATCTTACCCTTACTTGGTTTTCTAATTTTAAACTGATGTTAAAAGAACGTTCAAACGTTGATGGGAACGTTAAAAGGGTGATGATGATGGTGAAAGTGATGTTGGAGAAATTGCCCCCTAAAGTAACTCACAGTTCTATGGCTGATTAATAATGATGATGATTATATACATAATTGCTTTCGCTATTCATATTCATTACCATTACTTCAAAGAGCCTTTGCAATAAACTCATCAACCCTTCAGTAAATAGTGAGCTCGATCAGCAAGTGAACGAATGAACGAATGAATGGGAAGTAAGGTTCACTCATTAAATGAAACCAATGAGCGGCAAAGTTTCACTAAAGCGTCTTTCATGTCTTGGCTAATTATTCACGGGATTAAGGAAGGGTTATGCTAAAGCGTTTGGTTAGTGGAGTGATAAGCATTTATGGTTTTCAATAGAAATATCTTGTATCAAAATCTTTATTTATCTACCTTGGTAAAGATTAAATATGTGTGATAAGGAGTCACTTTTTTAGATAGATAAGTAGATATATAACACTTTATTGGCCACAACAAGAACAGAAATTAAGAAATAAATCTAAATTTAAAATTTAAGAAAAACCCTTGATTCCTATGCCTTTATTTCCTTAAATGTAAAACAACATAATATTATGTAATGTGGACGCGATGCACTTTCATTTGATACCCCACACTAGTATATTTGCAAATTTTCGGTTTTCCTTCCCCACTCTCACCCCCATAACTTTTAAACGGCTCAACCGATTTTGAAACATGTATAAGAACACCCGGGCCAAACTCACCTTGCATACAAAAACAACTAAATTGAAATCGCTCCATCCGTTCGGGAGCTATGATGGAACAGACAGACAGACACGTCAAACACCCCTCTTTTTTGGTCGGGGGTTAAAAATATAAATTGACTGCTACTTACCTTTTTGGGTTTTTAACAGTCTATAAGAGTATTAAAATAAAATAGATTTTATTTTAAAATTACAAAAGGTACATCTTATCGCTAGTACGATGTCTTGCAGACGACCTATACTACACTAAAACTAAACTAGACTCAAAGTCAAAGTCAAAGTCAAAACGTTTATTTCCTTAGAAGCCTATGCTTACATGGACAGGTCAACTTAAATCTAATTTAAATAAAAACTAAGAATAATCAAGGAAATAACATAGTCTTGACAGTTCGCTTCAATTTTTTACACTGAGTTGAGAAGCGAATAGAACAACTCAGCTTCCATCTCTTATGTTGTTATTATAACAATATTGGTGACTAATTTTAATTGCGTATTATGAAATCGCACGTATAAAAATAAAAAGAAGTAATTCAAAAAACACAATTTTTGGGAAATCGCGTTTAAAGTTTTGTGTGTTGGAGTATGTTTAGTAAATTAGGAATAAATAATTTGTTCGTGTAGATATATATATTTTTTCTTACTATGGAATAGTCAATAGATTTATCTTCAATATTAAGCAAGAAAATCAGTAGGTATAATAAGTAGTTTTTTACTTACAAGGCTTTAAAAAAAAATTACTGACTTACTTCTTTTTATGATAAAAAACTGGCATTTTATTCAAATTCTTACCAGTTGTATGTATTAATGATGCTGTTCTATTTTAAATATTATTTGAATTTCCAGCAATATAACGAAAAGCTTCTTTTTATTATTAAGGAATAAATGTTTAGAATCCTGTATATCATAATATTTCTGTTTTATATTGAACTGTGTTCTCTACTAGGTTGATGTTTTGCTAATAAAATGAAACACGAATGGAAATTTATACAATTATTATAAAAACATGGCAGTGAAAACTTTGTACTTTTTTAACAAGAGTAGTTTCATAAGAACTTAATTACTAAATCACAATAAAAAAGTTAAACTTTTATCAATAAACAATTACACCATATCAATACACTACTTTGGTTACCCGTTATCTCAAAAAATGAGATTTTACTAAGAATACTTTTACTTAAATACCAAATTTTAGACTTATACATTTTAACTTAGGAATAGGAACTTTCTTTTCAGGTCACAATAAAAAGTAAATTTTTCTCAAAAACTTAACTTAGGCTTAAGAAAATCACAGACTTTAGGTAAGTACTTAAACTACTACTGAAGGTACTTAAACTACCTACTAGTACTAGGTGTCAATGTAATACTTAAATAATGGAATTATAGAAATTCTCATAGTAGGATGGAATCAAGCCCTTGGTAAGAAGGTCCTTCAGATCTTTCTTTTTGTTCGAGCTTAGCTCTTGTCTCTGAGTATAAGCATTCTTTATTTCTATTTCTGATATATTTTTCATCTTCTTCCTTTTATTTCTAACGTTCACCTCTTTCATGTCATTTTCTTTATATGATGTCTTATAGTAAAATGAGAATGGGTCTGCCTTTGTCATTTTTAATTGTTTGATGTCATTCAAATTAACATTTTGGCCGTTTATGTCTGTGTTAAAGTTATACCCCCAATCTTCTTGCAAGACTTTAAGATCCATCATTGATTCAAAGGTGAGTTCGTGAACATTTACAGCTGGCTTACTCTTTTTAGCACTTTTAATTAAAGTTATGTACTGATCTGGGCTGTATATGGGCCCAGACTTGAGGTTCTTTTTCACTTCTCTTTCTATTAAAGAGTGTACGCTGTCTGCCTCATTTTGAGTATGTCCTCGTATGAGAAATTTATGAGTAATACTCTTTATATTCAAGTGATGCACAGCGTACATGTATAATGTGGCTATATATTTATTTTTATTCTGGCCACAACAATTATCTGAGTAGAAGATAACGTTCTTGCAGTCAGCATTTGACTCACATTGTGATGATATATTTTGAAGGTAATTCCATATACATGTTCCAATCTCAATAGCACCTCTTTTTGCGTCTGATTCTGTCCAAAAGTAACAATGAACATTGTCGTAAGCTTGTTTTTTGGTGTCTTTATTTGTAAGTTCAGTAACTGTTAAGTTATAACTGTTTAATTTTGATTTATAGTAGAATGCAGAAGAATTTCCGCGAGGGCACTGCAGTACTGACTCTAAGTCATAAATGGCAAGAATGTTGTCATCATTAATGTTTTTGCGGTCCGTATTCTTTTCTTCTCTACACAAATTCTTTTCTATCAAATGCTTGTTATATTTTTCTTCTAAATATTTTTTTTTTCTTCATTAGCGTTAAGGTAGGAGGTACATGTATCGCATTGGTCTTTCTTGGGTGTGAAGAAACTCAAATTAAATTCATTGTTAAAAATCTTGTAATAAGCTATGTAATTGGATGTTTCTCTGTTATTTTCTATTTGCTCTTGTGTGAAGTCGTCATAAAGTTGTTTAATATTTTTTCCTCCGTCTATGTATTGTCTGGTCGTGGAAGCTCTCAAGTAATGTGATTCAATCCTGGGAATTGATTCAATATGTTTTTTAATATCATTTATTAGCTGCGCACTTAGTTTATTTTGATTTCCGTGTTTACCACGCATGTTGTCATCTAGCGCCATTCCATGTTCGTTTATTTTAGTTTGTGTTGTAAATATCATTTTATCTGATACATCCAAAGTGCTTCTAAAAAATACTTTGCAAACCCTAACCTTCGTATTATTTATTGTAAAATAATACGCTTTGTTAGGTTTTCGTGGTTTATTAGCATTTGTATATTTATATTTTGGTTTTACATCAACCATGCACGAGTTTATGTAAGCTCTTTGCTTACTTAAATCGCCTAGCTTCCAAAATTCGTTAAATAATTCATATCTGTCATAATCATCTATTTTTTCTGTACATTTTTGTCTACATTCTTTAGTGCAAGGTACCTTAAGACATCTAGCAGCAATTTGTTTTTTTGAGCTTGACAATGTTGTATAGGAACTACCATGGTTTCGAAGACGCTTTGCTTTATTTTGCTTCCAATTTTTCATGTTTCGAGGTCTCTTGCGTCCTCTTTGCTCTGTCTCTAGGTCAGAGTCAGAAGAATCGGAACTGGAAGGAATTATTAAGTTTCTTAGTCTAGTAGCAGCGCTCGATGAAAATTTGTCTATACTACCATAACTAGGGTCGGCTACATCATCATCAAAATCACTCTCGTCGGCATAAATGGGTGGAGTTTCATTTACTGGGCTTATAGAATCACCCCGTTTTTTACTAGGGTTCATTTGAAGAGTTGATTCGGGCGTATTCTCTATAAAATCCGATTCCGATTCTATAATCTGCGTGTCTGAAGGGCCAATGTCAATTAATTCCCTGGTTTGTGCCGTCACATTTTTTTCTGCAGTCTGTTGATAAGTTGGTGTCGGAGATCTTGACGAGCTTTTAGAATCTGAGCTTGAAGAACTGGAAGACGAAGAGCTGCTTGAGGATGAGGACGAAGATGACCTGCGTTGCGGTATAGTTTTTATTGGTTCATCATCATCGTTGTCACTAGTCGAAATATCACTGTCATATTCAGGAACTAGACTTCGTGGAAAACTGCTTTTTGTTTCATTTGGAGATTTGTTATCTATTTCAGGTGCTTTTGAATCACGTGCCGTTAGATGCTGCAATTAAAAGAAAACTGTTAAGTATCTAATAACCTAAACCATTATTGTGATGATTGTATTTACCCATTTTTATAAGGTATTTTTGAAGTAAGTAGTCTTACCTCTTGATAACTGTTTTGTTCGCATTCTGGAAGAAGCAACAGTTTAAAAAACTGTAACGTACGTAGGTAAAACTATAGCATATTGATCGATGCGATGCCTCATGCTTTTGTTAGTTAGTATTATAATGTAAGTAATATTATGAAAATACAAACACTAAAATAGTCGACTAAATGGATATGAATACTTACTTGTGAAGCATCTATATTATGTTGATGATCACCATGGTCATTATCATAGTTTTGGTTGTAGCACGAGACAATATTTGCCGTCTCTATAGTATCAATCGGGGCACTATTATTTTTATTATTAAATTCTTCCCCTGAAACCTTTAAATAAAACAGATTTTTATGTAAATAAGTCATATAAAAAGAGTTATTTTAATTAATTATAAGCTAATCTAGATTTTCGGTAGATGGTACCTATCTTACCTCCATAGCAGGAACCACTGCTTGTGTCCATTGGGTGGCCGATGCATTTGCCAGCATGACAAGTTTCTTACATCTCCAAGACATCTTACGTGCCTAGTTTATCACAAAAAGAAGTAATTTAAAATATTAGGTCCTTACATATGAAATTGGCGTTTTTCGTACTGGCCACTTTAATCACAAATTTCTCCTCTTTGGTAAGGAATTCCAAATTCAAATTTGTACAGCTATAGACTCATGTATTTGTGCTTCGATGATCGTCATTCATTTGTTTTTTTTCTTCTGTTTTTTTCTGTTTGCGTCACTCATTTTACAAAATGGAAAACTTAAAATATCGCATTATTTACGAGTACGAGTTCCGCCGTGGCACTAGTGCTGCGGAAACAACTCGAAGGGTGAATGATGTGTATGGCGGTCGTGTTGCAAAAGAAAACACAGTTCGTTTTTGGTTCCAACGTTTTCGTTCTGGAAATTTCGACTTGCAGAACAAGCCCCGTGGACGACCTGAGACTCAAGTTGATAATGAAGAGTTGAAGGCTATTGTGGAAGCGGATCCATCGCAAACCACGTCCGAGTTAGCTGCAGGCTGCGGTGTTAGTGATAAAACTGTTTTAATTCACTTGAAGCAAATTGGGAAGATTAAAAAGCTTGAAAGGTGGGTACCTCACGAATTGACTGAAGCAAACCGGCAAACGCGCGTCGACTGCTGCGTTACATTACTAAACCGGCACAATAATGAAGGTATTTTAAACCGAATCATTACCTGTGATGAAAAATGGGTTCTTTACGATAATCGGAAGCGCTCAGCGCAATGGTTGGATCCTGGCCAGCCAGCCAAATCCTGCCCCAAGCGAAAATTAACCCCAAAAAAGTTACTTGTAAGCGTTTGGTGGACTAGTGCCGGTATTGTTCATTACAGTTTTCTCAAATCTGGCCAGACTATTACGGCTGATGTCTATTGTCAGCAATTGCAAACCATGATGGAAAAGCTAGCGGCTAAACAACCTAGGCTGGTCAATCGCTCCACGCCACTGCTGCTTCACGACAACGCTAGACCACACACTGCGCAACAGACGGCTACTAAATTAGAAGAGCTTCAATTGGAAAGTCTAAGACATCCTCCGTACTCCCCGGACCTTGCTCCAACAGATTACCATTTTTTTCGAAATTTGGATAACTTCTTGCAAGGGAAAAAATTCAACTCCGATGGGGCAGTCCAAATCGCCTTCAAAGATTTTATTGATTCCCGTCCGACTGGTTTTTTTAGTAAAGGGATCAATGAACTACCTATAAGATGGCAAAAGTGCATAGAAAATAATGGTTCATACTTTGATTAATTAAATATATTATATTAAAAAATATTCGACTTTTTGTTCCTCCCATACAAAACGCCAATTTCATATGTAAGGACCTAATATAACGATCGAAATTTTTATCAAATTAATCATAAAGAGAAATAACTTTTAATTTCGCCTGGATCTTAGAACAAGATTTAATAATAAACAGAACTACATCGTATTACTTCTTAAATGCTTACAAGTTTTTAAAAATAAAAGGAAACAAATCATAAAGTTACTTGTAATCTAGCACATTTTTTAATAATAAAAGGAAATAAAACTTATTTTGACGCAAATATTACCATCATTATTAAAACAAAAAGGAATTAAAACCAAATGTATCATCTTATGATTAAATTAAGTACAAAAAGGGGGCTTACCTTTGTTACTACAGAGAATTATTCCGTTGTACTCCCGCATAAAATACACTATTACGTCATGACTGATGGCACAAGACTGAATGTCGCCCTTTACTAGAATTGACTTGAACTTCCCGTTTAATGGAAAAGAGATGGGTGATCGTTTTTTCTCCCTCTAATGCTCGTTTTGAAGTAGCTGTCGAAGCTATCCCGTGCATTGGATTGAGATAATGCTGTTTATGATAAAATCTCACAATGCCGTTTTTTTGAGTTACTTCTCTTTATTTTTAAACGAGCGAAATAATGATTGATCCTAGACCGTCAGTCGTATCAAAAAATGTTGAAGAAATGATTTTTTGATACCTACTCAACAATTCCCGACATGATATGGTTTGTTGACTTTAAACTTTTGTATTTTTACAAAATGGCGCCCAGTAGCCATGATTGTTGATTTTTCACTAAAGATGTCTCGCCGTACTAAGAGGAATTGTTTGACGTGTGAATCATAAAAATCTTTTTATTTTTAATTTTTATGCTGGATAAGCCTTCATTTGACCATAATCTCGCCTGATGTAAAGTGAAGATGTGGTCTAAGATGGAGCATGAAGACCTAGAAGGTAGATGGCTTCTCCGGACCACATTACGAAACACGAAAAAAAACGCTTCACGCACTGGCCCAGCCCGGACTCCATTACCACTCCTTTGCGTTGCGCAGTCCGGTAAAAATACAGAAACTACACAGTTAAAAAAAAATATACGTTAAGTACAATTTTATCCAACTTTGTAACTAATTCAAAGTGAAGTCAAAGATCGTGAGGACGGAACCGGCGTGTTTTGAGAACTATGAAGAGTTTTGAAGGATATGTAAAAAAACTCCGTGACCATAACCCACTCCGTAGCTCTATGAACGACTATGAGCTTATCGATCTTTACTGAAGCACCACGGTTCGTTTCGTAATCACTAGTTGAATACCATGGGACATCACTAGTTGAAGACTTTAGGCATCATGCCCATATTCCCATTATGACGACGATTAATAAACTGAGTGAAAGCAACTGAAGTCTACTTCAGCCGTATTTCCAGCATGTTAAAACACTTAGTGCGTATCGAAACACGTAAATCACTTTCAGCTTTCCGCCACCCAATTAGAGTGCGATTTATTGCAACCTGAATTTACCGTGACAGTTGGATCCGACGCAATAACTATCCAAAGGCTTCATTTCCATTGGAAATGCGAAGTAATAGGTTCAGGACTTTGCTGGAATCCTGCCTATTATTATTATGCTTAAAACTTTGAATAATTGCGAAATATTAAAGGTTATTTATGTATTAATACCACTATATTCTTTGTATTGTTTACCAAGTTTTGGAAGGCGTTGCAAGCCGCGACGCAGATTTTATACTTTGGCGGCGAGCATCGCATTAAATAAATAAACGTTTCCGGGCAATCCACACAACAAGTTTAGCCCCGTGGTAAGCTCTAGGCTTGTTTTACGCACAGAACATAATATTAGTCGGCATAATGGGAATGTAAGATGTTTTGAAAAATATGACAATTGACGGGAAAAGTTGGTCAAAAATTTTAAAAGTCGACATAAAGTCGATTAAAGTTTGATGTATTTTAAAATTAGACATAGTAACGAAGGTCGGATTTAAGCATCATAACACCACTTAATTTAGGTATTCCAAAGCGCACACTAAAGAATTTATTATTGTGAATAAATGATTATTATTATTATTATTAATGATGAAGGATAGTGACACAATGCTAACATTAAAACCTTATTTTAATAGTGTAGTGAGTACTAATTCTGCAAGGTACGACAGTTAATCATTAATTGTAAGGCAATAACGAGCTGTAATTACTATTCACATAAAATTTTTTAACATAACTTTTATTAATCGCGGTCATCGCGTCACGCGTCTTATTGTCTCATTTATTAAATAATAAAAAAAAATGTTTTACGTAAAGAAACCCCGATAGTAGGCCTTTATAGCCATCATTATCATCATCACTCTATTAAAGTTCCTACGGGTGGGACACAGGGACTTCTCTCTTGACGAGAGAGGTTAGGCCTTAA
Source organism: Gymnoscelis rufifasciata (assembly GCA_929108375.1). Taxonomy (NCBI): domain Eukaryota; kingdom Metazoa; phylum Arthropoda; class Insecta; order Lepidoptera; family Geometridae; genus Gymnoscelis; species Gymnoscelis rufifasciata. Next base: position 10,406,324 of record OV815324.1, read on the forward strand.
TTCATCACGCTGGCCAAGTGTGGGTTGGTGAATGTCACATGTCCTTCAAACTCTTTAAAGTCTCAGAATATAGCCATAAGGAACGTAAATCTTTTTTCAATATTTTTTTTGCGTCATGATACAATAACTTAGATTAAATTAATATCGTCTCTATTAGTAAATATTCTAGTTACCCCAATACTATTCAACTACGCATAGAAAGTATCGATTGTGGATGTACTCGATACTTGTGAGGCATAATCCCGGTTCTATACGAGTCTAGAATCGAGACGGCATTGAAAGAACTCGTTTAGATAGCATCCGATTTTCGTAGCTCGTAGCTTAAACGAAGCCAGCTGGTTTAGTTTTAGTAACAAATCTTTTTGAAGAGAGTAATCTTTTTTTTGGCGTACTGCATACATATTTTTACTGAATGTGACAGATTTTCTTTTCTATTTATGTGTTATTTTTAATTTTGATAATAAAAATAATACTCTCTTTTCCACTGAAGTATTTTTGAACACCGTTATAATATTTTAATGTTTATTATTTTATTTTCTCTTGTATTTAGGCTAATGTGTATAATGTTAAGCTGATGCATGTTGTAATTGGTTATAGTTCAGGTCTCCACGACACAGGCAGTGTGCCTAGTGTGGAGACTAACGATAAATATTTAGCACATAATTGTATAGTAGGTAAGTATTAGTAAATAAGGTATTTTTCATTTGTTTTTTTTTTATTCAGGAGAAGTCGGCGCCAGCGATGCACTGGTATAGGGATACATCTCGCAAGCTACAAATTAGTTGTTTTTTTATTTAACCATAATCTCGCCTGATTAAAATTAACGATGTGGTCTAAGCTGGAGCATGATGACCTAGAAGGTAGATGGTAGATGGCTCTTAAGAAACCCCTTCTCATCTTGATCATAATTCTAGTATGATGAATTGTACCAACCATCTAACATTCCCTACATCTCGTAAGGCTAGATACTCGTATGAAACGCGAGCTGTTCGCCTGACAAATCGCCAAGGCCAAATAAGGATGTACGATTATTGAAGCGAAACGACATTTTCGTAAAGATACGGATAGAAATATACTTAATGGGCTCGATTGAGACCCCAATCTAATGTTTATGATTGGCGTCTTCTGTGATATAAGTTTTTTAATAATTCTTGATGATAGAGGGCCCAAACAATCTATATTTGAGCGTTAGACGGTATATTAGTCAAGTTCAATTGTATGTTTTTTTATGTTAAGTATGTCTATGTTTTTTTAACCGACTTCAAAAAAAAGGAGGTTTCTCAATTCGACCGTATATTTTTTTTTTTTTTAATAATCAAGGCAAGGCAACAGGACAGATATTCAACTACATCAGACTATATTATGATATGTGTTGAAATAATTGGCATGCACAACAAATACATATTGACAAACAACACACTAAAAACTATCTAAAAATACTGAAGTTACAGTTACTTGAAGTTTAGAGCTTACCACGGGGCTAGATGTTGTTGTGTGGATTGTCCGGAAATATTCATAATATATATTTAAATAGTATTTGTATTAGACACCGGTTTCGGGATTGTCTTGATCATTGGCATACACCTCCCTAAATATACTCCACAGCGATCTATCCCTTGCGATCCTATATAATCAAATATAATCCTAAATAACCGGAAATCAAACGAAGCACCACGTTTTTTGTTGTTATAGGATTCTGAAATTTCATAACTTATATAATGTGACAGCGCGAAGTGACGCGCAGATGGGAATAACATCGCCTGACAGGTGTCAAGCAGCGCCACTTCATAATGCCAACGCCGTTAGAATTAGGACGGTGCTTAGAATCTTCTGGAAAACTTAATGATGTTTCTTTAAGACTCATCATAATCATTCTGCCCTTGTCCCACACTATGTGGGGTCGGTACAAAATGTGTTCCTTCTATAATTTTTTTGTTTTTTTTTTTATTATTATTGATAAGCCTTCATTTGACCACAATCTCACCTGATGCAAAGTGACGATGTGGTCTAAGATGGAGCATGAAGGCCTAGAACCTAGGTCTATAACCCTTCATCTCAACAACCACTTTTTTCTTACACATAAACTCACACACAGTCCATTATTCTTTTCTTTGCCCTCCCTTTTCCCATATATCTATCCATATTCATATCTAACGCTCTCATATTATGCATTTATAAGACTATGATAATGAAAATACAATAATTGGTTTAGAAAAGTATTTTTTACTGCAGCATACTTTGCAGCGGCCCACCGCGAAGCTCTTCTACGATATTATGTATCGTAGAAAATTACAAAGTAGGTACTATAGTCAAAGTCAAGTCAAAGTCAAAACGTTTTTTCCTTAGATAGATAAGTCATGGACAGGTCAACTGTAGAATAAACATGTAACATACAAACACAACACTAACGCATTTATGAAATGAATAAACATTACATTTGAAAGCCATCGAAAAGTTCTCAAATGTCTAATTATTATTTTTTTATTATTATTGATAAGCCTTCATTTGACCACAATCTCACCTGATGCAAAGTGACGATGTGGTCTAAGATGGAGCATGAAGGCCTAGAACCTAGGTCTATAACCCTTCATCTCAACAACCACTTTTTTCTTACACATAAACTCACACACAGTCCATTATTCTTTTCTTTGCCCTCCCTTTTCCCATATATCTATCCATATTCATATCTAACGCTCTCATATTATGCATTTATAAGACTATGATAATGAAAATACAAAAAAAACTAAATAATTAATAATAATAATTAATAATTCCGTTCTGCCGCAGCTTATGCTGAATGGTTACCTTTTTTGTCGCAATATAACCTAATGTTAATGTATGTTTTTTTATTTGTATTATTGTGTTTGTGACAAAATAAATGATTCTTATTCTTATTCTTAATTACATTTTACAAATTCGCAAATCCAGTTCAAGCCGGTTCCACCGCGAATGAAGAGACCTTTCGATTTTTTCTTATTCTGATTTCCTTCTCTGCAACGTAGCGCTTCCCGTCCGCATAAAAAAATAAATTCTAGTAACATTTTTCGTAATTAATTTTCGTAGATAACAATTTCTTTGGAACAACGACTGAAAACATTAATTTCAACTTTCCGAGTTTAAAACCGTCCTACTTTTAAAACGGCCATCTTAATCGCTATCCGATATTAAATAAGTTTAGGTGTCATTAAAAAATGTTTATAACTCAGGATTCAAAGTTTACTGTCGCGAGAGGTAGAATGCGGGATGGGGGAAACTTGTACATGTAAAATGAACGAAAGCAAAACCGAGTATGAACTAGATATTAAAAAGAACTTTATATTCTACATCACAGTTCCTCTCTCTGCAGCCCTAGTCACTTGATCCTAGCTTCGCGGTCGGTGATTCTCAGTTTTTTAATATATTTACAACAAGTTTTTTTTTATAATGCAATATATATTAAATAATATTTTTTTGACGTGCTTTATCTTATACATAAAATTCTCGTGTCACAATGTTCGTTCCCGTACTCCTCCGAAACGGCTTGACCGATTCTCATAAAATTTTGTAAGCATATTTAGTAGGTCTGAGAATTATTTTTCAGAACAGTTATTTTTCATTTTTCAAAACAACGTTTGCTGGGGTCAGCTATACTATTAAATAAAGATAATAATAATAATAATAGTCCTTTAATAAAATAAATTATAAGTCACAATTTGGTTTTCTCGTGGTGTCCCAAATACCAAAGCTAAATAAAAAATATGATAATTTAACATAAATATAACGAAAAGACTGCTCTTTTGAACTTCATATACAATTTATTTATTTGTTCTTATGTCTAATATTATATTGGCTTCTCCATCCTCGGAGGAGGCAATAAATTTGTTAAATTAAGGATTAAGCAGAAATAGTTAATTAGGTATTTATCGAGGGTAACATAATCATGTGTATTAAACCTTCTATATAAATAGGCCCGTAGCTAATATGCAACATAACAAAAATTAACGATCCGTATCTAAAACGATCCGTTTTACTGTTTATAAAACCATACGTCGTTTCTTAATTCTTATTTTCATACCTCCAAGACCGCAGGTACAAAATTAATAAAACTTTTATGTCAAAGTTAAAGAAAACAATTTCGGACATTTTCAATCATTAGTCAATTTCGTGAAATGACGCATAAACTTTTAATTCTTGCCAAAATTAATTTACAAAGTAATATTTAATTTGTATTCTGCGCGATTTGTTTGCGGGCAAGAAAATTATAAAGTTTGGGATTACAATGAATGTTAGGTGCTTTCGGAATATTCGACATTATCATCATCAGTAAAGTTTCAGCCATAGAGCGCAAATAATGATGGGGAGGCTAATGATTTCAGTTACTTCAGAAAGGTGCAAAGGTTTGGAACTATAACCTGCTATATGTAATGACAACTACAATATGAGTTTCTTCAAGATGATGCACTCCGTCCTCCGTGTCGTATCCAACAAAGGCGAACCTGGACTATTAATATTTTCTATTGTTAACCCCCGACCAAAAAAGAGGGGTGTTATAAGTTTGACGTGTCTGTCTGTCTGTCTGTGTCACCATAGCTCCCGAACGGATGGAGCGATTTCAATTTTTTTGCATGAAAGGTGAGTCTTGCGCGATTGTTCTTAGACATGTTTCATGAAAATCGGTTGGGCCGTTTAAAAGTTATGGGGGTGAGAGTCGGGAAGCTAAACCGAAAATCTGCAAATATACTAGTGTGGGGTATCAAATGAAAACGCATCGCGTCCACATTACATAATATTATGTTGTTTTATATTTAAGGAAATTAAGGCATTGGAATCGGGGGTTTTTCTTAAATTTTAAATTTAGATTTATTTTCTATAAGATAAGTACATCAGGACAGGAAGCGATTTTTTCGTGCTTCGTAATGTGGTCCGAAGAAGCCATCTTATAGGTCTTCATGGGACATCTTAGACCACATCGTCACTTTACATCAGGTGAGATTGTGGTCAAATTACGGCTTATCGATCATAAAAAAAAAATGCTTGATGTATTGTTGGGGAGTTGGACGGAGCTCATTTTTCGTGGCGAATTGGTCGCGTACTGTACATGAGATAGTTTGTTGACTTTCATTTATTTATTGTTACAGAAATCCAGTAGTCGCCATATTGAATTTTCACTGACGTCATCTTTAGAAACACTCGCCGGGCTAAGAGGAATCGATCGTCGTATGAACCATAAAAATCGGCCCAGGCGTTCTGTCTGTATAGTGCTTCAAAGAAACATACATACATACATACATATACTGATAAACACATTACCACTCCTTTGCGTCGCGCAATCGGGTAAAAAAACTCATTCTCTTGTGTCTTGACATAACTACTTCTTCATTCACACATTTCATTTGACACTTTCAATAGCTAACACGATTTCTCAACTCAAATGATTCCTTCGAAATGTTCAATATTCCATTTTAAAGTTATTTTATGTTGGAATTTTATAAAGTGACAAATCCATGCATGAGAATCACGTTTCAACTCAGAAGACAGTTTCTTGGGCAATTCTGACATCTAACTTAAATCAGAGAGAGTTTTATTTTACTTTTTTTAGTTTTTACAAAGGCCAAGTTTTCACTCACTATATCGCGCGTTATTATGTAGGTTCCTTATAATGTTCATCCATTTATCAATGTTAATATTTAAAAAAATAAACAAAATTTAAAATGTCAAAAAAAAACCCGATTCTTAAACCTTACTTTCCTTAACAATTAAAAATCATATTATTTTGTAATGCGTGTAATGTAAATGCGCTTTCATTTAAGACCCCACTCATTCTTCCCCACTTCCATTACTTTTAAACAGATGAACCGTAGATCATCAAAAAAAATTAAGAAAGAAAACTAACCACCAACTGGCGAAAAAGTCACATTTTATACGAAAAAAACTAAACTCAAATCGCTTCATCCGTTCGAGAGCTATGATGCCAGACAGACAGACATATAAAACTTATAACACCCCTCTTTTTCGGACTGAGGTTAAAAATAGTCGTAAATCGATAAAGGCTTTAGGAAAACATTGGCCATGCAATAACTTTTACTCGAGAACTATTTAACCAGTTGAGCAAGTCGCAAGTTACAAGTCCACACCGTATCAGGAGACGTTAACTTTGAATCTGTCAGCTTATGTTGGAGAAGTTTGAGAATCTCCGATTGTTTGAACAGATTGAGAATGTGTGGCCTTAATTAAAACTTATAGATGGAACTGTATGCTACTATTGATATTATAGGTATTGTAATTTTAAACCGACTACAAAAAAGAATGAGGGTTCTAAATGTGTATATTTGTTAAGCGATTTCTCCGTAAGTAGTGAACCGATTTCGAAAAATCTTGTTTTATTTGAAAGGGTATTCTTGCTCCCTGCTGCTTGGTCCCATTGTCACCGTGTCAAAATTATGGGATCCCAGGGAAATAAATCAAGAGCAACCCTGGAATTTTGTTAGATATTGAAGTCGGTTTTATTTTTCATTGCATGTTGGTAACATTTGATAATTGTGTTGTGACAAAGACACTGTCTTGTCTATTAATTTCTGAGCCATCCAAATGTTATAAAATCTATTTTACAATACCTAGGTATTTTATTACAAACTTATTTCATCGGAAAATCATATCAGTTATAAGAAAAAAAACTTAAATAGGACGCCATTTTGTATTATTTAACAAGATGGCGACATGAATAAGAGATTGAGTAACTTTGCCTATTCCAGTACCTAATATTGTGATACATTATCTGTTGGCAGGCGGCCATGTTGAGAACAGCTGATTGGTAAGATATTATTAATTTAAGATAGGTTTAAGATAACCTGTGTCAGGAAAATACTATATATATTTTGACGGCTAACTATTTAAAATACAGTCCACGTTTTAAGCTAAGAAAAAACACTTTTAACCCTTTATTATTCAATTAAATAAATAATTATAAAAATGGAACAAAAAGTGGTCTGTTTTAACTGGCACCCGATAACCAGTCTTACCTAAATTTTCTAATGAGTTTTTTTGGTTGGTAGCTCTATTACTGGATTTAAACTATACAGATAAACAGTTTGCAAATTAATTTAGTTTCAAGGCTATATACCAGGAATGCATAAAACGTAAGGATGTTATATGTTTCTTAATGAATTTACCTATGTACCTCTCACTAGTTTACATTGCCAGAATTATAAAATAATATTCAAGATACAAAATCATTTATTTCCATTGTTTGGTTTACAAAAAACTTAGACACGTCAAAATATAATAATAATCATATCATTTGCTATCCCTTTGGATTTTTTGCCTGGAAAAAATACAATCCAATACCATATTATATAAGTACCAAATCCCATCTTAAAATGATCAAAACTTGAATCAAAAAGCAAGAATCTAAACCAAATGTCAAGACAAAACCTCGTTACAGAAACTTCAGTCAAAAACAAGTTGTCTCCGGAAACTTTAATTTCGTTTCAGTTGCGACGCTTGAGATATGAAAATTTCAGTATTTTGACATACGGGTATAACAGGATTTTCTGTTTGTGCACGAGAAGCGTAGATATTATATAATATATATTAATATATATAAATCTCGTGTCACAATGTTTGTCCTCAATGGACTCCTAAACCACTTAACCTATTATAATAATAATTCGCACACCATGTGCAGTTCGATCCAACTTGAGAGATAGGATGGTTTTTACGGCGAAAAAAAATCTAATAATTTCCGGGAAAATTTTAAACCCGTGCGACGCCGGGGCGAGCCGCTAGTTAATATATATAAATCTTGTGTCACAATGTTTGTCCTCAATGGACTCCTAAACCAATTAACCGATTATAATAAAATTCGCACACCATGTGCAGTTCGATCCAACTTGAGAGATTGTATGGTTTTTACGGCGAGAAAAATTCGAATAATTTCCTTGAAAATTTAATACCCGTGCGACGCCGGGGCGGGCCGCTAGTATATATTATATTGTTAGGTTTAGATGCAATTCGATGTGGTTCCGTCGTAGATGATGGATGGAAAAAAGCCGTGTTGGCTAAGTGAGAGGACACTCGACTTTCATTCCGAAGGTCGTGGGTTCAAAATCCGCCACGCATCTCTAGATTTTCTTGAGAAATGTATGTGCGCTTTAAAAACGTGCTTCAACGGTGAATGCAAATATCGTGAGGAAACCGGCATGTTCTGAGAACTTTAAAGAGTTTGAAAGACATGTGACATTCACCAACCCGCACTTGGCCAGCGTGGTGAAACTAGGCCTAATCTCTCTCGTCACGAGAAGTCCCTGTGTCCCAGCAGTGGGAACGTTAATAGGGTAACAGTTGATTAATGATGAATATTAAGTCTGGGCTGGCAGTATATTACCATTGATAAAATCTTATGTAATGGACGTCTCGTATAATTAGCTTTTAACTGCAGCGGCTTGGTGGACGCTCCGTCTTTAGTGAGGTGGTGAAGGAGGTTGCTGGTTTGATTCCCGTCATCAACAATTTTTGGTTTGGGCGTGAGTTTATTATTAAACGGTGTTATTTAACTCTTAATTTGACCCAATAATGAAAGAAAACAGCCCGTCTGTTTTCTTACATCAGTCTGTCAATCACAAGTCTGTCTGTTTGTCTGTTTTCTTTATGTTTACTTTATGTGGGTCAAATTTAAAATTGAAATTTTGCCCTATTCCTGTAAACCGATCGATTTAAAATTTGGTATACTTATACCTTTTTTATTATTATGTTTTTCTATATTGATATTCTGTAACTGATTTATCATATATTATTCTGAAAATCGGCCAAAATCTATTTTTCATTTTGCAAAACAACGTTTGCTGGGGTCAGCTAGTATATTTATACAATTAGGGTATTTTGGCCCCAACAACAATCTTCTTTCCTCGGCTCAATACTGCTTACACGTACCTACACATTTACTAGCGCAAAATTAGTTCACTTTGGTTTCAAACACTGAAAATTACAGTTTTAATGCTTAGCACGCGCGCCTAGTTTTGTAAATATATATAAAACATGCTTGTTTGTTTGTACAAGCATTGTTCTACAACAAAGGATTAGCAGAAAATGTTTACAGTGTTCTAGAATGCATTTAATTGCACCTTGTTTAGCTTAGAAATGAGGCTAGAGATGGGAGAAACGTGATTTTGGGAGTAATATCGCTAGTCAACAACGCCCTATTTAAGTTCCCACTGCTGGGATAGGGACTTCTCTCTTGCGAGAGAGATTAGGCCTTAATTCACCACGCTGGCCAAGTGCGGCTTGGTGGATGTCACATGTCCTTCGAACTCTTGAAAGTAGTCAGAGCATGCCGGTCTCCTCACGATGTTTTGCTTTCACTTTGTTAACGTGTTTATAAAAGCGCACATAATTTTTCAAGAAGATAAATTCAGAGGTGCGCATCTGGTGTTTGAGCCCACGACCTTCTGTATGAAAGTCGTGTGTGCTCCCACTTAGCCAAAACGGCACTTATTATAATTAGAAGCGTTAAAATTTTCTAATCCTAAAAATAGCCAAGAACGTACTGTCATAATTACAGCTGTTACTGTGTTACCAGGCCTTATTTTCAAATTATAATTAACATTTTTATAATCTTAATCTTCATATTAATTTAAAACTCCAACAAACTCAAACTGAATTTTCAAGAAAAACATCGAATAATAAGAAAGTTCTAGAAAAGGGAATACAATTTTTAACCGACCGAGCTCCCCGGAGGCGAATGTTCTGTAACTTTAAAGTGGTAATGTAAAGTTCTATAACAATCTGCTATGAGCGGGTTCGACTCCCGGGGGACACCGCCTCTTTACAGTTGCCATATTTGGTTTAATATAAAACTATTTACAAAGAAACAACGTGAACTATACAAGCAAAAAAAACTGGGAAAATAGGCTAATATTTACGTTCCCACTGCTGGGACACAGGGACTACTCTCTTGACGTGCGATATTAGATTACTGGCCGAGTGCGGGTCGGTGAATGTTTCAAGTTCTTCAAACTCTTCCAAGTTCTCAGAACATGCCGGTTTCCTCACGATGCTTGCCTTCACCGTTGGGTAAAGCACACTTAATTTTTTTCTAGAAGAGAATCCTGAGGGGCGCGGCTGGTTATTAAGCCCATGACCTCCGGAATGAAAGTCGAGTGTACTCCCACTTCACCAGCACGGCAAAACAAACTGATAGGTAAGTTAAAAATTATGTTAGTTTTTATTTAACGATAATTGCTAAATATTTTTACTTACTTCATATACAATTTTTTTTTATATTAATCAATTCAAATTTAACTTAATTATAAATAATAATGAAAATCCGACTTCTCTGTAAAAAGTTATGTGTTGTCATACATTAAAATATAAATACCTAAATGCGAAAGTAACTGTCTGTCTGTCCGGCTTTTCTGCAAAAACTATTGAACCAATTTAAATTAAACTTGGCATACAGATTTATAGAGCCTGCGAATATATATAAGCGAATATGTATACAATTTCGCGGGAACAACCATTAAAACGCGTGTGAAACCGCAGGGCATTGCTAGTTTATAATAGTATAGATTAAAGAAATGATCTAGGAAAATATTAATATTTTATTGTTAGAATAGAATAGAATATACTTTATTACACACCAAATGAACAATACAATATGAAATTAAAACTAAACCTAGAATGCGTAATGGGCGGTCTTATTGCTAAAAGCAATTTCTTCCAGACAACCGTGGATGGAGAGAAAAAAGTTTACATATTTTATGGACGGATTGTTATTGTTTTATTATTTATAATGTATATTGACATGTAATTGTATGACAAAAGTCCGTACAAATAAATTAGAAAAAAAAAGTTATGATCTAGGTTATTAATCTAGATGTAGACTAAAATTGAAGGTACTAGAGTGCCTAAATAAATGATTACTAGAACTAGACCGAACAAGTTCTATCATTTGGGATCTAGACGCAAATACAGGAAGTTACCAACTAAATATTATGTATATAAGTTTAGCGATATCAGACTGATAGCTTAAAGTTACATTAGCTGATTCACTAGATCAAGGTCAAAGTTGATAAATCTATCCTTATAATATAAAGTCACTGGAAGTCTTTGAAAGAGGCCTATGCCTATGTTTATTATTTATTTATTATTATATTTATTTAAAAGGTACCTACTGCAAAATATAAGAAAAATAAATACTCGAACCGAATATATTCGGAGCCAAAACTGAATAGTTCGGCCGCATACAAATAGTGCCGAATATACCGAATACTAACATTCTAGGTTTAGTTTTTATATTCTTAATGTTATTGTATCTTTGTTTTATGTGTAATAAAGTATTTTCTATCTATTCTATCTATCAATCTAACCGAACATTCGAATACTCGGTGCATCTCTAGTGCGTCGTAAATAATTTTATTATTGTATTTTCTGAAACTATTTAAGTAAACCAGCGGTGTAATTCTATCTGTGTAAGGTATTTTAGGTTCGAAACAGGTTAAGGTCATAAGGTGAGCCAATCTAAGCTGAAACTAGATTCAAGCTCCATCTAGCGTTTTATGAAATAACTTCGTCAAAGGTTTAATTTTAACAAGATCTGAATTAGTACTGAGCGGTTAGTTTCTAGCAGCAAAGTAAAGAGGTTTTAATATGGAACTAAAGGGGTTTTAATATGGAACTAAAGAGGTTAAAATATTTTGTAACTACAAAATTGAAAAAACTTATAAAGCTGTGTTGCTCTATTCGCTTTTCAACTCAGTGTAAAAAAATTAAGCTAACTGACAAGATAATGTTCCTTATTTTTTTAATTTAATTAACTTTAAGTTGATCTGTCCATATTATGCCCTGTGCTTAAAAGGAAATAAATGTTTTTGACTTTTGTATAGTCACTGGACGCCATATTGAAAAATAACTTAGCCTTGGGGTTGGGATGAGCCTATACATTTATTGCTTCTTGTTAAGGTCTGTGATTTTATAAATATCGTATTATTGGAGAGAAGACACTTATTCAAAGAAAAAATGATAGATGTATCTAAGAGTTGTGTTCACAAATAATAGAAATGACCAGTTTTAGACAATTTTGGATAGAGTTAGGAAGCAAAATCCAGGTAAAATAAATAAAACTACTTTTTACATCGGGATTTTTTACTTATTTTCCTTGTTTCTAGTTGATTTTATTTTCTGGTTAAAAATGTGCACAATAAGTTGCATAGGGCATTTATTTTCAATTTTAAAATTGTACATTCGAAATGGGGATTTCAAATGTACAATTTTTAAAACGAAAAACTTTTCTGCTAAGAAACTAACTTAACTTAATATTAATTAAAAATCATACATTACTGTTTTTTATATTATTTTTATCCTTTTCTCCATCTCACGTTATAAGCATCGTCATTACCTGTAACAAAAACAAATTGTGTGTTAGACAGTTGTTTGACATATACTTATTTATACACTAGCGGCCCGCCCCGGCGTCGCACGGCTAAAAAAAGTTCCCGGTAATTTTTCCTTATTTGCTCATCGTTTAGGATACTCTGAACTACGACAAACATTTTAAAACCAAAATCAGCTCAATCGGCCCAGCCGTTCTCGAGTTTTAATCAGACTAACGAACAACAATTCATTTTTATTCATATAGATAAAATCTAATAATGTTATTTGCGGCATAGGCAGAAAATTTTACCGCAGGTTGCCTTTTTAAGATCTCATGAAGTAATAAGTCCGCCCTTTTATCACAGTTTAACAAGGTGTTTCCTTAATGCTATACAGGGTGTGGCGTAATGAGTGGATAATCCTTTACCCACGGTTGGGGGGCATCGTGACTGTTCAGAAAATGATAATTTGTATTCAGTAAAAGTGTCACGGTTTTCGAGTTATCAGGCATTTTTAATTTTTTTTTAAAAGTTAGACCTGACCCACTCTTTTAAGTACCAAATTTACAATACAAAGAATTTTCTCAGTCTGTTTTCTGAATAGCATTCCTAGATAGTGGTGCTATCAAATGTAAACTACCAATTTTGTACGATAGCCATAGTTTTTTCTATTTTTAATTTTGAACGCAAAATTTGTGTTTTCATTTTATTTTTATCTAACTTTGGTATCTCGTGGTGTAAAAAAAATTTATGGTGACATGAGTGCCCAATTAATAAATAATTAGCCTATTTCATTAGGATTCCAAAATGGTATAACATACGATATCTCTAGCTCTGAATTAAAAAAACTAATGATTTTAAGATGAGTTAGAAGCATTTTTTGAATTTACAAGATAATTTAAAATTTATTTAATTTTAATAATTAATACCAATGTTACAGCTAGGAACTGTATGAGAGCGTGTAAATGAAACAAAAAGTCATCAAAATTACATTTATTTACAATAAATGTTCGAATTGCCCACCGTGAGCTCGAATGCATGCCCTGCACCTTCTAATAAACGATCGCTTAACATTTCGGGCATGCCCCGTTTGATTTATGGTCTGTTTATTCGCTCCCGAAGTTGGTTGATGGTGGATGATGTAAACCATGTCCTCAGACATGACATGACATGACATGACATGACATGTCCTTGAGGACATGGTTTACATCATCCACCATGCCTGACTGGGGGTGCCTCAAGGCACCCCCAGTAAAAAAAAAATCCAGGGGGTTTAAATCAGGTGACCGAGGTGGCCACGGAGTAGTTACCAAGCGCCCAATCCATCTTCCGGGAAATGTGGCGTCGAGATGTTCGCGCAGGAACATCTTTACTGGGGTACCTCAAAGACATGATTTACAAATAAACCATATTCATCATTAACCAACTTTAGGAGCGAATAAAGAGGGCAGCGGAGACCAAAAAATCAAACGGGGCATGCCCGAAATGTTAAGCGATCGTTTATTAGAAGGTGCAGGGCATGCATTCGAGCTCACGGTGGGCAATTCGAACATTTATTGTAAATAAATGTAATTTTGATGACTTTTTGTTTCATTTACACGCTCTCATACAGTTCCTAGTTGTAACATTGGTATTAATTATTAAAATTAAATAAATTTTAAATTATCTTGTAAATTCAAAAAATGCTTCTAACTCATCTTAAAATCATTAGTTTTTTTAATTCAGAGCTAGAGATATCGTATGTTATACCATTTTGGAATCCTAATGAAATAGGCTAATTATTTATTAATTGGGCACTCATGTCACCATAAATTTTTTTTACACCACGAGATACCAAAGTTAGATAAAAATAAAATGAAAACACAAATTTTGCGTTCAAAATTAAAAATAGAAAAAACTATGGCTATCGTACAAAATTGGTAGTTTACATTTGATAGCACCACTATCTAGGAATGCTATTCAGAAAACAGACTGAGAAAATTCTTTGTATTGTAAATTTGGTACTTAAAAGAGTGGGTCAGGTCTAACTTTTAAAAAAAAATTAAAAATGCCTGATAACTCGAAAACCGTGACACTTTTACTGAATACAAATTATCATTTTCTGAACAGTCACGATGCCCCCCAACCGTGGGTAAAGGATTATCCACTCATTACGCCACACCCTGTATACTGCGGAAAGGGAGTGAAAGGCTCGCACCAGGGAACATAATTTTGTTCTACAACTTATCGATTTGGAAGCCCATTTGTCGAAAAAACATCTTTAAAGTGTAAATCTGTAGATCCAATTTTTCGTTAATTATAGCCTTAATAATATATTTTATTTAAATTGGATACCTTGAGAGATAATATCTAAAGTAAAACCTATCTCATTTAGTATCAATAAATGATCACTCAATAAACAGAGATTAAAATTTTAATTTAAATAATAAAAAAATTAAATCAACTGATATGAGGCTAAACATGACCTAGAGATTACGTTAGGCTTAAAAAAGGCTTTTTCCGATAAAAAGGCCTCCAAATAAAAAAGATTGTAGAACAAAATATTTTAGCCTGGTACGTGCCCTTTACCACCTTTCCGCAGTATATACCATACAGGAAAAATCTTGTATATGTAATTAATTAAATAATGTTGTGTCCCGTATAGTTTTTAAACAGTTATATATATAATCTGAGAGAGATAATGAGAGCCCTGTTGCGCGCTTAAGGCATCCAGCACATGCCTGCAGACTTTCGCAGGTCGTCCTGGCCAGAGAATACATGTAATGACTACTATAGCTCGGTGGCGAAGGTCCTAAGACACAGGAGGTTGCGGGTTCGATTCCCGCCGCGGGACCAGATTTTGTACGATCTACAGATTCTGGTTTCGGGTCTGGGTGGTTATATGTAAGTATTTACAAAAAAAATGTACTAATGTATGTAAAATATCAGTCATCTAACACCCATAGTACAAGCTCTGCTTAGTTTATAGTTAGGTGATGCAGAGTGAAAAAAAATTAAATATTTTGTTTCCTGAACAGTTGTATCATTTAATTGCACTGTACACAAAATATCTAACAAACATTTAAAACAAACTTATTTAATTATTTTAGGTAGCCCACACTTTCTCAAACTATTAACAATGTCATATGAAACTCCAACAAAACTACGCCTTATTACAAAATTCATAAAACACTCAGAACTTTTGCTGCGAACTGTACACTGCGACCAAAAGTTTATGACCTAATTATAATCTAAATTTATATTATAAAAAAACTATTCCAGTACTTTAGTTCCCTTAAAGGTAAAAAGTCATACTATTTTGAAATGTGCACGTGATGCGCTTTCATTTGAGACCCCACTCGAGTATATTTGCAGATTCGGTTTTCCTTCCCCACTTAATTAATCCTCATAACTTTTAAACGGGTCCACCGATTTTCATCAAACGTGCCTAACAACACACGCAAAACTGATCTATCATACAAAACAACTTAATTGAAATTTTTCATATGTTTGGGAGCTATGATCTCCCAGACAGACAGACAGACAGACAGACACTTCAAACTTACAACACCCCTCTTGTTGTCGGGAGTTGAAATACAACGTTCCTAATAGGTGCGCATGAATTTGTATGTAGTATCATTAAAAAGTCTTTGTGGAAGAATTTGGTTTATTTTTGCGTTGGCTGCGTTTTATATGAATATTCTGGTATAAATTACTTTATGAGGGTATAAAGGTTTTAAACACTGTCCTGGAAACCTAAGCCGACCTCAACAAGATACAAGATGCAAATTTTATTTCCGTTGTTAGATTTTACAAATTATCTTAGGCTGGAAATAGTGCTTTATTTATGCTTTATTGTATATACTATATATAAATATGCTGTATCGTCTGTAGCTTTGTGCGTGTTTATAGACTTGCATTTAGACGACCTCTGTGGCTCGGAGGGCGAAGGTCCTGAGGCGCAGGAGGTTGCGCGTTTGATTCCCGCCGGGGGACCAAATTTTGTACGATCTACAATTTCTGGTTTCGAATCTGGGTGTTTTCTATGTATCATATGTATGTATTTACAATAAAAATGTATTTATGTAGTATATCAGTCACCTAGCACCCATAGTACAAGCTCTGCTTAGTTTGGGGTTACGTGATGCTGTGTAATCTTAGATATTATGTAGTATTTTATATTTCCATTTCCTCCTAATTTTGAAGAAGAGATAAAACCCATTGTCATGAGTATAGATATATATAATAACATAGTAATCAGACCCAAATTCACAAATGTCTTAAATATTAATTACGAAGATACCTTCAGATACAGTAATAATTAAAATGGGTATGTCCCGCTTGTTCCCTCTATGATTGTCCCCTTCGGACCGTGTAGAGGGTACAACAGGGACATCGTATCAGCGATATGATATATTGGGCTTATGTCCAAATATCGGAAAACTCAAATACCGTCAAATCAAGGCCACCCGTTTTAAGTTTAAATATGATTAAATCTTAATATATATAAATCTCGTGTCACAATGTTTGTCCTCAATAGACTCCTAAACCACTTAACAGATTATAATAAAATTCACACACCATGTGCAGTTCGATCCAACTTGAGAGATAAGATGGTTTTTACGGCGAGAAAAATTCGAATAATTTTCGGGAAAATTTTACACCCGCGCGACGCCGGGGCGGGCCGCTAGTATTTATCATATTTTTAAATGTACCTACTATCTATTTAGATAATATTACCGCGCTTTAAGAATAGTAAATCGAAGGACTTAAATTACTACAAACAATATTTTAAAAACATCACAAAATAATATTCTTATCCCCAAAAGAAAACCTTCAAACTTAAACCAACACTACTGTACGATTCCTTAACTAAGCTCTCATGTTCAAGACAAATATTTCCCCAAGCTAAGCCATTTAATTACATCCAAGATGGAATTGCCAGCAAAATATTAGCGGGATGAGTTTGGCTGATCCCGCGTGATTCTCTAATCCCCGGGCGTGAATGTATCTTCGGATGCATATGAGAACAATCAAGGAAAACGTTACGATGGTTTTACTTTAGTGATTAATTGTACTAGAAATCGAGTAATAGAGAACAGATAATAGGAAAAAAAAGGTGTGTGTGCGATTCACATACGGTAGAAGGGAAAATTGGGTAAATCGACAAAAGAATGAGATGAATAAAAAAAAATACTGTGCAAAAAGATTTTGTTTGGGCGGTCACCCATCCAAGTACTGGCGTTCCCGAAAGTTGCTTAACCTTGTTAGCGTTTAAGATTGGCTTACCTGACGTATTTCCGTTGCATCCGGTCTGAAATCGCAACGATTCTAAAGAAGTTTCACTTCAAAAATATTTATTTATATAATTAACTAGCTGACCCCAGCAAAAGTTGTTTTGCAAAATTTTTTTTTTTTTCAAAATGAAAAATAGATGTTGGCCGATTCTCAGACCTACTGAATATGCTCACAAAATTTCATGAGAATCGGTTAAGCCGTTTCGGAGGAGTTCGATTACGCAACCCGTGACAGAAGAATTTTATATATTAGATGTTTGTATGCTCTGGTAGCAGAATCTATTGTTGGATCTTAACAGCGTGCGTGAAGCGATTTTTTCGTGTTTCGTTATGTGGCCCGGAGAAGCCTTCTAGGTCTACATGCCCCATCTTAGACCACATCGTCACTTTACATTAGGTGAGAGTGTGGTCAAATAAAGGCTCATCTAACATAAAAAAAAAACAGCATAGTAGGCCGAAACAGACACAAGAAAGGCAACCATAAAACAAGTGACGAAACTCATTTCAAGCATAAATATGTAACAAGATTAAGAATAATTTATAATAATAATTTTGTTATCGTTTTATAAAAAACATAGCTTATGTTTGTGAAATAACTTAATTATTATTAAATTGCTAGGCACAGTATTTTCAGAAGTTAGCCTGCCTGATACCGCTTGATCTTTAATCCACATAGCGGTAGAATCTTATCTTAGGATGCATACAATCAAATAAGACGTTACTATTTGAATGTGGGAATTGAAAATCGAGTAAAATCGGTTATATAAGCTTTACGTGTCTGTATGTTTGTAGGCTTTTATATAACCGACTCTTTTGAAAGCGATTTTCACTTGTACCACGTTGAATTCAAAGTCCAGTCACCGGACAGACATCTTTCAGTCGGATTCAAGTCGAATTTCGTAAATATATATAAATTTGACTTGAAACCAACTGACCAACTTTTAGATTTTTTTCAAAATTGGGATTAGCAGATATTTTGTGGTTACAATAACACCTTTAGGTAACCTTAAAGCAACGAATATATTGACTAAAGAAGAATATTAATTGTTGAAAAAATGTTAGTTACCAAATAGCGGTTTATTTAATTACCACCGAAATGGAATTGCCAGCAAAATATTGGCAGGATAAGTTAGTCTGATCTCGCCTAACCTCAAACCCACACAGCGCTATGAACTTATCTTAGGATGCATACAATCAAGGAAGACTTACTAAGGTATTGCTTAAACTAGAACTCGAGTAATAGATTTTTCGTGTTTCGTTATGTTGCCCGGAGAAGCCATATTCTAGGTCTTCTTGCCCCATCTTAGACCAAATCGTCACTTTACATCAGATGAAATTGTGGTCAAAGAAAAGATTATCCAGAATAAAAAATAATAATTAGTAAACGCCCATGTTCATAAAAAACTGCGATTTCTGACTCATATAACTAAATTAGCTAAAACACACAATTATCTTATGCATGACTCATTTTGCGACTATTTTAGATATAAGCAAAAGTGAAAAGCTTTTTTTTAACTGTTATTATTTTAAACAGATCTAGCACTGATTTGAGTTTGTGAATAAAGTTTGTATAAAACTTTATATTAACCTCCTATAAGTCTTATATAAGAAGTATTTTTTTTATAAATACTATATTATTAAAAAAAATATTTTAATTATTTTAATAATTAAAAGGGTTTTCTTTAAAAGAAAACCGCCTCAAGATCCGTTCAGTAGTTATTGATATTATCGCGAATATAAATACAGACACAACAAAAGACGCTAGCACGTCGGGGCGCATTCCCGGAGATGCAGGTTCGAATCCTGTGCGCGA
This sequence comes from Gymnoscelis rufifasciata, assembly GCA_929108375.1. Taxonomy (NCBI): domain Eukaryota; kingdom Metazoa; phylum Arthropoda; class Insecta; order Lepidoptera; family Geometridae; genus Gymnoscelis; species Gymnoscelis rufifasciata. The sequence continues at coordinate 10,425,757 of OV815324.1, forward strand.
AGGTTACGGATGTGTCTTAATTTTTTCTGCATAAAATTTAAAAACAAAAGACGCGGCTAGAGATTTTAATCTATATAAAAAAAAATGAATTGTTGTTCGTTAGACTGATTAAAACTCGAGAACGGCTGGGCCGATTGAGCTGATTTGGTTTTAAAATGTTTGTCGTAGTCCAGGGTAGGTCTAAACGGTGAGCAAATAAGGAAAAATTGCCGGGAACGTTTTTTACCCGTGCAACGCCGGGGCGGGCCGCTAGTTTATAAATATAAAAAAATTAAGTTTTTTCGGCCAATCCACACAACAACATAATAGCCCCGCGGAAAGCTCTAAGCTTGTGTTACAGCACACATCTGATATACTTAATATAAAGAGACATACATATATAGATATTTTTTTTAATTATACATATAAAACACCCAGACCAAGGAGAAAGTGCTTGCAAACATACAAACTATCACTACATAGTATAAAACAAAGTCGCTTTCTCTGTCCCTATGTCCCTTTGTATGCTTAAATCTTTGAAACTACGCAACGGATTTTGATGCGGTTTTTTTTAATAGAAAGAGTGATTCAAGAGGAAGGTTTATATGTATAATAACATCCATTAAATAGTGGAAAAGTAATGTTATTTTTGAGGTTTCTAATGTGATGTCGTAAATAATTTCATTTTTTCCGCTTACATTGCAAACGCAGGCTGAAAACCCTACGAGTTTTATCAAAATAATGTATTAGGTATTGTACACATTAAAAAGTTCTACAGAAAAGTCCGTGATGGTATATGTCTATCTCTTATGGATAACCCACAATAACGTTTTTTGTCATTTACTTTTTACGACAAATAATGGCTAAATTTCTAAGCGATTTTAACCAATACAGCATTAATCCTTAACCAATTAAATACCTTGAAAACATTGTTCATGATCTATACGGCCCTTTACACCGTATGATTTAAGTGAATTTTTTCGAAGATATTACAGATTTAAAAATTGCGGAACGTACAGTAACTGTAGTCCGGAAATATTTATTTATTTATTTATTTAGTATCAGCATTGCATCCGTGCGAAGCCGGGGCGGGTCGCTAGTTTTATATTAAATTACAACTACTGTTAGTTTTAAAGTTTCGTAGTAGGGGCTCTAAAGTTGCTTTTACAGCGGGTGCCTCGGCGTTGATATGACGTCACATTGAATTCAACTTTGACGGGGATGCGTCTGCTTGCACGTTATTTAGACGTCGTTTTAAGATTAGTAAACAGAATGGTGGACTTAAATTGAATTAAAGTTAAGCTTGTAAAATAAATTAACCAAATGACTCATACTATTTAGATTTATAACGGGATATTTACCATGTTTGATTGTCTTTCGAGTTTCCCGATATTTCGGCACAGTTACTGCGCCATGATCACGGTTGAACTGAGGCTGCAGCGATTCAAGTAACAGTTTTATTGGCAGAAAAAATTATATTAATTTTTAATTCGATCTACCCTCTTTCTCACTCTTTTATCACGAGTCGATGCATCACTAGAGCTGGGACATGTTTCACACACCACAACACACTATCACGACACACAATACTGACGTTGCAGGTTTTTTTGACTAGTACACATTTTCACAACAGGATTCCAGGCTCCAGATAATTGAAAACAATCTTCTCGGCTGAAGTTCTTGTGTTTGGTAATCTCAAAAAAATTAAAAAAATAAAGTTATAAATCTAAATAGTTTTGATAACCATGATAGTTTCAAAAGTCAAATGACTTATTCTAATTCTAAGTGGGGGAACTGATATCTGCACTGACATCTCGCCTAGGAGTGTTTGTGCATAACCCCCCAGCCTGACCAGGCCCCAACCAGCCCAACTCCCTGACGTAGCGGAGTAGGACCTACGTTGTTGTAACTAGTTGTTTGAGCAAGTCTGAGACACCTCAACCAAATGACTAAATAAATAAATAAATATTTCCGGACAATCCACACAACAAGATCTAGCCCCGTGGTAAGCTCCAAGCTTGTGCTACGGGTAGGTATACTTAAACTATTATACATACATAAATATGTGTATACAAATTTTTACTTTACTTAGAAAACACTTAGACCAAGGAGAAAGTGCTTGTAGAAAATGCCGCCGCCTCTTGAGTCGCAGGGTAAGGGCTTATTTCACAAATGCCGAGTAAATAAAGGGATAGTTAGTCATGCACATAATTAGTGTCAATGGTTAGTTATATTCAGCGATTAACCTCCACAAACAAGTTAGTTCTTCATTCGCAATTTAGCTTTGTGAATGAAATCATGTCATTGAATTATACACTTATTAAATAAAAATATTGCAAAAAGTTGCATTCAGAGATCCAAGTACCGACCACATAAAACTAAATAAATGAAAAAGTAATTGTGCTTAATGTTTAAAAACTACTTACTAGATCAATCAATCAATTAATTAACACCTTATTACACACAACAAAGAAGAAAAGAAAATACAAAATAAATTGCAAGTACAACGGGCGGTCTTATCGCTGATTGTGATTCCTTACAGGCAACCAAACAGATCACGTTCAAAACAATTTTCAGTGGAAGTTTGCATGGTGATAATACCTACCTAAGCTCTAGGAAAAAAATAAGAAGTTCCACTGTTTTACGCTTATTTAATCTAGAATCTAGAACAAGCTATTTTAGCGAAACTTTAAGAAGTAAGTTTCCATTTAAAATCCTTGGATAGTTTCGACTTAAAAGCGAGTTGGAAGTGAGGTTATGCTTAAAATTCAGCCTTTTCCCATTATGCTAAAAATCCTTAGTGAGTTTGGAACACTGTAATTTTTTCTTTCGAGTTTCTTTCCGTTTGACTTTCGTTTTTCGCTTCTAGTTTTAAGTAAATATGCAATGAGATGAATTCCATTAATGTAGAATTTACAGCGGATAACGGAACTGAGTTAAGAGTCTACATTAACAAACTTGCTGGGTTTATATAAAATAAGTAAATAAATAAATATTTCCGGACAATCCACACAAAAACATATAGCCCCGTGGATAGCTCTAATACTGTGTTACGGGTATTAGGCATCTGATATACTTAGTATACTAGACATACATAATAATAGTTTTTTTATTATACATATGAAACATTCAGACCATGGCGAAAGTGCTTGCAGAACACACAAACACTTTCACCCTCGGCGGGAATCGAACCCGCTATCTCTAGCGCCGCAAACGGACCCTTGCCCACAGCGCCACTGAGGCAGTCAAATAAATTAAATTAAAAATTTAAGAAAAAAAACCCTTGATTCCAAAGCCTAAGTAAAGCACCATAATATTTTGTAATATGCACGCGATGCGCTTTCATTTGATACCCCACTCGAGTATATTTTCAGATTTTCGGTTTTCCTTCCCCACTCTCACCCCCATAACTTTTAAACGGCTCAACCGATTTTCATGATACATGTCTAAGAACACTCGCGCAAAACTCACCTTTCATACAAAAACCCTAAATTGAAATTGCTGATGTCCCAGACAGTCAGACAGACGGACACATCAAACTTATAACACCCCTCTTTTTTGGTCGGGGGCTATAAATAAATATTTCCGGACCATCAGCATCACCTAACCCCAAACTAAGCAGAGCTTGTACTATGTACGTGACTGTTAAACATTCATAAATATTTTTTTGTAAATATATACATATAATACATATAGCAAGCACCCATACCCGAAACCAGAAATTGTAGATTGTTCAAAATCTGCTCCCCCTTATAAACGAGGAATGTTATTATGCTAGCGTACAAAAAAGGGCTGTTTTTAGTCAAAAATATTGCACAATTAGTACGTACCTATGTAGCGGAAGCAATATGCATGATGAGTACATAAAAAATAAGTTTTCTTTTAAGTACCTTTGTTAGCTCGTCCAAAAACCCTGGTAATTTTTAGATTTATCAATTTGATTAGAAAGTGCCAAGATATATAGTGTCAAAGTCCTTAAGCGGGTGTTTTTGATACAATTCAATATTAAAACTTGAAACTTGTAACATATACCATGATTTGACGATTTTTGGGGTTTCTGATATTTCGACGCAGATTTTCGTTGCAAACGCCATGATCATGGCATACTCTTAAACTGAATATCTTTGAGGCAAGGCAGACAGTTATTCACAAACGAACTAGTGTACCCTCTTTCTGAGTATTTTATTGCGAGGTTGACAAACAATAATAAATATATCATAATTATAGTTCGTAAGTGGTAGACTCCAATCGTGCGTCGTAGCTGACACACACACACACTTTTTTTTATTCTTCTTATTCTTTCGTCGATTTACTGAAGTTTCACTTCTATTGTGTATGAATCGCACACACACCTTTTTTTATTTAAATTTGCTTTAATTGACCTGTCCAGTCCATGTTTGGCACATGCGTCTAAGAAAATAAACGTTTTGACTTTGACTTTGATTGTACTTGTACTTGAATCCTCCAAAATCATGTCTTCTGTCAGTAAAATAATCAGAATTAGGATTTTTTTAGACATACTAGTCAAAAGTGGAACTGAACTGAACTGTTCATCATTTTGAACTAGCTGTTAAGTCCAAATCATCTGTCCCTTTTCATGAAGATTATTCAAGACACGTAAAACTTTAGTACGTTTAACATAGCCGTGTCCCAGTATTTTGATGAAATAAACAGAATCAATTGGAAATAACAATAAGAATTGAACAATATATTTGTAATTATGTAATTTAATTTATATGTACTTCATATTTTCCATTGTCGCATTGGTTTTGTACTGTAATGGCAATGTAAAAGTGTTCTAGTAAATAAATACACAAATAAATAAATAAACTTGATCTTCATTACAATAGTATACGCATAATTTGCACATTCTGATAAAGGCAAGCATCGTGAGGAAACCAGAATGTACTGAGAACTTTAAATAGATTGAAGGACATGTGACATTCACTAACCCGTTCTTGGCCAGCGTGGTGAATTAAGGCATAATCTCTCTCGTCAAGAGACCAAGAAGTCAAGTCCCTGTGTCCCAGTAGTGGGAACGTTAATAGGGCTGCTCTGTGCATAAATCTTAATAACCCTTAATTATTTAAATTCACGTAACTTCTCTAGATTTATGGCACAAAACCAAAACAAACCAACAATTCGAAAATTAAAAGCTACATGATTCTTAGCTCATAATGCCAACGCTTATCAACGTTGGCAGTTGTAGGCAGCTGGCCTACTGCCAACGGACGTGCCAACGACCAATGTAAAATACTTAGCAGAGTCAATTACTTCGTTGAATCGCACCTGAATCCAAGATGCTATCATTAAAAGTTACACGGAATTGGCATTTAGCTGCTTCGTTTTAAGTTTTTGTTTTTTGCCAACGGAAGATTTGGTTTTCAATTTTGTTGCCAACTTAAACTGGTTTGACAATTAAATCTAATTTTGCAGGTAAGCTTTTTAACGAGCGTTTAAAGTACTGTAAACTTAAATGAATAGTTTTAAACAATAAACTCAATGGCAGAACCTTTTTAGTCAAGGTTTTCTTCTTCTGCAGAAAAGTGTCTATGTAGAATAAATTATGTATTTTTAAAATGTAGGAAAATCTTTTTAAAATGCTACAAGAGCAACGCTATCCTTCTCAAATATAGTTATATCATATAAGGTATATCATTTATATAACTATGTGTATGTATATTGAGAACTTATAATTGTAATAATTCAAACTGAGGCTATTTATAAATTAGTCAGATTAGTATGACAAACATGACTAAGAAATATTTTATCTACTTAAGCTAAGATTAGTATTAATATATTTGTAGTACAGTCAACAGCAAAAGTAAGTGATCAAAATCAATGTTTCATATTTTATAAGACCTGAAGGTTAAATTTTTTTTATTTTTGATAAGCCTTTATTTGCCCACAATTTCACCTATTGTAAAGTGACGATGTGGACTAAGATGGAGAATGAAATCCTAGAAGGTAGATAGATGGCTTCTCCGGGCCATATTTATGATTTCATACCCAGGTCCCAGCAGTGGGAATGTAAATAGAGGTGAATATACCATATTATAATTGAATAAGCCAAACGAAATAACGTCTGAATAGAGCCTAAATCCAAACTAAGCGGCTCATACATTCAATAGGCATTCATCTTAAATTGTCACTCTCGGCCAGTCAAATCTCACATCTCAATCAAATCTACACCTTAACACTTGCACCTAGAGTCCAATTTCCAATCAATAATCAATTACCATCAAGGAGCTTAGAAACGTCATTGATTTGATACGGAGATTTGTTGTCTCTGTCGTTTGCGGTGAGTTAGACAGGTGTCCTGCTCACACTCATCGTTTGAGATGTTCCACAGTATCAATTAACACGTTTTTCAGCGTGAACGGGCAACTTTTGTTGCCACTATTGAGTGGATTGCGTAAATTATCCGTTGACATATCCTACTACTATTATAAAGGCGAAAGTTTGTAAGTATGGATGTATGGATGTTTGTTACTATTTCACGCGAAAACTACTGAACCGATTTAAATGAAATTTGGTACACAGAATCTCTAGAGCCTGAAAAATAACATAGGCTACTTTAACCGCGGGAAAACGTCATTCCGCGGGAAAATCCATTATAACGCGGGTAACACCGAGGGGCACAGCTAGTATTTCATAATTCAGATTACTGATGAAAAATTGTTTGTATGAGAATTTATAATGTAACAATAATGCTTAACATTTTGCTCGGCTGCGTGTTCACTGAGTGTGAGTATCAAAGACACAATAAAATTATACAAATTACAAATAAATAATTAAGGTAGTAATGGAAGTAAGCAATGTTCTCTCAGTGTGTGTATTTAACTGTAACCTTTCGTTGTACCTTGTTTTTACTTTTAGTTGAAATATCGGGCTTAAGCGCTTCGCCCGCGTATGCGCAAAGTCTCCGTCAAATGTAAAACCATACGTTCGTTGGTTATTCATTTAAACATCAAGCTGCTTGTTTTTGTTTATGTGAACAGAAACCACAAGTTATGACTAAGTCGTTTGCTGTGGGCTACGTATAATAAGAAAGCACTATAAAATTGTTACTTGTATTTTATCAAAAGGCTTTTAAAGCTTTTAATTAATTAAATAAAATTTCCAATAAAACTAGTTTTGACTGATTTTAGAGTTTTAGAGTTCAATTATATTTATGATTGTCAAATTGGTCATACGTCGGTTGTCGTTGTATCAGTGTTTATATAATTTATTTTTGTTGTTCTGAATACACCGCTATAATTACTTTGCTAATAAACATATTACTAATCATTAAACATTAAAACGTCCATCAGTTTTACTCTTTATAAAAAAAGTTTTGCGATTTAGAAATACGACAAAAATAATATTGCAATATTGTTGCCAGTCTACAACGAACCGTACAAGACAGAGCGATTAGACTTAAATCAATTGGTAACTGGATACAGTGTTCGAGTGAAGTCCGGACCGAGGCTACACTGCGATTAGATGTGAACTATCCTGTTTATTATAGGTAAGTCCCGCTTGTGGTGCAAGTGATAGCGGGTTCGATTCCCGTCGAGGTGTCAAGAGTTGTATGTTCTGTAAGCACTTTCTCCTTGGTCCGGGTGTTTAACATGTATAGTAATTTATAAATATATGTATGTCTATTAAATTGTATTTTCAGATGTCTAGTACCCGCCGTAACACAAGACTAGTGGCTCAGTGTGGCTTACCACGGGGCTATTATGTTGTTGTGTGGATTGTCCGGAAATATTTACTTTTTATTTTAATAGTCCCAGCAGTGGGAACGTAAATGTTGTCCCACTGACTGCTGAATTTTGAATAAACTGCTCATCAAACCAAAATACCTTATACTAAGAACTAAAATAGAAATATTTCGCCTTTCTTATCCATTCAGACCAGCCTTGACCAAAGCGAATTTAACCAACCTTGGCAGGTTATTTCCAGATGAGAAATAATCTAAATATATTTGTGGTTACAATAAGCCATTTTTAAATGATCGTTCGGCACCCGTATTTAACGGTTTTGCCCGAGGGATCACCGTATTTTCCTGAGGTAAAAACTTCTTCGATAAATAAGCTATTTAACTGGCTATTCAAATCGGACCACTAGTAGACCTACAGAGTAGACATATTGTTTTTATCAGGTTGGGGTTTTTTGTTGTCGGGTCCCAGACTTACCCTTATACTAGAGCGTTCAAACGCAACTCTTGAGATTTTTTATATTTGTATAGATAATTTTTATTATCAGTTCTATGTGAATAATATGAAAACTGACTATTTAGATTAAAACGGGATATTTACCATGATTGATTGTTCTTTCGAGTTTCCCGATGTTTCGGGTCAGTTACATGCGCCATGATCACGGTTGATAACAATATCCCGTGAAAAATATAAATAGTATTGATAACTATAATAGTTTAAAAAGTTATATAGTTTACAATACTTTTTTATTATGTAAGTGTCGTTAGATCATTCAAGTCGAAATCTCAAAATTAAGTCTATATAATTCTATGGATGAGATATCATTACTAGATTACAATTTCAGCAAAATGCGGAGAAAACGAGAGATTTTCTGTTATACTGTTTTTGCGACAATTTAGGGAGAAATCTCGATTTATTTCCCTTTTTGTGTCTCTTAAAGGACTATCCGTCTTCTAGGACAATGGATGATTGATAGAAAGGCTGGGTATTATAATGTGGACGCTGTGAAGGGTGTAGGTCCAGAAAGGACAATATTTTGTCGATAGATTAATGTTGATCGATGCTGTCTTAGATACAAGTAATGTAGTGTATCGGGTTTCTTATATGGAGAGGAAAAGATTAGAGGCAATTTATTTATGAATTGAGCAAAGCTGTCAGCTTTGGAAAACACTGAGGGTTTTCTTAATATGATCGAATGGAAGAATAATACATATTTTTCGGACAATCCAGACAGCAACATCCAGCTCTTAGCTTATGTTACGGGTACTTAGGTATTTCTGATTATACTGATATTTAACGAGGAAAAAGTGCTTGCAGAACATATTAACCCTTGACACCTTGGCGGGAATCGAACCTACCTCTTGCACAGCAAGCGGACCTCCGCCCACCGCGCCACTTAGACAGTAGAAAATGGGTAAATTAAAGAATTCAATAAAAAAACATAATTGCAACACTACAATTAAGGTAGAAAATGTGTTTTATCTTTATTTTACTTTATGCGGAGCAACAATTATAATCTAATGATTTTTAATGATATAAGTGAGGTTTCACTTTGCAGGTTAAACTAACGGACGTAACGGACCGGATACGGATGTGTCTTAATCTTTTTAAATTTAATAATAATTATAATCTAGTCTAGTTAAATAATCTTAAACTAACATCCTTATACTCTAAGCTACCAGCACCGTTGCCCACAGATTACTATTAAAAGTTTTTAAACTTACATTTATGTTAAGTACAAACAATTTAATTTATTCAAAATATAGTGTTAATTCATTAAATCTCTGAAGAATACCAGCAATGGACATCCTACATCTATAAAACAGTTTTTCCGACTAAATGCACTTTGTATGGCGCGGGGCGGCGTCCATTTTCGGCACCAAACCCCGAGCATCACACGAACAGATAGCTAATTGCATGATTCATACGTAAACTGAATTAATCAACTGTGGGACAAAACTGGCATTTTCGTCGCCGAATGTAATTTTGCTAATTTACCTCTATTGTGTTTGAATAGTTTTCAAAATAAATGCATACAAATGTATAGACTTACTTATATCTGTTCACGCGACATCATTTGAACCCAAGCTTAGAAATATATATTACTAAATAAAAATACCAAAGAAATGTTAACACAAAAATAAGTATCTATGTAATTTACTATTGCTCCAGACCATCCAAAGGTTGCCAGCAAGAGATCGCTTATAAAACCGCCCATTGTACTCCAACATTATGATTATATTATATACTCTAAAAAAAAAATTGTGTATTTTGTACGGTGTGCAATAAAGCTGGTGTGCTAATCATTTTATTATTAATAAACAATTAAGTGATTTAAGACATCCAATTTGACTCGTTTTTTTTTTGTTGGATCAAATTAAGAAATATAATATTTTCCCCTTCATTTGAATTGACTTATCTGAAATTTGGTTTAAGCCTATGATTTTATGATACCTTATATCTTAGACCAGTAACAATTTTATTCGTACTGTCCAACCTTGTTGCACTAAATTTAACAGTGCAACTATTTCGCTGTTCCCTGAGCCCCAGCGAAGACAGTCTGTTGACATGCCGAGTACAGTCAACAGCAAAATAAACTGATGAAATATGGTCCAAAATAATAAATACAGTAAATTAAGTAAAATGTTACAAGTAAAATAGCACTATACGTGTCATAATAATAATAAATCATTTATTTCAGGCACCTCAGGCCCATATAAGCATATACGTTACAGACCAACATACAAATACTTATAAGTCTTTCATACTAAAATATGATCAAGTCCGCATCATGGTATCTGTTACGGCGGTGCCGCCTTGCAGTGTAGGCGACCGATGAACCGTCGAAACTGCCGTCGAACAATTCCTGCTCACCTAGGAACGTCGACAGATGTTGAGTTGGAACCCGCACCATAAATGAATAAGAGATCACATAATTATGTTTGGGTCATCGGTGTTAGTGTGATGATTTTCTTTTGACCAATTAAAACTTTATTTAAAACTAGCTGTGCCCTGCGGTGCTACCCGCGTTATAATGGATGAAGTACTCTTAACCAACAACATATTTATTTGAATAAAGATTAATATTATTATGTTGATACAACTTAAACAAATTATTTCGACCAAGTTAGGTACCATAAAAACGTTTTTTGTGAGTTAATCTTAAAAGATAGACATATACTATCGCGGACTGTTTTTTAGATCATTAAAAGAGCTATTATTCTTTAATACATATTTTTTGTGTATGTTGAACCGTTTTCACGGCGCACGCAACGGAAGGCTTCAAAGATGAACAATTTCTCCCGTTTTTTACACATTTAACACTATATCTTTGCTCCTATTGGTCGTAGCGTGATGTTATATAGCCTATAGCCTTCCTCGATAACTGGACTATCCAACACAAAAAGAATTATTCTTATTAATTATTAGCGCGTTCAAACAAACAAACAAACAAACTCTTCAGCTTTATACATATATTAGTATAGATTGGCACTTTGGTATAACTTATATCATCTGGCACGTCGTACTAGAATATATTTTAAAGCGTTGATTTTGATCACTCTCTTTTGCTGTTGACTGTACAATCTCCCGGGAACTACACAGCTTTCATAAGCTGTTTCAATAATAAATTGTACGAGTAGCTTCGAGCTCAACAACAAATTTCATGTGAAATTAGTTATATATTACTAGTTTTCTTCACTATAGTTTTGCGAAGTATAAACGTTATTTGGAAACATTTTAGATTATAGCTAGCTTAGTCCCTGTAACAGCACAAACGGCTTTTTATGCTATATAAGCCTTCATTTGACCACAATCTCATCTGATGTAAAGTGACGATGTAGTCTAAGATGGGGCATGAAGACCTAGAAGGTAGATGGCTTCTCCGGACCACATTACGAAACACGAAAAAATCGCTTCACGCACTGGCCCAGCCCGGAGGGTGGTGACAAGCCGCGGCCGAAGCCTACTATATGATTATATGGTCTATATGATTTTGTAAGTATCAGAAGAGAGTGACAGCCGGTGTTTCAAAGGTTCTTTCATAATCCGGATCTATACTCCTTTTGAAAAAATATATATATACAAATATTCTTGACTGCTTCAGTGCCGCAGTGGGCGAGGGTCCGCTTGCGGCGCAAGAGGTAGCGGGTTCGATTCCCGCCGAGGGTGAAAGTGTTTGTATGTTCTGCAGGCATAATTCTCCTTGGTCTGGGTGTTTAATATTTATAATTAAAAATATCTATATATGCATGACTATTATATTAAGTATATCAGATATCTAGTACCCGTAACACAAGCTTAGAGCTTACCACGGGGCTAGATGTTGTTGTGTGGATTGTCTGGAAATATTTATTTAATTTTTGAAGTGAAACTTCTATAGAATCGTAGTGATTTCAAACCGGATGCAAAAAGATGAAACGGAAATGATGTATGAGACACAAATACAATGCTTTATTTAAATTTCTTTGCGCGATACTTCGTAGTTGAGACTACGAAGTATCGCGCAAAGAGGTATTGCTGTATTTTATTTATATTATTTTGTAACATACTCTATGTAATACGCTTTATTGAAGTAATATAAATAATCCGAATAATTACAGATATATGTTTGTTTCTCTTAACATTTTAGCAGATGCGTTCATTTACCCTTTTTTTCTATTCGATATATATCATAATTATAGTTCATAAGTAGTAGACTCCAATCGTGCGTCGTAGCTGACACACACACACTTTTTTTTATTCTTCTTATTATTCTTTCGTCGATTTACTGAAGTTTCACTTCTATCGTGTGTGAATCGCACACACACCTTTTTTTTTATTTTTTTATATAATTTCCGAGAATCATTGGGAAAATTCAGAGAGAGATCATTATGACTTACGAAAACATTATTTCCAAGTTGAATTTAATGATACTGATATTATGTCCCTAAATACCTAAAGAAAATCTAGTCGCTCTTATCCGGCTGTATTACTATACCTATAAAATAAATAAATAATAATTTATTTAAAACTAATAGTTATTTTACAGCTTTGGGCCAATGATAACTATTTTAGACTTAAAAACTAGACTTATTTATTACACGTACATACATTTATACAATTTAACAAAAATTGAATAGAGCACACAAAAACAAAAGGAAAGTAATATAAACAATCATAACTAACTAAAACTTAAAAAATTACGGAGTGTCATGCTAATATAACCTTAAACCAGAGTATTTGTCGAATCTTGTAGCACTGTTGAATACAGTGCATTGATTTAGCTGTTCCCTGAGCTCCAGTGAAGGCAGGTTTGCTGACGCGCCGAGTACATTCTCCCGGGAAATATACAAGAATTCTACATCTATGTAAAAAAAATTTGACGTAGTAACGTAGCTTCCCAGCTTAATTTTCCAAGTTATAGGAGTTCCGACATTTTAGTATAGTCTGGTGGTAGCTACCTGGCCACCATTTTGAAAAAAAAATGATGACAGTGATGAAACGCGCGTAAAATGTTAAGGAGCCATACTTCTAAGTTGTACGGTTTCTGAGATATTTGGGCCTAAAGAAGTTTATATAGTTTTTAACCTGAATATCTCAGACAAGTTAAAGGAGTTCCGACGTTTTAGTATAGTCTGGCACAGCTACTAGTCCGCCATTTTGAAAAAAAAAGTTTTACAACTTAGAAGTACCAGTATGGCTCCTCATTTGTGTTAGCTATAATTTACTCTGTCCAAATAAATTTCAATGAACTGTATATTCTTGATTTTTCATTTACAAGAAAACAAAACTAATACTATTACAATTTTTTTTAATAATTAGAAAGACTATTTTTTTTTTTTTGTTATCTACCCTTTATTTTTTGTTATTAACACAATTAAACCACTACTTACTAATTCAATAATAAAATAATTTTACCCAACTTTTCTTACCACAAGTGAATATATCATAAATATTCGCAATGTATGTACCTAACCACATTAAACCATTCCTCTCAAATGAGATTAACTTTATGATAAAATGCCGACGGGGTTATGGGGTCATTGAACCGGATGACGTCATCATATCACGAGATATAGGACGCAGTTATGCAAAGATTTAAGATGCAGAAAATTCCGTTTTTAAATTTAACTACGCTGGTGATATTTTACTTAGAATTATACGATTTTATGGAAATATAGTTCTTGAATCGTGTTCTATTTATATGGAAATACAGCTAGTATTATCATGCGTTATAATTATAACAAAGTTTGCCCGCAAAAGTATATTTTTCATCGTCGTTCATGGCTCTGAAGAATCATTATTATTATTAAGAATACTTTATTGCACAATAAAAATACAGAGTTGTACAAAAGGTGGGCTTAATGCCAAGGCATTTTCTACCTGCCAACCTCAAACAGGTTTAAGATAAAAAGTTGGCGCGCAAAAATGTATAAAAATAGCTTAATCTAAAGAGTAACAATATTAAAGTGTAAGGTACATATAACAATCAAAAATATAACAAAAACAATTCTAAATATATGTTTTATATTTAAAGCACACACACATACATATTATATATATACTACATGTAACATATGTTTATATAAACACATACATATATACATACAAATATATATATATAAATTATGACAAAAAGAGATGAATAAAAGGGATAGTTTAATAAGTTATGTATATAATTTATCAAGATAGAAGTTTTTAGTTGCTCGTTTGAAGTGGTCTTTTGTTTCTGCTTTTCTGATATGAGGTGGCAATCCATTCCACAACCGTGCTGCTTCTACAGAGAAAGAATTTCCTAAGAAGGATGTAGAGTGGGAGGGAATAGCGAGTAAAAGGTTGTCAGAGGATCGAAGGTTTCTATTATGTTCATCAGTTAAAAATGAGAAACGGTCTTTTAAGTAAGTAGGAGTAAAGGGATCTTTTAGAATTGAAAAAAGTAGGCATAATATTCGAATGTTCCTACGCTCCCGTATAGGTAGCCATTTAAGCATTTGGCGATATTTGCTAACATGATCGTACTTTCGCAGGTTATAAATAAATCGGATGCAAGTGTTAAGTAGGCGATCAAGTTTGTTAAGGAGAGCTTCGTTGAGATCAAGAAATACTGTATCGGCGTAATCGAATATAGGGACTAGGAGAGAGTTTGCGAGGGTAATTTTAGTGGAGATAGGAAGGAAATGTTTAAGACGTAAAAGAGAGTGAAGTGAGAAAAAGAATTTGCGGGATATTTCTTTAATATGGGGAGTCCAGTTAAGGTTTCTGTCAAATATTACACCCAGATTTTTAACCGTGGGAGAGAGTGGAATAGTTGTGCCTTCAAATAAAATAGGAGGTAGAGAAAGCTGATCTGCTTTAGATATTTGCCGTGAGCTACCGATAAGGATAGCTTGACATTTGGTAGGGTTAACTTTAATACCAAAATGAGTTGACCAGGTAGAGAGTCTGCTAAGGTCTTCATTAAGTGAATTTATTGCATTATTAATATTGTCTAACGAAGAGGAATGGTATAACTGTAGGTCATCGGCGTACATATGGAATTTACAAAGAAGTTTGTGAGAAAGAAGATTAATAAAAATTGAAAACAGAAGTGGCGAAAGGATACCTCCCTGTGGTACGCCAGAATCGATTTCCAGCCAGTCCGAGAATTCGTGACCGTTTCGAATTCGTTGCCGACGATTTGTTAAGTATGACTTAAACCAGCTGACTACTGAGGGAGAAAAGTTAAGTTGTGTGAGAAGTGTTAAAAGTAGTTCGTGATTTACAGCATCAAAAGCACTACTGAAATCCACCAGCACAAGCAAGGTCAATTGAGAGTTTTCCATGCTTGTCCGGATATCCTCAGTGACATTGATAAGAGCTGATGTAGTGCTATGGCCCTTTCGGAAACCAGATTGATATGGATTAATAAGTTTATTGTTTGATAAGTATTCCGTAGTTTGAGTGTGTACTACTGCTTCTAAAACTTTAGAGAGAAATGGGAGAATAGATATGGGACGATAGTGATTAGGAAGGGTAGGAGTGCTTATTTTTGGTAGGGGAATAACGTGGGCCATACGCCATTGTTCTGGGAATTGGGAGGACAGCAGGGAGAAATTTATTATATGAGTGATGGTGGGAAGAATTTTATTTCTGATGAGAGAGATCATTATACGACCGATATTGTCACAACCCATGGCATTAGATTTAAAGGATATTAAATGATTTTTGACCCTGTCTTCACTCACAGTCTCAAAATTAAAACTATTGTCATTTTGCTGAGGTACGCTGGAGATCATTGAAAGGGCAATTGTTTTATTTTGGGTATCTAGTTTACACCTGCTGATAAAATGTTTGTTTAGGCAGTCAATATTTACGCTAGGGTTTTCACTTTGACATTTCTGTTTACCAATGCCTAAATTGTTTAAAAATCTCCAAAGGCCTGCTGGGGTAGAAAGTTTTATTTGCTCCGCTATATAAGATTTTTTGGCGTTACGAACACGCAAGTTACAGCGATTCCTAAGTCGTTTATATGTCGCCCAGAGCTCATCACACCTATTACGTTTAAATTTACGAAACGCTGCGTCTCTTTTGGCCATGGCTTTTTTTATTGATTTATTGAGCCAGGGTGCTGGAGGATGTTTCATTTTAATCGGGCGAATTGGAGCATGTGTATCAAAAAGAGTTATTATACTGGTATTTACAAAATTCAGTTTGTCATCAATGGATGCAAGGTTGTTAACATTAGCCCATTCTATATCTGAAACATCTTTTGCAAGTTTAGTGCTGTCTATTTTGGAGAAATTCCGTCGGAAAATAGTAGCAGCTCTAGGCTTTGGTGGTTTTATTTTGTAAGCTAAATAGAGGAGTTCATGATGAGAGAAAGCCGGTGCAGTAATCTGACCATGTATAATTAAGTGGTCAACTTGTGAAGTTATAATGAGATCAATTAAACTGTCAGAGGTGGTAGTATGGTGAGTTGGTTGGGTATTATTTATAATGTTGAGATTGACAGAGTCAATGATGTTTCTAAGCTTGTCTGCCCTTGACTTAAGTTGAGTATTCAGGAGACATGTATTGAAGTCACCTAAAATAATAGAATGGGTATAGTTAGCTAGAGTTTCTTCTAATACTGCTTCGAGTTTACTAAAGTAATCAACAGTGGGGGGGCAATAAACAACACCAAGTAATATCTTAATACCCAGGTTAATTTCCAACATAATGTATTCAGCAGACTTGCTATAAGCAGAAGGGGATTGGCTGACAACCTTATATTTCAGGTTAGATTTTAGGTAGATAGCGACACCACCACCACCTTTGCCTGTACGGTCATTTCTTACTAGAATAAAACCAGGAATAGAATAAAGTGAGGAAGGAAGAGAGGGTTTAAGAAACGACTCAGATATCAAAATAGCATCAACAGAGCCAGAGCTAAAAGACTCCAAAAGATCTGAGTAATGTTGAGGAATGCTTTGTGCATTTATGTGGCAGATATTAAGGGTTTTTGTAAAAGGGGCAAAAACATCATCAATACTCTCTCCTAGCGTAGGAAGAATTCCATCACATGCACTTTCAAAAGAGGTATCACAGCTGGAGTTAGCAGAATAAAATGAATCATTATCATTAATATTATCACTAAGAGACATTCACCAATATTAATATACTTACTTAAAATATACAGTACAATAGTTTATATATATATATATGTAGAAAATTACACTTAAACTTAATCAAATTTTTTAGGATTGTAAGAGATTACTGAATGAGGAATAACTTAACCTATTCCTAAAACTAAATGAGATCTTTACTAGAATAGTAAATTAAATTGCACATACCATATTGACACTGTTAGTAATAGAGTGCTTACTTTGAAAATAACAGAAGAAAGAAAATAAAAAAAAAAGAACATTTTGATATTTAAATCTAAATACAAATGAAAATACCTAGATAAAGTTTTTATAACTAAACAAAGAAAAGTTATGTAGTTAAAATTATGTAGTAATTATTATGTAGTAAGGTGGCTCTTAGGGTTTTAGCATTCAGTTTAAGTTTAGGAGTATATTAATATAATTGACTCACATTGTGTACTTTGGCATCATACTCATTTTCATTTCCAGGCATATCTATAGCTACACAGTAAAATAAAACATTCAAAACAAAACAAAACAACAAGAACTAAAATGTTTACAAAGCTCGACATACTATTTTGACATTGACGGATTATAGTTTTTGACATTTAATATTCATGATTTGACTGCTACAGCATTAGCTTGATTGAAGTTCAAAGACGGACGCCATCTATTAAAAGAAGAAGAAGTTCAAAGTTCGTTCTTGTTTTGATTTGTCTATGATAAAATGATAAGAGATAGTGTTATCTAATGATAAGCAGTGATAAAGTTGAATGCTATGAAAATTCGAATGTGAATAGTTCCCAATGTAGTATATTGTGAGCCACCTTACCTTACTATGTGGTAGATAGAACCTACATATTATGTCGTCTGCTTGCGGTTTGAAACTACTTGGAGTTTGCGCCTTTACGAGCAGCTGCATGCTGCCTCCGGGTGGCTGGCGGCGCCGCGGCCGGTACAGGCAAAGGCTGGAGGCGGCTGGAAGTGTTCTCCGGCTGTTGTGTTTTAGGCACACTAGAAGCCAAGGAATTGTGTGGGTTTTTCGTTGTTGCTGTAGATATCATTGATGGATGTTTTCTTGATAGGTCTTCAATTTCCTCCATTGATGAGACACGGATTTGGTCATTGTTAGGGAGTTTAACAATTACTGATC
The DNA here is from genome assembly GCA_929108375.1 of Gymnoscelis rufifasciata. Taxonomy (NCBI): domain Eukaryota; kingdom Metazoa; phylum Arthropoda; class Insecta; order Lepidoptera; family Geometridae; genus Gymnoscelis; species Gymnoscelis rufifasciata. The sequence goes on from OV815324.1 coordinate 10,444,176, forward strand.
CATCACGCGTCCAACAGCCTCTTAATCCAAAACGTAAACGTGCTGCTGTGAAGATAACTTGTCTTGTTTTAGTCAAAAATTCATTGATCACTGTAGGTGTAGATTTAAGTTTAGATTTTGTGGACCAAACAACATTCCTTGTTTTTATGTTTGTGAACCGTACTAGGATTGGACGGTTAATATTGGGTTTTTTCAATCCTAACCGATGGCAAAGAAGGAAATTGTTGGTGCCAATATCATTTATCATTAGGTTTGAATTAATTATGTTTAGTACAGCTGCAGAGCAATCTTCATTATCTGTCTCAGGAATTCCATTGAATATAAGAGCATTTCTTCTGTTATAATTGTCTAATTCATCAACCTTTGTTGTGAGAGCTTGGATTTGTAAGCGGAGAGCCTTCATAACAGACCAAGCCAGATCCCGGAAGCTATGGAAGTCTTGAGATAATGAATCAATGCTAACCTTGCTATTTTCAGACACAGCTTCCTTCAGGGACTTTTCATAAGCATCCATCCTAGATGCTAGAGATGTTTCCATGGTCTTTTGAGCTTCCATAAGTTCTTGTAATTCAGCCATTGTAGATATTTGGAGGTTATGTCAATAGGTAAAATGCAAACAAAAAATAATCACATTGGGGATTCTCAGAGATATAAAACTTGAGTATTCAGATGTTGAGGGGGCAGTTACAGTATAGATTTTCTTAGTTATATTACCCTTTACACAGTGTAAAAAATATTATTTAAAATATAAAAATTGTACAGTGTTGATAGGCGCGCTTTTTTTTTTTTTTCATCATTGTTTACTAGAAAATTTTGATTTAAAACATCTTTATTTATTAATGTTTATTATGTATTATATATATATATATACGTCTACTTATTTACTTATGTACTATATGTTCATACTATATTTTTATGTAGGTAGATATCTGATCTGTATGATAATGATATTTAGATGATATGGTTATATTTTTAATATTGTACACCCTTGCCTCCTTTCTATATTAAGTAAAGTATTTTCCATCCTAAGGTTGCCTGGAAGAGATCGCATTTTAGTGATAAGGCCGCCCATTGTACCACTTGTTTTTATAGATATATACATAGGCATCTGTTCTATGTAATACAAAGTCTGGCCACCTAAAAAGCTACAAAGTAACATAAACCAACGTATCCTTCCGGTCAGTTAAGACTTAAGCGGAACTCAATCACCATTCGCAAACCGAGCCTCAAAGATAAAGACCAAGTTAGCCCTCGCCTCCTCAAAGGTCAGTTCCCAAAATAGACGATATATTGGTGAAGTAATAATAAAATCGATTATTATGGGAGGAAAATGTCTTCGAGACAAAATAATTAAAAGAAGAAATCGCTTTTGAGCGATAAGGCCGCCGATTGTATTACTTATAACGTTTTACTGTTTTTTTGTTATTTAGTTCATAAGAAATGGTGTGCAATAAATTTTCTTTATTTTATTTTAAATCGGTAAGTTTAAATAAAGTTGTTATCTATCTATAAAGTTTCAGACGTGCATCTGAGACTAAACGTCTACAGACTAAACTATCTTATATCTCCCAGTAATCTGACTTACGATTGTTGGCTATCGTCAATTGAGTTTTTATGGTTGATTCGAATGCCTCAGGTGGTTTAAAATCTTTTAATATAATTATTATGTTCTATGATCCTTGATAGTTTTAGTTTATTAAAGGGGTTCCATTTTGGCATATCTACTCCTCCAACATTTTGAAAAAAAAAACAGATTTTGAGGAAAGTGATCAAAAGCATAACAATCGACAGAGTAAATTAATACGAACAAAAAGTGTCATGGAACCTAATTTCTAACTTTCTTCTGAGATCTTACAAGTATTCAAAAAATATAAATTCGTATTTATTAAACCCAAATATCTCAATTAAAAAATAAACATATTTTAAAATGTTAAAAAACAAACTCTTAATACTTTTGACCACTAAATGTTATAACACTCAAATTAATTTTTGACTGATACATTAGTTTATTTGATACACACAAAGATATTTCCAATTGATTTATAAATAATTTTATCTAACTTTGTTAAACGGTTTTCTTTAAATTGTATAGACTACATTTTAGCACACCCAAAACTATTTGCATGCTCACACATGTACATAAGCACAAAAATGTATAATAATAATAATAATGTTCATTAATTAATAATGTCGCTTGAGCCTAGCTTCGCGACCGGTGATTCTCCTTAAAACTTGTCAAAAGTAAAAATAACCTGTCAATATTTTGTACAAAATGTATCTTTTTATGGTACCTACATCAAAAATCTGTCTAAAACAATATTGTCGCGAGTCAGCGCTGGTACAAAGTCCGTTCCAAGTAATACAAAATCCGACCACGTAAAAAGGCACAAAGTTACAAAAACAACGTATCCTTCCGGCCAATTAAGCGGAAGTCAATCACCATTCGCAAACCGAGCCTCAAAGATAAAGTTAGCCGCCGCCCTTCAGAAGCTTAGCCCTTGAGAGCCCTCAAAGGCAGTAACAAGCCAATAAAATCTACTATTTTGGGAACATACGGCAAAAGATTTTGAAGGAATTTGTAAGGGCATGCGGTTTATAAAAATGATATGGGTAAGGACTTATTTATATACGATATTGTGTTATCTTTTGTAACATGCTTTGACCTCGAGATTTTGTGGAAGTTCAAAGGAATAGCAAGTTTTTTTATAGATTCAAAGTAAGGCCTACGTATTTTACGAACTCATACTTGGCCAGCGTGGTGAATTAATACCTTGTCCCGCGTAGATAGAGAAGTATATCTGTCCCAGCAGTGGGGACGGAAACAGGAGTGCTTATGCCATGTATTATACAACAATATTTTTTACGAAAAATTATAAAAAGATTTGTGGAGTAGATAACGAATAAAGATGTAACAAAGAAACAAAACTAATACAATTTTTATATTAGTAGTTAGTAACAGAAAGTTGGAGTCAAACATGTCCCCAATATAGACAATATTGGGGACATGTTTTACGCGATTGCTGGCGGATTAGGAATCCACCAGCAATCGCGTTGGACGTCCGCTATCATGAAGAACAAATATTTTAGTCACTGACGATCATCGCACGCCTTCGACCGAATATAAGGGAAATCAAAAATATCAAAGTAATAACCAGCAGTAGACGACTAGTGGTTAAATAATATTAACGATTTTATTCTTTTTTTTTGTAGCAAAATTAACATCGTATCACTCAACCAAGTTACTGTCATATAATTACTGACACTTTCAGGATTAAGATGAAGCGATTAACGTTAAAATTATGTCAATTACCCACTGGTTTTGTCCCTTAGGGCAACAGAAATAAACTCTTCTGTCTGAGAGGTCATGAAACAGTTTTATAAATAATATTATCACTCTTATTTACGTTGGGACTCAGGGATTTCTCTTGACGAGAGAGATTAGGTGTACATTTACCACGTTGGTCAAAAACGGGTTGTTGAATGTCACATGATCCTGAAACGCTTCCAAGGTCTCAGAACATGCCGGTTTTTTTGTTTGCCTTCCTCGGTAAAGCAGCAAGTGCTTAAAAAATTGAAAGATTTTTTTTGAAATAGAACATTCCAGACGTGCTGGTTTACCTGTGATTTAATCTCTCATATGAACTCTTATGAATATCTTGTTTACCTTAATATATAATAAACCGTATCACTCTGGAGACTTGATCATAGAACACTTTTTGTTTGTAATTATTTACTCAGTCGGTTGACATGTGTTTCATCACTGGCCGCCGAATCACGTTTTTTCAAAATGGCGGACTAGTAGGTATGCCAGGCTCCATACAAAATGTTCGAACCCTTTTAATGTATTTAATCATTTAACAAAATCTTATATTTATAACATTATTTATACTTCCGTATAGTAATAAAGTATATATTATTTTAATTGTTCATATGAATTATTAATGTATAACAGATTTTAATATTTAAGAATAATTTAGAACATAGTTATTATATTTGGAAAAGCTGTGGCATTGGAAACCACGTTAAAAACATGATTGACATGAGTTTCATCACTGGCCGCCGAAACACTTTTTTTCAAAATGCCGGTCGAGTAGGTATGCCAAAGATGTTCGATGCTCTTTTCACTGATGTATTGTCTCGAGAACTCTCCTGAATTTAGATGAATCGATCAAGAATTTCGAGAGAGTCAGTTTGTTAGTCCGCTCTCGAGGCCACTTCCGGGCGATTGGCTCTCCACACGCTCACAAAGGTTACCTCAATACTATTTTCTGTGGCTCCATTTTCTGTTTAATTCCTAATTTTTTTTAAATAAATCTATGCATATTTTTTTTTAATATAATTTAACTCAATTTATATATTTATCGATATTTAAAGTTTTTTTTAAATACTAAACTACTCGCCATAACATTATACCGCAGCTTAGACCCTCTACGGCGTAGCACATCTACGAACGTAGACCCTCTACGCAATCTGCTACGGTTGCGTAGACTTTTAAAGTTTGTTAACCCAATAAAGTTTCAGCGCAGAATATATTTTTAGGGTAACTAGTTGAATATAATAGTGAATTGGTAATGGCTAAACAAAAAATGAAGCAAAAGTGCTGTCACAGTCGGAGCACATTATCCGCCATGTTACATTACGGCTAGCTGTTTTGTAAAACACCGCCGTTTTGTAATGCGTCGGTTCAACGATTAGCCAGGCGAAATACATACGTTAAACAACACAGGTAACCATAGTCAAAGTCAAAGTTCCGATTCTCAACGCTCTTGGCGTTGCGAAGGTCTTAGATTATGTTTTGTATACATTAACTTTTCAAAACTAGGATATCTAAGGCTTCAGCCGCTGCCACGGCATGCTCGCTACGCCCACTCGTTTTTTTATAAACCATCATAACCTATAATATTTTCAGTACAATGCGGCTACACGTAGACCGCCATATTTAAAACAGTTTAGTTATGAAAATCCGGCTATTCGTTGAACCGCCGTATTACAAAATGGCTCCGTTTTATAAAACAGCTATCTTTTATGTAAAATAGCGGATTATGCGATCTGACTTCCACACAGCCGCTGTAAAAATAACTAATAATATACAAGAACTATTCACACAAGTAGATACATTTTCTGAGATTTATAGAAAGATAATTATGTATAATTTTAAATATCTACGTAAATTAAATATAAGGTATTCCTAAATAACAAAGAAGTCTTAAAAAACTTCGAGTATAACATTTTGGTATATTTTTTAAAACTATTTATATCCAGTCAGAAAAGCTTGTCTAAGCACTGAGCTAACTTAACCACTGACTAAATAGCAGCATATAGCGATTACTTGCAGACGAACGCTTTCATACAATGAGCTCAGGTCTTTATAAGATCCTGGGACTGGCTGACTCGACTGACTTTCAAATAAACAAATTTACGTGTAAGAATATTATCTGAACTATTCATATAACGACCTTGCTGCGTCTTCCCGACGCATCGGACTTGGCATGAATCTGGATAAAACCAAAGTCATGATTAATGACCAAATTGAGCCAAGGCCGATCGTCGTAAATGGGCACCTATTCGACCGACATGGCTCATAGGATTAGCAAGCTGAAGTGGCAGTGGGCCGGCCATATCGTACGAAGAACTGATAACCGTTGGGGTAAACGTGTTCTGGAGTGGAGACCGCGACTCGGCAAACGTGGTGTAGGACGCCCTCCGGCCAGGGGGGATGACGACCTGCGAAAGACTGCAGGCAGATGCTGGATGCGTCAAGCCGAGGACAGGGCGCTATGGCGCTCATTAGGGGAGGCCTATGTCCAGCAGTGGACTAAAATAGGCTGATGATGATGATGATGAATTCATATAAGCAACATCATGAAATCTTTAAATAAGCAGCATCATTAGTATGAGGTATAATGGGTTCGGGGATTAACCTTCATTTATTGGCGCGGCTACATTAGCGGCCTATGGCGAATATTAAATAAATATAAATAAATAAATATTTCCGGACAATCCACAACATCTAGCCCCGTGGTAAGCTCTAAGCTTGTGTTACGGGTACTAGACATCTGATATACTTAATATCATCATCATCATCATCACCCTATTAACGTTCCCACTGCTGGGACACAGGGACTTCTCTCTTGACGAGAGAGATTAGGCCTTAATTCAGCACGCTGGCCAAGTGCGGGTTGGTGAATGTCACATGTCCTTCATACTCTTTTAAAGTTCTGAGAACATGCCGGTTTTCTCACGATGTTTGCCTTCACCGTTAAATTCCGAAGGTCGTGGGTTCAAACCCCGCCTCGCAACTCTGGATTTTCTTCTTGAGAAATTTATGTGCGCTGTAAACACGTACCTAATATAATAGACATAAATATATAGATATTTTTATCATACATATTAAACACCCAGACCAAGGAGACAAGTGATTGCAGAACATATACTTGACCACTCGGCGGGAATCGAACCCGCTACCTTTGCCCACCGCGCCAATGACGCAGTCAAAAAGAAGTATTCATGTCAACGCGATGTATTCGGCCAAATACGATGTATGGCGTGCGCGGGGCTTCGATGACGTCACTTAAGAATCTAGTAACACGCAACGGCACATACAGTTTTGTCCGCTAATGTAGACAAGACCGTTCACGATATTTTTAACGTGAAAATACACTTTTTTTATTTTTTTTGCTCGACAAGTCTTTATTTGACCAAAATCTCACCTGCTGTAAAGTGACGAGTTAGACACTTAAACGAATCTTTTTTTTTTTTATGCTGTATATAACAGGCTTTGTTATAAGCCTCCACCAGAGACTGTTCTTAGCACCACCCGGAGGTCACGTGTAAGGATTCAGAGGGTTACCACTTAGGGACGTGAACAGACAAAACCTCCAAAAATCTAATCTTCGCCCGCCCTATAACAAAAACTGGGTCTGCCCAATTAATTCGCTTGTCTTAGGTATACATACTTATAGTTTATTCCATGTTTCATTTGGTAACTTACAGGTGTTACGGATGAAACTAATATAAAAATTTTAAGCTTGACGCTTAAATTTTTTATATATTTTTATACTCTAATTATAACAGGGCTTTACATAGCATGCAAATTAGACATGAGTTTTGTAGAAATAGTAAATATTGCGATCTATGATAACTTGATTGAGTTCATCGATTAAGTTTGCTTTGCCGACAAAAAAAATGTAAATTGTTTTCACCGATGATATTATTGACAGTTTTTTTCGATTTCAGGATCCTGTTGATTCATTATAATGAATAACACATACTGAAATATTAAGTCTTATATAAATTAAGTGACGCTGGCATCGGGATCTCATACTTTTAGACGTATCGAGACAGAATAATCTCATCCAGCTACGTTCATAGCCCTTGAAATAATAACCATATTTATTTACAGATCAAGTACAGAAAGTTTTTGTTAGTAAGGGCTAAATATTTTGCCTTAAGGCGAATTGCAATAAGGACATAATCCTTTTCGACGTTACTTTTTTATATCGACATTTTCGGAAGTCTTCCATTGCTGGTCTACGCTTACCTTAATGCCCCTTTTCAATTTGAAAACTTAAGAAATGTATTAAGATTTCAATTTCTTATAATTGGACTCTGCGCTTGCAGCGTCAGTTTGCCAGTGTCAAGTTAAATAAAATTATAAAGTGAAAAAGACGTTACTCAGTTCAACGCCATCTTGCGTCTCGTATTAAGAATTAGTTATTTTAATTTGCTTCCTCCGATACGTAACATCAGAATATTTCACGACAAAGCACCCATTCTTTTGTTTCGTTCAGGCGTTTTACATAAAACCTCCATTCCTGTGATTGAAAAAGATTGAATTAATTCAGAGGCATGTAAGGAATGAGTTTGAATGTAAAGTGGGGGTTTATTAAATACCTTTGTTCTACCGAAATGAGAAAGGTATGGAGAATAATGGCGCGGCTACATTAGCGGCGGTGGTTATTCGTTCGAACGCTATGTGTGTGGCCGGGACATTATTATAAATAATAATAAATATTTATTTGCATGAAACATAGGTTCATAATGGTGATTAAAGCTTAATTTTGTCCAGCCATGTCGCGCCTCAAATAGGCATACAAATATTAATAATTACAGTGGTACATTTAATACATTTTAATCAATGCATGCATGGCAATGTTAAGAATGAGTTTTAAAAGGTCGTATTACAATTTCATAATACAATAGTTAATTAAAACAATATCAAAATTTATATTTATATTCATCTATGGAGTAAAAAGATAGGACAATTAGTAAATTTAACAACTTTCTATTTAATAGACATATTGCAACGTGAAGTATTCGGGTGAAGAAGATGTTTGTCGTAGGCGTTGCTACAATTATGTCACTGCAGCATATTGTAGCGCGCAACGCGACACAAGGTGCATGCCTGCATAGACTAAACTTATGAGTTTAAAATAATAATAATAAATAAATAAATAAATATTTCCGGACTACTCACACAGCATCACCTAACCCCAAACTAAGCAGAGCTTGTACTATGGGTGTAAGGTGACTGATATACTACATAGATATAGATATAATAATAATAAATCTTTTTTTCTTTTTCAGGCAAATCCGTAACCAAGCAAGTAGCGCGTCGGGGCGCTATCCCGGAGATGCAGGTTCGAATCCTGTGCGCGAAGGTTACGGATGTGTCTTAATCTTTTTCTGCATAAAATTTAAAAAATAGTTTAGGCTGCAAAGTGAGGTTTATCACTTATTGACAGACAGACAGACACTCAGACCCACAGACACGTCAAACTAATAAGATTATTTTTTATGGCTCGGCGGGCGAAGATCCGCCTGAGGCGCAGGAGGTTGCGGGTTCGATTCCACGACGATCCACGGACCGGTTTCTGATTTCGGGTCTTGGTGTATTTTATGTATAATATTTACAAAAAAAAAATGTATATATGTAGTATATCAGTCACCTAAAACCCATAGTAGGTACAAGCTCTGCTTTGTCTGGGGTTAGGTGATGCTAATTTATAAAATATCACTAAACCTAAAACGTGTTGATCCGATTGCAAAATAAATATTTAGCAGTAGAAGCACTTGTGATTTTGAGTTTGTAAGATTTTACAAACTCAAAATCACAAGTGATTTTTAATGCAAATTTTTAAGTTTCCGTACCCAAAGATGTATAATAGTGTACATACAAATTAGAAATAGAGACTAATATAGGAAAAAAAAGCATTATACATATATATATTTTTTTTAGTTACTTGCAAAATGTTTTTAAAATGTACACGGAATCTTAGGTATAGTATGTCCATTTTATAATAATCCAATTTATTCCATCCTATACTTATAGCTGTTTCAACAAAAACTTTCCAAATTATTTTCTTCGCTCAAAATTAAACAAAAGAACTTAATTAAGGCGATTGCTTGAAAAAAAAACAAAAGACCCGATTATATTAAAAACTTAAAGTGTTACCTCATTAATATTAAAAAGGCATTTTTATTTTAGATCTCAGATTGACTTGACTATAACTTGTATCGGCATTGTGATTTCAATAATGTATTTAAAAAAGTAGCATATATTTCAAACAAGTAAGGTATAACAAAAATAACTGACTAGTAGTATATTTATATGGATACTTGTATCAAAAGGCCTTCAGCTAGTATAATATACATACGTACATCGATATTTTTTATTATACATATTAAACACCCAGACCAAGGAGAAAGTGAGAATAGGTTGAGAACTGGTCAGAGCTAGCGCAGGATAGACCGGTGGAAGTCTCTCGATTCGGAGCCCTAGGCCCACTTTGGGTCGCTGAGCCACAAAAATTAGTTAGTTTTAAATAAATAATTATTAATGAATTGAATGAATGTATATTTTATTTCGGGGCTCTATTTCATCAGTATATTTTGCTGACTGTAACTCCTGGAGGTAATTACGTATTCCGAAGATTTGTTTATCTTCACTTCGTCTGAAATTAGGGGAAGTAAGTTGGGGACACACACGGGTTCATAAATATTAATGGATTCGCCTTTTTGGTAGCGTATTGTTTCGTGTGCTTTTGAATTATTGTTTGGGATTTTTGACTTGGCGGGTAATTAGCATTTAACTCATGGCGTTGTATGTAAGTGCGGTTACAATTCTAAGATTCGTGTCTGTTCGCTCAGAACCGTACTGAGGTATAGGAGGTTTTTGGCGTGGAGTAGATGTTGAATAAAAGGCGCTGATTAAGATTGCTATATTGCGTATTATAATATATATACAAGGGACGTGTGCTCGGCTCGAGCGCCGAGAAGAATGTGGTAGCCTAGGGGCGCGCGGGCGCCGCGCCACGGCCGTTGCGATTCACGACCTAAGCCGAGGCTGCCCGATCGCGCCCGAAGTCCGTAGGCACCGAGACTGGAGTTGCTGTGACGCAACAGTGTCGTTTGGCGCTAAAACATAGTGCCAAACGACACTACGACGCTAGAATCGTGTCGTTATGTTAGATAAGTCTTTATTTAACCACAATCTCACCCGATGTAAAGTAACTATTTAGTCTAAGATGGGGCATGAAGACCTAGAAGGTAGATGGCTTCTCCGGGCGACATTACGAAACACGAAAAAATCTTTTCTCGCACAGGCTCAGCCCGGAGGGTGGTGACAAGCCTCGGCCGAAGCCTACCACCAGAGACTGTTTTAACACCATTCGGAGGTCACGTGTAACGATTCAGAGGGTTAACACTTACGGACGTAAACAGTCAAAACCTCCAAAAGCTAAAATCATCATATAAAACGTGGTCTACGCGATGTTCTTGTCTACATTAGCCGACAAAGGATCGCGTTATACGCTACGAGATTCTGAAGTGACGTAATTGTAGCCACGCCCACGCCAATCATCGTCTTGGCTCGAATACTTCGCGTTGCAACGATGTACTCGGCCACACACAGCGTGTTGATACTCCCTTAAATTTTTGCCGTAGGCCGCTAATGTAGTCGCACCATTATAGATATCGCATATGTTATAGGAACAACGAATTTTCCGGGCATCAAACTTGAATTGGCTCCAATGCATAGAAAGATTTTTAAAATCGGTCCCGTACTTACTGAAAATACCAATGATCAGAGCTACTACTTCAGCAGATTAAGTAGCAAAGGTCTGTAAGCATTTACGAAAAATAAATTAAAAATATTAAAACTTTAATTATTAATATTAGCACAATACACAAATCTCAGTACATCTTCTCCCTAAGCCACAGAGAACATAAAAATCCTCAAGATTCCCAAAAGCTGCTCAGATTATAAATTATTAAGACGAGACGGTACGTGTCGTATCCTCCGTTTCCGTTTCCGTTAGCTGACAGCTCTGGCAATGACAGTTGAAAAAATGGCGCCTTTTTATGACAGATTATAATGTTCTGGGGACTCCAAAAGCCAAGCCTTGATTCTTAGAAGTGTAATATTAAATAATTCCTTTAGGTTGGGAGATGAGTTACTATGGTTGACATTAGCTTATTTACTTAGAATATAATATTTATGTAAATTTTTTCAATGTTCCACTTTGTTACCGGCTATATACAAGCTGTTTTAATATTGGTATATAAAGCAGAGAGGGTTTGAAGGGCACGCACCAGGCGAACAAACTTAGTTCTACGATTTTTCTAGTTCGATGCCCTTTTGTGGGAAAAATAACTTGAAAGTGTCGATCAATTTTTGCTTGAGTCAGCCTTAAGCCTTAGTATAGGATTCATTTGTATATTAATTTGCCAATGTTTTGATTTTTAGCTAATCGAGTCGAAGAGAATTCCAACAAGAGAATCAAAATACACTGAGATGAGGCGCTGAGAGATAGCTTCGTGCTACGCCTAGACGCGATGTTAAGCTGGGTCCACACTTGTATCATTTCGGTGTATCGTATCTCCGTCGCGTGGCCTCGGCGCGTATCATGATCGCTAGTTTGGACGCAAGCTGATACACGTTAATGATACATGCCATATCCGATACGGCCCGATCCACGCCCGATCCGCAATGATCGAGTATCTTGATACACCTCGTATCCGATACGCGTATCACAATCGGTGGTATGGACGTATGGACGTACAAGTTTGGACGTGAATGCATTTGATAATATAATAATATTTGTTACAAGGATCGGAAGAAAAAATAAAGCGTCCATATTTGTAAAGTTAAAGTCGATTCGGTGACATGATACAGTATCACATAAGTATGGACGCGTTTTTACAAGATATGCCTTAACGATACGACATGGATAAAATGAGCGTCCATATTTATGATACAGATACTCGATACGATACGCCTGATCGTGATACACCGAAATGATACAAATGTGGACCCAGCTTTATCAACTTTCTACGTCATAGTGTAATTTCGGAGCACGGCTTTTCGGCCAAGTAACCTCCGCTCGCAGTTGTCGGTCGCCACGACGGCTTCTGTTGACCTGTTTACCTGTCCATGTAGGCTATGTGCTTCTAAGGAAATTTTGACAAGGCCTCTTTACAGCTGCTATTATTATTATGTAAGTTGACAAAGCCCCTGTACAGCTGCTATATTTGTTAATTATTGATTTTTTTTCTGTGTTTAATTTAATTTATAAATTTATTTAATGATTATTTTTGTTTTTTTTTAAATTGGGTCATTTGAAGAAATTAAGTGTACAACAATGTTCCAAAAGTTGAATTTGAAATAAACGTTTTGACTTTGACTTTGACTTTCTAGCTGCGCCTCGCGACGATACGCAGCGCAGCGTCGCAAAGCCTTAAATTGATTTTGGTATGAAAAATGTATTTATTTGTTTAGTAATTATAAAGATGGTGATACTTAATTACTGAATAAGGAATACCATGGATGAATAAAAGGAGGACTTTTTCACTGGGGCCCACTTTTCAAGCCATTAATCACTCAAAAATGCTACTTAATGTTTAACTAATCGTGTATTGTAGTAACAAGACAATTATTGTAGATAGTAACAAAAAAAAGGTGTGTGTGCGATTCACACACGGTAGAAGTGAAACTTCAGTAAATCGACAAAAGAAAAAGATGAATAAAAAATAATACTGTGCAAAAAGATTTTGTTCGGGCGGTCACCCATCCAAGTACTGGCGTTCCGTAAAGTTGCTTAACCTTGTTTGCGTTTAAGATTGGCTTACCTGACGTATTTCCGTTGCATCACAACGATTCTAAAGAAGTTTCACTTCAAAAGTTAATATAAGTAGTTATATTATGAATTGCATTCTTAAAAAAAACGCGCCGCGCTGCGCCTAACTTGACTCAGTCTAGACTATAAATCGCCGTTATCAAGCAATAAGTTTTAGAAAAAAAACTTCTTTTTTTTTATTTTCGTTTCGGCCACAGGAAGTCGACTGCTGGATGTAGCCTTCCTCAAAAGGGATACCCTCTCATTTATATAATTTCAAATATCTAACAATTTCAAAATCAAGCAAAGTTCTGATTACCTTAACCTTACCCACATCAACTAATAAATTAACTAGTAAGCGAAATGAACAAAAACAATTCTCTCTCATTTTACAATGGCAGTAATTAGGATACCGCAAAGGAGAACCCTTTCACGGAACCCGACGTTTTTACATGTCACGGTGACTTTTGCTTTCTGTGCACTATGTTGGGTTATTTCACTAATGAGATGGTAAACTTACTTTGTGAATATAGGTTATACGCTTGACGGAACATTTATCTACCGCCGCTGATTGAAGACTTTGGTTTAAAATAACTGAGGTAATAAATAACATAACTTCGTCACGATTATCATTATCACCAGTAGGATGTGGAGCTATGATATGGTGCCTTCATGAAAAAAGTACAGTAGTATGGTGGAAAAAATGCAATAATTATAAGTTTTTTCAAGTTTCTCTATTTAAAGACATACGGAGTTTACCCATTTTTCCTATTAATGTACCCTACCTTATTCGTACTGGGGATGGTAGTGTATTTTAAACTAGAAGTAAGAAGGGAACTGATGTTGATAACTTAGGTACATTTTTAGTGTGATTAGAGGCATAATACACAACCCTCTTGTTTTAATGCGTATAGGGCTGCACGTACCTAATAAGAAATTACATTATGAATGTGCTTCCAGAGCTTCATAAAAGCACAGTCCGTGTCCAGCCTTCCAGCTATGACGTTCAGATAGCTACTGGTGCCGCCCCTTAAAATGTGTATAATTAATGTATGTTATTTTATTGTTTTACTTTATTGTGTGTAACCTAATTGTATTTTATATCTTAATATATATTAATCTCGTGTCACAATGTTTGTCCTCAATGGACTCCTAAACCACTTAACCGATTATAATAAAATTCGCACACCATGTGCAGTTCGATCCAACTTGAGAGATAGGATGGTTTTTACGGCGAGAAAAATTCGAATAATTTCCGGGAAAATTTTATACCCGTGCGACGCTAGTACTTCTATAAACATTATTTTAGTACCTAACTTTGTATACTCTGACATGTAACTGAATGTTATTAATAAATGAACCAATGAAAAAAGCCGTGTTGGCTAAGCGGGAGGACACTCGACTTTCATTCCGAAGGTCGTGGGTTCAAACCCCGCCACGCACCTCTGGATTTTTCTTCTTGAGACATTTATGTGCGCTTTAATCACGTCTTTAACGGTGAAGGTAAACATCGTGAGGAAACGAGAATGTTCTGAGAACTTTAAATAGTTAAAAGGACATGTGACATTCACCAACCCGCACTTGGCCAGCGTGGTGAATTAAGGCCTAATCTCTCTCGCCTCGAGAGAAGTCCCTGTGACCCAGCAGTGGGAACGTTAATAGGGTGATGATGATGAATAAATGAACTGAACTGTACACGGCGCATCAGGGATGCTGTTCTGTCGCGGATGATTGCCCAAAAGTCATCAACGCGGGACTCTGCAAACATGATAGTTTCAAAAGTCACAGTTGTACAATGTTGGTATGTCAACAATCTAACCAGCTAATAAATATCTTATCTTCATATAACCCCAAAGAGCTACTATAACCGGCCTTATAATGCTAATTTATAACTGAATACGTTAACATAATGGCTATATTGTAGCCATATTGTGCCCCCGAGCAATATGGCCATGTCGAATCGACTAAGTCTAGTCGGTTTCTGGTCATAAAAACTTAGTGTTTGCCTCTGTGGCGTTTGTGAGAGAGAGAGTGAGAGATCTGCTTGCAACGGCGATACAAGTGGTTTGAACCCACGACCTTCGGAATGAAAGTCGAGTGTCCTCCCACTCAGCCAACACGGCTTTTGGCAGTGAACATACCTCATTCTAAATAACTCCATATCTATAGCCAAATATCCTACCAGTATTGATAGGTACCTTTCTACCTGAGGTACCTAAGGTAGTGAGGTACCATTAAATTGGGGATAATTTTTGGTGTCTGCGGTGAATAGATTAAACCCATTAGGGAACCCTCATAGGCTTGGGTTCATTATGTATTGTTTCATGTACAGTCTACAGCAAAATTAAGTGATCGCAATCAGAGTTTCAAACATCTTCTTGTGTGACATTCCAGATGTAACAAGCTATACCAAAGTGTGAATTTAAAATGTATTTTTAATACCCGAACGAAAAAGAGGGGTGTTATAAGTTTGTCGTGTCTATGGCATCGTAGCTCCCGAACGAAGGAAGCGCTTTAAATTTAGTTTTTTTGGTGACTGAAAGAAAAGGAAAGATGCCTTTTGCGCGAGAGATTTAATACGTGTTTGATGAAAATCATTCAAGCCCTTTAAAAGTAATGGGGGCTGAAAAAAAGAAAAAGAAAGAGGTGGCAAAGAAGAACCGAATATGTGCATATATATTCCACATCACAATATAATATGATTTATTACTTGTAAGGAAACTATAAGGTTTTCAAATCGAGGGTTTTATAAATTTAAATTATTTTACTATAATTTTGCTGTTGATTGTACCTGTAACAATATTTATGTTCGTAGTTCATCGGGAAATCGAAGTTGAGGGAAATTGGGGAGTATATGGTTTATACAAACAATATTATGAATACATTATATTAATATAAGGTAGGGTAAGTTAAAACCAACACGCACTTGACCAGCATGGTGAATTGTGGCCTTATCTCTCGTCAAGCGAAAAGTCCCTGTGTCCCAGCAGTGGGAACGTAAATAGAGGTGATTATGTTATGATTATCATTTAATTAAATAACAAAATCCGGACAATCCACACAACGACATCTAGCACTAGCTAGACATACATAAAAATACTTATATTTTTTACTATACATGAAAAACAGTAGAACATACTAACACTTGACTCAGCGGGAATCGAACCTGCTACCTCTTGCGCCGCAAGCGGATCGTCTCCCACCGCGCCACTAAGGCAACTGGCGTTCTAGATAACTTTCACCACGCTGGCCAAGTGCGAGTTGGTGAATGTCACAGGGATTAGGACATAGGCTACTTTCATTCTAATAGTATATCCATTATATTTCTAATTCATAATATTCTCAACTGAAAGTCGGTTAATTTGACAAAAATTAACTTGTATTTGTGTTCTCGGTTCTCACTCTCAGCACATCCCTTTCTTAAAACGAATTAGGTCATAGACTTTACAATTTATGACATTTCGCTTAAAATGTCTTCTCAGCCTTCTCAACCCCGAATTATTAATTCCTCACGCCAGCCCGTAATTGATGATGATTAAGTACCGTTTTTTCAAGTTCCCAGAAGCGTTAGAAAACTTACGTAGGATAACCCAATAAAGGCCAAAGTTTTTCAAATCAATTAGGTATATTTTTTTGCAGAGAAATTGAAAGCGATAGGCTTCAGATAATATTTCATTTTCTGAAATGTTGTTTTTACTCGACGCGACGAAATGTGATTAGACGGTAATTTCAGTTGATCGCGCATAAAATTTGGAACATTTCATGGGTTATTTATTACAAGCGACCTCCTGGTTTCGACGCGTGAAAATAGAAGTTTATGCTTTTAATTTTTAAACCGACTTCAAAAAAGGAGTAGTTTCTCAATTCGGCGTGTATTTAAATAGATCAGTCCGGAAATATTTATTTTTATACATATATTATGTATATCCTGCTATGTGAATACTGGTAATATTTTGTTTAGTCTGAACTTATTTTAAAGTGATTTTGGTGTTCCCCATTTTTAGAAAATAGCTACATTATGTATCAATTGTATTTAGTATTGTAAGATGTCTAGGACCTGAAATATTAGCTACAAGTTCCACATTTCTTTGACCAGAAAATATCTAAATATTCTCAAAGTTACCTAGTTTAGTTTGCCTCGAGCTTTTTCCAAACGAAAAGAGGGCTTCAAAAGAACCCTTTCGAATTCACATTAAAAAACCAATTCCAAATGAAAACGTAATGTAAATATAAATAAATAAATAAATAAATATTTCCAGACATTTCACACAACAACATCTAGCCCCGTGGTAAGCTCTAAGCTTGTGTTACGGGTACTAGATATCTGATATACTTAATATAATAGTCATACATATATAGATATTTTTTATTATACATATCAAACACCCAGACCAAGGAGATCGTGCTTGCAGAACATACAAACACTTTCACCCTCGGCGGGAATCGAACCCGCTACCTCTTGCGCCGCAAGCGGACCCTCGCCCACCGCGCCACTGAAGCAGTGCACTGAAGCACTTGCTCACGAAAATATAAGCCACATCAGTGAGCCGAAGCTACCCAATAATTAATCCGATTTCCTATGGATTAAAATTCATCAAAAATGCTTCAGCGATTAAAAAATCCCATCAAAAACGGTTCAGTGGTTAATGAACAAATAATTACATTTGAAATTTATTCCGGACCTCAAAGGCTATAAATGTGTTAATAATTGGTTAATAAATTCAAATTCTTGTGTCCCTCGGCCAATTTATATGTAGCGCGAACGAATTTTATTTCAGTGACATTCAATGTGTAGAATTTGTACTTACAGATGTCAGGATAATATTTTTTTAGATGCTTGATCTCAAAGTAGGTGATTATTATCATCATTATCAGCCGTAGAACGATCACTGCTGGACATAGGCCTCAAACATATTCAGTTATTTCGGCTGGGAGGGAAAAGAATATCTAAATTTGTATGTCGATTATATTAAGTAAATCAGATGTACCCGTAACACAAGCTTAGAGCTTATCACGGGGCTAAATGTTGTTGTGTGGATTGTCCGGAAATATTTATTAAATTAATATTTATATGTTCGTTGGTTTGTTCAATTAGGCAGTAACAACTCATTTGCGGCTCGTCGTTCTGTTACAAGAAGTTGTTTTTTTTATTCTCGATAAGTATTCATTTGATCACAATCTCACCTGATGTAAAGTGACGATGTGGTCTAAGACGGGGCATGAAGGCCTAGAAGATGGCTTCTCCGGGCCACATTACGAAACACGAAAAAATCGCTTCACGCACTGGCCCAGCCCGGAGGGTGGTGACAAGCCGCGGCCGAAGCCTCCCACCAGAGACTGTTCTTAGCACCACCCGGAGGTCACACACAGGTTAAATACAGCGCTATGACTCCGCTATGTTCAATTGCATCAAAGTATAAGCCTCATGTTGTCACCGACGGCTCTAGTCTATCTCCTAGGTTTCAGGCCTGCTGCAGAATAGCGAGGCGCCTTTAAAGCCAGAGTTTTTGTCCGACTTTAATTGGTACTCTTGTGGTTTTCTTTGTTTACAAAAACAATGTATATATACCTCTTTTATACATTTAATTCATAAAACTCCGCCGCCGCGTCTCTGTCCTTATGTCGCTGTAAACTCAAAGCCGTGTTGGCTTAGTTGGAGCACACTCGACTTCCATTCCGAAGGTCGTGGGTTCAAACCCCGCCACGAACCTCTGGATTGTTCTTCGTGATAAATGTATGTGCGCTTTAAAACACGTGCTTTAACGGAAGCAACCATCGTGAGGAAACCGTCATGTTCTGATAACTTTAAAGAGTTTGAAGGACATGTGAAATTCACCAATCCGCACTTGGCCAGCGTTGTGAATTGAGGCCTAATCTCTCTCGCCAAGAGAGAAGTCCCTGTATTCCCAGCAGTGGGAACGCTAATAGATGATGATGATAAAACTCAAAGTTGCAAAACGGATCTTCGTGCAGTATTCAGCAATAGGTAGAGAATTGCAAGAGACCTCCTCTTGCAATTAAGTGTAGTTTGTTAGGGATGTGTAAGAATTAGTTGATATATTATTGATATTTAAATTATGATGTTATTTGTTGAAAGAGTTGAGAGTAATTGAGTTGGCCTTGGGCTGTCTAGAACGCATTTTTAACCACCGACCAAAAATCGGGATGTTATAAGTTTGAAGTGTCTGTCTGTCTGGGACATCATAGCTCCCGTACGGATGGAGCTATTTCAATTTAGTTTTTTTTTTGTATGAAAGGTGAGTTTGGTTTGGGTGTTCTTAGACATGTTTCATGAAAATCGGTATAGCCGTTTAAAAGTTATAGGGTGGGAGTGGGGAAGGGAAACCAAATGAAAGCGCATCGCGTGTGTTAGATTATTGTCATACACATTACAAAATATGATGGTGTTTTACTTTTAAGGAAATTAAGGCATTGGAATCGAGGGTTTTTTAAATGTTATTTATAAGAAAAGCTTGGATTTTTTTTTATTAATACGCATTAACAAAAACTCCCAGTCCTGCTAATATAACTGAATAAACTGAATAACTTGTTGTTGTTGGTAATGTTTAATATTTCTTATTTGTTAGTATTTTTTATATATATTATGAAGAATGTTTATTAATAATTGGCTCTTATTTTATAATTGTATCATTTATTTTTATTATCATAGATCTTCTTAGTGTACCTACACTGTAATGTTTTATGTGCAAATAAATAAACATGAACTTTGAATTAAGTAAAACACACACAATAAGCCTATAATATAATAATAATTTGTTATTTAACAGGTTCGACACTAATTTGGACACGACTTTTTATCAAATGTAATATTAGCCATCTATGAATCTCGAAAGACAATCAATCATGGTAAATATCCCGTTATAAATCTAAATAATATTGATAACCATGATAGTTTCAAAAGTTATATCTATGAATCTGATATATAAAGAAAAATATTTTATGAATACGGGGTAGAAATGTACTCAAGGCAAATCTACAAGCAATAAGCTAGTCTATTACGATTTCAATAACGAAAATCATAATTCGTATACCGGATGGCGCGCCATGACCGGAAATTTCAATTCGGTTCCATCTTTTATTTTCCTGCTAATAATTATAATCCGTAATGTTCCTTTCACCTGATGAGTTCTTGATACTTTGTGAATTGTCTAATATTTATGCTAATATTAATTAGATTTGGTTTGTGTTTTGTGACTTCCGCGAAGACAAGAGGCATGTCTAAGATTAATAATAATAAAATGTTGTTGATTTCATTTGTATAATGAATTTTAAAGAAAGTTTTGTTAATTACCTTTTTGCCTCTTTTTCTACATTGTAATTCAGGCGAGCCACGAGCGAGGCGACGCGACGGCCCAAATTTTGTAATAGGCATGAAGACTACATAAAAATTAGGTATCCTATTTAGTTCGTCTGTTAGCCCGAAATATAATGGACTTTTCGCTTCATCAATTTAATAAGAAAGTGCCAAAATAAAGGGAAGCGAAGTTTCGGGCTTGAGATGTGTATATACATTTTGTAGGTCACGTCACGCGAAACTTCAAAACAATCTTCAGCAAAGACGTTCCATCTTAGTTTTTTTAAAGAAATCTTAATATATATAAATCTCGTGTCACAATGTTTGTCCTCAATGGACTCCTAAACCACTTAACCGATTATAATAAAATTCGCACACCATGTGCAGTTCGATCCAACTTGAGAGATAGGATAGTTTAAATCTCAAATTATATTCGCAATTTTAATTTATTGCTAATTATTTGTCTGTTATTATTTGACAGTCACAATTATCTGTTAACTCCAAATGATTCTAACAGATGTCGATACCTTTCGACTGGGTATATATTTTATACCCGTGCGAAGCCGGGGCGGGTCGCTAGTAATAATATATGTTTATATATATTTTTATATTTTAAATCACAAACTTTTAATTTTTCTCTAATCTAAATATATCTAATATAATTTAACCTATCCATAATTCATTTAAGTACCTATTAGTTGGAATTTTGGATTCCTTTATTGCCAGATAGATACATAGTCTACAGAATTCTACTTTACTAAGGTAAAAAAAATTGAATAAATATTATACGATGTAACCTATATTTAATTTAATTTAATAGTGTAAAGCTGTGTGATGGATGGACTGCGTGAAAGAAGATAATGTGTAAGAAAGGAGTGAGTGTTGAGATGACGGGTGATAGAGGGAAATGGAAGAAAAACACATGTTGTGCCGACCCCGCGTAGTGTGGGACAAGGGCAGGATGATGATGATGAAAGCTGAACAATTTCTTTGTTTGTTTGAACGCGCTATCCTCAGGAACTACTGGTCCGATTAGAATGTTTTTTTCATTTTTAGATAGCCCATTTATCGAAAAACTCTATAACATAAACTTAAACACGAGCAACACGGTGGATATTCGCTTTATATTCTTAAAAGTTAAAAAAATCATCCCTCATTCTTTCCACATTACAAGTTATATACAAAAACCACATCCCTGGTACGCTCGCTCCACATACATATAATGAAATGGCACTGTTTTGCTGTATTGTTCTGCAAATGACGTGGACAAGAGAAATTTTGTGTTTACACTCCCCTACTAAGGTGTTGCGTGACTAGCTGCCATAAAACATTTTAATGGAACATTTATGTAGTACGTGAGTGACTGTTGATATATTTCTTTGTTTAGACAGTCTTTATTTTTTCTAAAGTCATCATCATAATCATTATCTTTCATTGTTATTTATAATCCTATAACTATCTATATACCTATAAGAATTATACAATGATCCTATTCATTCAAGGTTGCCTGGTAAAAACCGCTCTTTAGCGAAAAGACCGGCAATCGTTTTTTTTAATACTGGAAAAGCCTTCATTTGACCACAATCTCACCTGATGTAAAGTGACGATGTGGTCTAAGATGGGGCATGAAGGCCTAGAAGGTAGGTGGCTCCCATAGTAGGTAGTCGCATAGTTGTTTAATATTTTTGTTATGTTTGTGTATATAGAATTATTATTATTATCATTCTCTTGACCTTAGAAATCAATAAATATAAATATTTATTTGGTCAACCTCTTCCCACATATCCATTGACACACATGTTTAATTTATTTATTTATTGAATGTGGAAGAAGTCCGTATAAAGCCCTCGGACTTCGTTTTACTGGCAAAGATATTTTTTATAGATTGTCCGAAGATGCACTTTCTAGAACGAGCTTTCTAGTCTAGCTAGGACAAAAACAGCTACTTAGGTTAAAATACATTATAATGAATGAATATTTTCAGACAATCCACACAACAGCCAGATCAGTAACATACCATGATTTTACCGTTTTTGAGTTTTTCGATATTTCGACGCTGTTGCAAGCGCCATGTTTAAAGATAATTATTCTCAGAAGAACAGTACAGTTCACTTAACAGAGAATACATGTTTTTCTTATTTATAGCGAAACGCTCACAACCTTAAATTAAATAAAGCAAAACTTTACTAAGTAACGATCTAGCTTAACAAAAGAAACAAACAAAAAATAACTAATTAACGCTATTTATTAAACGCATTACCAGATTACGGAAACATCAACTATCTTAAAACAACTTGATAATTTTTGTTCTTATTAAAGTTATTTTTCCATCCAAAGGTTGCCTGGAAGAGATCGCTTTTTAGCGATAAGGCCGCCCATTGTACATTTTGTTTCCTACGTGTTGTTGAATTTTGTTTCCCTGTGTGTGCAATAAAGTGTTTTGTATTGTATTGTAATTTGAAAAGTTTTTTTATCTAGTCAATAGGCATATTTACATTAGGTTGACGAAAATAAATAATTCTTATCTGTATCGAGTTCGATAATTGATAGTAGGCCCTCCCTGGCTCTGTCATCACTCTGGCTGTCACATCGGTTTTGAGCCAACACCCGCACAATTACCAACACTGGCTGTAGCACAGTGTATATCTTAATATATATAAATCTCGTGTCACAATGTTTGTCCTCAATGGACTCCTAAACCACTGAACCGATTATAATAAAATTCGCACACCAGGTGCAGTTCGATCCAACTTAAGAGATAGGATGGTTTTTACGGCGAGAAAAATTCGATTAATTTACGGGAAAATTTTATACCCGTGCGACGCCGGGGCGGGCCGCTAGTTGTACTATAAACTTAACTTGTTAGGATTCCGTACCAAAGAATAAAAAGGACTTTATTCCTGAGATTTCGTCGTCTGTTTGTCAGTCACCTGGCTGTATCTCAAGAACCAGTGTTAGATAGCTGGATCAACAAGGAAGGTTAATCTGTCATGTGTGTTAGGCTGTCCATGTAAGCATAGGCTTATAAGGAAATAAACGTTTTGACTTTGACTTTTGACTTTGGTTGTACCACGGGAAAATACGTTGTTCCCGCAGGCTAATCCAAAAACGCGGGTAACGCTGTGGCGTTTAGTAAGTTAAGCTTGTGTATTCATGATGGGTGGATTTTTGAGACGGGACCATCATGGCAGGTACATTAACAGTCATAGTTATAGTCAACAGCAAAAGTAAGTGATCAAAGTCAATCAATAGTCCGTAACTTTTGACTTCATTTACTGTTTATATAATTTTGGAACAATATTTTATCAGTTTATTTTGTTGTTGACTGTACAAGGAAACAGTATTTAACATATATGTTGAAATGCACTTGCAGATTCTTCAGATACAATATTGTATCTTGTATCTTTGATAAAACACACTAAAAATACGCGAGTGCGAAACTCTACTCAAATATTTTGATGTCAAACACAATTCAGAGCATCAAAACCATCATAACTTTATAACAATTCAACAGATCTTTCAAATAAATTACACTTAAAATGCACCCTTACAACATGAAATCTAAAGTTTATTTTCCATTGAACACAAAGTTGAGAGTTCTGTAGTAAGTTGGGAAAACCATTGATGTGGAATTCCAGATCGGTGAAGCGAGAGTAACTCCTTGAAGTTTCATTTGGGTTTCAGAGACAGACTCGCTCAGAATTAGGATAGTTTAATCATTGGTCACTGGGGCTGAAAAGTTCTCGAATGTAGGCCATGGATCGACAAGCATGTAGGACGTCCACCAACTTTGGACGGAAGAACTTGGAAAAGGGTTCACGGTGGACTCAGGCGGCCTCCAATCGAAATTTATGATAGAGGCTTATGTCCAGCAGTGTACGTGTTTTTTATAATTAAATGATACATAACGATTGGACTTTAATGATTGACATCCTTATCTATCTAATTATAAATAATATATTTTTCAAATTAAATTACTGACATTTAGAGACATTTATTCAATACAAATTAATATTTTGACATGTGTAGTAACAATTGTACCTATTTAATAATTTAACATCAATTACTGTAATAGCTGACATTTTGTTTAATTCATATTAATAATGTTTTGCACGTCTGTATAAGGCAGAATGTATAAGGATCGCGTTTTTTTAATGTAAGACTAATTGTACCTACATTCGAGCAAATAAATGATTTGACTTTGACTTTTATAATTAAATGAATATAATTATTATATATTACAAG
Source organism: Gymnoscelis rufifasciata (assembly GCA_929108375.1). Lineage (NCBI taxonomy): Eukaryota > Metazoa > Arthropoda > Insecta > Lepidoptera > Geometridae > Gymnoscelis > Gymnoscelis rufifasciata. The sequence goes on from OV815324.1 coordinate 10,468,851, forward strand.
GATAAACCAGAAGTTGAAAATCCCACAAAATTATATCTCATATGGGATTTGAACCAGCAGCCTCCGTCACCCACTGATCCTCTGAGGTTGTCAGTTTAAATACAAGAATAATAATTTAACTCAAAATAAGGCCAATAAGGATAAAACTAAGGATTAAGAATATGGAGCAATAAGGCCGCCCATTACGTATTTTGTATTTAGTTTTAAGTCCATTTATGTTTTGTTTTATCTTGGTGTGTAATAAAGAGTTTTTATTATTAACTATCATCATTTTAGCAAAAAATAGATATTATTTCGGTTGTTTAGTAAAATTGTAAACGTATTTCTTCTTACTAAGGATAAATCAAGACGTTACATTGACGTTTCGCACGACGTATCCCCCTTTTACAATTTATACTAAATTTCGCAGTCACAAAGTCACAACTCCTGCTCTGTATTTTTGAACTTTCTTATTTATTTACAGATCTTAGGAAAACTTTAGGAAAGTAATTACATTAATTATGAACCATTATTTATGAAGTCATCATGCCTTTTGTGTCAACACACTCCATAAGATTTACAATAGTTACACTATTTCAAAGTACCAGTTTCCCAAAATACTAGATTCCACAAAAATCCGAATTGCCCAAATAACTGATTTACAAAATACTAGATTACCCATGCCGGCGTTAAATTACAACTACCCTACAGAATAAAATTATTTATTAAACCAGAAATCAAAAGTACACTAACTGACAAAGGTCCTATTTGAGATATCACAGTTAAGCAGCGAAGGAACGTAAAACTTACCTGACAGTGCTCCGGAAATCAAGAACCTTCCGCTGGCGTTTCCCAGTTAACGAGGTAGTTATTGACTGGTTAAAACGCCAGTTATCCACACTAACCGGCTGCGAGGTTTATGACGGTCTAGGGGCGAACTATAACTCGTGAGGGAAGGAAAAAGTATGGTTTGGGTTGAACAGATAACTGTGATTTTATTTGCGAGTTGTGTTTAACTATATAAATGATTTTGTCGTATACTTTGTTTTGCGATTCTTAATTATTTGTAAGTCTACGGTCTATTTTAAGTTTCAAATGTGTGATTATTCGATCTCAGCATAGAATGTTTATGGAACTGATGGTCGTTGGGGCCGAAAAGCTCTCGAATGGAGACCACGGATTTTTCACAACGAATTAATTACTGATTGCCTAAAATGCCAGTTATCGACACTTTATCGACAAATTTGGGCTTGCAAGTCATATTTGCTCACACCAGTGAGATAGTAAGAATTAAACAATATCAAAAGTACAATTACTTACCTAAGTTGGTGAGTTCGAGATAGCACAGTGTCGCTAATAATCTTTCAAATACAAAATCCATTTTTTTTACTTTAGATAAGCCTAACCACAATCTCACCTGATGTAAAGTGACGATGTGGTCTAAGATGGGCCATGAAGACCTAGAAGGTAGATGGCTTCTCCGGGCCACATTACGAAACACGCAAAAATCGTTTCACGCACTTGCCCAGCCCGGAGGGTGGTGGCAATATTACAGATAGTTCCAACTTTCGACTGAAATGATAGGAAATCAATATACAGATAGAGACATAGGCCTCCCTTGCCTATGTCGTGCCTCTAATAGGAATGGGCACTCTTTAGCCCACTTAAATAAGTATCTGGTAGTTATCACATAGTTCCTGTGTCAACATGAATAACAAAATGAGGTAAAATGTCGAAAACCACAAATGTTAACGTTTGATGTTGGTTTTAGTTCGATAATTTGCACAAATCGTTACGGTTTTGTACCTGCGGTAACGGCCGTTAAACGACTGAATAATGAATAAATATAACTGTGTGATTGAATGGGTTTGAATGAGTTTTGAAAGCAATTTAAAAAATCTGACATAATTATATTTGTTACTTATTGGTTTATTGAAATAGTCGGCTCAAAACTAAACTTACCTTAACCGTTACTATAATTTTACATTCATTGAACAATGTCAAAGGTATAGGACAACAAGAAGATCAAACAACATTATTGAACTCTACAACAGTTGTTCGTAATAGGTTGAAAATAAGGCGACTTGTGGATAATCAGCAATCTTAATATATATAAATCTCGTGTCACAATGTTTGTCCTTAATGGACTCCTAAACCACTTAACCGATTATAATAAAATTCGCACACCATGTGCTGCAGTTCGATCCAACTTGAGAGATAGGATGGTTTTTACGGCGAGAAAAAATCGAATAATTTCCGGGAAAATTTTATACCCGTGCGACGCCGGGGCGGGCCGCTAGTATATTATATGATTAACTTTTGAATTATCATGGTTTTTAACAATAGTATGACTTAAAACGGGTAAAATACCGTCAAATCATGGTATGTTACCCGTATTAATATATAATTTCAACATATTCTATGATTATCACATAACCGATCTACATCATTCCAAAATCAAGACAATTAGAAAATATCTTCCATATTAAAATTCCCGTGTTTGGTACTTAATATCAATACAAATACCTACAATAAAATCGAAATATCGAAAATAACAGAAGTCTAAAAATACCTACAGTTTTGTAATTCACACCTTTTTCTCCAAAATGCTACTACCTCCATCACTTTATAATTTCCTGCGAAACTCCGAAATTCTGCGAGAAATAAGCCTACTTGACACAGGACGAGTTGCCCCACATCAAACGCAAAACGTCCCGTGACCAATTACGAATTCCTATAGCAAATCGTCCCATAGCGACTTAACCACTTTGGGTCCCATTCTGAGAATGCTCGACTTTTTCGCGTGATTAGGGTAGATGATCATGTATTCGGTATTGCAAAACATACCCATAGCTTATCGCGGGATCGTTGGATGTTGCTTTGTAAAATGTCCCTTTCTATTTATTTAAATAAAATAAAATTTGTGTTGACGTCTTTTACGAATTTAAGCAGTTGTGTGAATCATAATTGAAATAATCTTTTACATAAAAATAAATCGGAAAATGGGTTGGTAAGTGCATAACTCTAATCTGATCTGCCTTGATCGATTTGGCCAATTCTTTTTTTTTTATTGTTCTTAAAAGTCCAAGGATGGTTTTAATGCGAGAATAAATCAATTAGTTAACGGTAAAACAATTTAGGATAAGCCGGGGTGGGCTGCTGGTTAATTATAAATTCTGGCAGTTTTCTACATATCATACATGTCATTTAATAGGTGGAAGTTCTGCTTATATATCTGAATATCTAATATATTTCCGTCTAATTCTTGCACGTTCCAGGCTAATGATGGATTATACTATGTCTTGACGAATGCAGTAAAGTTATGGTGGATTTCTCCGGGATATTTATCTAAAAGACATATGTTACCTACGGCTTTTAATAATCGTAAATGGTAATTTATTGTATTCATTGTATAATAAAATTATACGTCTTCGTTTATTAAGAGTTGACTGTGTTAGATTATTGTCATATATTTCTTGAAATTAATGGGGGTTTCATATGACAAGACACACAAAATATTTTAAAATTATGTATATGCTCTGATTAAATAACGAATATAACAATTAACCTTGATTTGGATGAGTTTAGAAAACATTAAGTTGATAAAGAGGTTATGTTTTTGTTTTGATTCACAAATAATATGTTTTAGTACGTAAAACTTAACGTATTTTACGAAACTACATGTGTATAGTGATAATAAGAAATATTTTAATGATATTTTGTAAAGAAAACTACTTATAACAACGTTTTTTTAAAAAAACACCTTTTTGCTAAAAACACGTTCCTTGCTATAAAAGAGCGACCGCTCGGGTCGTTACTTCACTTTTTGAATAGCTGTCGACCAGAGCGGAGCTCCTGCTACTAGTGCCAGTGAACTAAAGCTAAGTGGTTTTAAATTATAGTTACGGTAGAAATTATTTTTAATTTGTCAAAATATATTTGCTTTTGTTAAACTATTTAATTGTAAGAAAAATTGTAATAACTGATAAAACTGTGTTGTTCTATTCGCTTCTCAACTCAGTAAAAAAAATTGAAGCGAACTGTCAAGACAATGTTATTCCCTTGATATTCTTGTTCAAGCAATTTAGTTTTATTAATTTTCAGTTGACCTGTCCAAGTAGATTATGTGTTTAGAAGGAAATAAACGTTTTGACTTTGACTTTGACTTTAATTATTTTGGAATACCTTTATAATATTTATGTAGGTAGTATTTTTTAAACTCCAATTATTAGGGAAAATCTATTAACTGCGTCACCAAAACGAATTATCAAATAAACAGATCAAAATTAATTCATCCACCAGTTTACATCAATATGACGCAAATCCATAAAACAAACATACGATATAGGATTACATGTCACACGCCAATGTCACAATGTTCAAATATCGCCCAGAATTGGAACGCAATGTTTGGATGTTCGACCGGAATACCCCATCAGATATTCAGAATTGGAACCACTATAAACAATGAATATTGAAACTTCGAATTTGGAACTTCGAATTTCAAATGGATAGGCCGCTCATTGATGCTGCAAGCTTTGATTTTACTGTCACCGTTTTAAGGCGGACGTGTTTAACTATTTTTACACGACATACGGCTTTGCTCGTGTTTTACTGGTTTTCTCGTAAGAACAACGTATTTTCCCGTAGTAAAATAGTCTATATATGCTTCCTCAATAAATATTGTTTCTGATTTATTATATCTAAAAAAGTCCAAATCAGTTGAGATATCGCTAATACAACAATATATTATTATACTGCCGAATGTCTTGCAGAGCAAGAGGTAATGGCTTGCAGAGATAGCGGGTTCGATTCCCGCCGAGGGTAAAAATGTTGTTGTGTAGATAGAAGATATATTTATTTATTTATATATTTATTTTCTTATGTAGAATAGTGATTATTACCTAGTCTCGTCTCGGTATAGTAGAATATGTATCGCAAAGATATAAATATACAGGACAAAAGTTTTAATATTCTGAGGAATAAATAAATCTATGAACATTATCGATGAATGGATATAGAGGTATAATCAAAATATAACATTTCTGAAATCAGTTGAGGTTAGCGCGTTTAAGGGTCAAGCTAGCAAACAACAGTCGATCGAGATTTAATCATGTTTAATCTTAACATGGTGGATAAGTCCACATTTTTTTTTGACACCTATACACAAGGAAGTCTTTCCGTACGTATTTTGATTACTTTTTTTTTTATTATTATATGTTAATTTTAAAGTATGAAAAAAATCCACATTATTTATTATTAGAAAAATAAGCAAGTAGCAAGTCCTCTTTAAAGCAAATGCGGTTAAATGCAAAGATTTACAGAGCCAAAAGGCACCCCGATTTAATGTCTGTAAAAGTAAGGGCCAGCCCTTGAGCTGAGATCAGGCTCCTTTGACGTCTCTCACCGAATCTGGTATTTGAGAAGGCTAAACCTCTAACCTCTTCCTTTCAATAAATAATAGTCATATAGGTTGACTGTCTCAATAAATATATACGGACAATCCACACAACAACATCTAGCCCCGTGGTACGCTCTAAGCTTGTGTTACGGGAACTAGACATCTGATATACCTACTCAATATAATAGACATACATAGATATTTTTAATATATATTAAACACCCATACCAAGGAGAAAGTGCTTGCAGAACAAGGAACAAAGAAACCAATCTTGTCTGTATCTTTTGCTGTATTTTCTGAGTGTGAATTATCTTCCTATTATATAAAATTTACATGTCATACATAATGTTAGTTACCGTACTCCTTCGAAACAGCTTTACCGATTTTTACCAAATTTTATATGCGTATTCAGTAGGTCTGAGATATCGGCTACTATCTATTTCAATTTTGCAAAACAACGTTTGCTGGGGTCAGCTAGTAGTATATAATACTTATTAGAACTGAACGAAATCGAGTGTACAATGTTACCTATGATTAATAAATAAACTATGAAACTGCAGATCCTATGAACACACATACGATCTTTTAGTTTTTCTTGGTTTGTTAGTTAATTTTGGTATATTTAATAAAATCTATGATATAAAAATGAATCGCAAATGTGTTGGTAAGCGCATAAAACAACAACGCTGGGACATTATTTAGACAATAATTAATTATTTTTAATTTTTCAAGTAGTCTAAGTATGAATATGAGAAAAAATCGAATAATTGATGGGATATTGAATTACCCATGCGAAGCCTTTAGTAAATGAATAAAATAAGTAGTTTTTGCAAGTAAGCAATATAATTTTGTAATTTAGCCTAAGATATGTAATTGTAATCATAAAACAACTATGTTACAGCAACATCGCCATTTCATTATCATCATCATCACCCTATTAGATGCCAGAAAAAGAGATATCTCCTTGTTCAGGCACAATAATACATAGTTCTAATAACATTTAAGAATGTTTGTTAACATAGGTCTCAGTAATTTTCTAAATTATTAAGTTCATTATTTAAAAACACAAGAAATTGTACAAATATAATTTAACTTTAGGCCTTGGCGCATTAATAGTTGTTTTAACTATCTATTATTTCCTTGTCAAGGTAAATGACTGTCATGTAATTATTTTATGGTAAGGTATACATTAGTATGCAGATAATCATCTGTTATAATAATATCTAATATTATACTATTAGGTGTGACAAACATTATATACTAAATTAGCTTACCACGCGTTTTTTGGATTTTTCCGTGGAAAACGTTTAAAAAAAATCGTAAAAAGGTAAAAAGTAGCCCATATTTTTCCTAGTTAAATGGGCTATCAAACATCTTAGAGGATTTTTCATATCGGATCAGTAGTTCCTAAGATTAGCACGTTAAAACAAACAAACTCAATTTGTTAATCAAAAATATTAGTTTACTTTCAAAAATATTAGATTGCAATCTCACGATTCAGAATTCAGTTAGGTAAAACGTCTAGTAAAAAGTTATAGGGTTACGAAGAAATTTAAAATATATATTTCTGGATAATCCACACAACATCTAGCACCATTTTCTATACTTATCAACTTAGGTAACTTTAGTTATTTATCTTCAACAATCTCATAAAAATTGTTTTGCATTGTATGAGGGTAGCGATGGGTGCGTTATTTATAAATGGTGGTAGGTAGTTTGGTAGACTATTCCAAGCTTGGAAAATACAAAAATGTGATTATGAACTGGCGGTCTCATTAATCAATTATCATCCCATAGAAAAATCTCAGCATTAAATATATATTTTTTTTAATTTAAATAAAATATGACGGTCACCGTCTCATCCCGAACTCAATCAACACAAAACAGTAATTCACGTAAGCATTCTCATAGAACTCGAACATGCAGAGCAACCAAACGCCACAGGGCAAAATTGTCGGTCGGTGCCACAGCCTTGTTTCAATATCCGAACATTCTGCCCTATCTGTATGCTGTGGGTTTGTATGACTATTCAATGATTGCAATGCGTTAGACGCGTCATAGAATTTTTGTTGCTAATGATCCAACTGATAATATTCAATTAATTAATTCTACTTTTGTCTTTTTTAAGCCGTGTTGGCTAAGTTGGACCACACTCGACTTTCATCACGAAGGTCGTGGGTTCAAACCCCGCCACGCACCTCTAGATTTTCTTTCTTGGAAGACGTTTAAGCGCTGTAAAATGCTTTAACGGCGAAGGCAAACATCGCGAGGAAACCGGCATGTTTTGAAAACTTTAAAGAGTTTGAAGGACAAGTCACATTCACCAACCTGCAAAAGACCAGCGCGTGGTGAATTAAGTTCTAATCTCTCTCGCTAAGAGAGAATACCCTGTGTCCCAGCAGTGGGAACGTGAATACGTTATATGTGACAAAGAATTTATGATCCAACTGCTAATTAGACTACATAAACCAGCTGAAACTAAGATAAAATATTACTTACCCACTTTTATGAGAATTTTTACTGTCTATAAGCATATTATGTGAGAATGGTTACTCTTCTTTTTAACGAACTTCAAAAAAGGAGGAGGTTTCGCAATTCGACCGTAGGTATATATTTATTTTTTTTATTCGATATAGTTGAAAGCTTAATACTAAAAACGATTGTTGAATACCTATTCAACGATACCTATAGTTATGTACATATAGTTTGTTGACTTTTTATTTTTTTATTTTTACAAAATGGTATTCAGTAGTGGCCATGTTGTTCTCGCTAAAGTCATAAGTGTTTTCGCCGTACTAAGAGAATTCGATTGATGTGTGAATCATAGAAATCGGCCGAGGTGTTTGGTCTGTATAATGGGACAAAGGAACATATATATATACATACATACACTGTTAAACACTTTACCACTCTTTTGCAGTCCGCAGTCGGGTAAAAAGTGATACATTTTTATAAAAAGCACTGTAGCTGTATGCAAGGTACTTAATTGCCGAAACGTGGCAGGTCTCAAAATTGTACTAACACACCTTCGCATTAATCCAAGGCAACCGCCTAAATGTAACACAATTTTTTTGACAGCAATTAAATTAAAAATTACGAAAATAATGAGCATAAAATTCCGGCGTCACCGTATTATATCGTACCTAAACGTGACATTACGCGTCTTAATTCTTCGTTTGCAAAAAAGGATTTTTGGGGTTCTATATAGTCCGAAATAAATATTTTTTATTTAAAATTTAATTGAACAATCTAAATGAGTAATTATTATTTTTAGTCGTCTTGGCTATTTAAGTTATCTGTGAGATAGATAGAGTTCTCGTAAGGGCGCTGATGCGGGAATTGTTATAACTCGAGCGCGTCAGAAGATTATTTCAGGAAAACCTTGTCTTGCTCCCTTTATATATATACCCCTACCAACATACATAAACTCTTATTCTAGTTGGGTATATTGATCGGCGTCATGCTAAATTCTCATAAGAACTCGAATGCCCCGTGGTAAGCTCTTAATATTTAATACTTTTTACTATTCACTGGTCCACGTGAGCGAATATTTCGTCAATGTTTAATTTAAAATCAAAAACATAATCAAAACAGAAATAGAATCAATTTAGCTTTGTTTGTTTATTCCTTCTCAATCGTAGCGATAATATTAAAACTTGTTTATGGGAACAAATGCACGCTTACTTGTGAGTTATGAATGAAAACTCATAGATAATTGATTGGTTGACTAAAATTAGTAATTTGGTTTGAATTTCAAGATCAATTGTTATTTTTAAGACGTTACTTTTATACTCTTTTGAGTTTTATTAACTGTTTTGTTATGTTACAATAATGTTTATTTACAAGGCAATGTGGTCTAAGCAAAAGATCAATTTAATACGTCATGTTGATTACTTTACATACTTTTGTATATACAGTAGGACGTAGAATTGTTACTCTGTCAGAAAATAATTTTATATTTAAGATACACTTATTTTAATCACACGCACAGAGACCGCGAAGGCGCGTCATAGACATGCGAAGTGCATTCAAAATGGCGCCCATAGAAGAATAAGTGATGTCTATTTGTCAACCGTTAAATATTGTCTGACTGTCAAATGTATGAAATAATGTCAATTATAGCGTTATTGCCAACCGAATAATAAGCATTAGGTATTCTTGAATTATTATAAGAAAAGACAAATAACAATAACAATTTTCGCCCATTCGTACTAAATTGGAAATAAATCTAAATCTGTAGATGTTCAGTTGTTAGTTTTGATAAAAAAAATAAGCGCCTTATTCTAAAACTCACCTGCGTGATACTCCAATATCGATCCAGCGATATGAGGCACAGGTTCATAATCGACGCCGTGCACAACAACACATCCATAGCCGAGTGTATCTCGCACCACCAGAACCCGAAAATCCAATAGCCCATCAGCTCATTCGCGAGCGAGAACGGCATTATCACTAATCCCAGAAAAAAATCCGACACAGCCAGCGACGCTATAAACCAATTCTGGATGTTTTTTAGCGCTTTCTCAGTCACTATCGCGATTATAACTAGCATATTACCTACGACTACCATTATCATCAACACCGTAACGATTACAGATGACACTATGATGTGAAACGGCGAGTAACCACTGGGATACCATGTTTGGAACACTATAGTTTCGTTAGTACAGTTCGCACAGTCATTGGACATTTGCAACGCGAGGAAATCTTCCTGCGAGATGTAAGTTGGAACGAGCAGAGTGGAGTTGCCGTTGGTGACATTAGTGAGGTTGGTCGCCACATTGTTGTAAGTGCTGAGCAACGTTGGTAAAGTCGTTTTTACGAGCAACGATGTCGCATTCGATACCATTTTCGAGTCTGTCACTACGCTACGATTGGTCCCGTTTTAGAATAGCGGCTAGGAACGGTTTACATCTAGTATTGCTTTGAACTATAAATCAAAATTGCAAATTAATCTAACACTCGCGGTTGACACACAAAAAAGCTTTTGTTTTTACGGGGTTTAGTTTATTTTATGCATTGTGACGTCATCGTGTCCCCTTTCTCCGGTCCCAAAACTTGTCAGAGATGGCAAACATTTTTATTTATTGGAATTTTTGTTTTTTTTTTTCACATTGTCGCGGTAACGGTCATCGCGGTTGACAAGCGACTAATGACCACTGATCAGTAGCACATTGTAATCTAATATTGCGTGTTGGGACTGAAGCTTAAAAACTGTTATTTTCTTGATTGCTGTGACGTCACCTGAAACAATGACATTGTAGATTAGAACATAGTTAGACAACAATTTTGTTTTACAAATTGATGTAGGATTAACATCCATTGTATTGTCACTAAATTAAATACTATTGGCAATTACTTATTGTTATCACAAAAAGGATCATCTATAGCTTGGAAAAAGAAATCTCAGTATAGTATAGTGATTGATACTACTAGTATGTTAAATTTATAGATTTTATATTTTTTGGTGTTGTCAATTCTAATAATAATAAAACATATATTTGTACTGGGATGATTACAACACATTTATTTACAAACGAAACGATGAAATGTTTAATAAAAATATTGATTAATTTATTTTCGGGCGAAGCATTACTTTGCTCGAAATTTTCACAACAACGTATAAGTACTTAAAAACAAGCAGGGCTTGAAATGTGGACTGATAGATACAAATACGGTAAGTTTGTCCATTTATTTGTTACTTCATTCACGCTTCCCTGTGCGCGAAGGTTACTGATATGTCTTAATCTTATTCTGCATCATCATCATCACCCTATTAACGTTCCCACTGCTGGGACACAGGGACTTCTCTCTTGACGAGAGAGATTAGGCCTTAATTCACCACGCTGGCCAAGTGCGGGTTGGTGAATGTCACATGTCCTTCAAACTCTTTTTAAAGTTCTCAGAACATGCCGGTTTCCTCACGATGTTTGCCTTCACCGTTAAAGCACGTGTTTAAAGCGCACATAAATTTCTCAAGAAGAAAAATCCAGAGTTGCGTGGCGGGGTTTGAACCCACGACCTTCGGAATGAAGGTCGTGTGTCCTCCCACTTAGCCAACACGGCTTTCTTCTGCATAACAAATTTAAAATAGTTTAACCTGTGAAGTGAGGTTTATCACTTATTAAAAATCATTAAAAAATCAGAAGACTGAAGATTTAAGAAACTCCTATAATTTTACACCTTTAACATGAATTGCATGATGTCCAACACAACCTTTGAAAACAGTTCTCAACGAACAAAGTCCTTAGCCAACATAAAAATACATGAATTGCGAATATTCTCCTACTAGAGGTATAATTAAAGTAATAAAAGTCACCTCGAAGCCATAGACAATAACCACATAATCAGTTCTGACACTATTAGAAGTTATTGCTCAGTTCTCCAGTTTTTCTTCTCGTAAATGTCAATTAGCACACGCGAAATAAAAAACTGTTGACAACCACTGGCGTGGGAACTTATTCTATTGTCCGCGATAAATGTTCAGCGAACAGAAATTATAGTGAATTCCACTCATAATGCATATCGATTATTGGGTAGGTTATCGAGCGGTGATTTGTACTGGTGATAAATTTTAGAATAGTACCGCTAATGTGAAATTGGAATTTATTGGTTCCACTCAATTTAACTTATATTGCTTTAACGGCGTATCGGCTGAAAGTCCAAATGTAGGTTCGATTCTGCAGATGTTTGTATGTATTTTAAGCATTTGGGGTTGGTCTTTCTTTTTTGTAAGTAGGTACATATACTTAAAAAAGACGGATTTTTTCTATAACGCTCATCGTAGGCATGTAAATGTTATTTCCTTGAACATTTTTAGTTTATATTTAAATGAACTTTAAGTTGATCTGTCCATGTATGCCCTGTGCTTCTTAGGAAATAAACGTTTTGACTTTGACTTTAACTTTGGCTTAGGCTAAAGACACTAAATTACAAATTGTTATAAAAGTTAAATTGCAAATTTAATTTGAAAATCATGCAAAGAGAAAAAAAACTATAATTGTATGTCTATTAGGTATATTAAGTAAATAATTCGTCTAGTACCCCTGACACACGCTTAGAGTTTACCACGGAGCTAGATGTTGTTATGTGGATGGTTCAGGAATATTAATATTAAAGTGTTATGTTATTATCAGGCCTATTCTTAAAACATAGGAAAAACTGAGGGCAGAAATATAAGAATTACTTTACTCTAGTATTCCAATTTCTCTTAAGACTGTAGCTTCCTTCAAATTTCAATCAAGACTTCAAAGCTTCAGTTCAGTTTTAATAAAAATAATCAAGAGGCGACTACGGTACAAAAGAATCTTAAGCGGGCTTTAAGAGCAGACATTTAAGAACTTAATGCTCCAGTGCTTATAGGTATCTATTAAAATGTATTCGTAAAAGAACTAACAATTTTTATTACTGAAAACAAGTATTTTTTTTACATTTTGAGTGGGGTTACGCAATAATTCGTTGACTTTTCAGGGTTCCGTACCTGAAGATTATAACGGGCCCATTGCTGTGATTTCGTCGTCTGTCTGTCCGTCTGTCATAATAATAATAATAGTAATAATAATTGTTGTATCTACTACTGGTGTTGTACCCAAACACTTGCATCACAGTATTGATAAATTAGGCTTAAAATCATCCCCATTCACAACTATACAAAAGGCAGCCATACTAAATACCTGTAGAATTGTAAGAAAGTTCATGGAGATTGACCCTTCAACCATATCCCACTAGGATAAACCATACACTCTACATTTACTTGGTTTTTCAACCCGTAAATGTAGTTAATGCCAGTCCTAAGACTGAGAAAAAAAAAACGTCATAATAGTAATTTATTGATAATATAGATTATAAGTCACAATATGGGTTTTAACGTGGTTGCCCAATGCAGCAACTTTTTCAAAATATAATAATTATTAATATCACAATTAATTTCACCAGGATGTATCTCAAGAACCATCATAGATAGCGAGTACAAATTTTAAGGGGTGCACAATCATCCCTTAAATCCTCTTTCTCAGGCTGATATAACAACAAATTCTAAAAACACACATAAATAAATATATAACTCTCGAAAAGAAACGTTTTATATGTTAAGTGTGTTTACAAATTGTATTTACAAATACAAATACAAAATCTTTATTTCATAACTTAATTTACATTTGACTTACAGTGCTTGGGGTGTAATTGTAACATGTAGTTTAAATTAAGTTCAACAAGTTTACGCATATTCATTATCATCTTCATCATCATAACCGTCAGGATGTCCACTGCACGGACATAGGCCTCCCTCAAATATCTCCAATTATTTCGGTTGGAAGCGGCCTGTATCCACCGTAAACCTTTTACCAAGCCATCCATCCATCTAGTTAGTGGACGTCCTACCTTATACGCGATACGAATATTACAGCATTCAATTCTAATAAAACAAACTACCATCGAAATGCACAAGAAAATAGTGATGTACAAATAAAAAAATCGACATCGACAACCGGCGACAAACCAAGCGAAGGCCGAACAAAAAGTACCAGCTATCAATTAATGCGAAAGTCGGCCACCTGCCTAGGGATGGCCCAGTATTTATCGATAGTCCGATGTTTTAATTAATCACTGAATTATCTGATGGTGGACGTGGCCTTTATGCTTGGTTTATTTCAATAGATGTGGGGAATAATATATTAACAATTAGTATTGAGTGATTTTATTTAATTATTTCTTGATTGTAAATGTTAATGGGTTCTGTTTTTGAATCGGTATCGATTGTTTTTGTATTAAGATTTTAACCACAGAACGGGTGTCTATTTAATTTGGTTAAAGGTGAGTAATTTGGTAAAATTAATACATGGACCTTTGCTCCAAATGCTCGGCATAATGCTTAAATGTGTTGTACGTACGAATGTTACACCCAGACGCTCGTTGTTTGGTTCTGTAACAAACTGGCACGTGGTGCTTGTCACAAGTATATAATTTAGCGTGTCACAACACTATTTAAATAAGATATAATAGCATTTTATTCCAACTGAAGCCGTTAAGACCCCAAAATTTATTTTCTCTAGTCTTTTAATTCTCGTTTTTATTTTACTACTAGTCGTAGAAATATAAAAGAGTAAGTAACGAGCAAAGTATTTGAAATTGTTTAAGACACCGTTTATTTATGTATAATCTAGAAATAAGAGTAAAAATATAATTATATCATTACAACAACGAATGGAGTAAAAATCGAACTACATGATAATTTATAGATAGAATGGAAACAGACGTTAAAAATAAGATAGTTTAGTTTCTTACTAAAAAAAGAAACTTCATCGTTTTCGAATTAACTTGTATTTGACAAGGGCAAAGCCACATGCGAAAACTATGTTTAAAATATAATCGAAAACAATAAGAGATGTTTCTATCAAAACTGTAATTACGTTTACTGTGTTGTACGATCAAAACCTACGTATCAAAATTTTCATGTGATTTCTTTCATTTTCCCAACGACTGAACATAACGAGATTATAAATCGCACATACCTAGTTAAGGGGCTAGTTACGTCACGTATCGATAAAAAATATCGATAAACTGTAACGTACCTATAACTTTGTTTGTTTTGCGAACGATTCATTTGGTATTAGTTTAGTTTCAAATTGTTTGCAATCTGGGACGAGTGCTTGATTAAATTTCTGTTATTTATTGTTTAACATACGGCATTATTAGTTTGCGTCTGGAGAAATATTTTCTACATAAATTCGCGTCAGTTTATTAGACGAGCAGTTGCATTAAATTAAAAATATAATATGAGATAAATTACTTTGGCGAACGTGATTATTACGAACAAGCAAAATATTGAATAGTTTTTTTTTATTGTAGATTTTTTTAAGGAGCTAGAAAACACAAACTAATTAATTAATTACTTAAATTACACAAAATAATTTATACTCCTATTTCAGTGCTTGTAGGTAAATAAATATGTGTGAGGCTTTTGCCCTACATTGGAACTCTCAGGGCTTATAAAAAAAATTAAGTGTTATATTACAGATTATAAGATCTCCGTGATTGATCTTGTTATAAGGTTACCGATTGTACAACTAGTAATGTGGCAATTAATTGTTATTTTAAACTTAGTCTCTAATTATTATTGTGCATTAAATAAGTTATCTAACAACGTTGGATCGGCAAAGGCTGTGCGTGAGGTCTATCAACTAGATTCTAAATAGATAGATATTTTTAAGGTTGTGGTTTCATGATGAATGCCGGCCCTATCCAAAAAAATTAATGGAATGATCTAATTTATGAGAAAAAACCTTTGTCCAGTAGTATACTTAGCTAGCTTAGTAGTGTATTTAGCTTTAAGTCACTTTTTGTATTGTGATAACGGTGTGTAATAAAGAGCTTTATTATTATTATACAGCACATCGCAGAAATGATGATGATGATGATCAGACTTACTCACTGTTGGTTTCATGTGTCATTATACTGTACACGCTGTAATCTGACATGTCATTAATCTGACTCATAACATCGATATATCGTAATATCGATGTTATGTCGACGACTGCACAACACTATCCAATTAATAAGATAACAATGGACTACAAAGAGTCCGATTCTTTTAATTGTTTGCCGATGTGAGCACAACCCTACGAACCAATCTAGTAATTTGATCACAATGAATGTTACACTGAAGTTTTTATGAGTGTTCCATTATTCTGTTTAGAGAGTTTATAGAGTTTTTGTTTAAAATAAAAATGGAGTTGTTTTGTCATGCAAAAAAAGGTATACGATCCTTCAGCAAAATATAATGAGATTGCCTTCAGAAAGGCTTCAAATGTTTAGGTATAGGTATTTGCTTTTAAGGTTTTGTTTATTCTTGATAGACAAAATATAAACACCACTAATGACTTTAGCATTCTACCTGCATAGTTAAATTACCGTTAGACTGGACTTGGTCTCATCAATTTATTTATTTATAACTATTGTTTATGTATGTAAATGAGAAGTAGCGTGTACTTGTTTTTACACGCTTTATATTAGCTTCACTTGTATGTAACCGACTTCTTTGGGCGCTATTTTAACCAACTTTTAAAGGCCAGATTTCTTTCAAACTTTGTAGATTTATCAAGGACCTATGACAATACGCTATTTTCAAAAAAAAAAACAATAGTTTTAGAAATATAATAAAATACACTTTTTATAACCAAAAAAAAAACAGAAAATATATTTAAAAAAAAGCGTGGGGGATGCTTTTTAAGTTATTATCGAAACGATAATCACTCTACTCATATCTGTCAATAAAATATTTATAACTATTGACACCATGCACACCACGCTTTTTTTTTAAATTTATTTTCTGTTTTTTTAGTTTTGTTTCTATAAAAAGCGTGTTTTTTAGTTTTTTAAAACTATTATTTATTATTATAATATTATATTTTACAACAAATGAAATTGTAATTATATATATATATCTGTGATGGCATATACCATGCATGATTTGTGTTTTTATGGAATAAAATGCCATCACAATGACCTTATTTTATCCTGTTTTCGATTTATCGATATTTTAAGAGTTGGCACAGCACTATTCAATCAACGGTCGCTGGGTCAACTCTGCCAATTTATTAGTTCTCCGCAAACTCTTTACAAGTTTTTATTCGCAAAAAGAACATATTCTTATTTTTTTTTCGTGTCATCGTCAGAAATTTTGGAAATTCTATTTATGAATAATTTTCCCAATCATGTTTTAAGATGTATGAGAGAAGATATAAAGATATTTCTGCACAAACATCTTAAAGTTTTCAAACCAAAACAAACAGTTTTACCTCTTAATGATTTTAAATAAGTGATTTTTCCTTTTTTAGAACGTTACGGATGTGACTTAATCTTTTTCTGTTTATAAATTAAAAAACTGTTTTACGTTGAATAACTAGGCACAAGTCTTTATTCGAAAATATTTATCTCAAATAAGAGGCGTATTCCTGTTTTCCCCCCTTATCCAGAATCAGAACCCCTCTCAGGGAGTAAAACTGGAAATCTTAAATAAAAGTACGAAAATGTATGAAGAAAAATATGAATAATCGCCATAAAGTAGGCACTTGCAAAGCAAAAGAATGTTGCGTCTTTCTGTATCGCTAAAGTTTTATTAAGTGATAATGATAAGCCTTGTAACACCACATATGAAGATGATATCGAAAAGGAACATCCCCATCTTATATCTAAAATGACAATGACTTCTCTAAATTTCCATTACATTTATCGATGTTTCGCCAGCACTATTCAATCAGGCGCGGGTCAACTGGGCCAATTAATTAACCGTACTTTCCGCGACTTTATTTCGTTCCAGAGTTTTGCTACACAAGCGGAATTGTTTTACAATCTCCCGTAAATGTGCTTGTTGGAGATTTAAGGAATAAGCAGTTTTAATTCGACAGGGTTTAAATGTTTTAATTCGAATTTTTATATTGATATTTGGCTTATTTTTTTATGCTTGCGCTGTGGCTACATTGGCGTATTATCAGGATATATATATATTTATTTATTACTTGCTCGGGAAATTTTGTGTTTGTAAGGGTTTCCGGCAATTATTTTTCTCCCCGATAAAACCATTCTTCGACTTCTACATTTAAAAAAATAATTGGCCAATTTTATTAAGTTATGCGCTCACCAACACATTTTGCGATTTATTTTTGTATTACAGAATATTTATATTCATTCATTCATTCATTCGTTGCTTCACGTGGTTACTTGCAATAAAGGTGTTAACATAATAGATTCCCTGACATAAGCCTCGTTGGGGCATAACAACTTTAACTTACATTGAGACGTATCCTATACTAAGTTAATTACTTAAATAAACTATTTTAATAATTTAAAAGATTAAGGCCGTTTTAAAGCCGACCGACAAAAACCGAAAACCAGATTCTCTGTAAATTAATTAGTATTTTTTTTCTGCTAGGTAGATCCATTACTGCATCTAAAGTAACAGTTTGCAAATTAATTTTGCATAGTTTTTACTTCAAAACCAATTACCAGGAATGCATAAACCGTGAAGAGATTTTCGTGACCAGAATCTTGAATCTTTATGAATCTTCGTACCTCTGCATAGTTTTTGCTATCCTGGTACCTGATAACGATTTTGCTGGTAAAAGCTTGCTGATATAGAGAAAAAAGTCTTTGTCATAGCTAGTTATAATATAAACCCATTTTACGCCTAACTGTGATCAAATTGATATTAAATTGTACATCTGTAACTATTAGCAAGCATATATAGAAGGACCTAAGACCGGATTCGATAACTATAGACACAATAAATATTTATTTATTTTTATTTATTTAGGACAACAAACAATTACACTACAAAAGTTAGGCAACTAATATTAACTTAAGTCTATTTTATATTATAAGTGTAATCAACACCGTTGTCCGCGTATTAAATTATAATTATGATATAGGGCAAACCGTAATACTAAACCTAAGTATACTACAATCCAGCGATCACTGTTAGAGAACAGTAGAAAGTCTAAGTAAGGTATACTAATCAATACATTACTTATGAAGGGTCGTTTAGTCAATTATGAAGAGACACAATTACTTACAAAACAACAACAAAAATATTCATTGCATTGCATATCTACACAATACATTGCAAAGATTATACTCAAGTAAATGTATTAAATATTATTTCTTCTCCAGAGGTAAATATAAGAAGAGGTCAACTTGTAACCTCTTACGCCATAGTATGATGATTGTTTTCATAGTATCTAGTCTTTCTCTGGATTTTTCATTTGACAACCAGAATCTCGTGAACGTAGTTAGGTATTTAAGTAACGAACCTCATTAGTTGGTTCTTTATCTCTATGGGTGCATTTTTGGTTATCGTCTGAATTGAAAAATATGGCGACCTAAGAAATAAATAAATTTTGTTTGAATATTAAATAAGTTATTTTTGGTGGATTTATTCGTAAAAATATTTACATAAAAAATTAATCGCAAAATGTTTCTGTATGCGCATCACTCAACACCTGGTCCAATTTAGGCATTTTTTCTAATTTTTTTTAGAAGTCCAAGGATGCTTTTATCAGCGTGAAAAAATATTCTGAATTATTACCTGTGCGAAGCCGGGGCGGGCCGCTAGCAATGATAAAAAAACACATTAAACCTACGATAGAAATCGATTTTGGTCTACCGTTCCTTCCATTACATTTATCGATATTTCGCCAGCACTATTCGATCGGGCGCGGGTCAACTAGGCCAATTAATTAGGCAACTCTGCCCGAGTTTATTTCGCGGTCCCGAGTCTTGCTACACAAGCGGAATTGTTTTACAATCTCCCAAATGTTTAATTGTGCAGTTTTTGCAGTTTTTACCGGACTTTAAATCTTTTATTCGAATACTAAGCCGTGTTGGCTAAGTGGGAGGACACTCGACTTTCATTCCGAAGTGACTGGGTTCAAACCCCGCCACGCACCTCTGGATTTTTCTTCTTGGTCATTACGTGCTTTAACGGTGGAGCAAACATCGTGAGGAAACCGGCATGTTCTGAGAACTTTTAAGAGTTTGAAAGACATGTGACATTCACCAACCCGCACTTGGCCAGCGTGGTGAATTAAGGCCTAATCTCTCTCGCCAAGCGAGAAGTCCCTGTGTCCCAGCAGTGGAAACGCTAATAGGGTGAACGTTAACGTTGCGCGCGCTCTGTACTTGGATGGGTGACTGTTTTCTTTCGAATCCTTTTTTTTGCCCTTTATTTTTTTTACATAAGTTCATTTCATATTATCGTATTTATTATTCATTGTTTACGAAAGAAATATTTCAAACAATTTCATTTTCAGTTGCTAATACGAAATTTTATTTCAAAGTCCTTAAATCACTCTGTATTTGACTTACTAAAAAAACAAATTTCCAAGTACCTAGTTCAAAAGAATTAATTTGCAAAACAAGAAATTTGCATGTTCATATAAGAAACTACATTTCATGCTACATAAATGATTAGTTCTCGTAATTCTATCAAAAAACATTTAACATTTTTATTATGTTAAACCGGAAGTAGTTAGCGGCGTAGCACAGATAATTATCTCACTGCAACTTCCCGAAATATGCAGATTCGTGCGTGTTAGTCGCTCGTTGACTAGATTTGCATATTTTACTTCACACAGGTATATTAAAGTCATATAGAATGAATGACTGGTTATCATTATTAATAATTACAAAACATAAGTACTGATAACGACATGTAAATATAATAAATATTGATTCTTAGAACGAAGTTCCTTACGGCAGGCTTGGAGAAGATAGGGATTTTGCTTCGCGACCGAACTGAAAGAAATGTTATAGTTAAACCGTAAGAAGTCCGTGGAATAAAACCGTTAAATGAGACGTGCGCAGGCGCGACAGTCGTATACACAAGCGTGTAGTGTATAAAACCTTTCTCTTTCTTCTTCTTTATTTTCGTTCTCTCATCCATTCTCTCTCTCTTTTACCACTCCACCCCGCCAATGCATAGTATATACGTGGCGAATACTCACATTATAGATACATTTTTTAATTCTAAAATTCTAAAATTCTAAGTGCACCATTATGTTTGCCTCTGGAATAAAAATAATTTGAATAATTTGAATTTGAATTTGAAAATTTTACTCGTAAGTAGTACGTTATGTTACTCGTACGTTTACGATTTATTTTTTTACAATTTGTGTCGATTCTACATTAGCCGAATTAACTTCGTTTCTACCTGGTGTCCAGGTGGTGGTGTGTGTATATTAATTAAACAAAGCAAGGAGAAAGTGCTATTAATAAATGACAATTATTAACTATAAATAACACTAACCCCTAGGGAATCGAAATCGCTACGATTATATAGTACCTCTATTAATCATTACAATGATTATAATGATGAGTCTTGTCCTGATTGGTAATTTTCCTGGGAATACCGCAGGATAGCAATCGCCCGGGTTAACGGCATACCGGGGAAACCAGGGTGGATACACATTGTCGGATGCCGTGGTCTTCGCTAATAATATCTGAAATGCATTAACAGTTTTTGCTTTGAAATATTTTACCACTCGAACCAATCAATCTTCAGTAAGTTGACATTAAATGTAACAATTAGTCGGTAATTTAGATAAGTTTTAACCTATAAGTGGGGGTTTTCATTTTATAAAAAACATTTAGGTGACATTTAAATCTTATAAAAACACTAGCTTTATATAAGCCATGGTTTTGCCTGTGTTTTTTTTTCGGCGGGAACAACGTATAAACGCTAAAAAGTAGTTTATAGCCTTTCTCGATAAATGACCCATCCAACATTGAAATATTTTTTCAAATCAGACCAGTAGATTCTCCCTGAGTATGACCACTACAGGAGTTGAGCCTCCTTATGCCCTATGGGTACAGAATCCTAAAAATTTTAGCATCTTTCTTGATGTTTTCTATATTGTTTCATCTTTGTTGCGATCTTTGAATATTTCAGAAAAATGAATACTTGTAATAAGCATGTGCCTTTGGTATGTGCCTTGGGTATGTCATTCATACATACCCATTATTTCAGATTCTCTATTTTCATCTAACAACATTTCCCAAATTCAAATAAGTGTAAGACCACGGCATGTAACCATATTATTAGAGTACAATAAATAAACGTAGCTACTGTGACAGGCAGAGAGCCACGTCTAAATATCAGGCAGCAATAGATGGAGGGCTTAGACGTCCGACGTCCAATCAGGACTCAGATGGATGCGAAAATGTACTAATTTATATTATACCAGCTGACCCCAGCAAACGTTGTTTTGTAAAATGAAAAAAAGATAGTAGCCGATTCTCAGACCTACTGAATACGTATATCAAATTTGGTAAAAATCGGTAAAGCCGTTTCGAAGTAGTACGGTAACTAACATTGTAACATGGAAATTGTTTATATTAGATTAAGCTATAACGGTATTTGTAGTGTAAAATTTTAAAACTAAAAGCTAAAGTCTTTGGAGGAGTTAGAAAAATCTCCATTCAAACATATTTAGCCGACCGGTTGATTGTTGTTAACATAATTAATATAGTTTTTTTTTCGGTAAATATGTTCTAAGTGTTATTATTATGTGTTGAATCTAAGTTCAAATATGTTCCTAATAATATATGACACTAACCGACAAAAGATTCGCCGAAGCCTGTGACGTCACTCCCTTGTCCTCGGCTTAGAATCTATAAGTTATGAGTTGAAGCGATTTGACCAGTAGCTGGTACTTTCTAGTATTTAACTTCCCATTGTTAAAATGGCGTAAATCATAATAGGTTTTCTTACAAATGGGACCACGAATTATTTATGATTTAAATTACTTAGCCAATGACGAACCCCGTGACGTGTAGGCATACTACCTATAGCGTCCACCGCCCCGCGGTGGTTCGCCGCGAAATTGCAGATGTTCCCGCCAATTGTAAAAAATGGTCTCAAGGGCTTCGTAACGTTCTAACGAAGCCAGATAGAATGGCACCGTAAACTGGTTAGTAGCTCGTAACGTAACGTGCGTCACGTGACAAACCGATGAAACCCTCCCAAAAGACGTAATCACTCAAAAATCTCTATAGATAAGATAAGATAAAAAATCACTCTCATAGAAATCACATCAGAGAAATTTATGTGCGCTTAAAACACGTGCTTTAACGGTGAAGGCAAGAACATCGTGAGGAAACCGGCATGTTCTGAGAACTTTAAAAGAGTTAGAAGGACATGTGACATTCACCAACCCGCACTTGGCCAGCGTGGTGAATTAAGGCCTAATCTCTCTCGTCCAGAGAGAAGTCTGTCCCTGTCTGTTCCCAGCAGTGGGAACGTTAATAGGGTGATGATGATGAAGAAATCATTTATTCCATAAAGATACTTTCTCTTACTTCGAACCACATCAGGTCAAATTCCAGTGACTCTACTTGGCCGATATTAAAATGATAAGTATTCGGTCGGAGCTTAATATTGTGGACTTATTGGTTTTATTTCAGCGGATCTTGAAATATGGATGAGATATGTGGACATTAACGTTCGGGATTGAATCTTGCTCAGGGATTTCATAGATTTAGGCTCCATAGCTTTAAAGATGGCGGGACTTCGCTAGATTATTATATAATGGAAATATATTTAGAATTGTATTTTTTACGGAAACAAAATCGAAACGGTTTTGTTGCAAGTGACATAAAGATAAACGAGCAGTGCTCCGAGGTGTTACGCGGTATAATCCTATAATCGGAATTACATTTTCTCGCGGTAAAATAATACCTTCCTAGGCTTTACCTTCTTAAAATACGCGTACCAATATTCATTTCAATCGGTTTGTGTTTTGATTAAAAGCCGGATAGACAACGTAGAGTTATTTTCGCATTATTAATAATTTTGACTGTACCTTATAAAGTATCGTGCGGTGCTCTCCAAACTCAGATGCGAATAAATAACCCAAGAACTTGAGTCAGCCCAGCCGCATACATAATAATAACAATAATAAATAATAAATAATAATAATAACTAATCTGACGGCGTATCGTGTTCGGATGCTTCCTTTGTTTCAGGCGCTTGAACCAGCTATGGACGTTAGTGCACAAAGACTATCCGATCAGGTACGTGTCATACAACGTTCAAAGGTGTTGGATGACAATGTACTTGATCAACTCCGTAACGAAGCTCTCGATGCTCTTGTTGTCGATCCTCCACAGTGTAATCAAGCTGAAATAGCAACTAGAAGTGTTGCTGACAATTTACCACCTCTCCACCTGGTAACCCAGCTTGATGCCACTGTTGTTGGGATCGATAATAACAGCATGGAAGTAAGTAGTACCCAAAATGAGCGATTGAGGAGGGCTTTGGAAGATGCGATTCTTAGTTATAGAAATGTAGCTGATAAGCCACGTCTTCCTCGCTTCCCTACGCATAGACGATGTTTGGCCATAATAGGGGCCTTGAACCCGCTGCTAGCCCCTTACCTGTTGACTAGCAGCGACCTTACTGATACCCACTCTATTCTTTACTGTGGGGCTATCGCGGCTTGCCGTGTTGCACGAGTAAAGTTTCCGGACACTATCCGTGCACCACGCCGACCCGACGATATCCCCGCGTGGCAATTGAGGATAGAGCGGCGTATTAGTAAGTTCAGGACCCTTATTGCAAAATTAATCTGTTTTAGGCAGGGCAATCATCGTCCTAGAGTCATGCGCTTTGTGACAGAAGCTTTTGTTGGTACTGACATTCAACCACAGAACTATTTAGTTTCTGTCACAGAGCGCATAGACTACCTAAAGCAGAAAGTCTATGCTTGGGCGAGCCGAATCAGACGGTTCAAGAAGCGAGTTGACAGATATTGGCAGAATCGCAACTTTCAAAGTGACCAAAGGAAATTCTACCGAAATTGGGAGAAACCCGATCTGTGTGTGTCCGACAACCGGGTACCGGATGCCGAAACTGGAAATAATTTCTGGCGAGGCATCTGGTCAGAGCCGGTTGGACACACAGAAGGCGATTGGATGAGTGTAGTAAGTGCCGACTGTGAAAGCATCGAAACTATGGAAGCCATCTCCATCTCTCCATCAGATGTAAGTAATGCGATCCGTTCGGCCCAGAACTGGAAAAGTCCTGGACCGGATGGATTGCATAACTTTTGGCTGAAATGGTTTCGATGCTCGCACTCGGTTCTTGCTACACAATTCCAAGAGGCCGTAGAAATCGGATCTCTCCCAAATTTTATGACAACTGGTATAACTTTCCTGCTCCACAAGTCCGGTAGTGCCTCGGAACCCAAGAACTATAGACCTATAACATGCTTGCCTACCATCTACAAGCTCCTTACATCCATTCTGACCACTAAAATTAACAACCACATTGTGAGGAACAATATTTTGGCACCCGCTCAGAATGGATGTAGGGTTGGGTCTCGAGGCACTAAGGAGCTCCTCCTCATTGACATGGCAATTAGCCAAAAAGTTAAGCGTGGTAGAGGGAGCCTTTCGGCTGCTTGGATAGACTATAAGAAAGCGTATGATTCAGTGCCTCATGCATGGCTCGAGAGAGTCTTAGAGTTGTATAAAATAGATACAACTTTAAGAACATTCTTGGGCGCGTGCATGAGACAGTGGACCACCGTCCTTCGTCATCCTGGCAGCCGACAGATTCCCTCTGCTTCGCTTAACTTTATAAGGATTGAGAGGGGTATATTCCAAGGCGACAGCCTGAGTCCTTTATGGTTTTGCCTAGCCCTGAATCCGCTTAGTACACTACTGAAGAATTCAGGACTAGGCTATCAACTTAAGAGAGGTAGCGAGGTCATTTCTCACTTGTTGTATATGGATGACCTCAAACTTTTTGCACCAAACAAATCCGAGTTAATAGCCTTGTTAAATATCACACAGACATTTAGCAGCGCTATTAACATGGAATTTGGTGTTGATAAGTGTGCGGTCATACAAATACAACGAGGGAAAGTTGTGAATTCTAATAATTTACAACTTTCCGAGAGTATGTCCCTCAAAAATCTCTCTGAAGGTGAAACCTATAAATACCTTGGTATGTCAGAAGCGTTAGGTATTGTGGATGGCGATGTAAAACAGTCGGTGAAGGAGCGTTTCTTTTGCCGCCTCTCAAAAGTGCTCAACAGCCTTTTGTCAGGTGGCAATAAAGTGCGCGCTTACAACGGCTGGGTTATGCCGCTACTCACATATACTTTTGGCATACTAAGGTGGACTCAGACTGAGCTAGAAGCCCTGGACTGCAAAGTCCGTCAACTGCTTACCACCCACCGCATGCGGCATCCTCGTTCTTCGGTAATGAGATTATATATCCCACGGAAGTGTGGAGGACGAGGCTTTTTAAATGCCAAGACCCTACATAACCGTGAGGTATGCAATCTCAGGGATTATTTCCTGAAAACCGAGTGCGAGATGCATCGTGCGGTGGTAGCAGTTGACAAGGGATTTACCCCACTCTCGTTGGCTAACGAGAACTGGCGCAAACCCGCGGTGATGAGCACTCAGGACAGGAAGGCTGTATGGGAGAGCAAGGAGTTGCATGGGAGATTCTACAAGGCCTTAACAGGGTCTAATGTAGATCTCCTTAGTTCGGTAACTTGGCTGCGCTTTGGTGACCTCTTTGGGGAAACCGAGGGTTTTGTTTGTGCAATTATGGATGAGGTGGTAAAGACGAACAATTACAGAAAGTATATCATGAAAGATGGCACAATCGACATATGTCGAGCATGCCATCTTCCAGGGGAATCCCTGAGGCATATACTTTCGGGTTGTTCGCATCTTGCCAACTCTGAATACTTGCACAGGCATAACCAAGTAGCCAAGATTATCCACCAACAACTTGCTCTTCAATACAACCTCACTGGACCTGAGGTTCCGTACTACAAATACACACCGCCGCCAGTTCTCGAAAACGGCCGTGCAACGCTCTATTGGGACCGATCTATCATTACAGACAGGACTATTCTAGCGAATAAACCTGATATTGTACTGATAGATCGGTTAAAGCGGAAAGCGATACTTGTTGATGTCACTATCCCGCATGATGCCAATCTCGTGAAGGCTGAGAATGATAAGGTTAACAAATATCATGACTTGGCCCGCGAGATTGTCACCATGTGGGATGTTGAGTCAGCGATTATCGTTCCTATAGTCGTGTCCGTTAACGGCCTAATAGCGAAGAGTCTCGACCAACACCTTCAGAGGCTCTCGCTGGGAAGCTGGATCAAGGGTCAGATTCAGAAGGCAGTACTTCTGGACTCGGCACGTATTGTCAGGAAGTTCCTCTCTCTACAGCCCTAGTCACCGGTCGCTTGAGCCTAGCTTCGCGACCAGTGATTCTCCGTTTTGATATATTTTTTACAGTAGGTAGTTTTATATAATTTATTATGTAATCTAATGTAAAAAATATATTTTTGACGTGTTTAAAATGAAATAAAGAGAACAATAATAAAACTCTTTATTACACACCAAGATAAAACAAAACAAAAATGGACTCTTACTTGTTGGTTAAAATGAATGCTGTTAGGTATTATGTGTTGTGACGACTCTTTGAGTTTTATAGCGTTATTAATACAGAAAATTATTATTATGACTGTAAGAAACCCTAAATGTAAATTATTTAATTACCCAAAAAATATATAGAAGTACAAAGTCAGGCCTCAGCGCAAAGGCTGCCTTAAACAACAAACAAAGATAAAAAAAAGATTAAAGTAACTCAAAAGCATTTGACTCAATTGAAAGCAATCTGTACCGTTAAACCGAATTAACACTCAAATGAACGCAATAACTCATATCCCTTCTAACACGATTTGCTCGTAAACGTAGATTTAACGCGTCTAGTGAAAAACAGTGTTTTGAGACGGTTTAACTAGTCGCAAAGCAATATGCGAAGTAACAAATTACAACGGCTAGGACTGGTTTGAACTGGATTGAGCCGGTTACATTGGAGAACAGCTGAGTCACTTGTATTATAATTTTATTTTGCATTTATTGGTAAATATTAACCTAGCCGATTTCGGGCATGGCGACTGCATCACTGGACAGGCATTTTTAACTAGGAAACTTTTTCTCTGGGGTGTGGGTCATCTACCCCTTGGGGTGCTCTTAGAAGGCTACCTGCTATGGCTGAGTACCCGAGTTTTATTGTTAATTGGTATATGTTGGGAGTACAAAGGACATAGTCGTTCTATTACGTGAGATTTAGAATAGGACCAATTCGTGGCTAATTTTGCTAACAGCTCTCCTGGCATACAACAGACATGAATATCCCCAAAATTTTCTTTGCGGCATTCATAGCTACGTCTGTTATTTGAGTTCTATATCTAGTGGACGTCCTACGACTAAAATTTATTTATTTATTCAATTTATTAGCACGACTTACAAATCAATTACACCAATTAATATTAATAAATTAAACTAACTA
This sequence comes from Gymnoscelis rufifasciata, assembly GCA_929108375.1. Lineage (NCBI taxonomy): Eukaryota > Metazoa > Arthropoda > Insecta > Lepidoptera > Geometridae > Gymnoscelis > Gymnoscelis rufifasciata. The sequence goes on from OV815324.1 coordinate 10,497,116, forward strand.
TTTAAATAATTAATATGAAGGGACTGTAGCCGTTAACAACCCAATAGTTCTTTTTTCTCGTAATTTAATTGCGATTCCAATTTTTCCTTATTAAATAAATATATATTGTTGAGCAATCCACACAACAACATCTAGCCCCGTGGTAAGCGCTAAGCTTGTGTTAAGGGCACTAGACATCTAGTTTATCTGATGACTAGTAGGATGATAGTCTGATGACCCTTAGGAATATAAAAGACACATGTACATAATATATAGATATTTTTTATTAAACACATTTAACAGTCAGACCAAGGATAAACTTTAGTTTAGTTAAGTATTTAAGTTGTCATTCCATACTTCCTAATTTTTTATAAGGACTGTAACTTTTTAAGTGTACCAGCTGTTACGGCAGGTCCACGGCAGTCGTCATTAAAACGGGCGGATATGAGCTAGAAGGTCCCAGCGGAGCCTTCGTTTAGGAATGCGTCCATGCCGCTTACTATTCGCCTACATCTGTCTATACAGGGCTATTAGAGGGTTTTCGATAACGTCAAAGTCAAAGCTGTAAATTTATAGAAATGTAAGCGGCCCGCCCCGGCGTCGCACGGGTATAAAATTTTCCCGGAAATTATTCGAATTTTTCTCGCCGTAAAAACCATCCTATCTCTCAAGTTGGATGGAACTGCACATGGTGTGCGAATTTTATTATAATCGGTTAAGTGGTTTAGGAGTCCATTGAGGACAAACATTGTGACACTAGATTTATATAGATATATTAAGATTTTCAAGACGCTATTCGAAGGTTTTATGATATTTTCAAAACCTTCCTACTTTTATATCATTGTTATAGTTGGTACGGTGTTGGTATTTATATATATTAAGATATCATAACTATATGTATACCTATATTACCATTTGTATGTAAGGACTTGTGACATTTACCAAACCGCACTTGGCCAGCAGCGTGGTGAATAAAGGCCTAATCTCTCTCGTCAAGAGAGAAGTCCCTGTATCCCAGCAGTGGGAACGTTAATAGGGTGATGATGATGATGGTTTTCAAACATAGGAAATAACATATTTTCATAACTGTATAAAGACACTTCTTTAGACAGTTATGAAAATATTAGACAGTCCGAAACTTTGTTGCTCTAGATCTTTGCACTTTCTTATTAATATGATAAAGCTAAAAAATAGGTGTCCCCTATTTTTGGACGCACTAAACAGAATACTATTTTTTTTTATGTCGTCATCAGGCCTATTGATCCTGCTATAACGACTACGTTACTACCACTAATAGCAGTCAATATAATCAAAACGCTAAAAGTAGGTATCATTAATAAAGTAGGTTTTCATACCAACATCTGTCATCCGACACCCTAATTTATTTTACAGCACAAAACGAATTATCCGAAAATTCTTAAGAGCATTTTCATGTCAAGAAGAATTACTATTTCTCTTTTTTTCCCCCAACAATGGGGTAAAGTAACAACAAACAACACTTATTCCCTTATTCGACTCTTTTGTGGGTAGAATATACCTAATTCGGGGCATTTGACAGTTGTGAGTTGGGGAAAATAGCGCGTGGATTGGACACGGGTGCATGAGTGACGATTTATCATATTAGATGGATGGGGTAAAGATTTTTGTTAATGGAAACACTGGAGTATTGAGACAGGGTATTTATATTTGAATACTAGCGGCCCGCCCCGGCGTCGCACGGGTAAAAAAAGTTCCCGACAATTTTTCCTTATTTGCTCACCGTTTAGACCTACCCCGGACTACGACAAACATTTTAAAACCAAAATCAGCTCAATCGGCCCAGCCGTGCTCGAGTTTTAATCAGACTAAGTAACTTCAATTCATTTTTGTTTATATAGATATTCGGCGGTTTAGAAGTTTCTACGATTTTTACATATTGATTATGTAAAATTTTAACAAAATTAATAATAACAAGTGGATTCAACACAACTTACTTAAATATACAAACAAACAAACACAATATTCATTTTCCCAACAAATAATTTACATTTAGCAAATTCTGAAAACAACAATTAAAACAAAAAATATATACAAACACACAAAAAATAAAAAAATAACATCGCTCTATCCGTTCGGGAGCTATGATGTCCCAGACAGACAGACAGACACGTCAAACTTATAACACCTCTCTTTTTTGGCCGGGGGTTAATAATCATCAACACTTTCACGGAGATATTAATTCCTACGTACCAACTATAACAATGATATAAAAGTAGGAAGGTTTTGAAAATATCATAAAACCTTCGAATAGCGTCTTGAAAATCTTAATATACAGTCGTGGTCAACTAATTAGGGACATGCAAGATAGTGAAGAACAATAACCGGTTATGTACATACAAATATAAAACCCTATTGATTTCTCAGTAACTATTATTTGCATAATTTGGTCCGATTATTATGCTTTAAATGGCTGTAAATAAAAGAATAAATAAATAGAAAAAAGTATTTAATATCAAAGGTTGACCATGTATTCAATTTTAAGGTATAATTCTGTAGCTGGACATTTAATTAAGGACAGTAAACTATAATGAAAAATAGAGTTAAACAAAACTAATAATCTGCAGTATTATAATATCTTTAACAGCTCCATTTTATTACGTGTAAAATCAGTAACCAGTAGCAAAACCTTTGTTAGTAATTACCGCTTGACACCGATGTGGCATAGACATTATCAGTTTCTGGCATGTTTCGACAGGAATGTTTGCCCATGCCTCACAAAAAGCTTCATTAAGTTCATCTAAAGTTGTGGTACGATAAGTGGCTACTTTTTTCTTGATTTCGTACCAAAGGTGCTCGATTGGGTTAAGGTCCGGGCTATTTGCTGGCCAATCTAGCACCGATACTGACTGACTGGTAAGAAACGATTTGACTGAACGGGCGGTATGTTTCGGGTCGTTATCATGCTGAAACGTCCATATAATAGGGAGATGCTCCTCAGCATAGGGAAGCATCGTTTCCTCTAATATTGCCTTGTATTGATGTTGGTCTAAGTTACCCTGAACTTTCCTCACAGGTCCCACTCCAAGTCCATAAAAAAAACCCCACATTTTAATGTTTCCACCGCCATGTTTCACCTGCTTTTTTGTGAATCTTGGATTCATTTCCGCTTTTACTGGACGCCGTACGTATTGCCTTCCATCTGAAGAAATCAAATTAACCTTGGTCTCATCAGAGAATAATACATGTTGCCATTGGGCGTAGGTCCAATGTCCATATTTACGTGCAAACGCCAAACGAGCATTTATATGTTCTTTCTTCAACAACGGTACTTTGCGAGCCACTCTTCCGAACAACCCTGCTTCTACCAGACGTCGTCGAACGGTTCTCGCTGAGACACCAGCTCTTTCTTCTGTCCCAAACACTTCGTGTTTAATTAAAATAGAGCCTAGAAACGGATCTTTCTTAGCTAACCTGGTTATCATTATATCTTCTTGCGGAGTTGTTTTTCTCGATCTTTTTGTTCTGGGCACATTTAAATCTGTGTTATTGCGTCTGACATGTTGCACTGCATTGTATACCATAGTTTTTGAACAATTTAAATGTTCTGCTATCCTTCGGTATGGCCAACCATGCTCGACAACAAACTTCATGATAATTTTTCGTAGTGTTGGATCGCAACTTTTATTTTTACCCATTTTTCTTCAAAATATTTTTCAAAACTAAAAATAAATATCGGGATTGCCGCCAAAACTACCACGAAACAATAAGAGAAGAAGTAAAAAAGTATTGAGATTCAAATTTTGGAAATAGAACGCAATATCTCAGTGTCCCTAATTAAATGGCCAGCCAGCATTATTTGAACAAATAGCACTACGATAATCTATCAGCTATACTGTAAAGAGGTTTAATGTTTAAGAAGTTGTTATTGTTTGTATGATCGGGCACATAAATTACTAATTATACTTACATGTAAGAGATATGGAATATGCTTTAGACTCGTTGGAAAATAAAAAATAAATTCACAATTCGGTTTAACCAAAGAGTGTCCCTAATTAGTTGACCACGACTGTATATAAATCTAGTGTCACAATGTTTGTCCTCAATGGACTGGTAACCGATTATAATAAAATTCGCACACCATGTGCAGTTCGATCCAACTTGAGAGATAGTATGGTTTTTACGGCGAGAAAAATTCAAATAATTTCCGGGAACATTTTATACCCGTGCGACGCCGGGGCGGGCCGCTAGTGTTATCTATATATTAAAACGCCTTTGACGCCATTCAAGGTAACTTCAGATAACTTAAAACGAGCTTAGCAACAACAAATGTCTACCATTTTACAAACTCACTGAACAAAATAGCTTTCTATTGTTAGAAACTTAAATCAAATAAATTAAATTAAACACTTGATCAAGTAAAAGTAAAGCGACTAATATAATTCATTTTCTAATTGAAATCAGTGAAAAGGTGTAATTTAGATAATATAACCTCTTTTCCTTTGCCTCTAGAGCTTAAAGTTGCTTGCGTATTGTTGAACAATGATTAATATAGGTAATCAACATTAATTAAGTTTAAGGCGAATTTAGACAACACAATAACATTTTGTTTTATTTATATAACTAGTACTGCCCCGCGGCGTTACTCGCGTTATAAGGGATTTTCACGCGGTAAAAAATAACCTTTGTATTATTCTAATATGTGACCTATATATTATTACGAAGTTTCATCAAAATGAATCCAGTAGTTTTTGAGTGAAAGAGCAACAAACACATTTATAATTTATTTGCAGCTAAACACAATTTACATCAACATAAAAATTATACAACTTATAATCATAGTTAAACAAATATCTTCAGCACTTCAAAATGGACCTTACTCAGCATAAGCGGGAAGTATGCAGTACAACCCACGCTGGTCTTCCGTAAGAACCATTTCTGTGGCGAACGTGATACATAGAAAATATATTATAATCATATTATCATCATAACCATACAAATAATACAATTATCAGAAAACAACAAAATTCATAAATACCAACACAAGCTAAGAGCTTACCTCGGGGCTAGATGTTGTTGTGTGGATTGTCCGGAAATATTTATTTATTTACTAGCTGTGCCCTGCGGTGCTACCCGCGTTATAATGGATGAAGTACACTTAACCAACAACATATTTATTTGAATAAAGATTAATATTATTATGTTGATACAACTTAAACAAATTATTTCGACCAAATTAGGTAACATAAAAACGGTTTTTGTGAGTTAATCTTAAAAGATAGACATATACTATCGCGGACTGTTTTTTAGATCATTAAAAGAGCTATTATTCTTTAATACATATTTTTTGTGTATCTTGAACCGTTTTCACGGCGCACGCAACGGAAGGCTTCAAAGATGAACAATTTCTCCCGTTTTTTACACATTTACCACTATATCTTTGCTCCTATTGGTCGTAGCGTGATGTTATATAGCCTATAGCCTTCCTCGATAACTGGACTATCCAACAGAAAAAGAATTATTCAATTCGAACCAGTAGTTTCGGAGATTAGCGCGTTCAAACAAACAAACAAACAAACAAACAAACTCTTCAGCTTTATATATTAGTATAGATTTACCTATTCATTTAAATTAAATTGCATACAATAACATAATTAAATAATATAAAATTAAAATTATTTAATTTTATAATTATTTAATTTTACATTGACTTACATGCTCGCAAACTGTAGCGTTTATAATATTAGTAGTACTAATAGGGTTATAGAAAAATCAGACTACAGCAACGTCAAATTCATAGTTTAACATAATCAATAATCCTAAAAAAGAAAAAAAAAGGCGGCCCTTAAAATGATAAAAATTTGTATACCTACACAAAGATACTGATATTTTATTGAAACTGTTTGAATAAATTACTTTTCTGACTTTTTTTATGTGAATAACGAGTGAATTACATAGAATCCAAGTATTATAAGAGCACTTTAGTACCTACTAGTCCAGTATTTTACGTCAGTGATAGCACCACTCGCATTGTGTAAACAGAGCTTAAGGCGCAGTGAAGTTTAAAAGGTTTGAAGATTTTTAATGTGTTTTCGCTATTGTTTTGTTTATGACCGGAGCTAAATATTTGAAAATAAAATGGTTATAAAATAATTTATATAATTTTGAGCGGGAAATTAATTGCAAGTTTTAATCTTTACGCTCGCTTCACGAGAAATACCTGAGGGAAAAGTAATAAATAGTCCTCAACATCCAAGAACGGTTTAAGTCATTTTAGTGTTGGACGTCCACTGCTGGACATAGGCCATCTTTTAAGATTCTAGAATTGGCCTGCATCTTTTACCAAGTCTATGTAATACTGCGTTTACCGAAGGTTTCAACCGAGAACCGGGACCGGAAGTTCTTTTCATCCAATATACCTCTGTGCAAAGACTTAGCCTATGTGTTATATAATATTCTGATATTTCAAAGTCAAAGTCAAAGTCAAAACCTTTATTTCCTTAGAGGCACATAGCCTACATGGACAGGTCAACTTAAAATTAATAAAACTAAACTGCTTAAACAAAAAATATCAAGGAAATAACATTGTCTTGACAGTTCGCTTCAATGTTTTATACTGAGTTGAGAAGCGAATAGAACAACACAGCTTTATCAGTTATTACAATTTTTTAGTTATTACAATTTTGGAGTTCTTATTTCTAGGTAACTATTATAAGTTTAACATTTACAATAAAAAAATGCTGGTCATTATAAGGTAGCTATTATAACATGAGCATATCAGTCCTGGTCAACCAGAATTATTAGAGCCTGTTACTGTGGAACTAAGCAACATCTATCCAAGCTGCATCATTTAAGCTATATTACTGTGAAGCTTCATCAAAATCGATCCAGTAGTTTGTGCTTGGAAGAGCAACAAACATACTTACTATTGCGTTAATAAAATTAGTAGGATAATAGGATAGGACTTAAATAATCCTATAGGTATTTGTAAACATTAAGTTCGTATAAAAGTTATAATTCAACTGAACTTGGATAGAAAATTGACGAAGGCATGGAATAGAAACATTACCCTGCATCAGGCGAAGGTCGCGATTAATGATGCGTGTTACCTGAGCAAACTTCGTTTATTTTTATTTTTAACCCCCGACCAAAAAAGAGGGCTGTTATAAGTTTGACGTGACTGTCTGTCTGACAGACATACAGTCTGTAGCACCATAGCTCCCGAACGGATGGAGCGATTTCAATTTCACTCTGCTTCACTGGCGCGGTGGGCGAGGGTCCGCTTGCGGCGCAAGAGGTAGCGGGTTCGATTCCCGCCGAGGGTGAGAGTGTTTGTATGTTCTGCAAGCACGATCTCCTTGGTCTGGGTGTTTGATATGTATAATAAAAAATATCTATATATGTATGACTATTATATTAAGTATATCAGATATCTAGTACCCGTAACACAAGCTTAGAGCTTACCACGGGGCTAGATGTTGTTGTGTGAAATGTCTGGAAATATTTATTTTATTTATTTTTATTTATTTATTTAGTTTTTTTTGTATGATAGGTAAGTCTGGCGCGAGTGTTCTTAGACATGTTTCATGATAATCGTTTGTACCGTTTAAAAGTTATAGCGGTGAGAGTGTGAAGGAAAACCGAAAATCACATCGCGTGCAAATTACAAAATATTATGGTACTTTTAAGGAAATTAAGGCATTGGAATCGGAGGTTTTTTCTTTAATTTTAAATTTAGATTTATATTGGAATGCGCTTTGAACGTAAGTTACAGGGTAAGTTTTTAGACATCGGTTGTGTAAAATCATTTTGTTCCTTCGTGTCAAGAGATTAGATAAATTTAGATTTCGATTCCCGCCGAGGGTGAAAATGTTTGTATGTTCTGCAAGCACTTTCTCCTTGGTCTGGGTGTTTAATATGAATACTAAAAAACATCTAAACATGTATCTATATGTATGTATGTCTATTATATTAAGTATATCAGATGTCTAGTAACCGTAACACAAGCTTAGAGCTTACTACGGGGCTAGATGATGTTGTGTGAATTGTCTGGAAATATTTTTTTTATTTATTTATTTATCATCATTATTGGCGGGTAATTCGACCGGCTACCCGCCACGACCGGCCTACGCTGTAGCTTCGTACCCTCGCTATTTACATTTTATGTTTTTTTGACGTAAATAAACCTTTTTCTATTCTATTCTATTCTATGTTCGACAGGCAAGAACAGCAATGCCAGACCTCAACTCAAGGCAATCTAAACGCCTATTGAACCTTAAAAGAACGGACCTTCGAGTTCTGATAGGAACTATCACAGGACACATAACCCTCAACAAACACCTCTATAACATGGGATCCACGGACAGTTCACTCTGCAGAGGATGCCTCAACAAAGACGAAACAACTGCCCACGTCACCCTGGAATGCGAGGGAGTAACAGCACAGCGACGTGAAATCCTTAAGAACACAAGGTCACTCCGAGAAGCCTGTGAGACAGGAAACTTCTGCGCTTGTGGTCGGAGTTGGGCTGGTTACACTAGCGCCCTGCTCCACGAACAATGGTCCACCTTGAGTCTAAGTGCGGAAACTAACTAACTTACATATGTTCCTACTGCTGGGACACGGACTTTTCTCTTGACGAGGAAGATAAGCCGTAATACACCAACTTGTAATTTGTCAGCGTTGAATTACTATTGAAACTAATAATAACAAATATAACATTAAAAATTAAAGTAGTAAACAAAACAATATAACAGTGAAGTGAAACTGACTGTATCTTTCTCGCTAGGGTACACTAGGTGGTCCCAGCCTTTCACTACAGAGCGTGACGGAACAGACACACTCAAAGTCCACCAACTGAGCTTGGATAGACAAATAGACGCAGGCATGTAATAGAACCATTACCATGTATCAGGTGAAGGTCACCAGTTGTTGATACCGTATAAACCTCACAGATACTGCCACACAACTAACTGTTGTGTTTTCTGATAACCATAATCTGAGTATCTTCAAGATAAGGTATCTTTTAGAACTACAAAGTTCTAAGAGATACCCCAAGATATCCACCCTTGTTCACACTACTATTTAGTATGTTTAATTAATGTGATAATAAAACGTTACCAAAATTAGATATTTTTTTCTCCGCGAACAGCTATTTATCATTTAATAATTTTTGACAGACTATTCTAACAGAATAATCCCATAAACATTTAATAAAAATAAAATTATTTTATAATGTTTCATTAATAATCTATATATTATGTACTAGAAGTTATCCACGGTGTTGCGCACCTGCGTTACAGTGTTTCCCGCGGTAAATAACATTTATCATACCTATGTCATTTTTCAGGCACTAGAGAATCTGTGTATCAAAGATAAGATAAAATAAGACAATCATTTATTTGCTCAAAACATAGGTAACATTTTGGTCTCATATAAAAAATAAAATAAGTTCGGGTATGTTTTTGCCTGAAAGTAGGCGTACAAATATTAAAAAAACATGCAAGAAATTAAATAAATAAACATAACAAGTCAATTGAAAATTAAAACGGAAGTTAAATATAAATAAATTAATGGAATTACAATATAATTAATTAGTATAATAAACTTTATCTGTCAGTAATTGTTGCACTCGTTTTTTTTAAATATACAGACTATCAACTTCTTTTATATTTTTTGGTAGCTTATTGTATAACTTTGGCCCCATACAAAATATACTTTTTGCAAATATTGCTGATTTGTGATTTGGCAAAACAACTTTATTTACTCTCTTGCTTTTGAGATAACCAAATTCTTTTATGTGTTGTCTAATGAATACGACCGATTTTTTAAACTGGCAAGTTTTTGCATGAATGAGGAATAGAAAGACAGAGTAACTTTCGCATTAGTAGTAGATACTTAATGGGTTTTGCTTTTAACATTATACATGTAAGATTTAATAGGTTGTAGTATTCTATCTTGGTATTGTGTTTTTGTATGTACAAAAACACGTTACTAAAACAACAATTCGTGTAGCACTGTACAAACGAGTACAATTCGTCAAATAAATCGCTAACAATTGTGAAGGAACAAGGGATATAGGCGCCCTCTTTGGACGGATAGAGTATCTTCTCTATGGCAGTATCTATAAGATATTGGATTGAGGTCACCCTTGAGTCTATGGTAACAAATATGGCTGTGCCCCGAGGGATCAGTGTTTGTTCTGCAAATGTTTTTTCTTTGCCTGGATGTTTCATACAAAAATATAGATGTAAGTATATTAAGGGCTTATTTCACTTTGGAGGTTTTTTCTGTTCACTCCCGTAAGTGTTAACCCTCTGAATCCTTACACGTGACCTCCGGGTGGTGCTAGGAACAGTCTCTGGTGGGAGGCTTCGGCCGCGGCTTGTCACCCCCCTCCGGGCTGGGCCAGTGCGTGAAACGATTTTTTCCGTGTTTCGTAATGTGGCCCGGAGAAGCTTCCCTTCTAGGTCTTCATGCCCCATCTTAGACTACATCGTCACTTTACATCAGGTGAGATTGTGAAGGCTTATCTAGCATAAAAATATATATAATACTAGCGGCCCGCCCCGGCGTCGCACGGGTAAAAAAAAATCCCGGAAATTATTCGAATTTTTCTCGCCGTAAAAACCATCCTATCTCTCAAGTTGGATCGAATTGCACACGGTGTGTGAATTTTATTATAATCGGTTAAGTGGTTTAGGAATCCATTGAGGACAAACATTGTGACACGAGATTTATATATATTAAGATATATTTATGTACCTATACATACTACAAATACATCGTTTCGTTAAGCAGTTTTACATCTACTAGAGCTAATATCTGACAGATTCCTTACTAGGCTATTGTATCGAGGAAACTTTTTACGACTTAAATATAGGAAAATAAGGGTTATGCTCTCTTAATATCTAATAATACATATCAATGGTAGGTTATGTCAAGAGCCATCTCGCTTTGTACGTGACTGGACGAAATAGCTCTATACATTAACCACTGTCTAAATTTACTCGGATATTGTGAAACAGGCCCTTAATGTATTAAAGGTCCTCTTTCACCATCTCCTATTTAAGTCCCAAGTTTCTAAGTAGTGGTTATTTATAGAGTTGTTTTGCTAAATTACACCATAGTCTGAGTAAGAGAGCATGCTCTTTAAGTACAGGTTAGCTACTTGGGACTTTACTTGGACATGATAAAAGTGGCCTCAAGTATACCAAATGTCTAGCAGTTACCCGTAACACAAATTTAGCCTTTCACCTCTTAGCGTGACGCGTCAGCCTCAGTTTTTACTCCAATAAAATTCCGATTTAACAAGAACCTGAATATTTCGTAAAGTATCTCTGTACTTATAAAACTTAGTAGTTAATCACCTTATCCATAAATCTACATAATTATCTCATCACCGGCAAAACGTAAAAATAATTAAGATTAGAAATTTTAATACCAAAATATTCATAAACATGTAAAAAGTACTTTAATTAATTAAGTCCTCCACATAAGGTACCCCATAAAACAATGTGGCCCTTGAAATTAAACCTCTCCGATGTGACAGGGGTTGTAAATGGGGTGAGTATACCCACGGTCAAAATTACCTGAATTTTTAATTTTAGGTTAATTTTCAACCAATACTTTATATGTTTCATCAAAATTATTTTACAACACATAAAGAATAATATAGAGAATTGTTATTTGTTATACAAGAGTGCAAAGTTGGTTTGTAGACGTGAGTTCAATTTTGATGACCGAGCAAGCGAAGCAATACGAAATTGAAACAAGCGCAGAAAGTGATTTTAAAATTAGAATGTTGAGTATAGAAAGGGAGTCAAAAGAGAACAATTAAAAATCTTTGGACTCGAGTGCAACACGTAGTTTTTCATCCCACCTCAGCGAGGAATCTAGAAACTTACTTTATCTGTGGCTGAAACTAAAAAGGAACAGAAGGAAGCTTCGAGTCTGAGGTTTTCCATAAATTAATAAATCATTTATGTTAAATACATAAATGATTTATGTAAAATCTGTCATCAAGAAATAAATAGGTTTAATGTTGTTTTGGAATCTATTAGTGCAAACTGTGTGATCAATTCAAAGTAACTTTATCCTTTAGAGGCTAAAATCGGTTTTTGCGCTCAGATATTAAATCCACATTCCCAGATGGGGGGAATTAATAAAACTATTACATACACTTTAAAAAAAAAAAACCTATTTGACGAATAAGACTACTTTATACCGTGGAAAAACAGTTAACCACGAGCAACGCCGTGCTGTGTAAATCTAGTCGTGGTTTATCCAGTAAATTTTAATTATGTTGATAACCACTATAGTTTCAATAATTTATAAAAAAATTAATTATATTTCTAATAGTTAAAACTAATTGCAATACAATAACCGCTCCCCTGGCGGCAATAATTCCCTAAAGCCATAAATATAATTTCCCCACTCATAGCCGACTAGTATTTATACGAGCTCATTAATAAACAACTAGCTGCGTGCTAGTCACACCTCTAACCTACATTCACAACGATGACATCCTTTTAAAATCACCCTTTTAACCCAGCACTTGCTGTTATAATGGTATTCGGACATTTTATTGTTCTCTAGTTCACTTTACTGCTAACACTCAGGTTTAGTTATTCACGAGGAAACTAAGAATAAAAATAAAGCGTTTTACGGCTAAAGGAATTAGACTATGACACGGGATACCGACTAGTAGAAACGTGGTGCTTCACTATTGGTCCCATAAACAGGCTCAGAGTCGCTCAAAGAGCTATGGAGAGGGCTATGCTCGGGGTTTCTCTACGGGATCGAATCAGAAATGAGGAGATTCGTAGAAGAACGCGGGTCACCGACATAGCCAAACGGATTAGTTCTTTGAAGTGGCAGTGGGCAGGCCACATAGCACGAAGAACAGGTCGTCGAAGGTCGTTGGGGCCGAAAGGTTCTGGAATGGGGACCACCGATCGGCAAGCGCAGCGTAGGACGTCCACCAACTAGATGGACGGACGATCTGGTGAAGGCTGCGGGCTCACGGTGGATGCAGGCCGCTGCCAGCCGAAACTACTGGAGATCTTTGAGGGAGGCCTATGTCCAGCAGTGGACGTCTTACGGCTGAGATGATGACCGACTAGTGTGTGGGTCGGTGTGTTGTGTATATGTGTCACTGCCTCTGTTTACTACTTACAGTTCCGTTCAGTTTCTTCAGACTTGCGCTTGAAGCGACAATTTGCCAGTGTCCAGTTAAAAAAAATATTAAGTGAAAAAGATGTTTGACCCTCAATTGAACGCCATTTTGCCCAAATTCTACACTTCATCATCATCACCCTATTAACGTTCCCACTGCTGGGACACAGGGACTTCTCTCTTGACGAGAGAGATTAGGCCTTAATTCACCACGCTGGCCAAGTGCGGGTTGGTGAATGTCACATGTCCTTCAAACTCTTTTAAAGTTCTCAGAACATGCCGGTTTCCTCACGATGTTTGCCTTCACCGTTAAAGCACGTGTTTAAAGCGCACATAAATTTATCAAGAAAAAAAATACAGAGGTGCGTGGCGGGGTTTGAACCCACGACCTTCGGAATGAAAGTCGAGTGTCCTCCCACTTTAGCCAACACGGCTAATTACACTTCCCAAATTCTATGCTTATTACGAATTCGTAGACGGTTCTGCATTGACACTTAAAACTATAGAACTACTAGCGGCCTACTAACGACTGAACGAGTGAATGAACGAACTACAGTAAAATAACAGTAACCAAACCATACGTTTTTGCGAACAAAAACAGCAGAAACCCGCCGATGTAAAAACATTGGATAAATAAGTGATTTCTCCCTTGACCGCCGACGTAGATAAATTACTGCGAATAATGAAGCGATGGTTATTTCCTAAATAAATGGACGTTTGCGTCCGTTTTTGGATTTCGTGGCCACGAGGAAGTTAGAGAATAGAAAGAGCTAAGGCAGGTTTGGTGTTTAACGCCCAATTTGTATTTGTATATTGTATATTAATTAATATATAACTCGTGGTACTCATATAACTCGTACAATTCGTACGGCAACAGAAAAATATTTTCCGGATCTAAACAACTACATCTAGCTTATATCATCATAGCTATCTTACAACAAGATTCCCAAAGAATTGCAACAGTTTTCAATTACTAAATTTAAGAAAATTGTAAAAAACAATCTTTGTAAAAAAGCTTATTATAATATATCAGATTACCTTGAGGACAAAACTGCTTGGGACGGAATCTGCTCCAACACAAAATCAAAAACAAGACTAACAAACAAATAATGATTGTAAAGTTTCAATACAAAAATGAGCTAGAGTTTCTAATCGCTTCTTTGCTCTAGTGTAAAAAAGCGAAGCGACCAGATACCATAAATTTATTTCCTACTTATCTTTGAGCACCTATGTTATTATTTATTGTTTTATTGTAATTTATTTTGACGTGTCTAAGTTTTGTAAAACCAAACTATGGAAATAAATGTTTTTGTATCTTGTATCTAGCTCCCTGGTAAGCTCTAAGCTTGTGTTACGGGTAATAGACATCCGATATACTTAATATTTAGACAAACATTATATAGATATTTTTATTATACAAATTAAACACCCAGACCAAGGAGAAAGTGCTTGCAGAACATACAAACACTTGATCCCATCGGCGGGAACCGAACCCGCTACCTCTTGCGCCGCAAGCGGACTTACGCCCACCGCGCCACTGAGACAGTCACACAAATATCACTATCATTAGATATATACTATCGATCACGGTTCATTAAATCATATCTTCTAATAAATCAAATTTCCATGTCACAATGTTAGTTACGGTACTCCTCAGAAACGGCTTAACCGATTATTATGAAATTTAATATGCGTATTTAGTAGGTCTGAGAATCGGCTACTATCTATTATTAATTATATATTTATTTATTATGTGTTTTTAGTATTTGCTGTCATAGCGGCAACAGAAACCATCATCCCTCAATATTTCGGTATTCGGCTATCTATCACGGACAGACGACAAAGACTCAATAAAATGGTCCCATTTTACCCTTTCAAGATACAAGTTAAATTTTACAAAACATAGAAACGAAAAAAAAAATTGAAGTACTTAAAGACTTTAAAATATAGGGTACGGAACCCTAAACATCGTCACCCTATTAACGTTCCCACTGCTGGGACACAGGGACTTCTCGCTTGGCGGGAGATATAAGGCCTTAATTCACCACGCTGGCCAACTGCGGGTTAGAGAATGTCACATGTCCTTCAAACTCTTTAAAGGTTCTCACAACATGCCGGTTTCCTCACGCTGTTTGTCTTCACCGTTAAAGCACGTGTTTTAAAGCGCACATACATTTTGCACGAAGAAAAATCCAAAGGTGCGTGGCGGGGTTTGAACCCACAACTTACGGAATGCTCCCACTTAGCCAACACGGCTATTTTACCCCCTAAGCACAAACATTAAATAGAACTTCAAGAAGGAGAAATCCTTTTTTCAAGTTTTTCAAGATTATAGAACTAGTCCTAGACGCAAGAGCTAGAACAACATTTAAACACTGAATCCTTTACGAGAAACTAACACACTTACACATGAGCGAACTAAAGTAGTGTACTTTTTTCAACCGGCAACACTTGGGTGAAAAAAGTTTACTAAAAGTCTACTTAATGCACCTGAGTGAATAACCCCAAGTGTAGTATGTATACCGCCCGAACCTTTCACAGTGCCACAAAAGCAGTCAAAAAAACATTTATTCCATTCCAATTTATAAATCAAATCACAAAATGTTCAAATGGAACATGTCAAAGTCGCGGTTCACAAAAATACTTTTGTAATTCACGACAGAAGCGAACCCATTCAAAAAATCCGCTGGAATTGTATCAATTCAGGAATTATTTTGTTAAGGTGCGCGCACATTGAAACTGGATATTATATACCTAATGATGATGATATAAGTGAAATTATGCATCTAAAGATTAAGAGGCAACCGTAATCTTAGCACGCAGCGTTTAAAAAATATTAGACTATCATAATCATTTTAAGATTCTTTTCTTTCTGAAGAGTTGTATGTTGAGCAAACACTTTCTCCTTGGTCTGGGTGTTAAATATGTTTACTAAAAAATATCTATAATATATGTATGTATATTGTATTAAGTATATCAGATGTCTCGTACCCATAACACAAGCTTAGAGCTTACCACGGGGTTAGGTGTTGTTGTGTGGATTGTCCGGTAATACGTAGTTTTATTTAAAAATAATAACATATTGTTATCTTTTAAAACAAAAGTGATAAAGATAAAATAATGATAAAGATCTTTTTTTTTATGCTCTATAAACCTTCATTTGACCACAATCTCACCTGATGTAAAGTGACGATGTGGTCTAAGATGGGACATGAAGACCTAGAAGGTACGGAAGGAACGAAACACGAAAAAATCGCTTCACGCACTGGCCCAGCCCGGAGGGTGGTGACAAGCCGCGGCCGAAGCCTACCACCAGCAACACATATGCATGTTGCAGAAACATGTGTAAATGTATGGTTTACAGTCAAATATGTGTGTCTGTATCAACATGTTTTACCAATTTCGGTGTACAGATGGTGTACTGTGGGTTATTCTTTTTAAAAATATTTATTTTTTTGATTTGAGCTGAAATCTTAATTCTTTTGGATTACAATAAAGCTCACGTGGCTAACTTTAAGAAAAGCTATTTAAATCATAAACCATTTATTCGCAGAGAATATAATTATGTACAAATGAGTTCTTAAAATTATGAGGTATCAATACTAACTGCCTCATCCAGGCATGCGAAAAATCAGAATTTTATTCATCCTACTAATATAAAAATGTGAATGTAAGTTTGTCTGTTACGCTTTCACGCGAAAACTACTGAGCCGATTTAAATGAAATTTGGTACACAGAATCTCTAGAGCCTGAGAAAGGACATAGGCATACTTTAAACCGCGGGAAAGTGACATTCGGCATAATTAATTATAACGCGGGTGACACCGCGGGACACTACTAGTAATATATAATTTTGTACATAATTATGTCACTAGTTATTTGCCAATTACTGAAAAAAAGGGTTACTTTTAACAATTTAAGTTACACATCCAACAGAAAAAATCTTCTGAAGATAACATTGTGTTATTAGAATAGAATAGAAATAGTTTATATCTGTAACAAACTGTTACAGTATTATTCACATAATAAAATGAACTTAACCTAGTTTTAACTCAAATTGGACACCAACTCAGCTGAAACCTGCATTACACAATACTACACAAATATATATTTCTTTATCTTTATTGTTAGCGCTCCTTAGTGAGTCAGTTCAGAGGCGGAGTCCTGCAGACAACATTTTGTTCACGTCCCCCAGGCGACTGAGATACGAATCCGAGAGATAACGCACTTTCTCATTTTAATTTCTGAACGAACCCTAATTCGATGGTAGGGGCGGGTCAGAAGACAGTTTGTCAGAGTTCTGTGAGTAAAATTAGAATTTATGTAACACAAGCATGGAGCATACCGAAAGACTAAAGTTTAATAGACCAGAAGTTTTTTTATGTATTTATAAATTAGGTATACTCAAATAACATACCGAATATAATAACATAAAGGTAAGTTTGCATTTTGCATTGTAATAAGTAGTTAAAGCTTGGTAATACATATTCAAAAAATATTTCAATTCTCATACCAGATTTGTAAAAGGTTTATAAAATGTTCGTTATACACCGTTTTCATTCATGAAACTAAATTAGTGCTTAGTCTGTTTAATATCAGATTAATAAAAGCTTTCCGACCGTGTTGATCTCAATAGTCGCAAAATAAGGCATAAATAGGATTATTGTGTGTTTAAGCCAATTCAGTTATATTAGTTGTAAGGTATTTATTTATATGCCTCAGTTAGGTATTATCTATACTAATATTATAAAGCTGAAGAGTTTGTTTGTTTGTTTGTTTGTTTGAACGCGCTAATCTCCGAAACTACTGGTTCGAATTGAATAATTCTTTTTGTGTTGGATAGTCCAGTTATCGAGGAAGGCTATAGGCTATATAACATCACGCTACGACCAATAGGAGCAAAGATATAGTGGTAAATGTGTAAAAAACGGGAGAAATTATTTCATCTTTGACGCCTTCCGTTGCGTGCGCCGTGAAAACGGTTCAAGATACACAAAAAATATGTATTAAAGAATAATAGCTCTTTTAATGATCTAAAAAACAGTCCGCGATAGTATATGTCTATCTTTTAAGATTAACTCACAAAAACCGTTTTTATGGTACCTAATTTGGTCGAAATAATTTGTTTAAGTTGTTTCAACATAATAATATTAATCTTTATTCAAATAAATATGTTGTTGGTTAAGAGTACTTCATCCATTATAACGCGGGTAGCACCGCAGGGCACAGCTAGTACCGAATATAATAACATAAAGGTAAGTTTGCATTGTAATAATTAGTTAAAGCTTGATAATACATATTCAAAAAATATTTCAATTCTCATACCAGATTTGTAAAAGGTTTATAAAATGTTCGATAAACACCGTTTTCATTCATGAAACTAAATTAGTGCTTAGTCTGTTTAATATCAGATTAATAAAAGCTTTCCGACCGTGTTGATCTCAATAATAGTCGCAAAATAAGGCATAAATAGGATTATTGTGTGTTTAAGCCAATTCAGTTATATTAGTTGTAAGGTATTTATTTATATGCCTCAGTTAGGTATTATATTATGTATACGTAGTTTATAACTAGCAAAGGAGGTAAAGCCCTAAAGACTACGTTAATTACAAGTTTTTAATAAATTATTAATTCATTGATCAATGGATAGCTTTTATATATTGATTCAATACTAACAACCCATCTCACTAGATGCTACTCGCTGACGCTACAGAGTGTACTATATTTTGACAGGTTAGAAGATGTAGGTACAACCAACCTTTTCGGGTCATTTGTCGCCAAAAGGGTCTCAAAACAAATACCTACGTGAAAGGTTAACTTATTAAAAACTTCGCTTGCTGGCCCTTTTGGCTTGTTTTTCAAAGTCAATGTCAAAATTGTGTAGGAAGTTTTTCATTTGTTTTAGATCATTCTCGTCAAACTCAAAGTCAAATTCAAAGCGTTTGTTTCCTTAGAAGCACAGTTGACCTGTTTATGTATGCATAAGCGTCTAAGGAAATAAACGTTTTCACTTTGACTTTAGTGGTTTTCTGTTGCTATATATATATAAAGTAAAACTTTTTTCGTAATAAATAAATATCAAAACACAATATTTTTTCTTTTTTTTTTTCTTTTATGAAACGATGAAACGAACTTTCCTATTAAGTCGTCTAAAAATAACGAATTCGGATTTAAAGGTTTCGTCACATAATACAATTACTTAGAATTACCTATTGTTCCTAACACATTCTTTGTTACATTTCCTTTGTACGAACAAATTTTAATGCGTTCTCTGAATACAAAAGTAAAGGGAATGAGTAATGACTGAATGAATGAACGAAAAGGAATGACTAATGCCTGAGTGAATGGAAATAAATGCGATCCCCAATTCATGTTATTTTGCGAGCGGGAAATGAATGGATGTGGAGTTATTGATCGGGAATAGATATTATTACTCGACGGAGGAAAACGGAGAAGTATCATTATGAACACCGATTATAGTGAATGTGTTATGATGTAGCCATAACAACGTACCGCAAGAAATAGCGGAATATACTATTTTTAACCCCCGACCAAAAAAGAGTGGTGTTATAAGTTTGACGTGTTTGTCTGTCTGTCTGTCTGGGACATCATAGCTCCCGAACGGATTTAATTTAGTTTTTAGTTTTTTGTATGAAAGGTGAGTTTGGCGCGAGTGTTCTTAGACTTGTTTCATAAAAATCGGTTGTGCCGTATATAAGTTATGGGGGTAAGAGTGGGGAAGGAAACTGAAAATAAGGAAATATACTTGAGTGGGGTATCATATGAAAGCGCATCGCGTGCACATTACAAATTATGGTGTTTTACTTTTAAGGAAATTAAGGCATTTAAATCGGGGGTTTCTCTTAAATTTAGATTTAATTGATTATACGATTATACCGACGTCTTCTTTCATACATATGTCTTTTACCCAACTGCGCAACGCAAAGAAGTGGTAATGTGTTACCAGTCTATGTACATATGTATGTATGAATGTTCCTTTGTCCCACTGTACAGACCAAACGCCGTACGGGACCATTTCTATGATTCATACGTCAATCGATTCTATCATACTACTGGACGCCATTTTGTTAAAATTAAAAGTCAGCAAACTATGTCAGGTATCGTTGAATAACTTTTTAACCCTCGACCAAAAAAGAGGGGTGTTATAAGTTGGACGTGTCTGTATGTCTGTCTGTTTCATCAAAGCTCCCGAACGGATGGAGCGATTTCAATTTAGCTTTTTTTGTATGAAAGGTGAGTTTGGCCCGGGTGTTCTTAGACATGTTTCATGAAAATCGGTTAAGCCGTTTAAAAGTTATGAGGCGTAGTGGGGAAAGATAAATATACTAGTGTGGGGTATCAAATGAAAGCGCATCGCGTCCACATTACATAATATTATGTTGTTTTACATTTAAGGAAATGAAGGCATTGAAATCGGGGGTTTTTCTTAAATTTAAATTTAGATTTATTAAATATTATTAATAGTTTACGTTCAACATTTTTCGGTCTGACTGACCGCTTAGAATATATATGTCGATTTAAAGTTGCGTTACAAATATTTCTTTATTTATACTTTGTGCAAAAAACAATGTACAGAGGAGGACTTAATGCTAGAAGCATTCTCTACAAGTCATCCTGGGCGTGCAAGAAAATAAATTAGGCACTATCAATATAAAACTTATTTAAATATTTATTTATAATATTCTCATTTAAAAGACAATAAAACCCCCAAAATAGTTACATAAGACGCGTTCGGTTTATATATTTTTTCTTAATATCAGCTGTTTTTCATCTTGTATTCTTGTAAGGTACTCAATTCTATACTATTATTATATATTATTCATTATATTTATTGGGGCTTTATAGTTTGTCACCTCTATGAAAAGGCACATATTTATTTGTAAATATATACTCACTAGTAGCACTTTTAGTTTTTATTTAATTAAATAATGACAGTAACGGTTGGACTATATTAATAATTTGTTTTCAACATCTAAATTATAGTTTAAATTATATTTTTTCATATTTTATCATATAGTTGTTCCTTAAGTAAATAAAAGAAATAAACCAGCTACTCTAAAATAAAACTATCTTGTTTGCAAAGATCGCAAACTGCTTGCAAATACTTGTTGAACAATAATGTTATTGCTTCACAAACAAACAAACAACTGATCGGTACACACTGGCACACAAAATAATCAGAATCTGGAATTGTTTACTTAAAAACCAATATTCGTCTAAAGGGTACAGCCTACTTGTACAAAACTGGCTAAACAAATAATCAATACCTGAAATTGCAAACTTTTATACCAATAAGCACAAGTTTAGAGCTTACCACGGGGCTAGGATATTGTTTTGTAGATTGTCCGGAAATATTTATTTATTTCTAAAGGGCAGAGTTCACTAGTACAACAGCTATCACCCAACTATACTATATTTCATCATAAATTATGTAATTACTGACTGATCTGATCTGTTGTGTTAACTTAACAAATACCGCTTATTGATGATAAGAACAGTCTCTGGCGGTAGGCTTCGGCCGCGGCTTGTCACCACCCTCCGGGCTGGGCCAGTGCGTGAAGCAAATTTTTCGTGTTTTAGTAATGTGGTCCGGAGAAGCCCTCTACCTATTAGGTCTTCATGCCCCATCTTAGACCATATCGTCACTTTACATCAGGTGAGATTGTGGTCAAATGAAATAAAAGCTTATCTAACATAAAAATAAAAAAAATACCAAAGAAAAGACGCATGGATGTGTGAGTGAGTGTTGAGATGACGGATGAAAGAGGGAAATGTTTGGGACAAGAGCAGAAAGATGTTATAGATAACTAGAAGCTCAGATAAAATATAACAGTAGCATAATCTACTATTTGCCAACATAAATCGTCACAGAACTGAAATTCAAACTCAAAACTCTGTCTTCTCCTACACAAAGCTATATATCACAACAGTTGATATTGATTCTGCCATAGAACTGGCGGTTAGCCAACTATTACCCACGAAAAATATGTTTTCAAAATAATTATTTACCGATCAAACTTTTAACTTTGTCAACTGAAGTTATTAAACGTTCTGTTCCGTTAGTTTTGGATTAAGGAAACTGTTGTAACAGATTTTCCTCCGGTATACAATAAAGAGTTTTCAAAACATCCAACGATAGTTACGCTTGTGTCTTTGCAGTTTGATGGAAAGTTTTCGCAATTTTACAACAGAAGATAACATTTAATATTTGTAGATCTCAGTAGGCAGTGCAGTCGAAGCTTGTATAAAGGAACTATTTTCTGAAACATTACTGTTGGTAGCTTTAAAATTGGCTAAATGTCCAATGGCTTAACATTACTGTAGACCACTTATTTAAAACTTTACATAATGTATTATATTTGGAATTTATAAGTATTTGCAATTTGACATATTTATTCATTGATATTCTAAAGTAGTGCCGAAAAGCTTACCAGAGCGAGGTGCGTTACTCAAACCCACGTCTTCCATTATACGCATGGACGTTCTGACCAACTAAACTAACCTGTGTAACTATGTAACCTAGTTTTATATAAGGAATATTTTAGTAACTGTTCATTAGGTACGCTAGTATTATGTTACTGCGGAAACTTTATTGGTTGTGTAATTTTATGCAAAAGATATTTTAATCTTAATATATATAAATCACGTGTCACAATGTTTGTCCTCAATGGACTCCTAAACCACTTACCGGTTATAATAAAATTCGCACACCATGTGCAGTTCGATCCAACTTGAGAGATAGGGTGGTTGTTTTCGCGGCGAGAAAAATTCGAATAATTTCCGGGAAAATTTTATACCCGTGCGACGTAGGGGCAGGCCGCTAGTTTAATTATATAAACTTAGTAAGTTAATTAGGTATCATAATTCTTTGTTTAAAAGGGGAAGATGAAGCATAACTTGAAGTGGAACGCACACCTGTCAACGAGTAACCTGTTGACAGGTGACGTTGACAGCTTCCCTCTCTTGATCTCTGGCCAGGACACGAGCACACTGGCGCTCCTTAAATTAATTAGATATTAATTATATACTATGAAGAACCTATAAAATAAAACACCAGAAGACAACAAAACATTGTTAAATTGAAAATATTACAATGTTTAGACTAAGCTTTTTGAAGTGAAACTTCTATAGAATCGTTGTGATTTGAAACCGGATGCAACGGAAGTGGAAATAAGATTGGCTTCAATCTTAAACGCTAACAATGTTAAGCAACTTTGGGCGACGCCAGTACTTGGATGGGTGACCGCCCTAACAAAATCTTTTTGCATAGTATTTTTTTTTTTTTTTTTCCTATTCTTTTGTCGATTTACTGAAGTTTCACATCTATCGTGTGTAAATTGCACACACACCTTTGTTTGTTTCCCAAATAAAACAAAATACCTACGAGACCAAACAAACGGGACGCTCCCACCTGTAAAAGCTCAATACCTGGTCGTTTAAGTCTCTTAAGACAATTCAATTACAACGCACTGTATTGATTCATTAATAATTAACCACTTACTCCAATTCTAAGCCGTTCTATTAGAATATTATATTAACTAATATTAGTATATGCAGACCGCATTTAGTATTAATAGGAGTAATTTGAAATATATTGCCAATTTAGGAAATAGGTTTACGATTTATTGTAGAATGCTCGCTAGTTAGTTTACGAGGTCTGAGTAAGTATTAAAATTTATAGGGCTTGTAGTAAAATTTATAAGGTTCAGTAAAATTATGATTATAAAGTAGGTACTTGCGTGTTTTAATAAGGTGTAAATGTTGTTGGTTTTTATGGCTTGAAATAAACCAATTAGCAAATGAATTTTACATTCATCAGTAAGTCTCGATATAGCTTCGAATATAATCCTCCGTACACATACACACAAAAGTAACAAGAAGGTTTCCGCATATACTCTATAAATCGACACGGGTATCATCACTGGCCGCATTATCACCTTTTTTTCATAATGGCGGATGAGTAGGTAGTTATGCCAAAATGTTAGAACCCCAAAATAATAGGTGTCGTACTTTTTAAGGGCCATGAATCTTGAAACAATACCTTGAGATACGAAATTTCTACTTTATATTTTATCGTTCACGGTACATACGAATATATCTGACAACTTATACTTGTAGGTAAACCTATAAACAGGCAAATAGAACCAGAGTTCGTTTCAAAGCAAAACTTAAAACAGAAATAGCTAGTATAAAGACTAAAATGCTTTCCCCTCAGTAAAACTCCCAATTGCCAAAATGTGAGCAAATTTCACTAAAAACTTATCCAGCTTTCCCAGTGAAACTGAGGACGGTGGAATTTTATCACTGAATGCTAAAACGGTAACAAATATATAAGCTTCGGAAAGTCTTATAAAATTTGCTTGAACTGAATTCTCATAAAAATTTCCTGCCGTAGTTATTACCTACGCTAGTGCGGAGAGTGGAACTGCGATGTCGTGTGAATGTACCATCATCAACACCCTACTAACGTTCCCACAGCTGGGACACAGGGACTTCGCTCTTGACGAGACAGATTTAATTCACCAGCACGCTGGCTAAGTGCGTTTGTTAAATGTCACATGTCTTTCAAACTCTTCAAAGTTCTCAAAACATGCCGGTTTCCTCGATGTTTGCCTTCATTTACATACATATTTTCATATTCACATACATTTATTGTAAAGAAAATCCAGAGATGCGTGGCGGGGTTTGAACCCACGACTTACGGAATTAAAGTCGAGTGTCCTTAGCCAACACGGCGTTTACGGCTTTTTTCTAAATATGTATGTCTATTATATTGAGTATATCAGATGTCTAGTACCCGTAACACAAGCTTAGAGCTTACCACGGGGCTAGATGTTGTTGCATGGATTGTCCGCAAATATTTGTGTATTAATGTTAGTAAGAATTTTAACTGTCTTCGAAGCATAGTTTTGAGAACCTCAGATGGAAAGTCTAGCCTCCTCTTCTTCTTTTATTTGATGGCGTCCGTGACTGGCTATATGGCCTAGCCTCCTCATCTATAGATATAATTATAAGACCATTTTTATTAAATAACTTTGAAAATGACATAACATAGAACAGTTTTAATTTTCACAGCTGTCATTGATAATTAGCCGTACGCACACAAGATGAAGAATTTTATGAGTTTAAAGCAATTTTACACTGAAATTACTTTCAGGCACTTTGGCGCTACACAAAACGCGTCTTCTTCTTCTTTCTATTTGATGGCGTCCTCTATATCGCGTATCTAATACCTATTTCGAATGACAGAAAAATGGTTTCTCTCAAATGTCTAGCTTAGAATAAAATGACGTCTAGCCTTTTATGGTAGACTATATAACTTACGCAAATATCAATGTCAATTTGCTACACTTATAATTCATACAAAATACTCAGAACAACAAATAAAAAGTTTACGGGCATATAGCCAATCACGGACGCCATAAAAATAAAAGAAGAAGAACAAATAAAAATCTTTATGAGGGATAATTTATGTTGTTAAAAAGACAATGGTGGCAATTTCAGAACGTAAATTAACTTAAATTGTCGTTAATGATAAAAATAACAATTTGTAGTGTCATTGTAGTCACAGGATTATGCATACTTTGAAACGCTACTCATAAACTAATACATAATTATATCATAAAAAATCGGATTTTGGTCCACTTTTTTTTACAAAATTTCTTATCTATTTAAGATAAAACAAATCAGTATTACAAGAGTTAGTAACAAGTCAACTCAGTTTATTTATTATAAAAACAAATCAACGAGTCACGATTACAGGTCTCGAAAACCTCTCATGTATTTCTGGTTGCCTTAAAAATACACTATGTAAAATTATTTTACAAACTTTTAATCTCTATACAAAATCAAAAAAAAATAATTTGATTATTAATAACAAGAACACTTCATAATCCTTGTAGCATGTCTTGTTTAGTTAGATTTTTGTCTCTCAAAATGCACAATCGAATATTAAACATGAAATGGGTACCATACCATGATTTGACGGTTTTTAGGTTAAGCAGTGGTCATGACGCTTGCAACAGCGCCGAAATAACGGAAAATTTAAAACCGTTAAAATATATGTCATATGTTACCAGTTTCAAGTTTTTATTGTTACTGCGAAAACTTTAAAAAGTTGCATAATAGAATGTCAAGATTTTTGCACCTCTAGTGTACCTACTCCAATTAAGCAACCCTCTTTTGCTAGCTCGGTTAAGCGCAAGATGTTTGAACCCGTTAACTTTATACCTACCTTATTCCAACCGGAGAAACCACAAACCCCAAGCTGGAAACTTTCTCGACATTTCAGGCAGAAGTAATCTTCCTATTTATTTAAGTAGCTTCCTCGAAAATACGCACGTTTTGTAACGTACAAGCAAAATTAAAACTGTTGGCTTAAAGAAACTTCTCATCATTATGTTATGTACAGACAACGGCAAAAGTAAGTGATAAAAATCAACGTTTCAAATCTTCCAGTGTGAAGTGTATTATGTAACAAGTTTTACCAGAGTGTCAATTTTAAATGAAGTTACAATCGCTCAAATGATAAAACAAATTAAAAATTTAGGAAAAACCCGCGATTTCAATTTCTTAATTTCCTTAAAAGTAGTAATTTGCACGCGATGCGATTTCATTTGATACCGCACTCGAGTATATTTGCAGATTTTCGGTTTTCCTTCCCCACTCTAACCCCTATTACTTTTAAACGGCTCAACCAATATACGTGAAACATGTCTAAGAACAGCCGTGCCAAACTCACCTTTCATACAAAAAAAACTAAATTGAAATCGCTCCATCCGTCCGGGAGCTACGATGTCCCAGACACTAAACGGGTTCGATTCCCGCCGAGGGGACAAGTGTTTGTATGTTCTGAAATCACTTTCTTCTTGGTATGGGTATTTAATATGTATAGGTACTAAAAATATTTATAAATGTATGTCTGTTATATTAAGTATATCAGATGTCTAGTACCCGTAACACAAGCTAAGAGCTTACCACGGGCCTAGATGTTATTGTGTGGATTGTCTGGCAATATTTTTTATTTTTATATTTTTATTTACAAAAGCCTTCATCATCATCATCCTATTAATGTTCCCACCACTGGGACACACGTATTTCCCTCATGACGTGAGCGATTAGGTCTTAATTCAGCACGCTGGCCAAGTGCGGGTTGGTGAATGTCACATGTCCTTCAAACTGTTTAAAGTTCGTGTTTTTTAAAGAGCACATACATTTTTCATGAAAAAAATCCAGAGGTGCGTTTGAACCCACGACCTTCGGAATGAAAGTCGAATGTGCTCCCACTAAGCCAACACGGACACGCAAAAAGTACTACAATAAGCACAAAAGTCTTACAGAACTCCAAAAGAGCAAAATTCTTACAAATATCTTTTAAACAATCTGATCGAAAAGAATATGGCAGTAACGACGGAGAGACAGAAAACTTCGAATGTTTTTTCAGCGGATTCTCAAGCCCCAGGGATATTACGGGAATTGAATGAATTGAATGAATTTAATATCAGCACATCTCTGGATAATATTAACTTGAATGTAGTATTAAGTGTTTTGAGTCGAGAGTTCGATTCTGTTATGTGAAAGCAGTTGATTTATTGAAGTTCTGTGCTTTTAGGGTACCATTTTGCGCTTTGGGCACGGAACGATATTACAAAATGCTCAGTTCGCAAAATCAATTCAATTTAATATCTTGAATGGACTATGCGCTTGAAGCGTCAGTTTGTCAGTGTCGAGTTAAATTATTTTTTTTTCTATTTATTAATTATGGCACCGCCAACAGCACATATAACAAAAAAAAAATTGTAGACATTTTTTAATACTTATTTATATAATATGGAATATGTGCCTAAAATAGGCGAGCACAACACTGAAATAAATATGAATAATAAAGTGAATAAGATGTTTCTCAGTTGAACGCCATTTTTCTTCGCAAAATAAGTTAGTTATGACAGTAAAAAGTGTCAATGGTTAGTTATGTCTAGTACTATCTCGCTTTATCTGATGTTTTTTTTTATGTGTTATATTATAATCCTTCATTTGATCATAATCTCACCTGATGTAAAGTGACGATGTGGTCTAAGATGGAGCATGAAGACCTAGAAGGTAGATGGCTTCTCCGGGCCACATTACGAAACACGAAAAAATCGCTTCACGCACTGGCCCAGCCCGGAGGGAGGTGACAAGCCGCGGCCGAAGCCTCCCACCAGAGACTGTTCTTAGCACCACCCGGAGGTCACGTGTAAGGATTCAGAGGGTTACCACTTACGGACGTGAACAGATAAAACCACTTGTAACAGAGCGATATATTTTTTAGCGATATATTTTAAACTTTGTCTAATTTTACTCGGAGGTGGTCAAATAAGCCTTAAGACTCCGTTGTCTGTCTGTTACAAGGCTGTATCTTAACCGTGATAGATGGAATGTTGAAATGTTGAGGGATTATGGCTATCTCCGTGGCGCGGCGGGCGAATTTCCGCTTGCGGCGTAACAGGTAGCGGGTTCGATTCCCGCCTCCTTTAAGGGGTTAAGTGTTTGAATGTTCTGCAAGCACTTTCTTCTTGGTCTGGGTGTTGAATATGTATAATAAAAATATCTATATATGTATATCTATTATATTAAGTACATATATTAGATGTCAAGTACCCGTAACACAAGCTTAGAGCTTAACACGGGGCTAGATATTGTGTGGATTGTCCGGAAATATTTATTTTTTTATTACTAGCGGCCCGCCCCGGCTTCGCACGGGTTATTATTAATTTTTTTTCCCGGCAATTATTCGATTTTTTCTCGCCTTTTAAACCTTCCCTAGACCTCCACGAACATTTTAAAACTAAGATATGATAAATCCGTTCAGCCGTTCTCGAGTTTTAGTGAGAGTTACTAACGAACTGCAATTCATTTTTATATATTTATAGATTTTTATTGTTATATGTTGCTACTGTACTAACAAATACTTATAATACATTAAATAAATATCATAGGAGGCTTCCATACAATAACAAAGCACATACATTAGCACTATTACTAGTGCTTAGGTTATTTTTACTTTTTTTTTTATTAGCCTATGTTGTCCCATTGCTGGGCAAAGGCCCAAACTTTCCCAAATGTTAACTTACTTTTTTTAACTAAACTCATTTTGCGGCTTTGTGTGCTTTTTGGTGTGGGTAAAATATCTTAAACTCGCGTCAAATGATCAGATGGTTGTAATTTTTTTAATTTAAATAGAATAGAATAGAAAATCTTTATTTGTTTCTCCAACATATAACAAACATACATAATTTTAGTTAAAAATAAACATAAAACACTACAGAAACAAAATGGTTGCCACTCAGCATGTGCTGAAGTTGCTCAGGGAGTAGCGACAGCGCTGATTTTCAGTGGTACCTTATTGACGGCGTGAGTCTGACTGACACTACATACACTTATGTCAGAGTATATTGCACATTTAAAAATAAAAATAACACACAATTTATGAATATTTTTCATTTATCACCGCAGCGCAACCTGTATTTTTTGTGTATAATACAAGCTGTGAATAACACGGAACCCTCAGAATAAGAATCTATCTCAAACTTATCGGATTATTTTTTTACTTCTCCTTTACAGCATTGTTTTTAGGTATTTGAGATTCCAAAGAAGGTTGGTTTTGTTTTTGTTTGTATACGGTTAGTGTGCTTATTTTGGATTCTGTCAAAGCAAATCTTATAAAGATAGGCGTTTGTTTAGATAACATTTGAAATTTAAACGATATACAAGCAACTTAAATCGCCTAAATAAGGATTATTGAAGACTTGTGACCCATCCCGTTTTTTTTGCAGATACTAATAAATCTCAACTCATTTTATAAATAAAAATAATTTATTTTCTTGAACACAATGTAGGTATGCCGTGTTGGCTAAGTGGGAGGACACTCGACTTTCATACAGAAGATCGTGGTTTCAAACCCCGCCACGCACCTCTGGAATTTTCTTCTTGAGACCTTTATGTGCGCTTTAAAACACGTTCTTTTACGGTGAAGGCTAACATCGTGAGGAAACCGGCATGTTCTGAGAACTTTAAAGAGTTTGAAGGACATGTGAAATTCACCTCCCGCACTTGGCCAGCGTGGAGAATTAAGGCCTAATCTCTCTCGCCTAGAGAGACGTCCCTGTGTCCCAGCAGTGGGAACGTTATTAAGGTGATGATGATGAATGTAGGTTACACAGATGCTAACAAAATATGGTATATTCTACTAAAAATAGCATGCAATTATTTTACAAAGTACTATTATTAATTAAAAGCAAGTTTGTTTATGTTATACTAATTATATGGTGAAGAGTGCGGAAAAAAGCAGTATAAGCATTCATCTCGATAAAACACAATATTGAAGTGGGATTCACAATAAATTACTCTCCAAATTTGTATGCAAATATAAAATTTCAACGCACATGTTTGTGAGGATGTAAGTGTGTTGTTGATGAAACGAACACTCTTTCACGATAAACTTCTCGATGGATTTTGATGAAACTTCTAATAAAAAACACTTTATTAGTAATTAATAATACGGGAAAGTACCGCTTTTTGCAAGAATGTAAAATTATTCCGAGAAAAGGCCGATTTCAGTTAAATTTAGCAAGACATAGTTGTTTTCCCAGTAATTGACTTTTCATCGGGGTAAAATGTATAGGTACTTACGCGGACAAAACCCCGGGCGGGCCACTTGTATATAGCAATAATAGAAGATATTTTTATTAAATTATAATAATGCAAACTTCTTGTTCACAAAAACAGTTTGAAACCTCTTGTTATTCCGTCACTTTAAACTTTCAACGATATAAAGTGAAATTTCTCTTTTTCCAAGTCGATTGCGAAGTTTCAGCAGATTTAAAACCTTTATGAAAAGTAAACGGAATGCACTTAGGGGCTGAGGTAGTCTTTAAAAGGATCAAGTTTCCTCTTCAACTTGCAACGACTTTTTAAGATAGATTATAGAAAAATGTATTTAAAAATATTCCTTATAATAATCTTATTTCGTTTAACTTTTTAAATTATCAAGGTATATTGACTTAAAACGGGTAGGTAACATACCATGGTTTAAATAAACCCTTTAAAACTATTAAGATTTATAACGGGATATTAACATGATTTATTTTCTTTCGAGTTTCCCGATGTTTCGGCACAGTTACATGCGCCATGATCACGGTTGAACTCCGAGATTAAATAATAAAAAAATTGAGAATAGAAACACATTTATTTTGGACACAATAGCACAGTACAAAAAAATACTGTAACAAACGCACACATACATAAAAAGTTTTGCAGATAATAAGGATACAACACAAATCAAAACATGACATTTAAAGCACTAGACAATACAACATACATATAAACAAACACAATAAGATAAAGGATGTGCAAATTATCTAAATTGTATTGATAACCATGATAGTTTCAAAAGTTAAACCCATTAAAACGTATGTTTCCCGTTTTAAGTCATAATATTCATATTTAGTTCGTTTTAATTAACTGATTAAATAGATTTATGATGGTCGTTCCGTGTACCTATATTTTAGTCTGACAATAGTTTTTTGCTACATGGAACATAGGAACGAGTACCTATTGAACTATTGGGGTTGCTAAAATTTTAGTTAGAGTCCCTTGGCAATCTTCACTCTGACTTTTATTATACCTAAATATAATTCACATCCCTTTATGGCCCCAAAATGTGTATCCATCAGAAAAAATGTGCTTATAAATTTGAGGGCAAAATTAACTATATCTTTCGTTATTGTTTATTTGTTGTTGGGTGGAGCTCTCTTCCCAAAGGTCTTCTTGGCGCTCTACGAGCTTAACAAGATAAAGACTTTTGAAGATTATCGTCTTGAAAGACTTGACGAATCCCGCCATATTCACAAAAGTAAATAAATAAATAAATATTTCCGGACAATCCACACAACAACATCTAGCCCCGTGGTAAGCTCTTAGCTTGTGTTACGGGCACTAGACATCTGATATACTTAATCGTCGGCTTATTGCAAGAAGTCATTAACCGACAAATCCAAAAGTGTGGCAAAATCAGTTTTAAACTTTTTATGACTTTAAGAGCCCATATCATCAAAACTACGGCAGTTATCAATATAATTTAAACGCCAATATATAGTGATATTTAATTATTATATAAACAGCTGAAATCAGTCTAAATTAAATCATGGCAATTTTTTTAAAAGCTAAAAATGCAAAGATAATGATTTCTTGCGATAAAAAGTTTTGACTAAACTGGAGTTAAGTATTTCTGCAACAAAGTTATTAGTGGCCTCTTTCAAGTAATAAAAGACAAAATAATCTTAAAATAACGTTTTTTTATTACTAAAAACTTAAGGAATTACCTTGTTTGTTCATAAAAACTTAATAAAATAACTAAAATGGCCACAGAAATCAATCAATCAGGAAATATTGATATTTCGGTAACTGTCACCTCATCGCTTCCTTTTTACCCATCAACTTCAGACCACAGGTAGGTTCGCTAGGTTTAGGAGCCTTGGGTGGTTGTTCAACTTTTTTGCAACACGTAAACAACATAAATCTTCGATTGCTTTATCGTTAATATTCGTATTAATAAAAATAGAAATACCTACTTAACTATTTAATGTAGAATTTGAAACCAAGATAGATTAGCTCATTTCTCAAATTGTAACGAATTAAACAAGTTGGTATTGAAACTTTAAATAGGTACCTAACTGGGTAGAAACCTAGGTATGTACATTATTTTATGTAATAATCATCTATTAATGAGAAACCAATATTCAATGTAATTATTACTACCAGTTTTGAATTGCATCTCATAGCTCTAAAATCATAAGTGTCTAAGTTTTGTAAAACCAAACTATGGAAATAAATGATTTTGTATCTTGTATCTCATAAAACTCGCCGGCAACTTATAAGTAAACAAGCATTACATGTTGGCTTAAATGTATGTGTGCGAAAGTCATTACATGCATTTTCCTGTATAATTTTACAATAACAAAAATCACTAATAAAACAATACATCATTCAGGCGATTTCAGTCTTGTATTAAGTTGTTTGCCATGTTTCGGCAAAAGTAATTAATGTGTATATAATGAATTCTATAAAAACGTTACTCGTTTTGATAGAAATCATTAAAAACCGTTAGTATTTTTTTTTCCCAAATAGTATGATACGTCAAAACTAGTTAAGTGCAAATAATGAATTCAAGCAAAACTTAATCCACGGTTTGTAAACGTAAAAGCATTTTTAAAATGTTGATATGTCACGTAAATGAATTATGTATGAAAATAAAAATGACAATTGTGTTTTGTTTTCTTTTGGTAAAATATATTAATGTAAGTTAATGAATTTTATGAAACCAGATTGACCAAAAATGCAGTTATTGACTTTATTACCAAGCCATAACTTCTAAGTTTGAAGAGCTACAAATTAGTGAGTTTTACCAAAATGTAGAGCTCATCGAGACGAGCTCATTGGTGTATCTAACGCAGTTAGTGACTTCTTGCGACTAATGACTTCTTGCAGTAAGCCGACGTAATATAATATACATATATACATAGATATTTTTTATTATACATATTAAACACCCAGACCAAGGAGAAAGTGCTTGCAGAACATACAAACACTTGACCCCTCGGCGGGAATCGACCCGCTACCTCTTGCGCCGCAAGCGGACTCTCGCCCACCGCGCCACTGCGGCAGTCAAGTAGACCATAGCCCTCCCATACCTACACTTACAACTCCGCTGGTCAGCTCTACTGCCAAGCATGCCGCAGAGTGTTCAAATCAAAGATTGGTCTCACCATTCACATAAGAGCCCATAGCAGAAAGTGAAGCAAAGGTCGCCGTCATCGAAATCGATGTGGAGGACTGTATGTGGAGGTTTTGTCTGTTCACGTCCGTAAGTGGTAACCCTCTGAATCCTTACACGTGACCTCCGGGTGGTGCTAAGAACAGTCTCTGGTGGGAGGCTTCGGCCGCGGCTAGTCACCACCCTCCGGGCTGGGCCAGTGCGTGAAGCGATTATTTCGTGTTTCGTAATGTGGCCCGGAGAAGCCATCTACCTTCTAGGTCTTCATGCTCCATTTTAGACCACATCGTCACTTAACATCAGGTAAGATTGTGGTCAAATGAAGGCTTATCAGCATAAAAAATATATAAAAAATATAAAAATGAGACAGTCAGTTATGTATTTAAAACAGTCCATGGTGTTTTGATTTCATTAAAGATATTGCCCGTATCAGAGTTTTAATAAATCCTACTTGAAACCTGAGGCTTTTCCCGCGTAGTTATATATTTTCCTGTGGTAAGAACTAGCATTTCTAACAGTAGTCGCTGTCTCGTCAAGAGAGAAGTCCCTGTGTCCCAGCAGTGGGACCGTAAATAGGAGTGCATAAGATGATAGAGGCGAATGTCTATACATTGCGAATGTTCTAGTTGAAGTGTTTCCAACTAAACTTCGGATACGAGTAAAGAAAAGTAGACCAAAAAGCCTTATTTCTATAATAAGATATCTTGTTCCAAAACTCTGCGAATATTCACAAGTTTTTATGGTGGTTTCTTAAAGCGAATTTGTCTGGTAAGGGTTGATTCACATATATAAAAAATACTAAGGCCCCTATGTCGTATTCGCTCAATAGGTATAGCGTTCAATAATGTTTTTTTTTTAATCATTTATTTATTTATACAAGGTTTTGTGAACATGTCACCCTTATATACTAATTCTTAATTAAAGTACAAAAAAAAATAATTAATGTATTTTGTTACTTTTTTTTGACGTCCAACCGATGACCAAACAGACAGAAGAAGAATACACAATATAGTTTCAAAATAGTGGTTTCGGGTCTGGATGGCATCTATGTATTATATGTATGTATTAAAAAAAATTATCGATGTAGTACCTATATCAGCCACCAAACACCCATAGCTTTGCTTTGCTTTTGCTTAGGCGATGCTGTGTGATAAATCCGGAAATATTTATTTATTTTATTTATTAATAGTTTTGTCAGTCTTGTTTCCCCAACCTAATGTTTTTGGGCGCCGCGCCGCCTTAGCTGAACGCCGTTGCTAACGCCTTGGGTACGTTTAGGCGGCGCGCCTTGGTCAAGACGCCATCTGCACTCAACATTAAAAATCCATTCAAAGAGAAGCACTATGTCACATTGCAACAGACGGGAAGCACCTTTGACGCGCACAATAGGCACTATTACCATCATATCCCGAGAACTTGATCTATTTTATTGTACCCTGAACGAATTTACTAGGATAACCATGAATAACCTTTGCTATAATAGAAATAAATAGATACATGTAGATAAACGCTCTATTGTATTAGGTAAAGCCTGTGAAAACAGTTTTAATTTTTAAATAAATAAATAAATGTTTTCGCTGTCTGTGTGCAACAACCCTTCGACGCATAAAGTTTGGGGCTCACTAAAATATTCAGTTGGCAAGAAATGCCTGCTTCTTGACACTTTTTCTAATGTACCGTTCCTTATTGTGCCAAGCCACTTGCTGCGTTTTCGGCCGTATTTTATGATTTAAACTGTTTTGCAAGCCAAGCTATTTTTTAATATTTCAAGATTAAGGTTGGTTCGTTTGGTCGAATATCATGGGATTTATCCAATGGACGTGAGTCTAGGATAATGCCAAGATTTTTAAAGTGCTGTTGCTAAAAAGTATGATAACTTGATAACGAACTTAAAACATTCAAAAAGAATTTTGATATTGCTGAATAATATATTTGTACTGACAGGTAGTTATAGAATTACAATTAAAATAATAAAATATAGATTAATCGCCAAAAAAGTACCAAATAGCATGAAAATAGCTGGAGTTGATTCCTTGATTGTTTTGTGGCATACTGACAATAACCTATTCAGATTAAGATAATTCAGGTATGTATAGTATAAGTTACTTCTAAATACAGAATAAACATCATAATTGTCATTTCAGCAGACAAGTAACATCGTCGCCATGCTTGGTACTTTAAATTCTATGGCCAAATAGCTTAAATGAATTTTTCATTTAATCCATTATTCAAATCTCAAGCCATCGATAAAATATCTATAAAGTGACGAACTGACGCGGTACCAACCTAGTTCATTTTATGCGACCAATAATTCTCAACCACCAAAGACACTACTAGCAAATTCTGTCACATGAGTTTAGTCTTAGCAATATTTCTCAGTAGATGACCCGTGCGGACGTAATGTTTGGGCGGGCAATTACTGGCCCCGCTAAATCTTATAGGCTTAGGAGAGCCGTGGATATAGCGCTGGCCACCCTTAACCAAGGAGCATAGATAACCAAAATATTTTATTCGTCTACTAGCGTATGCCTTTTCAATTTAATCGAATTAAATCGTCGTTTTTTCGAAGTAGCTTTTGTCTATTACTGGGACAACAGCAATGTCCGTGTTAAATTTGTGTGTCAATGTGTCAGACGTTCATTCAAAGTCAAAGTCAAAACGCTTATTTCCTTAGAAGCACATGGCCTACATGGACAGGTCAACTTAAAATTAAAAATACTAAATTGTTTAAATAAAATATATTAGGGAAATAACATTGTCTTGACAGTTCGCTTCAATCTTTATACTGAGTTGAGAAGCGAATAGAACAACACACCTTTATCACTTATTACAATTTTGTAGTTATTACAATTTTGGAGTTCTAATTAATGGTAACTATTATAAGTTTAACATTTACAATAATAAAAGCTTGTCATGTAATAAGGTTTTGCAGTCGCTTCCCGTTTTGCTGACGCGTAGGTTGGCCGAAGTCTTAGGTGTATAATTGTGCTCGTAGGAAGTCGAGCCGCAATCTACTCGTATGTATATTCTTAATAAAATCCATAAACTAAACCGTATTCCCGTCAATTTTCAAAAACTCCGCTATAAAAAGACAAACGTAGATAAAATATACAATTCCATCAACTAAAAGGTTTTGCATCGCATTAGGCCGGTTACTACATCGTGGGCCAGGTCCAAAATTAGGCCTTAATCCCACGAGGTTAACACACGTTGGATCAAAAGGTACTGTCGGCGAGATAGTTCGCGTGTTAACGTGATTAGATTATACCTAGGAGCGAGTGAGAAGGAAGCGAGCCTGTTACTGAGAATTTAATGCCGGACAAAATGTAAAATCTTTTTGTTATAATCTTCTTAGATTTTGTTTACATTACGGAGATGAAAATTAGCTACTTTTCGTTAAAAAGACTTACCATTTTATCAAAAAATCGATCCACACAGCAACATCTAGCCCCGTGGTAAGCTCTAAGCTTGTGTAACAGGCACTAGACATCTGATATACCTCATATAATAGCCATTCATACATAGACATTTTGAATATATACATATTAAACACCCAGACCAAGGAGAAAGTGCTTGCAGAACATACAAACACTGTTTGTGTGGGAATCAAACCCGCTACCCCTTATACTCTGCTTAAAAATAATAGTTTTAAAAGTTAAATACATATACAAATCAAACTTAACCAAAATAATCTACTCGTAGGCTAAACACATTGACTTTTACTTTTTAAGATCCGACATATATTAATTATTATGTATTCTTGAAAATAAATCATTTCATTGCCCTTTCTCCTTGATCTGGGTGCTTAATATGTGTAATAAAAAAATTATAACATGTATGTCCATTTCATTAAGTATCTAAGAGCTTACCACGGGGCTAGATGTTGTTGGGCGGATTGTCCGGAAATATTTATTAATATCATTTCATTTCAAAATTCAACACAAATCTAACCCTAATCTTGCACACCCCACAACCCTTTCTCGCAATTCAACACGTATACTTTTATCATCATCCGATCTCAAAATAGATTAACGGGTAGCATACATTTCCCGAAGCGACAGTACTGCTCCCAGAACGCCCGTAAAAGAAAAATGTGTAAACGTTAGTTCGAATGGGTCATAAATGTAGAACCTCTCTTGTTTCGTTGATTTAACGTGTGTACGGGGTCTTACGTTAAATGAAAATATAGTAGGGAAACTGAATCTGAAAAACTTCATATTTTAAACGTGAAATCTGAATTTTTCGTTGTAAGTCTTCATGCCCCATCTTAGACCACATCGTCACTTACCATCAAGTGGGATTGTAATCAAGTATAGGCTTATATAGCATAAGAAAAAGATGTGGGACACCAGGTAGGACCAAAATTCCTTCGGCTAATGTAGAATCGACACAATTTGTATGAAAAAATCGTGCTCAATTTTATGTAGGTTTTCTTGATTTTTCTCTTAAATTTTGCTGAATAGTTTTGTTTTGTGTGTCACACACACATACATACACACACACACAGTTGACCCAAAACAGCAAGAAAGATAACCTAGAAAACCTTACATTGATTTTAATATGTACACACAATATTAACCAATATAAATTATTTTATATTAATAAATAAACTTAAAAGTAAGAAGGAGAATGAGAAAGGTAAACGACTTGTGTAAACGACTGTCGCCCTGCGCACGTCTCATTTAACGGTTTTAGTCCACGGACTTTTTCTTACGGTTTTAAGCTGGGTCCACATTTGTATCATTTCGGTGTATCGTATCTCCGTCGCGTGGCCTCGGCGTGTATCATGATCGCTAGTTTGGACGCAAGATGATACACGTTAATGATACATGCCGTATCCGATACGCGTATCACAATCGGTGGTATGGACGTATTTTGATACTGTATCATGATACTGTATCGTGATACGATACGTGATACACCCCGAACCATCCTGTGTCGGTTTTTCCGCGATCATCAAAGGGGATACGCGTTGCATCAACGCGAAACGCGTATCTGGAAAAGATACAAAGATCGGAAGAAAAAATTAAGTGTCCATATTTGTAAAGTTAAAGTCGAGACGCTGACATGATACAGTATCTCATAAGTATGGACGCGTTTTTACAAGATATGCCTTAACGATACGACATGGATAAAATGAGCGTCCATATTTATGATACAGATACTCGATACGATACGCCTGATCGTGATACACCGAAATGATACAAAAGTGGTCCCAGCTAGGGAATTCGTTCCAAAAAATGTTGTATTGAATACGAAGGGTATGACGGGACCCTGTTTCTGACTTCGTCGCCTTTGCGCCTGTCTCCAGGCTGCATCTAACGAACCGTGATAGATAGAGAGTTCACATTTAGAGGGATGATTCATTTCAATTGCCGCTATAATTAAATAAATAACCCATAATTAAATATAGAGTTTGTAAGTTTGATTGTTTGGTTGAACGCGCTTATCTTAAAGAACCACTGCGCCAAACTGAAAGAATTTTAGAGTTAGATACCTTTTTATCTAGAAAGGATTTTCCTACGATGTTTGCCTTCACCGTTAAAGCACGTCTTTAAAGCACACATAAATGTCTCAAGATGAAAAATCCAGAGGTGCCAGGGTTTGAACCCACGACCTTCGATACGAGGGTCGAGTGTCCTCCCACTTAGCCAACACGGCTTATTTATATTTAATTTATTTGATGTAAAGGCTTTTTACCGTGGGAAATACGTCGTTCCCCGGGAAAAGCCACAAAACAACAAAAAGCTAGTTCGGTATAATTACTTATTTTAAACTTTAATACCATCTAGCGAGTAATTCGTAATTATAAAACTTGCACTAATTAATATAATTTCTGTGTTGTATAAAAAGCTAAGAAACCCCTCAGGATTACACAGAGCAAAACCTACAATTATTCTAATTACTAACACTACACTACATTGAGCTAACTTCTTGAGCTCTTAATCCCTGGCAATACGGGCTATTTTCCATTAAGGCGTTATTGTATGAGATCCGGAGACCGGGTTTTTATTATTTAATGCACCAAAAATATTTTGCTAAAAGTAAGCATTTATTTTAGAATAATTGAGTTGATAATAATTATGTATAAGTGTATTAGACTGCGAGATATAATATTAATAAATTAAATATATTTAAAGCGTAAGATGATAAAATCCACTATTTATAAAATACTTTATTTGTTTTTTTTTCGTAGTGTATAATAGTGGGAGAGTCATTTGGCATAAGCTTTGTAATTTCAAAATATAAATTACAATTTTATATAGAATTTCCATTCCTATTTTATTGTCAATTGCTGTCGGAATATATCCACTGAATTTTATAACATATTACTGTATTTCTTAAATTTATTTACATATGAATCCAGTCTAAATACCTATAAAATACAATACAATACTCTTTATTGAACACAACATTACAAATGGACAAAAAACGAGAAATATATTAAAAATTGTGAATCAATGGGCCGCCGGGCCCGTAGAGTATATATAGTAAGTACCTATTGGAATATTATTATTATTTATTATACCTATTAAGTATGTACCTAAGTTTTTTAAACAGAGAGAGAATTTGTTAAAATCAATAAGTACTATAATTATAGTAAAAATATTTAATCAATTATAAACCCCCCCGACTCCAGGATCCTTTTGCAATCACGTTAAGTTCCAAGATTTACAGGACTGTGCCATGCCCCCATTGTAATAAGGTTGTATTTCGCTTGATTGATGAGTTAATTTCGGCTACTCTTGTAT
This sequence comes from Gymnoscelis rufifasciata, assembly GCA_929108375.1. Lineage (NCBI taxonomy): Eukaryota > Metazoa > Arthropoda > Insecta > Lepidoptera > Geometridae > Gymnoscelis > Gymnoscelis rufifasciata. Next base: position 10,537,832 of record OV815324.1, read on the forward strand.
ACACAATTAGGTAGTTGATTGAGTCGACCTTTGTCTAGAGTGAAGCCCTCTTTTGGTGAAGTCGGGTAAATTAGCCACAAAGGAAGTCCCTTGCCCTTCTTAGTAGGTTAAAGTAAAAAACAGACATGGGAATTACTTGTAATGGTAACAACAACAGCTTTTAAATACGATCTATCTAATATATAAATAAATCTTTCCGGACAATCAACTCAACAACATCTAGCCCCGTGGTAAGCTCTAAGCTTGTGTTACGGGTACTAGACATCTGATAACTTACATAGATAGATATATTCTTTATTATACATATTAAACACCCAGACCAAGGAGAAAGTGCTTGCAGAATATACAAATATTTTACCCCACGGCGGGAATCGAACCCGCTACCTCTTACACCGCAAGATATATCTATCTATCTGGGCTAGCCAACACTGATTTTTTTTAAATTAATTTTGTATACGGAACCAGTAACTTCCTGATATTAGCTCTTTTAAGCAAAACAAACTCTTTGGCTTTAAAATATTAGTATAAAAAAAGTATCCGCGCATAACATTGCCGTTCAAAAACGAATTGACCACAGAGCCAAAGGAAGATAGTATTTTTTAGTTCAGTAACGATCAATCATCCTCCAATCGTCAACTTAGCTTGAGGACTTTGGGTAAAGAGGTAATTTTCCAGTTTTTTCACTGTTAAGGTCATAGCTGACTAGAGCCACCCATTACACGACCTGCGCCTCGGCGGCGCCACTACAAAACTACAAAATTGTAATAACTGATAAAGCTGTGTTGTTCTATTCGCTTTTCAACTCAGTATAAAACATTGAAGCGAACTGTCAAGACAATGTTGTTTCCTTGATATTTTTTGATTAAACAATTTAGTTTTATTCATTTTAAGTTGACCTGTCCATGTAGGCTATGTGCTTCTTAGGAAATAAACGTTTTGACTTTGACTCATTGTTGTCCATATGATCTACGCTCTTTCAATTAAATTGTATCTTGAATGCAATATAGTCAAATTTATCACTCAGTATATTAATTAGAATAATAGAACAGTCTCTGGTGGTAGGCTTCGGCCGCGGCTTGTCACCACCCTCCGGGCTGGGCCAGTGCGTGAAGCGATTTCTTCGTGTTTCGTAATGTGGCCCGGAAAAGCCATCTACCTTCTAGGTCTTCATGCCCCATCTTAGACCACATCGTCACTTTACATCAGGTGAGATTATGGTCAAATGAAGGCTTATCCAGCATAAAAAAAAATTGTAAATATTGTTTTGAGTATATGACGTGCGAAGAAGAAAATCTTACATCTTAATATTTAAATTATTTTGTATGTGCTTGAATTGAAATACATAAATAAGTTTATTTTATTCTAATCGAAAAACAAACAGTTTTATTAAACTTATTACTAACACTAAATAAAAATTCCTATGAACCATTTACATGTTTTCGCATAGCGCATATATAAATAATTGATTGATTTGCCTACATATCCATCTTCTAGGCCTTCATGCTCCATCTTAGACCACATCGTCACTTTACATCAGGTGAGATTGTGGTCAAATGAAGGCTTATCAATAATAAAAAAAAAAAAAAAAAAAAAAAACATAAATATACGAAACTATTCACCCGAAGCTAGGCGTTGCGCGTCCGGTGAACGGTGGCTTTAATCAGCTCTGACCTTTATCTTGCATTTGTCTACATTACGTCTAAAATGAGCGTCTGCTGAATAGTGGAATGGTCTTTAAGTGCACTCCGAGTTTCGTCTTTTTCTTGCAATTTTGTCTTTTTCTTGCATTTTTGTCTTTTTCAGTATTTCTGCTCGGCGACGACAGTTTTAAATAAACGTTTCCAGTTCAGTTTCCCATTATCGGTCTCTGCACTTTAAAACTACACTTCCAGTGTCACTTTAAAGTTACATTACTAAGTTAAAAAAAATGTTATATAAATCTTTTACAATGTTAAACTGTTAACGAATCATGTAAGTGTATTTTGACATATCGTTTCGGTCACAGATTGATTTAAACGCATGAATACCGAGTAAAACTCAAATAAAAAAAAATTAAAAAGTATTTATCCAGATCATCATCATTGTAAGCACAATATTTACGTTCCGCTGCGACACTGGGACTTCTTTGAGCATTTCATACAACGTCACAAACAATATCTCAATTCTCAATCGTTACCTCCTTATTATAGAGGTATAAGCGTATAAATAAATAAAATTAAGTTAATTAAGTAATGTTTTTAACAGCGTTAGACGAGGATAACTTTGATAAGAACAGTTAGTGAGTAAGTGTGTCTGACGTACATCCGGGTGTAATGTGACTGAGATTAATCACCTACATCCGGGTGAGCAGAGAGATCTGACGCTAAGAAATGTGCGCTTAATCCTACTTATCGTAAGCACCTATGTTTTTGAAGTGAAACTTCTTTAGAATCGTTGTGATTTCAAACCGGATGCAACGGAAAAAAACGTCAGGTAAGCCAATCTTAAACGCTAACAAGGTTAAGTAACGTTGCGCGACGCCAGTACTTAGATGGGTGACCGCCCGAACAAAATCTTTTTGCACGCATTTTTTTTGTTTTTTTTTTATTCTTCTCATTCCTTTGTCGATTTACTGAAGTTTCACTTCTATCGTGTGTAAAATCGCACACACATCTCTTTTTTTTTATTTTATTTTTGGCTATTCTAAGATTTGTACAACCAAAGAATGGAAATAAATGAGTCGTTTCCGCTGATGATACTGGCCGCATGGCAAATTCAAAATATTTCAAATATTATGTGAAAGCTCCTGCAGCTTGGTCCCAGCATAAAATACAAGGTACAAAAACATTTATTTCCATTGTTTGGTTTTACAAATCCTAGAATTTAAGAAAATCAATAGACTTTGTTTTAGGATATAAGTTCAGAACGTAATATTTCTTGTTCTCTTTATGGTGTCAAAGAAAAGATCAGATAGCGGCTCCTCACTCTGGATTACGACTCTATCGAAAATCTCTTATATATCCTTAGAAGCTGAACCTGTCATAAAATACATTAAAATTCAACTCTTTTGTTTTCATGCACTGTTTTCTGTATCTGGTTACCTGGATCTGTCTGGCTTGCCTCGTGCGGGTCCGCTGCTTAGTGAAATTGTAACTGTGAATTGGTAAATAAATATTTTTGTATTATTGGAACGAAGTTTCTTATCGAAAGGGGGCTAGACGGTAGAAATTCTTACGAAAAGTTATTACGACACGACACTTTTTGAATCACAACATCTTTTGATAAGCTGTTGCTTAATTTCGCGCTTCCCGTAGTTATTTTTAGTTCAAATTACATAATTTGAAAAAAAAATACAATTTTATTACAATTCCTTCACTAATTCACACCTCTCAAGTTTTTCTTTTATGACTTATAAAGTCGCTGAGGTACTTAGTCAGCTGTCAGTCGATTGGCCGTGTGTAACCTCCTTGCGTACTTGTCAGTTCAAGCCTTATTTTGTTGAAATTCCTTGTTTTCCTGTTATTTTAGTTGCCATTCCAGATAAGTGTCGCCGCTTCTCGCTAGATGGCGTCACGTATAATATGAGTGCCGTAAAAAAAAGAAATAAATTCTCAGGGATAGTATTTTCGCGAGATGTGTATGAAAATATGGCCTCTTAGTGTTCCGTATGAAAACATGATATACAACAGATTGTCCGGATATATTTATTTATTTCATCCTTGCGTAGCAAAAATGATTCCGGATCTATGTTTCAATCACAGCACGTTCACTGCTGGACATAGGCTCCCCTTTATGATTTCCACGTATACCGGTCGGAAGCACCTTGCAAACACCGGTAACCGACAGCTTTCAATATACAATCTGACCATCTTGTTGGTGGACTTCCGACGCTGCATTTCATTTTAGCCTTAAATTAGTCGATACATACATCCACTGCAAACTCGTATCATTTACCGAGTCATTCGTGTATTTAGTTAGTGGCCGTCCAACGGTCTCTCTTTATATCGAAATATAATAGATCACGACATAATTATTACAACACAATTTAATTTAATAAAACGTGTGTCTGTAAAAGGCACACGATCCCGTGTTTTTGGAATCTGCCTCGGGCACAACGCTTTCCCGCGGTATAGCGTAAAGCCTTCGTAATAAATGGACTAACAAACGCTGAAAGAATGTTTTTTACCAGTAAGTAGTTCCTCAAACTAAAAATCTAACAAACAAACTCTGCAACTTTATAATATTAATAGAAAGAAAGAAAGAAAGAAATGTTTATTTGTCACAGAATCAAAACCAAATATACCTTATAGTTAACAAAAACCAATAATGAATGTGACAAAAAGGTGATCATTCAGCATTATGCTGTGATTGAGCGAGTCAAACCACAGCGCTGTTCTTCCATGATCACCTTGGGATAGAATAATAGGTGTAGATACCGTCTATGTAACATGATATGTATGTAGTTAATAACTAGTTAATAACGAAATTAATATAAGAATGTTTTCGTTAACGTTACGTCGTTACGTCGCTCCGTCGTTACGCTAGTGATGTAACGCCAATGTGAAGTCTACGCTGCTCTTTCTACCAAGAGAACAAGAGCCCATGACACAATTTCTTCCGTCATTTTGCATTCCGTCATTTGCGATTTAGTATTTCTACTAGTCTTTAGTGATTATGTATGTGGGTTGGTTGAAATAAAAGAGTTATTGCACTATACTGAATCTATTCATTTAACACGTTACAGGTTATTACAATTATATTATTTATTTAATCCTTATTAGGATATGTCTAAACACGGCTGAGGTTTGAAGAGTGACTGGCGAGGCTCCGCATAACTATTAAAAAGCTGAATTAACGAAACGCGTTTGCACCGCGTACTTTATTGCTAATCTGTGTCACTACATCAATCCTCCCCTTTTTTCAAAATTTTTTTACAAAAAAAATTTATTTTACTTAAGTAGTACATTCAAGGTTAAAACATTACAATAACATTACAAATTCAAAGGCTCATGCCTGCTACACAAATATGCTTACGTTTGAAAACAACATGCGATATGAGCTCGCATTCATTTATGCAGAGGTAAGTACATAGTTATTTCACAATCAAAGTTCGTTCGAATGACCAAAGTACAGTCAGCTTGTAAAATTACATACATGTTTTTTTTTAACTTTAAAATACATTTTTAACAATGAAAATTTTTTAATAAAGTTGTATAAACAATGAAATAAACTTTGTATGTTAACAAAAAAAATACATTTTTAAACTACACATTTTTTTTTTTTTTTACATAATTCTAATACACTGAAAAATTAATAAAATCTAATTTTGAAAAAAATATTAAATTTCGTATTACTGAGACACACGTGCAAATTTGCTAAGTTGCAAGATCGCTACATTACACTGTTAGTGCGCTCTAGTATCAGGTTACAGTTCGTGATAACGCCAAGTTCTATATATAATTGAATTATTTGCAACACATAAGAATAATGAACGAAACCTAGTTATCATTTCTAATCACTTTGCACTACATCTTGAATTTTGTAGTTATTTTCGGAAGTTCGGTCTCCAGCGGGGTTACACATATTCCAGTCACTCGGCACAAGCAGTGGGAATGAGCCAATATCTCAAATTCCAGCACTGATCCTCCGGCAAGCATGTTTCCTCCAACCGGGCAAATCCTCCGGCAAAAACGCTTCTTCCAACCGGGCAAAACCTCGAGTGAATCTGCAGGTCCAAACTCCATTTTCGTCAGGATTGAATGCACCTCAGATATAAGCTGGCTTTAAAAATATCATGCCGCTTCTATAGAAGACTGTGAACTTCGTTGTCTGGATCGCGGTTACATTGGATGACATCACTTACTGCGCATTCCGCGTGGCGTTGCTGCGTTGGCATTTTCTGAATGTGCATGTTTATCCATGTTGTTATATTATAAATTCCTTCAGCCGTGTTCTTAAAATTGAGTCACTCCTACACGGATAACTTAAACACAACCCACAATATAAATCACGATAATAACGAATCACGTCGGGTATCACGTCGGGGTCACCACTTTAGTATTTAAACTAGTCTTTAGTGATTATGTATGTGGGTTGGTTGAAATAAAAGAGTTATTGCACTATACTGAATCTATTCATTTAACACGTTACAGGTTATTACAATTATATTATTTATTTAATCCTTATTAGGATATGTCTAAACACGGCTGAGGTTTGAAGAGTGACTGGCGAGGCTCCGCATAACTATTAAAAAGCTGAATTAACGAAACGCGTTTGCACCGCGTACTTTATTGCTAATATGTGTCACTACAGCGACATATATGTTAAAATATAGTATTCTTACTAAACTAATACTAATATAATAAGAATATCAGTGATCGGCAGCTCTGAGCTGCTGGATCAAATGCTGAGCGTCTACCTTTTTTGTTGCCTAATTGTATTAATTTTACCCATTTCTAGTTTTAAGTTTTTCTATTGTGGCACAAAATAAATGTTTTTTTATTTATTTAATACATATTAGGTATAAGCAGAACCCCCATATTCATAAAAATATTTAAAATTTGATATCAGTTTATAGGATCATTCATCAGTTAAAAGAGCGTTTGATAAAAAACTTTACTCATAAGCTACATTAGGTTTAAAAACAGTTATTTGATTTTCTCTTTAATTGGTAATCGCAAAAATAAGGCACGAAATAGGCAGTTTTTATGAAAACGAGGGGTATGAGTATGTTTTTTTGTTTGAACTCGCTAATCTGAGGAACCAGATCTCGAACAATATATTTATATTTGTAAATATATAATTGAAAATGTATTTCAGTGTTACGAGATAGCCTATTTTTCGATTAAGGCTCTTAGCCACTTTCCAGAAAATCCATAAACATAGTGGCGTTAGAACAAAGTATGTTATAATTGACATCTTTAACCAACAATTCAATTTAAAAGTCCTACTATTAACTCTTCCGTATTAAATGGGGACCGCAAATCTGAGCGCAATATCGACCAACTAAGATGATGATAGAAAATAATTAAAAAAATAATAATAATATTTCCAGACAATTCATACAACAACATCTAGCCCGTGGTAAGCTCTAAGCTTGTGTTACGGGTACTAGACATCTGATATACTTAATATAATAGTCATACATATATAGATATTTTTAATTATACGTATTAAACACCCCAGACCAGGGAGAAAGTGCTTGCAGAACATACAAACACTTTCACCCTCGGCGGGAATCGAAATCGCTACCTATTGCGCCGCAAGTGACGAATTACTTGGTAAATACCGCTATTTCGCATTGGAAGCAGACCGCTTCTGACCGCAATGAGTAGTCTGTATCTATAAGGAGACTTATATCCAGTAATGGCCGTACAGTCAACAGCAAAAAGAACTGATGAAAAAGGGTCCCAATATAATATATAGGTACACTAAATTCTGACTGCTTCACTGATATGTATATGACTGCATCAGTGGCGCGGTGGGCGAGAGTCCGACTGCGGCGCAAGAGGTAGCGGGTTCCATTCCCGCCGAGGGTGAAAGTGTGTGTATGATCTGCAAGCACTTTCTCCTTGGTCTGGGTGTTTAATATATGTATAATCTATATAAATAAAAATGAATTGTTGTTCGTTAGTCTGATTAAAACTCGAGAACGGCTAGGCCAATTGAGCTGATTTTGGTTTTAAAATGTTTGTCGTAGTCCAGGGTAGGTCTAAACGGTGAGCAAATAAGGAAAAATTGCCTGGACCTTTTTTACCCGTGCGACGCCGGGGCGGGCCGCTAGTAATAAATATTTATAAATGTACGCCTATTATATTAAGTATATCAGATATCTAGTACCCGTAACACAAGCTCAGAGCTTACCACGGGGCTAGACGTTGTTGTGTGAATTGTCTGGAAATATTGATTTATTTATTAATTTTGACAAAAGTTACTGAGTACTGTAGTTTGTTAGAAGTAAAGGAACAAATAACGAGTCATATAAGTAAGTGATCACATTTATTTATATCCTCGATCACAAAAACTCCGTTTCCAGAATTTTAGTTCCCTTAAAAGTAAAAATTTTCTATTTTGTAATGTGCACGTGATGCGCTTTAATTTGAGACCCCACTCGAGTATTTTTACAGATTTTCTGTTTTCCTTCTCCACTTTCACCCTCATAACTTTTAAACAGGTCAACCGATTTTCATCAAACATATCTAAGAACACGCGCGAAACTCATCTTTCATACAAAAGAAACTAAATTGAAATCGCTTCATCCGTTCGGGAGCTATGATGCCACAGACAGACAGACAGACAGATAAGTCAATCTTATAACACTCTTTTTTGTCTGAGGTTAAAACTAGGCTTTGTAAAAAACTTACATTCAAGGAAATATTAGTCTCAATTAATAAGTTTTCGTATCATAACAACCAATTCCGGATGGTTACCACCAATGTCCCGATATGTAAATAGACGTTATCTTTATGGTATGAATAATGTTACTTCAAGGTATATTTGAGTCGAGCTCTTAGACTAATGTAAAGGGAAAGAGATTTTATTTTGGCACTTTGCCCACTTCCGCTGACAACAATAGTGTGGCTCGAATGGTAGCGATTTTAGTGGTTATACTGAGAGCGGGTAAGCGGATTGTATGAAAGAGTAAATAGGTACCTTCTAGGTCTTCATGCCCCATCTTAGACCACATCGTCTTTACATCAGGTGAGATTTTAGTCAAATCAAAGCTTATCTAGCATAAAAAAGGCTATTGTAAGGCTAAGGTAAATTGATATACAACCCTAGTACATGTTTTGTTTTAAAGCTATGAAGTTTTTCGTGTTTCTACCAAGATAAAAAAGTAAATTTAATTTAAAATTAAAAAGAAACCCTTTATGCAGTATCAGGTCAAAATGATTAATGAATCTATCAGGTATATTTTGTAAAGATTAACTTCCCATAACTTTCAAATGGCTAAACCAATGACCATAAAACTTGCTGTCTACTTTGATACATCGTATTTTCACAGATCAAATGCGCGCAAATGTATGAGAAGACAACATCGCTGTAGGTACTGCCAGCTTCAATAAAGGTAAGAGTTTAAATAGTTAAAAGAATCTAAAAAAAATAAATTTATTCAGCGGTTCACAAGCAGTCCAACCCGCTCACAGTATCACCAAACCTCTCTCCATATCTAGCACTTATTCATATATTGCCTTCACTTACATTTTATTGCTCTCAATATATAGAAATGTGTCAATGTTGATTCTATTTTGATATAATATTACTCAAAATGGCGTTCAACTGAGTAACATCTTTTTACTTATAATGTTATTTAACTCGCCACTGGCTTACTTACGATTCAAGCGCAGAGTCCAATTACAAGAAATTGAATATTACTCAAGTGTGTTTTGCTGCTAAATAATGACTATTAGTAGATTATTTTTAACTATTATTAGCGATCTAATAAATAATGTAGTCATATTTTAAGTAGAAGAATGATATATTTTGGATACTTACTATATCTATTTGAAAATGTTTTGTAGGTATATTATACAAAACTATTTTTACTTTTTATGCAGCAAAATACCTTTATATAGCACGCAGAACGGGTGGTCGTTGGAGCCGAGAAGTTTTGGAATGGGGACCACGGATCGGCATCGGCAAGAAAGTATCACAGTGATTAAATATAAAAATGCGTTTAAAAATACCTACGAATAATCAAAAATCGAATATACGAATAATGAAAAAGTTTTACTCCAAAATTTCGGAAATATATAAATTTTCAGCTTGTCAAATCCACAACTTAAACTAGCTATAATTATAGTTCCCTAAAAGCCCCACAGATAATAACTATTCAGGAGTTCAAGGCTAAACCAAAAAGGATGAAGTTTACCCATTACCACTAATGACCAAACAAGTAATCTCGATCAATAAGTGTTAAAATTAATCAAACCATCATTATCAACGATATTAATCTTATTTATCTAGATTTACATTACTGAGTATGTTTTATTAAAGTAATGAAGATCTATTTATCACATACTGGCTTTTCATGCCGCCGTTTCCCGGGTTTTTGTAGTTGCCCGCGGGAACGACGTATTTTACCGCGGTAAGAAGTAAGTTATAGCTTTCCTAGATAAATAGGCTGTCTAACAGTAAAATAATTATTCTAATCGGACATGTAGTTCCGGAGATTTGCGCGTACAAACAAACTCTTTAGTCTAATAATATTTATTTGTATAGATACGGATTCTAAGTTACTTCAGTTTTTCGTTTAGCGATTTTTTCGTGTTTCGTAATGTGGTCCGGAGAAGCCATCTTCTAGGCCTTCATGCTCCATCTTAGACCACATCGTCACTTTGCATCAGGTGAGATTGTGGTCAAATGAAGGCATATCAATAATATAAAAAAAAAAAAAAAAGTTTGCAACATCAGATAGAATGTTTCTAAAGAAACGTTTTTGTATAATAAAATTAAGACACATACGAAGACGTGACACCGTGAGAAGCCGTGTTGGCTAAGTGGGAGCACACTCACTTTCATTCCGAAGGTCGTGGGTTCAAACCCCGCCACGCACCTCTGGATTTTTCTTCTTGAGAAATTTATGTGCGCTTTAAACACGTGTTTTAACGGTGAAGGCAAACATCGTGAGGAAACCGGCATGTTCTGAGAGCTTTAAAGAGCTTGAAGGACATGTGACACCAACCCGCACTTTCTATTTAAGCCAAAAAAAAATATATATTTGAGGAGCTAAATTTTAAAAATGTGTCAGTTTATGTGTACTGAATCTTAATATATATAAATCTCGTGTCACAATGTTTGTCCTCAATGGACTCCTAAACCACTTAACCGGTTATAAAATTCGCACACCATGTGCAGTTCGATCCAACTTGAGAGATAGGATAGTTTAAATCTCAAATTATAGTCGCAATTTTAATTTATTGCTAATTATTTGTCTGTTATTATCAACAGGTTAACAAAAGTGTAAAATAAATGTGTCTTTTTATAGGTTGTCTATGATTTTTCTTGCTAGGCTATTCATATGTGGTGGTTATATACTCTTTGAGCTATTGTCTATGTCTCGAAAGTTCAATATTCAACATAGTTTTCAATAAATTTTTTCTGACATGAGTTTGAAGTACTTAATTATTATTTTTTTATTTTTAACTAGCGGCCCGCCCCGCCGTCGTACGGGTAAAAAAAGTTTCCGGCAATTATTCGATTTTTACTCGCCTTTTAAACCTTCCCTAGACCTCCACGAACATTTCAAGACTATGATAAGATAAATCCGTTCAGCCGTTCTCGAGTTTTAATCAGACTAACGAACAACAATAAATTTTTATTTATGTAGATTTTTTTGTTAAAAGCGTCCGTGAAATAGCGGAGATTATCTAAATAGCGGAGATTATCTATATTCTATAAAAATAAAAATGAATTGTTGTTCGTTAGTCTGATTAAAACTCGAGAACGGCTGGGACGATTGAGCTGATTTTGGTTTTAAAATGTTTGTCGTAGTCCAGGGTAGGTCTAAACGGTGAGCAAATAAGGAAAAATTGCCGGGAACTTTTTTTACCCGTGCGACGCCGGGGCGGCCCGCTAGTAATTAAATATAAATTAAAACAATTCTTCATCAGTAATACTTGATCTGACTATTCAGGTACAAATAAATAAAGAAATAATGTACAATTAATGTTAGTTTACGAGATTATTCTATAATATACTCGTAGATAGTTTGTTGGTGTCCTAATTATAAAATAATCTGTGTAACTAAATAGGTTAGCGAGGACCTGCGTCTCAGTTTTTCAAATAGCACGGGTTTAAACCTTAGTGGTTTTTTGTTGCTATTTATGTGTTAATTAAAAATGTTTTATTTTTGTAAACGATAAATAAATGAAAAAAAATAATAATAATAAATTTCTATTCTATTCTACTTTCCACGTTCTACACGTAAGTACTCCCAAAGGCCCGAAGTTAGCTTCGGTATGCTTGTGTCTAACTTGTTAATAATCAAGCATTTTTGGCTGAGGGTAAACTTGACCATACCTGCAGGTGGAATGTACAGCTACGGTCTCGTGAGAGTTCGCTGCGGTTACAAAGTTCCTTGTCTTAGCTTAAGTAATGTTATTTACTAGCTGCCAGACCGCGTCTTTGCTCGTGTATTGTTTTATTTTCCCAGGGTAATAAGTGGGTAGTTTCGTTTTTATCTCTTTTTTATTTGTCTTTCTATTGGTTTAATCTGTATTGGAGTCTGTTGAGAAAAATATCGTTACAAGATCTAACAGGCATAGGTATCATGTCACTTACTACAAATAAAATAAAATAAATAAAAATATAACTTACTATCTGGCTAAACATGGTTGTATTAATATTTATTCATTAACAAAACAATTTTTCAACATGTTTATGAAAAGCTAGTTTCATTAATGTAACGCTCATCATGTAAATATAACTATATTAACAATAAATAGCAAGCATCTATAGTATGTTGGGAACCAGTCTGTGGATAAACGTAGCACGGAACGGAGAGCTACTTTGTATTTGGTTGTACCTACCCGCTACGGACGGCCATTCGAATGACTCACTTCTTGTTCGGCACTGGAGTGTACCAGACAAAGGAAATAAAACTACTTAATTTCATAAATTGGATTTATTTTAATACAAATACCAGTAAAACGAATATAGTATTATATTAACTAAACTATTTTTTATATTGCAAGAAGTAGTTTAACCTTAAAATATTCCTTTGATAATAATTTTAAAGTTTCCTGAAAATTTCGCATGAAAACATTAAATTGAACATCATTTCCGGGTACAAAGAACGCCATCTTTGCCCGGAATTTGAAAACATCGCCATAACTTCAACAACAAAGAAACTTTGAGAACATACATTGTAAATATTCTTGAACAGCAGATGATGTTTAAGAAAATCTCATTTTTCTTGCAGCGCAAAATTTTTGACACGTCTGCTTTTACAAAGAATTCAAGATATTCATATTCATTTATTCGTTGATTCATGTGGTTACAAATGGTGTTACGTTTTATATATACCCTTACATGAGCCCCGTTGGGACATTACAACTGATACAAGAATAATCTTAGACTATAGTAGGTAAGAAACTTATTACATATTCAATATTTATCATTAAATTTAAAATTGTTTAATAGGAAAGTTTTTTTTTTATAATAATAATATGGCTAGTGAGAATCTTTAATTGTTTTTTTAATATTAATATTACCTATGTGTTTCTATTGTATGAAACTAAGTAACAATATCACAGTTTAATAACTAGATAGAGACTAGTTTAGTTTCATTACTAAAACTTATTTATTAAATTCCGACCTCTGTGGCTCGGTGGGCGAACGTCCGCTTGAGGCGCAGGAGTTTGCGGGTTCGATTCCCGCCGGGGGACCAGATTTTGTACGATCTACAATCTCTGGTTTCGGGTCTGGGTGTTTTCTATGTATCATATGTATGTATTTACAAAAAAAAATGTATCTATGTAGTATATCAGTCACCTAACAACCATAGTACAAGCTCGGCTTAGTTTGGGGTTAGGTGATGCTGTGTGTAAAAAAAAAAAAATTATATGTTTTTAAGCCGTGTTGGCTAAGTGGGAGCACAGTCGACTGTAATTCTGATGGTCGTGGGTTCAAACCCAGCCACACCTCTGGATTTTTCTTCTTAAAATATGTATATGCGCTTTGAGCGTTGGCCCTCTAAAGTCATCGTGAACTGTGTCGTAGAATTATGTACAATACTATTTCTGGTTCTAGTCTTTGTATTTTCTATGTATTATATGTATTTATTTGCAAAAAATGTTTATATCAGTCACCTAACACCCATATGTAGGAGTTTCAACAGCAAATGTAAACGATACAATAGATTTTAAGTAACCCATTATATTTTTATCTATTATTATAAATTGATTGACTTATTGCCGCGCTTTAGGGCCGACTTGCGCTGTACGGTACCACTGAAACCAGCGCTGTAGCCAGCTCACCTAGCTGCTACAGCATTATGCTGAGTGGACACCGATTTGTTAAACTGCTTTTATATTAATTTTAATTGTAATTGTATTGTGTGTTTATGACGTATATAAAACTCTTTCTAATAAAACACCCATAGTACAAGCACTGCTTAGTTTGGGGTTAGGTGATGCTGTGTGATTAGTCCGGAAATATTTATAAATATTATGTCGCTGCGCGCTTAAAGATTTGGAAGTGAAGTAATTTTAACCACGCCGAATACTTCGCGTTATAATAATAATAATAAATCTTTATTTGCATGAAACATAGGTACATAATGGTGATTAAATTTTGTCCAGCCCTGTCGCGCCTCAAATAGTCATACAAATATTAATAATTATAGTGGTGTCACATTTTAATCAATGCATGCATGGGAATGTCAAGAATGAGTTCGGTCTTATTACAATTTCATAACACAATAATTAACTAAAACAATGTCAGAATTTATAATTTATATATTCATCTAGTGATCAATGAGTAAATTGAACAACTTTTTGCGTTGCAACGATGTACCCTGCCATAAACATCGCGTTTACACGAATATTCGCTGTAGGCCGCTTTTGTATCCTCACCGATATACCTACACAGATTCATAATCTTTCACGTTTTAAGTGAACAAAAAAAAATTTCAACTGTGCCTGACTTTTTAGGAATCGTTGATATAAACGGGCATAAAATCATTAAAATGTATTATTTTTCATAAAAATCAAGCCCGCGAATATATTTTCTGATAATAAATAACAAATCAATTCAAATACCACATCTAATAGAGCAATAAATACAATTGCTACGCGAATCACGGCATTATTCCCGCGCCATTAAGTCTTCAATTTGTTTAATTTATCGCACTTTGGGGTTTCACAATTGCCTACCTTGTAGCTAATTAACCGAAATGTAGATAATTTATATTTTATTGTGACGATTTAATGTTATTCTATTTATTTTAGATGAAAAATGTGTGTTGAGTTGTAACACCGTTTTTAGGGGTCCGTACACAAAGGTTAAAACGGGACAATATTATTGAGGCATCGTCGTCTGTCTGTCACCAGGCTGTTTCTAAAGAAGAGTTGAAATTTTGAGGATGATGCTTTCTGTTGCCGTTATAACAACAAATACGAAAAACACATCTATCTATATCTATCTATATATAAATAAAAATGAATTGTTGTTCGTTAGTCTGATTAAAACTCGAGAACGGCTGAACGGATTTATCTTATCTTAGTCTTGAAATGTTCGTGGAGGTCTAGGGAAGGTTTAAAAGGCGAGAATAAATCGAATAATTGCCGGGATATTAATTTTGAATAATAACCCGTGCGAAGCCGTTGCGGGCCGCTAGTAATAAATAAATATATATAAAGGTATACAACAGATGTGATTTTTATAAAGATAAGCAACATTGCACGCGGCCAGTACTTGGATGGGTGACCGGTAAGATTGCATCTGCATATTGCACTTTGTGAAATTTTATTTTACTTATTTTTACTTATTTATATGTATTGATAGATAGATAGAAAACTCTTTATTACACACACCAATTAACAAAAATACAAAATGATTAATTGTAAAATTAAACTTAGCATGCGTAATGGGCGGTCTTATTGCTTAAAGCAATTTCTTCCAGAGAAAATTTGTATGGAAAGAATTTAATTCAGGAAGGTTGTGGACGGCGGTGGTAAACAAAAGAAAATATACTACATTGACAAAAATAAAAAGAAAAACTTTTTCTAACCACTTGAACGTCCGTGGTACTTAAGTGCCACAAAATTTTTACCCCGACTACTATACTATACTCATACTTATCCAATTTGTTTAAACATTATCCCTCACACACTCCATGCAACTTTTCACTATAAATACTGTCTAAAAAAAATCCCCGAAAACACGAATATCCCCAAAAGACGTACACTAAATCCCCATAATGAACAAAAACACAATTACATCTATTTCAACCGCTCAGAATCGCATTTACAGTTCTGGGTATCGGAGGTCCCAGCAGTGGACGTCCAGGGACCCTGACGAGGGTTGCCTGACGAAGGGATGTAATTTATGAAGGTAGCAATTAACCTTTTGTTTTTCTGATTTGACTGCAATGCGTTAGAACGTTACCGGTTGTAGCTGGTTTGATTCCCAGTGGGGGAATAGAGTTTTTTTTAGTTTATTAGACTTTGACATTACATGCTATTTCATTATAACATAATTGTTACAGTTAAACCTCAGATAAACGACAAAACAGTTTTTCAAAACATGTCAGTGTCCCATTCAATTGACTATAACTTTTACAGTTTATTTATTTGGCTGTTAGGTTTTGATAATATTTTACTAAATATATGAAAAAAAATGTTTATTTAACAGAAAAGTTACAGTACATACAGATTAATCAGCGATCTCCTACACTAGGCAAAGCCTGTATCGTGGAGATCAATATTGAAATTATCAGATCAGATATTAAGGGCTAACAAAACTTAACTTAAAATCCACACACATTTTCGTGAAGATTTTAGGTAGGAACACTTAGGTTAGGTAGGTACTGGGCAGGCACACCAATACAATACAATACTCATTATTAAACTCAACATACAATTAAACACAAAAAGTTAAAAATTAACAAAAATTGTGAATCAATGAAACAAGGGCGGTCTACCAATATAATCTATGCTAATATTATAAACTATCGTATGAATGTATTTACAAACAAAAAATGTATCTATGTAGTATTATTTATCAGTCACCTTACACCCATAGTACAAGGTCTGCTCAGTTTGGTGTTAGGTGATGCTGTTTGAGTAGTCCGGAAATATTTATTTACTAGCTGTGCCCCGCGGTGTTACCCGCGTTATAATGGATTTTCCCGCGGAATGACGTTTTCCCGCGGTAAAAAGTAGCCTAGGTTATTTTTCAGGCTCTAGAGATTCTATGTACCAAATTTCATTTAAATCGGTTCAGTAGTTTTCGCGTGAAAGAGTAACAAACATCCATACATCCATACTTACAAACTTTCGCCTTTATAATAGTAGTAGGATTACAAGAAGAGTTTGTTTGTACCAGTAGTTACAAACAAACTCTCCGGACCAGTAGTTAGCACGTGCACGTTCAAGGTGCTAACAACTGGTCCGAATTGAATGATGTATTCACCGATAGATAACCTATTTATCGAGGAAGGCTATAGGCTGCTTTTTCCCGCAGGAAATCTATAAAATACAACAACGTGGCGTGAAAAGTTAGTACTATAATATACCAGGTGACTCCAGCAAACGTTGTATTGCAAAATGAAAAATAGATAGTGGCCGATTCTCAGACCTACTGAATACGTACTTACATAAAATTTGGTAAAAATCTCATACAACATTTTTACATAATATAATTTTTATATATTAGATTATATACTAGACATATAGATATTAACCTTGACCGACAGTAACCAAGAGTAGTAGTAGAGTTGTGGTCGACCGCGGTAGATCTTAAGTAATATATATTTATAACATAACTATTAAAATGCACTCATCGTAAACAACGATGCTAATAAAATAGAACAGCTATTAATGCCGCCCGATATTATATACACGCAAATTATACATAATTATATATAAGAAAGCCGTGTAGGCCAAGTGGGAGCACAATAGATTTTCATTCCGAAGGTGGTGGGTTCAAACACCGCCACGCACCTCTGGATTTTTCATCTCGAAAAATGTATGTGCGCTCAAATACACGTGCTTTAACTATAAAATCAAACATCGTGAGGATACCGGTATGTTCTGAGAACAAAAAAGACTTCCGTATTAGGAACTGATAGTCCGATTTTGACCTTGGTTTTACCGCGGCCATCTTCACTATCTTTTTTTTTTATAATCCTAGATAAGCCTACATTTGACCACAATCTCACCTGATGTAAAGCTTGTCACCACCCTCCGGGCTGGGCCAGTGCGCGAAGCGATTTTTTCATGTTTCGTAATGTGGCCCGGAGAAGCCATCTACCTTCTAGGTCTTCATGCCCCATCTTAGACCACATCGTCACTTTACATCAGGTGAGATTGTGGTCAAACGAAGGCTTATCGAGCATAAAAAAAATAGGTTATGTTGTGAGGTTATATCTTAAGAACATTTTAAAAACCTATTACATTTATTTTCTTTTGTCTGATACACGAGATATTTTTTTTACATCAAAGCTATTGGTCCCATTTTAAATAAATAACAATCATTTAAGTTGTTCTCAAGTTATACCTAATTAATTAACATACCGCACCTTCGGTAGAACAAGGGCCGAACTACCAAATTTTCGAAAAATAGTATTCGTATTAATAGTAGAGTCTCTAAATATTAAAGATTGCTAAGACTGTATTAGGTAAGTTAAGAACAAAGACTTGAGAATTTTATGTTGTAAACTACTAAGTGTTATTGACTCTGTTGGTTCCTATTAAAACTTTTATAGTTAATAATTTAAAAGTTAAATAATTGTTATTTTTATTGAAAAACATCCCATAAAAATTAAGGGATAAATGGACATTATTACTATTCTTCTTTGAATGTTGGTGGAACAAAGGCCTAAGTGTAGGTAAGTTTTTATATATACATATATGAAAATAATTAAAACTATAAATATTTTAGCATTACAGAGAGCATGCTATTATTCACAAAACTATAAGGTATATTTCACACTGAGAAAATTTTACCTCAAGGTCAATATAAGAATATAAATTGACTCAAAACACAAAAAAAAACTTAAAATGTCTCTCATGTAAAATCACAAACATGGCAATTAGGCCCTTGTTCTACCGAAGGTGCGATACTAGAAGTCGATTTTGTAAAAAAATGTCTTATCAATAGTTCAATAAGTAATAAAAAGGAAACGTTAATTTAAACCTCTACTAAAGAGCTACTCAGCCAACCTCAGTGGTAATTATATCCAACTAGATATATAACAGTTATGAGCTTTATCAGTAGCCACCAGGCGGAAATGCGAAACCAATAACTAGAGACACTTCCGGTTTCGGCCAACAGTATAATTTTGCCGAAATTTAATCCGTTGTCGTTTCAGTTTCAGTTCGGGCGAAATTGACTAGATTTAGAGTAGAGGCTGGTTGTATTTGATAACTTCTCTATATTCTAACCATATAATAGTTTACTGATTGTGAACTATATTAAGACATTCAGAAAAGAATCAATTTGTTGTAGACCATTGTTAGTATTTATATTATACTAGCTGACCCCAGCAAAAGTTGTTTTTTTTTTTTCAAAATCAAAAATAGATGTTGGCCGATTCTCAGACCTACTGAATATGGTCACAAAATTTCATGAGAATCGGTCAAGCTGTTTCGGAGGAGTTCGATTACGCACCCCGTGACACGAGAATTTTATATATTATATAAACCACCGTCCATAACATTTGCAATTTTTTCTCTCCATCCAAGGTTGTCTGCAAGAAATTTCTTTACGCAATACGCGACTTGTTTCTTTGTTTGGTGTGTAATAAATTATTTTCTATCTAGACCTGCAATTGCAACAATTTTATTGAATGAGTGATATTTTTTTATCATTTAATTTAGAATACAATTGACAATAATGTAAGGAAAACCTCCTTCCAATACTCACCTACTTCTTATCCCCATTTTGATTAACAATACACAAAATATTATATACCTATTCTTCGGCTTCATAAAATTTTCGGCCAAAATACAAATAAACCCGAAAGGGTCAAATGCGATATTGAGAAACCATTCCCATAACCGTTAGCTCGTGTATAGTTAAAAATAGGTACGGTATCTCTTACCCCATATACTTAATAGTTACCTCACTGGACTCATCCCTTGCTATGATAATCTGAATATTGAATTTTATATCTCATTAGCTTTCTCTGTCACACCTTTGCTGACTCTTTTGGATTTTAACGCGTGGTTTTTCAGAGGTAAAAAGATTATTAAAATGTGTCAATTAGTCTTTATGATTTTTTAAAGTAAACTGCATAATTATCTAATCATAATCTTTTGTATCTATCTTATTGAAGTGAAACTTCTATAGAATCGTAGTGATTTCAAACCGGATGCAAAAAGATGAAACGGAAATGGTAAGAGACACAAATACAATGCTTTATTTAAATTTTTTAAGAGGTATTGCTGGATTTTATTTATATTATTTTGTAACATACTTTATATAATACGCTTTATTGAAGTAATATAAATAATCCGAATAATTACAGATATATGTTTGTTTCTCTTATCATTTTAGCAGATTCGTTCATTTACCCTTTTTTTCTATTCGATAAATATCATAATTATAGTTCGTAAGTAGTAGACTCCAATCATGCGTCGTAGCTGACACACACACACACTTTTTTTTTATTCTTCTTATTCTTTCGTCGATTTACTAAAGTTTCACTTCTATCGTGTGTGAATCGCACACACACCTTTTTTTTTTTACTTTGATTTTGGTAACGGTATGATGTATAACATCTACCGGTACTTGAGAAAATCGTGTTGACTGAATTTTTAAGCATATACTGTGTATATATGTATATATATGTATGTTTTGACTTTGGTTACGTGATATAATATAACATTCCTATTAATTAATTCCGTCGTAATACCTGCGAAAATCGTATTTAAATAAACTAATTCCTTAGCTTTAACTTTCCGCTGAGTTGACAATACCTCGCCCTCAACACCCTATTAACGTTCCCACTGCTGGGACACAGGGACTTCTCTCTTGACGAGAGATATTACTGCCTTAATACACCGCGCTGGCTAAGTGCGGGTTGGTGAATGTAACAATACTTGATGCATTAACCTATATGAATAAAGACTATCTTCGAAATTGACTCAACATTTTTAACTGGAAGCCACATCCAATCATCGTGGATGATGTACTAGTATTATTAAATAAATCACTTTGGCGCTAACAAAAATAACAAAAGAATAATACCAACATTTTTTATAATCTTACAAACAGAATAAAAAGCATCAATCCGTATTTTATATTATGGCGTTCCGAGCAAAAATCTGACCAGTCTACATATACAGTGTACTTTACTTAGCCATAAACAGTATGTTCGGAAGAAAGTTGAACAAACAAAAATCTTAGTGTTACATTTCGCTTTTGTACCTTTAAACCCGTCTAATTGTTTTTAATGGCCAGATAAAGTCAACGTCAAAACGTTTTTTTCCTTAGACGCTTATGCATACATGGACAGGTCAACTTAAAGCTAATTTAAATAAAAAATAAGAATAATCAATGAAATAACATTGTCTTGACAGTTCGCTTCAATTTTTTACACTGTGTTGAGCAGCGAATAGAACAACCCAGCTTTATTATTAGTATCTTATTTCCCTATAATTAAAACTTGTAATTTGCACATTGTTAGAAACAAAGTTTTGAGTCCATAAACATTATATAAGAGCGAAATTATTCCATTACGACGTTTCTATTCCCCTCAACCCGTATTCAATAATGAATAAAGTCACTTGCAACTGGAAGACAAAATAAGGCCACCCATTGCGCATTTGGTATTTAGCTGTAAGTCCCTTTTGTATTGTTTTTATCTTGGTGTGTAATAAAGAGTTATATTATTACTATTAACTCGCGTTATTTTTGAAAGTGTTATAGTTATTTTTAATTTTGTAACTCAAAGTGATGAATGACATTTGAATTTGTAAAAAACATCACAAACCCCTCATCTAACGTGGAACACACGTTGCACGTTCTCCCGACCACCCTGTATACATAATACTTACTTTTTTACTTATACTTGTGCTCAACGAAGGATGTAAATCCTAGAAAAATTGGTTCTTTTCATCCCGATGTGAAAGGTTTAGTGTAATCAATTTTAGTAGCATCGTGGTCGGTATTGTTACATTTCGTAATATAGGTGAAAGGTTTTGCCTTCGTTATACTGAAGGACGAGTTAAGTAAGAGTAAGTATCGGTAGTAAAAACGTATTTTTTTCTTTCCTGCTGATAAGAAGTAGATAACTATTTAATAGTAAACAAAAATGTTTATTAGAAAAATGGGTTAAACGTAAACTATGACCATATTACATTATATATATATTATATAATCTCCGTATATTTCGATATCCGAAAAAGCCAAGGTATTTGGAGGTTTTGTCTGTTCACGTCCGTAAGTGGTAACCCTCTGAATCTTTACACGTGACCTCCAGGTGGTGATAAGAACAGTCTCTGGTGGTAGGCTTCGGCCGCGGCTTGTCACCACCCTCCGGGCTGGGCCAGTGCGTGAAGCGATTTTTTCGTGTTTCTTAATGTGGTCCGAAGAAGCCATCTACCTTCTAGATCTTCATATCCCATCTTAGACCACATCGTCACTTTACATCAGGTGAGATTGTAGTCAAATGAAGGCTTATCCAGCATAAAAAAAAGCCGTGGTGGCTTTCTGGGAGCACATTCGACTTTCATTCTGAAGGTCATGGATTCAAATCCCGTCGCGCACCTCTTGAATTTTTTGATTTGAAAATATATGTGCGCTTTAAATTCGTGCTTTAACAGTGAAAGCAAACATCACGAGGAAACCGTCTTGTTCTGAAAACTTTGAAGAGTTTGAAGGATATATGACATTCACTAAACCAGCTACATTAATAGTGATGATGATGATATTGATATATATGTTTTTTTATTATACTATATGCATATAAACGTCTTTTTAAAATGAATCGTGTAACTCACGTTTATGAGTTTTGAAAGTGAAATAAAATATTTGTTTATTTTATGTAAACACTAAAGATTTTATAAAAAATTTAAACGTATAAAGAGCTTATTTCAAAATTTGACAGAATTTGTGTAAAAAGAAATACATTCTGCAAATCTGGATTCACAAAAAAAAATGGTTTATTAAAGGTTATTCAAGTACATTATTATTATTAAGACATTCTTATCAATTGTGAATGATTTAACAACACTTCAATTCCTTAAGGAGAGTTTAAAGGACATGTGACATTCACCAACCCGCACTTGGCTAGCGTGGTGAATCAAGGTCTAATCTCTCTCGTCAAGAGGGAAGTCCCTGTGTCCCAGCAGTGGGAACATAAAGAGGGGTGTTTCTGGCGACTTCAACCAATAAAATTTAAATCCGTTTACTTCAAACAAACACAAATAAAAATAGGCTAAGTTGAAAATCCGCTATTTACCTTACAAACATAGAGATTCAATACACTCTCTTGTTTATAAACCACCTATATTTTCCAATTCAAGTCAACAGAGCCGCTATACTGGCAACACTATTATTTTAGAAAACGTCCGCCTTTCACCTGACAATAACGAATTTTGCTGATTTTTCTATTCAGTCACACTTCAGCTGTCGGCCTCAAAGCGTGCATCTGAAATTGATCCGGGAAATGGGTTACATGCCGTTTTAGGGTTCCCTATATAGAATTAATAATAATCTAGAGCAAGAAAAATTGTGATGACTAGGAACTAAAGGGTAAACTTTTTAATAGAAAGTTGCTAAATTGACTAAATTGACCTTTGTTTTTACTCCATAGATGAATATTAAAATTATAAATTTTTACATTGTTTTAATTTATTATTGTATTATGTTTTAGATAGATAGATACTCGTAGATAACTCTTTATTGTACACCACAAATAGAATACAAACTGTTTTGTTATGTATTATTATAAAATTGTTTTCAGACATTGCTATGCATGCATTGATTGAAATGTAACTATGTACCTACTATAATATATATGAATAAAAATGAATTGTTGATCGTTAGTCTGATTAAAACTCGAGAACGGCTGAACGGATTTATCTTATCATAGTATTGAAATGTTCGTGAAGGTCTAGGGAAGGTTTTAAAGGCGAAGAATTCCGAAGCCGGGGCGGGCCACTAGTTATTAATATTTGTATGCCTATTCGAGGCCTATTTGACATGGCTGGTCAAAATTTAGCATTCATTGCCATTATATAGCTGTGTTTAATACAAATAAATATTATTATTAAATGAAATAAATTGTACTTGCATTTAGATTATTCACTTTGTACTTACATCTTTCTCGGTGAACAACAACAAAAAAGTCAAGAAGATACAGGTGCTTTGTAGTTTCGCGTGACGCAATGCTTTCGTGATATTTGTACGAAGTTCGTACGTCGCAAGCCCCTTGGATCTTTGTTGGTCTATATCTTAAAACTTTCTTACTAAATTGAAAAATAGATTTTGTCTGTTCACGTCCGTAAGTGGTAACCCTCTGAATTCTTACACGTGACCTCCGGGTGGTGCTAAGAACGGTCTCTGGTGGAAGGCTTCGGCCGCGGCTTGTCACCACCCTCCGGGCTGGGCCAGTGCGTGAAGCGATCGTGTTGCGTAATGTGGCCCGGACAAGCCATCTCTAGGTCTTCATGCTCCATCTTAGACCACATCGTCACTTTACATCAGGTGAGATTATGGTAAAAAAAAAGGTGTCAAGTATTTTGCAGACCGACTTAACGGAATATCTAATATTTCCTATGTGGTCATCATGCCTATTCTACTAAACGCGTTCCGTCGGATATTGAATAAAAAGAAAAAAACACATGTGAAAGTCGAACTCGTAATAAGGACTCAGTAGGACCTTCCTACTCAAGACCGCTTTGTTTATTTATATTATACAAATACTAGCTGACCCCAGCAAACGTTGTATTGCAAAATGAAAAATAGATAGTAGCCGATTCTCAGACCTACTGAATACGCATTTAAAATTTGGTAAAATCGGTAAAGCCGTTTGGGAGGGGTACGGTTAACTAACATAATTGTGACATGGAAATTATATTGGAATACTAGCTGATCCGGCACACGTTGTTTTGCCATACTAAAATGGCTATTAAAAAATAAGGGTTGATCGTAGAAGGGTGAAAATTGAGGATTATATGTATTTTTGTATGTTGTATCATAAAAAAAAATTCTGTTAAAAAAATTAAAAAAAAAATTTAGGGGTGGACCCCTAACATTTAGGGGGATGAAAAATAGATGTTGGCCGATTCTCATAGATAACGGATAAGCACAAAAAATTTCATCATAATCGGTCAAGCCGTTTCGGAGGAGTTCGATTACGCACCCCGTGACACGAGAATTTTATATATTAGAAGATCTATCTCCCCGCAAAATACCAGTTTATGCCGTGATTAAGACTTGCAAGAACATCGAAATATCGGAAAACTACAATAGTTACGTCATGGCATGTTACCAGTTCAAGTAATAATAGTAAAGTTTCTTGTCTGTGTGTAGGTTATCCCTCAACAACTCTCGAGTAGCTAACCCTTGAGTTTCTAGCGCACTCGACGGACTAACCGCAGATGAATGGCCCGCCGCCCTTTCTTATAGATGTTTTGTGTTTGTAGATACAGATTATCACGGAATACATTGTGTGGGTTTGTAAAACCAAACAATGGAAATAAATTATTTTGCATCTTGTAAGTATCTAAAGAGTATCTATGTATTAAATATAAGAATCATCAGTTCAATTCAATTAGTTATAATAAACATCCAACATAAACATACAATACAAAACATACATACATTCAAAATTGAGATCCATTCCATCAATTTAAGATATTACAAGTGAATTGACAGTTTTTTTATTGGACTTTGCGCTTGAAGCGTCACTTTGCCAGTGTCGAGTTAAATAAAATTATAAAGTGAAAAAGATGTTACTCGGTTGAACGCCATTTTTATAAGAATCATCTAACACATAGGTATCCATGACACATAATGATTTGATAGACTCAGATATTTGAAGCTACTTTTTTTTTATGGAATAGTCATTTGAGATTGTGAACAAACAAAGATTATTTTCTTTGGACTATTGATGTATTATCCCCTGCATTTTGAAGTTATGAAAATAAGTTAATATATTATATTATATATTAAGTTTTTTTGATATCATTTACTCGATTGTACCAAGAATAGCTACGCTGTTTTTTTTGTAATTTTTAGTTCGTAAGAAATGTTTTGCATTAAAGTTGTTACCTATTTACTCTGTCGATTGCTGACATAACATGCGTTTCATCGGCTGAATAGTACAGTAGCTACATACTAAAATGTCGGGACCCTTTTAAATCCATATGAATATAAATTACACACCACACGTTTTTGTACAAAACATCCGAATTTATTTTTCTTTCGTAGTGCGCACGAGATTTATAATTCATGGATCTGAATCTTTAATTTATATTATAAAGCCTGTATTGTGTATAAAATCATAATATTTTTCATTTTATGCTGGATAAGCCGTCATTTGACCACAATCTCACCTAATGTAAAGTGACGATGTGGTCTAAGATGGGGCGTGAAGACCTAGAAGGTTTTAAAACCCAAACAAAGTATGACATAATTAATGCACCTTTAATGACTTTACCTGTGCTAGTTAGAAACTGTGTTACATACAGCAAGGTAATGGCTCCACAAACCACGCAGTCATATATAATACCTTATTGGTCATCTATTGATAATCAATTACAGCTGGTTTTTAGTACTGACACAATCATGTCAAAATCCAAATAAAAAGCTTCACATTCAAAGACACATGATAACTTAAAATATAATTATACTAGCTGACCCGGGGAACTTTGTTCCGCCTTAGACGAAGATACAGAATAGAATATAAGATTAGAAGACTTATGTTAGTAACGTGTATGTTAGTCTATCCAAACTTACCAAAATTCCATATTAAATTGAACTTTTAATATTAGGCCTGATGGCTATAAAGTAACCGTCATGTGAACTAAGAAAATCAGGTTTCTTAGATCCTTTAGATTAATTATTTTAAATGTATTGTTTATCAATAAAATAAGATTGACAGAAGAATCCGTTTTAAACGTAATTTTTTTTTCATCCTCTTTGACTATATTTGCAGCACTCATTCAGTCAATTATATGTCAAATGTCTTAAGGTTACATTAAAAAGTTTAATAATTTTATACGGTGGTTAAGTAATTTTAAATTTTCTAATTTTCTGCGCAATTTCCTTAATTTTTTCTTTCATAGGAACCGTCTCCTGATAATAACGAGCAGAACAAAAATAGAATTAGCGAAATCGGTCCAGCCGTTCAGGCGTGATGCCGTGACCAAGTTGTTGGAGGGTGTTGGGGGAGGCCTTTGCCCAGCAGTGGGACAAGAAAGTCCAAAGAAAACCTTAAAACTAAAGAAAGGTTTTTTTCTTCACAAACGCATTCCTAAAGCGTCGTTAGTAAAATAAAATGTAATGCAATAGGAGCATAGTTCAATAAACCACGGAACCCACACATGCTAGTTCGCGCCTGGCCGTGTTTTTGTGAAAGCTGTTGGCCCGAGTTTGATATTTGAAAAGGTTTTCAGCCCTTTTAAACTACACTTGCTCTTTTTGGTCAAAAATCTGTTGCATTTCACAACTTTCCAGGCCACTTTTTGCATAGGTTTTTTTCTATTGAACTAAAATAGTTTGTAAAGTCAGCGAAAAAATTATATAAGCGTCTAGAGCAGTCAAAATATTCTGTAACACATAAAACCAAATTAATATGAGCAGTTCGTATCATCATAATATTGTAGTCATCATAATGCTCACAAAAAGGTCAATATTATGTCACTTCTATTGTTTCATATTTATGTAAGCAGTCATAGTGCTCAAAAATATCTACACAAACAACGCTTTCAAATTTATGTTCATAATAGCATGCTACCATTGATAGATTTATTTTCCGATAAAAAGGTCTTTCTTGTTGTAATAATTCCTTAGAATAGTATATTTTAGGGTTCCTAAAAATCCATTTAAAAGTCCTCTGTGAAGCAAATCTCGGGTCTGTAAGTCACTATTACCACAGATAAAATATACCATTGAATGATAACTATTACTATTTTATAATCTATGCTATAACAATGACAGTTATCAAATAGTTACAAGTTAGTTGATTCTCGCATTGCCCGAATACCATCCATTAGAAGTACGCGTAACAAAGCGCTATCTATAAACTATGCTATCTATAAACTACGCTATCTATAGATCAATAAACTATGCGCTCATTCCCAATCACACAATAGATTACTCCCCCGGGCTAGGGATGGGAAAAGTTACTGGACAATACGAATATCTACCGCGAAACAATAAGTGATTTATTTTTATGAGAATATGATGTTGTTAATAAAATTCAAAATCAAATTTTTCTACTTGCATATGGTTTTTATAGTGTATAAATTAAAGGCACGCTCTGCATTTCATTAAAAATATAGCTTGTCGAATTTAAGTTTGAGATTCGATTCATCATACTACACCTACATTATATTATACAAGCAGCCGAGTATTAGAATAAAGAGGTAATCCTTTTTCGAGCATTGGGTGACATACATGAAACATCTATAGAATTACTCAAAAATCTATAGAAATAAATCCAAGAAATCTGTAAGTACCTCGCACAATTATATATAAATAAATAATTTAAATGTAAAGTTAAAAAATCGATAGATATCCGGTACATAGCTCGCAGCTTGTCCCATCCCTAGCATCGGGCGGCCGTTATAAACGGGTAGTAAATTCTAATCTCTTCGGGCTGTTTTTGCCCGCGCGAAGTTCGAAACAATAGCTTGTTTTGTCTTACCTACAACCCTTCTGTAGTCTACAGTTTTCAGGTAAATTTTCTTTTCATTTCGTCGATTGAATGGGTTTGGAGATAAATTAAGGTGAGAAAAAATAATTAGTGTTATTTGTTAAGATCTTGAGAATGGCTGTTTTCAAAATGGAGAGATATTTATTTTTTACTTTTTAATTTGGTTTTAGGAATGTATTGCAAGTATCTTGATATTTCAAGTTTCACTGGTGTAAAACACCAGTGGAGTATAAAAGATCTGAAAAGATCAAGCTTATATAAAGCTGCTAGTTTCGTAACTTGATACTTTTCAGTAGACTAAATTTAATAATCGTTTTGTGCACAAAAAAAAATTCAAAATGCTTATTAATATAAATTTATAATTTAAGGAATAACTTATACTGCAGATACGTAATATTAAGTAAGGTTTAAACATACCCTGGTTTCACAGTTTTTTGAGTTTTCCAATTTTTTGACATTCAAGCTGGGCTGCAAAAAAGAAATATTAGGTCAAATTACCAATTAAATTATGTTATAAGTAAAAGCAAAGTCAATACATTAGTTTCCTTCGAAGCACAGGGACAGGTTAGCTTAAAATTAATAAACTAAATTGTTTATACAACTGCTTCAGTAGCGCAGTGGTCTGCTTACGGCGCAATTAAGTGGTAGCGGGTTCTATTCCCACTGAGGGTGTTTGTATGTTCTGCAAGCACTTTCTCCTTGGTCATGGTATTTAATATGTATAGTAAAAATATATGTACATATAATGTCTATTTATTAATATTATCAGATGTTAACACAGGCTGAGAGCTTACAACGTGACGTGAGATAGTGTTGTGTGGATTGTCCGGAATCATTCATAATTTTTTATTTATTTGTTAATAATAAAGATGTCAAAGGACATAATTAGCCTACAAATGCAATCAACCTAATATGTTAAAATCTAGATCACTGAACTATCGTGCTGAAGTTTCTTTAGATGTCTGATCAAAAGGATTAATTAAACGATAAAACCTCACATGACTAAATGCAAAAGCCGTTCTTGTTGGAGTTTTAAAAAGCTTAAGAGGACATTTTTTTTTATTTTTAAATAGTTATTAAAAATGTTATTCAAAAAGTTGTTTTAAATAAAAATACAAATGGAATATGAAATGGTGGTCGGACAACCACCAGCCAGATGGACAGATGACTTGGTCAAACTTGCTGGCTCACGGTGGATGCAAGTGGCGACCGATCGGAATGATTGGTCGTCTTTGAGAGAGGCTTATGTCCAGCAGTGGGGTCTAATAGCTGAAATGATGATGATGATGAAATGAAAATATGAATTGAACTCGGGTAAAACTGGGAAAATCAAAACTAAAAAATAAATATTACTGGTCGGTTTGTTCCGGACAAAGCAAACACGCCGATGCAGGAAGACGCTATTGAAAAACAGCATTATGTCCTTTTTATAAATGATATAACGCTCTATTAGAGTTTAGGTTTCAGTAAAGATTAGGTTTATTACAGTCAACGTTAAATTCATATAGGCATCCAGAGTAGTCAAAATAATTTGACAGGCATTTAAACAAAATTATATTATCAGATATTGTATGCCCAAAACAGGTCAAACAATCTCACTTGTTACACATTGTTACATATAAATCTAAGAAACTGACAAAGTGCTCAAAATTATCTGAGCAAACAAAGCTATCAAAGCATGCAAACTCTTTATGACGATAAATTTGAAAGCTTTGTTTGTTCAGATCATTTTGAACACTTTGTCAGATATTATTTATATGAATCAAAGGTATTGAGATATTTTGACCTTTTCGGGCGCATACAATATTATGAGCATAGCATACATATTGGTTTTTTGACTAATCTAGACACTGTAGGTACGAAAAAACGTTTATCTATCTATCTATATAAATAAAAATGAATTGTTGTTCGTTAGTCTGATTAAAACTCGAGAACGGATGGGTCGATTGAGCTGATTTTGGTTTTAAAATGTTTGTCGTAGTCCAGGGTAGGTCTAAACTGTGAGCAAATAAGGAAAAACTGCCGGGAACTTTTTTTTCCCGTGCTAGTAATAAATAAATATTTCCGGACTTATCACACAGCATAACCCCAAACAAAGCAGAGCTTGTACTGTTACTGGGTGTTAGGTAACTGATATACTACAAAGATATTTTTTTTTGCAAATACATACTTTATGATAATATAGAAAACACCCAGATCCGAAACCAGAAATTATAGATCGTACAAAATCTGGTCCCCGAGCGGGAATCGAACCCACAACCTCCTGCGCCTCAGGCGGACCTTCGCCCACCGAGCCACAAAGGTTGTTAAATATTTATATTCTTGATAAATATGATTATTATCAGTATTCAATTGCACAGTAATAAGAAACTATAAGGAAATAAGCCTAGAACACGAACTAATAAGTTTGAAACGTGATCCCTGAGACGAATTATAATATCTTATGTTCAAACAATCCCTGGAGGCCGGAATTGAATTACGGACAATGGCGCAGGAAAGTCACTTCAATTCATTTATATCTTGAACTAGAGGCTAATTATTTAAAATTGTTTTCCTGAAATTTATTCGATTTTTTCTAAAACCATCAGTAAAAGTTATAAAAACCATCCTTGGATAAAACATTTAAAAGAAATTGGTAAAATTGGTTTAGTCGTTATTGAGTTATGCGCTTACCAAGATATTTCGCCATAATTTTTTTTATAGTAGATACGTAAACCTCTTTGCGTTTATAACAACTATAAAAATAATTTGTAATAATCAATTTTTATTAACTATACATTATTATTACTAAGAGAATAACCGAATACCAATAATTGGGTCAAGTGTTTGTATGTTCTGGAAGCACTTGCACAAAAAAACCAATTGTATATAATCTAATATATATAAAATTCTCGTGTCACAGTTTTCGTTGCCATACTCCTCCGAAACGGCTTGACCGATCCTCATGAAATTTTGTGAGCGTATTGAGTAGGTCTGAGAATCGGCCAACATCTATTTTTCATTTTGCAAAACAACGTTTGCTGGGGTCAGCCAGTAATGATATAAGTATATTACATGTATTTTATTTTTGTTTGTTATATACATATAACAAACAATTACCCGCAGTGTTATAATGTATTTTACCGCGGTGAAAAGCGATGTCCTTTATCAAGCTCTAGAGAACCTGTGTGCTCAATTTCATTTCAACCGGTTCAGTAGATTTAGCGTGAAAAAGGAATAGACAGGCAGAGTTATTCTCGCATTTACAATTATACAATTTATTTATTTATCAGACACACAAAACACATTACAACATTCACGACTAAACTATTTATATCTAAACCTAAGTAGATCTTAGGTTGTTGCAACATAACTATAAGTGTGCACTACAAAAAATGATATGAACAAATGGTTAACAAACTTAATAGACTAATAAAAAAGAAGACTAAATATTATTGAATAAAAAAGAGGACTTAATATTATTGAGGGTGAGCGTGTGTGATGGAACGGTCATTGAAGAGGAGAGATGCTTTAATCTTGCATATAAAATGAGATAGATTATAAGTAAATATATCTAGCTCGCTATTGTTTCTGGACAATTCATTATACTGGCAATTTCTCAAGTTACCCCACAAGTGACTTGTGTACGCGATATCCCGTAGCCAAGTGTAAGTAGGACTGTCTCCTGTTCCCTGATTGCTGCGGGTCCGGGTAATTAACTCATCATCATCACTAGCAGCCGGATGCACGTCTCGAGATAAACTTACGAAGATTATTTGAAGGAAGTTATGTGGCATTTTCTTATAGGTTTATAGGTTGTTGTTGAGAGGACTGCAAGCACACTAAACTGTTCAACATCATCATTATCACCCTATTAACGTTCCCACTGCTGGGACACAGGGACTTCTCTCTGGACGAGAGAGATTAGGCCTTAATTCACATGTCCTTCAAACTCTTTTAAAGTTCTCAGAACATGCCGGTTTCCTCACGATGTTTGCCTTCACCGTTAAAGCACGTGCATAAAGCGCTCATCAATTTCTCAAGAAGAAAAATCCAGAGGTGCGTAGCGGGGTTTGAACCTACTGAACTAAACTGTTATATGAATTCAATGACAGGAAATTAACGAACACTTTACTCAACATGAGACGTGAGATTCTCACGTCAAGAAAAAAAAACCGAGTAAACTATGCAATCTAGCTGATCATACAGCTATGACAAATGTATAATGAATATTATGATTAGTTTGTCAAGAGCTATCTCACTTTGTCACAAGTGAATGAGGGAAATAGCTATACATTTTAACCATCGACTAATTTTACGCGGAGGTAGTGAAACAGGCCCTTAATAACAACGGAAAACCTTCGCGTATGTTGAATAAATAATCTTATAATATAAGGGCTATGTAACAAAATCCGTTTGTTTTATTGATACAATACAGTCTTGGTTAAATCAATTTATTTCCCTCAATATTTCTGTATAAACAGTTAAGACTCCGAAATAGAGATTTCTGATATCGAGATATATTTCTAGGATCTCGAAAATAAATGTATATTTAATAATATATATTTGGAAGAGTTTGTTTGTTTGCGTGAATAAGATAAACTCTTAGTCATCAGCTAGTAAAAAAAATAAAAATAATATGATTATTTACGCTAAAAGAAAATAACAATTTTGAATAAAAGGTTTTTTAATTTTAAATTTAGATTATTCGCATTTCTCACACATTTTTGTGTTTCTTTTACGCACAGTATCTAAAACTCAATAGTTTTTTTTAATCAACATTTACACGTACTCTTGACCGACCGATATGTAAGATATTGATTTATGTATATAAGTCAATCCCTTACATGTCGGTTTTTTTATTGTGACAAAATGTTTGCTTGGTTATTACAAACAGTACTTTTTCGGTCACTTACATTAAGGGCATTTCGGTCACTTACAGTTTCAAATTCGGAGTATACTCAAATTTTCGGACTCCGAAAGACACCCCATCCCTTCCCTAGCACAAATAAACTCGTCAAATTACATTTGTGTAATGATTATTTGATTCCAACATATCCGTTTCCGAAACGTTATATTGCTACCAATCTTCCAGCCCAAATATCGATATTAAGTTATTCTTGTTTTTGCTTCAGATTTCCGAATAACCGTTATTGAGTTCTTCCGTTTTTAGTTGTTATGAGAGTTATTAAATGCCTGCCTCTGTGGCGCGGTGGGACAAAGCCCGGTTGCGGCGCAAGAGGTAGCGGATTCAATTCGAGGAGTCAAGTGTTTGTATGTTTTGCTAGCACTTTCTCCTTGATTAGGGTGTTGAATATGAATAATAATAAATATCTATATATGTATAAATACCTATATGTTTATATATTTGTCTATTATGAGGTATATATATATAACATATATCTAGTACCCGTAACGCAAGCTTAGAGCTTACCACGGGCTGTGTGTGCATTTTATATTATATTTTCGAAAATATAATATTCGGCAAGATTGATGAAAATCGGGGTCAACCGATTTTCATCAATCTTGCCGTTTAAAAATGATAAGGGTAAAAGTGGGGAAGAAAAAAAAGCAGTAAATATACTCGAGTGGGGTCTCAAATGAAAGCGCATTACGTGCACATTACAAAATAATATGACTTTTTACTAAAAAGGGAACTAAAGTTGGAGTCGAGGGATGCTTTAAAATTTTAAATCAAGATTATCTTTATATATATATAATTCTTCTGTGAGTGTGTATGTCACTGAACTTCTCTCAAACGACTGGACCGATTTTGATGAAATTTTTTGTGTGTGTTCAAGGGGATCTGGGAATGGTTTAGATTCACAATACAGTCAACTGGATATTGTTTTTTGAGACGTGGGACAGGACAACGTCTGTCGGGTCGACGAGTTAGTTATAAAATACAGCGTTGCTGGCTCTATACTACATAGATACATTTATTTTTGTAAATACATACATATAATATACATATTATAATTAGATACATATTATGAGAAGGGATGAATGTCATGTGACGAAAAGATTGTTAGATATGTGTGTTGATGGATATGTGGGAAGAGGTAGACCAAAGAAAAGATGGATGGACTTTGTGATGGATGACATATTTAAGAAAGGATTGAGTGATGAGATGACAAGTGACATAGGAAAATGGAAGGCAAAAACATGTTGTGCCAAGAACACATAATGTGGGATAAGGGCAAGAGAATGGTGATGATACAAATGATAGAAAACACCCAGACACGACACCAGAAATTGTAGTATAGATATAACATTCACAAACATTCAACTTCACCTTATCAACAATCCCAAAGGCCTATACCATTAATAAAACAGCGTACTTTTCTGTTTTGGCTACAAATCACAGCTGTCCGTGTTATCTGGCTGAAGGTGACTAATGACCATCAGTCTGATACCGTGGACGTCTTTTTTACCTGGGCCTGGTTTAGTTATCGGAGGTTAAATTGGGGGGCGCGTAAAATAAGTTGAAACTAGACATTATATCGATGTTGACTGCTTTTTGTAGATTTTCAGTAAATTTTATAGTTAATCCCACGGGGATTATATCTGCTAATACAAGGGTTTCCGCCATTAAATTTGAAATTTGTGTTCATTTTGAAAAAGAGTTTAACTTTCTTTATCCTTATCTTTTCTTTTAAAATCGTTTATCATGTTAATTAGGTAATTCGGAGGTCAATTCATAAAACTACGCTAGTAACTCTGAACTTCAAAATGTACAGTCAACAGCAAAACAAAACTGACTAAATTAATGCAATGAAGCTATTTTATAATAATAATAATCATTTATTGCATGAAATATGGTACATAATAAGATATTACATTTCAATTCGTTTCACATATTTCGCCAAAAAACATTGGATGCAAAAATTAAAATACAATAAGTAGTACATTAAAATATAATAAGTCAAGATTACATTAAATGTCAATTACAGCTACTCAATTATGGTTCATTCCATCAAAATTATAAATGACAATTAATATACATAGTCAAGATATAAATTCTAAATAGTCTTTAGTTTTAACGTAAATAAACATTTGACTATGGACCTTTTGGACTACCAAGCTTCAGACGTGTAGAAATATTTTAACCTGCAAGTTTTCCATAGCAAATAAATTGATTTTATCTTTTTATTTGACATGAGACTGCTATGTGAAATCATTCACATAACCTCTAGATAGGTTTCCACATTAACCTCTAACATGTGACTTATGGGAATTTATGTACCAAGACGAAACAAAGACACGAAAATCAATGATTTTTACGACGAGTTGACACGACAACTGTCAACTTGGCTTGATGCTATAGCTTCAACCGTAGACAGAGAACACTATAGATGGAGTTTATTACGGCGTATGGGGCCCAGGGTCCATGGAACACCCATGCTGGACAATATCGAAATTATATACTCAGGACTTAGAAACTTGCCGTAAATATTCATCAATAATCGGTATAAATACTATCAGAACAGGCTAAACTCGTTTAACCACCTTATATTATATTCTCTTTGCAAGTACCTATATAACTTTTCAGAAAAAGGCAAGCTATATTACAACTTGTAATTTTATATACTCGTACCTGCAAACATTTCAGCATAATGTGTCACTACCATTCACCATCATAATTCACTATTTTACTACCCAAGAATATGTAATTTCTCTTCAAAATTTGTTTACTGATTCCTTGAATTGATAGTGTGTTCGGGACATCTGATGGGTAAACTGATAGTGTGTTTGAGCATTAAAGTAATGAATTTAACCGTTGAAAGATGAAACAATAGACGGTGTCACGGTATACATATCTTTCACGCACAAACTGATACACACATAGACAATTATATTTAGGTGTGAATGAAATAGAGATATTATATTAATCGCTGTAGTGATTAAAGCGATTTTTTAATTCACTCGTTTTAATGGCTTCAGTTTCGAACAATGACAAAGTAACAGTGAATTATGATGAATATTTTTTTTTGTATGAAACGTCAGTTTTGCGGGAGTGGGTGCTCTTAGTATTATTTATTCTTCGCGAGTTTTCTTATACATCTTTCATAAAAAACCGTTAATGGTTATGAGTGTAAAAAAGTCGAAGGAAAACCAAAAAACAGCAAATATACTCGTGTGGGGTCTCAAATGAAAGCGCATCACATGCACATTACAAAATAGCGTATGATTTTTTACTTCTAAGGGAACTCAAGTTTTAGAAACGGTTTTTTTTTATTTTTGACATCCCTTTTTAGAGAACTATAAATATTGATACAGATAGTTTATTTTTCTTGAAATAAATTCATAAAACATAGAAATTATCAAATAAATTTAACCACTCGTAATTTATCGATTACGTTAAAATTTATAATAAGTACTATAAAAAAAAGAGATGCGAAAAAGAGCTATGTGAAAAACGGCAAAAATATTGCTTGAGTGTGAAATATTCTTTGTCCATGGCCTTATCTTCACACTAAAATTTTAAAGATGATCTGTTAAGATTATGACACTTCTTTGAGAGAGCGCGCCATTTTGAATTTTAAGTTTCACATTAACTCATTGTTTTCGGGCTGTTCCCAACAGAACTATCTGAGTTTTAATAAGTAAATAAAAAATTAAGAGAGAGAGAGAATTCAAAGCGTCAATTTCTCAGTGTCAAGTTAAATATAATTATAAAATGGAAAACATGTTTCTCAGTTAAAGGCCATTTGCGTCCTCCAAATTTAATTTCACATAAGTAAGCCCAACATTTTACATATCAAAATATCGAAAATTCGAACTGTTTCTTTTGTTATGTCAGAATGAATCAATTCAGTTGCTTGTAATTGGTATCTGCGCTTGTAGCGTCAGTTTGCCAGTGACGAGTTAAATAAAATTATAAAGAAAAGTAAAAAAAATATATAAGTAAAAAATTCTTTATTTGACATAAAATGAGGTACAGTATCAAAACAATGGTCCCATAGGCTCCCGAACTAGTTAAAAACTGTATTTCAGGAGCCAGTGGCTTCTCCTATATTGACTTATTGCAAATTATGTCAACAACTTAAAGTAAACTAGTGAAAAAGATGTTACTCAAGTTGCCATTTTGACAATCTCAGAATGAATCGTTATCATGTTCAGATCAAAACTTAGCGTGACATTGACAGATCAAATTTGACGTTCACTGATGCACGCTACAGATACGTTGTCCATAAAGATTTTACGAAATATGAACAACGATATTCCAGGATATAGTACCTAGTATGCACAAGGTCAGGCTTTTTGTGCAGAAATTTCACAGAAATTCTGACAAAAAAAAAATGTATTGTAGAAGTTTTAAGTGGTTTTTAGGAATTCTAATGCAAACCTAGTATAGGTTATATAATAAACAGGTGAACATTTATTTACCTTTAAAAAACTGTGTTGGCTAAGTGGGAGAACACTCAACTTTCGTGCTGAAGGTCACGGGTTCAAACCCTTGCAACGTACAACTGAAAATTTTTCTTTTTGAAAAATATATGTGTGCTTTAAAAGTGAAAGCAAACATCTTAATGAAGCTGCCAGAATTGATCTCAGAAGATGCCGATCTCCTGAGATCTTGGGAGATTGAAGTACATGTGATACTCACCAACCCACACTGAGCCAGCGTGGTGAATTAAGGCCTAATCTCTCTCGTCGAGAGAGAAGTCCCTGAGTCCCAGCAGTGGGAGCTTAAAGAGGGGTGCTTATGATGATGATACATTTCCAGCAAGAAAATATTATATTCCCAGCGAAAACCTATTATAATAAGAATAACACAAACTGCTTGTCAAATCTATACTAATACTAGCTGACCCCAGCAAACGTTGTTTTGCAAAATTTTTTTTTTTCTAAATTAAAAATAGATGTTGGCCGGTTCTCAGACCTACTGAATATGCTCACAAAATTTCATGAGAATCGGTCAAGCCGTTTCGGAGGAGTTCGATTACGCACTCCGTGACAGAAGAATTTTATATATTAGATTATAAAGAGGTAAAGTTTGTTAGATAAAAATATAAAAAGTTTGGGACGTAAACCCATTTGCAGTGCCTGTACATATTGACAATGGTGACTATGTATTGTTACACAGATTCTCCAAAGCTTGAGAGATTACATAATAGAATAGAATTATTGTACACCACACAAATTAATAATAGACTTTACAAAAACCTTAATCAAATAAAAACAGGGTACAAAGGGCGTCCTTATCGCTATGAGCGATCTCTTCCAGGCAACCTTGGGATGGACAGGAAATAAAAAGGTCGAACAGTACATAAGCTAATTTGTACCGCGTGAAACATGTAATACCGCGAATAACTGCTAGTTTGTTATATTAGGTCCTTACATATGAAATTGGCGTTTTTCGTACTGGCCACTTTAATCACAAATTTCTCCTCTTTGGTAAGGAATTCCAAATTCAAATTTGTACAGCTATAGACTCATGTATTTGTGCTTCGATGATCGTCATTCATTTGTTTTTTTTCTTCTGTTTTTTTCTGTTTGCGTCACTCATTTTACAAAATGGAAAACTTAAAATATCGCATTATTTACGAGTACGAGTTCCGCCGTGGCACTAGTGCTGCGGAAACAACTCGAAGGGTGAATGATGTGTATGGCGGTCGTGTTGCAAAAGAAAACACAGTTCGTTTTTGGTTCCAACGTTTTCGTTCTGGAAATTTCGACTTGCAGAACAAGCCCCGTGGACGGCCTGAGACTCAAGTTGATAATGAAGAGTTGAAGGCTATTGTGGAAGCGGATCCATCGCAAACCACGTCCGAGTTAGCTGCAGGCTGCGGTGTTAGTGATAAAACTGTTTTAATTCACTTGAAGCAAATTGGGAAGATTAAAAAGCTTGAAAGGTGGGTACCTCACGAATTGACTGAAGCAAACCGGCAAACGCGCGTCGACTGCTGCGTTACATTACTAAACCGGCACAATAATGAAGGTATTTTAAACCGAATCATTACCTGTGATGAAAAATGGGTTCTTTACGATAATCGGAAGCGCTCAGCGCAATGGTTGGATCCTGGCCAGCCAGCCAAATCCTGCCCCAAGCGAAAATTAACCCCAAAAAAGTTACTTGTAAGCGTTTGGTGGACTAGTGCCGGTTTTGTTCATTACAGTTTTCTTAAATCTGGCCAGACTATTACGGCTGATGTCTATTGTCAGCAATTGCAAACCATGATGGAAAAGCTAGCGGCTAAACAACCTAGGCTGGTCAATCGCTCCACGCCACTGCTGCTTCACGACAACGCTAGACCACACACTGCGCAACAGACGGCTACTAAATTAGAAGAGCTTCAATTGGAAAGTCTAAGACATCCTCCGTACTCCCCGGACCTTGCTCCAACAGATTACCATTTTTTTCGAAATTTGGATAACTTCTTGCAAGGGAAAAAATTCAACTCCGATGGGGCAGTCCAAATCGCCTTCAAAGATTTTATTGATTCCCGTCCGACTGGTTTTTTTAGTAAAGGGATCAATGAACTACCTATAAGATGGCAAAAGTGCATAGAAAATAATGGTTCATACTTTGATTAATTAAATATATTATATTAAAAAATATTCGACTTTTTGTTCCTCCCATACAAAACGCCAATTTCATATGTAAGGACCTAATATTTAAGAAGTAATTAATTATAATGTAACATTATTTTTCAGTCCCATTATAGGTCGAATACATAACTGACGTTGGGTTTCGACCTAATAATTTTCCCATCTTGTTTGTCAACTTAGCTGCACTTAGCAGACCGCGAAATTCTCAATTTTCCTCAAACGAATAACCATTATTGTATTCTTAAAGACCGCAAAAAAATTATTTAGTTTTAAACACTTTTTGGCATCCGTGTGAGCTGATGCGTGGGATTGGGGTTATGTATGAGTAAGAGATATTATTATTGGTGAGAAAAGCGCGCGCGAACTTGAAGGAGACGGGGCTCGCATTGAAAAATATAAGAAAAACCCCCGATTCCAATGCCTTCATTCCCTTAAATGTAAAACAACATAATATTATGTAATGTGGACGCGATGCGCTTTCATTTGATACCCCGCACTAGTATATTTGCAGATTTTCTGTTTTCCTTTCCCACTCTCACCCCCATAACTTTTAAACGGCTCAACCGATTTTCATGAAACATGTCTAAGAACACCCGGGCCAAACTTAACTTTCATACAAATAAAACTTAATTGAAATTGCTCCATCCGTTCGGGAGCTATGATGTAACAGACAGACAGACAGACACGTCAAACTTATTACACGCCTCTTTTTTGGTCGGGGGTTAAAAAAAATATATATACGGTCGAATTGAGAAACCTCCTCCTTTTTTGAAGTCGGTTAAAAATAAGAGAAATACGCGGAACCCTCGGTGTATTAATATATCTCAAAAATAACAATATAAAATGTATTTATCTCTGTGCTACGTAGCGAGGATTTAAGTATTTCGCTGTACCCAGAACGGCTTTAGAAGTCATTTATTATAACGTCACTCCCACTTAGGCGAAAGTATCCCAAAACATTTATCAAATGTTTGCTGAGGCCTGCGGTTTCGTTCGTGTATTATCATTTTAATACGTATATCAAAAAAGCTGTCTGGCAATGCGTGGACACATTGTTAAAGATATCCCTATAGAAATTAAGGAATTGCCAAGAAACAAATTTGTACCAAAAATTAAGAAATTACAATGTAAACGTTCGTTTAAATACTAGACACAATAATTAAACATCATCTAATAAATAAATAAATAAATAATAAATAAATATTTCCGGACTAATCACACAGCATCACCTAACCCCAAGCTAGTAATTTATTATTCTAACCCCAAACTAAGCAGAGCTTGTACTATGGGTGTTAGGTGACTGATATACTACATAGATACATTTTTTTTGTAAATATTTACATATTAGGTATACATAGAAAAATACCCAGACCCGAAACCAGAAATTGCAGATCGTACAACATCTGGTCCCGCGGCAGGAATCGAACCCACACGGCTTTCGCCCACCGAGCCACAGAGGTCGTCCATATTAAATTGTAATTGTAATTTACTAAATATTGACATTGTATTATTACTATTTTTTATTGAATAATTATTGACATTGCATGTCAAAATCTAAATTGACGAAGTCTAACACCTATTTTTACCATATTTCAAGCAATAAACTGATTTCATTTAATTTCATTCAGTTTATATGTATATGTAGCGGCTAGGTAGCTACATTATTTGGACTGACGCGTAGGTTAGTGCACGGTTTGGTTAGTCATCATATTGTAATGAAGTGGAAATATAAAGTATGTACATATTATGTAACCTGAAGTTATTCCTGACCTCTATTCAACATAAGAATAAACAACAACATTATCCGCACATATATATTTTACCACATATAATATAATAATTTATGATTTTTATGCAATTACGTATCGTACATGTTATTTTAGTGTCAAAGATGGTATGGTCCAAAAACTGAATGAGAACAACAGTCATTTGTTTTATGGAATATTGCGTTGCGCGAGGGCATTACTCGGATGGGTGATCGCTCTGACTGTAGATGCAATTATTATTATAGATAATAGAGATATATTGATTGGAGATATATTATTCTGAATCTGCAATTTCTGGTTTCTGGTCTGGGTATTTTCTATGTATAATATGTATGTATTTACAAAAAAAATGTATCTATGTAGTATATCAGTCACCTAACATCCATAGTACAAGCTCTGCTTAGTTTGGGTTCAGGTGATGCTGTGTGAGTAGTCCGGAAATATTTATTTTATTTTATTTATTTTATCGGGTTATAATGAAATTTCCCTCGGAATTCCATATTTTCCCGAATAGTATTGCCTTGCGGTGTTACAAGCGTTATAATAGATTATTATTTATTACATACGTAAAAAAAAAATGATGTGTACCAAGTTTCATTTAAATCGGTCCGGTTTTGTATGAAAGTACAGACAGACAGTAACTTTGGCATTTATAATATTAGTACGGATTAACCCGATATTTCGGCGCAATTTAATTTCTTGTAAAGTACTCTCAATAACTCCCTACTATTTGGTACGTCCATAATACGATATATTATGTAGGTCACACACAATAAAACTCACTAACTAGGATTTATTGTGGGGCAGTCGTGCATTCGGACAGACAGCGCAATGATTTATGTAAATTTTATATTAACATACGGAAGTTGGTAATTTATATTTCGTCACATATTTACGAGTTTACAAATGAAAAGGAATCAAAAAGCATGAGTCATAAGTTATGGATTTTTTTAGGTATAAAAAGGCGAAAAAGTAATTTAACTGGGTAAATAAAATAAATTTATTATGCAATAAAAACACAAATCCATTGAAATATGCAAAAAGATGCAGCCATCCAAGTACCTGAACTTTAAAAAAAACATATTTGTTGTATCGGAGCCCCCTTAATCATATGTATATAATTTATTTTATGTTTTCAGTATTTTTATTATAGCGGCAGAAATCACCCCTCAAAACTTCAACTATATCTCTCACGATTCTTGAGATACAAATAAATTAAAAAGAAAATAAATTTAATTTTGAGACATATTACAAAAAGGCTTCTAGTTCAGTATTTTATGGCGCTGATCTTCCAATGGAAGCCCTTTGAGTCACAGCATGCTATTAAATAAACAAAATAATTATAAAATTGAAACTAGTCGAATCCATTTTAAATAGAATAATAATAAATTACAACAATAACAATATTTGGGTTAATCCTCAAAAAATACTAAATGGCGGATTATCACCGCCATATTATTCTCTCAAAAAATAAAGTCACAGGGTCTTATTTTTCTCCAGTTTTCATTATGTTAGTTGTGTAGCTAAGTGTAATGTACCTTTGACGCGGGCGTTTTCAATTTATTTATTTTTTTGCATGAAAGGTGTGTTTTGCGAGAATGTTCTCAGACATGTTTGATGAAAATCGGTTGACCCGTTTAAATGTTATGAGGGTAAAAGTGGGGAAGGAAAACAGAAAATCCGCAAATTTACTTGAGTGGGTTCTCAAAATGAAAGCGTTACAAAATAGTATGACTTTTTACTTTTGGGCGAACTAAAGATATGTAATCGGGGTTTTTCTTATTTTAAATTTAAATTATATCTGTGTAATCCTTAACTAAGATTTCTAGTTAATTGATTTTTTACTTTGTAGTTGTAAGTTATTGGTTTTCCACTAAATAATCTCTTTCTTAAATTATGCTTGTTTCGCAACTATCAAACAGTGCGTAGAACAAATAAAATACGAGTAATGTCAGCGCACATCTGTTAAGTCTATAAATCGTAAGTACTGACAGCCGCATATTATGTTTCATGGCTTGTATCCAATATTGAAATGTACCTACTATATCAGTATCACTAACTTGGCTCCGTGGCTTTGCTCGCATTTCTGTGGATTTACTTTAACGATTCTTATTAACATCAGCTCATAACGTCATGCACAATTTATAGAATATAGATTTTATTATTTCTTTGATGTTTGATATCGAATGATTTCTTTTAGTGAAAATAGTGTTTTAGGATAGGAC
This sequence comes from Gymnoscelis rufifasciata, assembly GCA_929108375.1. Lineage (NCBI taxonomy): Eukaryota > Metazoa > Arthropoda > Insecta > Lepidoptera > Geometridae > Gymnoscelis > Gymnoscelis rufifasciata. Next base: position 10,581,892 of record OV815324.1, read on the forward strand.
ACAGTCTTCTTACAATCTGTTGACATCTTTTAAACTACTTTAAACTACGGATTTTTATGCAATTTCACAAAAGATAGAATATTATATATAATAATTTCATTTTACATAAATTTATCAGACAGCGCCGTGCTTCTTCTAATTTATAAAATACAGAACATAGATTCTTTTCATCATCATCATCATCACCCTATTAACGTTCCCACTGCTGGGACACAGGGACTTCTCTCTTGAGGGGCCATTCATTAATTAGGTAAGGACGATTTTCGTAATTTAAACTCCCCCTGCCCCCATGCATACATAAGATTTCTCGAACCCCCCCTCAACTTCTTACGTAAGAATTTATCTCGTTCTTTTAAATAATAAAATGTTAGAAAAGGATCAGTTCGACTAAAAAATATAGATCAACGTGAATAAAAAAATTTTTTTTAACGAATAATAATAATTTATTTGTTCAAAAAAACAATAATAATTTTTCGAATGGAATTCAAATAACTTTGTACACTATAAAATAGAAAAAAACTATACGAAATCCAAAAGGAAATTAGATTCCTAACGTTGAATTTTGACTTACAACGTATTACGTAAGAATGAGTTTAACCCCCCCCCCCTGCCCCCTACATAAGGACATGTAGAGATTTTCTTAACCCCCCTCCCCCCCAGTACCCTTACGTAATTAATGAATGGCCCCTGACGAGAGAGATTAGGCCTTAATTCACCAACTGGCCAACTTCTTTTCACTTCGAATTAATTCGAAAAAGAAAAACATAACACATATATTATAAGTGATTATGCACGGAACCCTTACATACTGAGCCTGCGCTTGACAGCTTATTATAAAATGCAATATTAATCCCTTATCTGCAAACACGGAACTAATCAGACGAAGGCAAGATTAGCACAAAAGAGCTCTCTTTGCATACCCTTCGTTATTTGAAAGTAATGACTAGACCTTATATATCAACATATGCTCATTATTATGCTGAAGAGAAGTATCATTATCATCACCATGTTAACGTTCCCACTGCTGGGACTCAGGGCTTCTCTCTTGGCGAGAGATTTGGCCTTTATTTACCACGCTGGCCAACTGCGGATTGGTGAATGTCAGATGTCCTTCAAATGCTATAAGGCTCTCAGTTCTGAACAGTAGTGATTTGTTTTTTGCAAAAAAGTCTAATGGGGAAAAAAAACTATACATCGGTTCGGGAGCTAAGACGTCCCGACAGATACACAGACAGACAGACACGTCAAACTTAAAACACCCCTCTTTTTTGGTCGGGGTTTAAATACCTCCACATAGGTGATACTGAAGACCATAGTCAGGCTTTCAGATAGAAGAGAAATATATTCATTTTAATTATAAATAGTGTGTTTCATGATAAATGTATGTTGTATTGTATAATGCTTTCAATGTCATGTTTTAATAATTATGGCCCGTAAGTGGTCTCTTCTGAATCCTTACACGTGACCTCCGGTTGGTGCTAAGAGCAGTATCTGGCTTCGGCCGCGGCTTGTCACCACCATCCGGGCTGGGCGTGAAGCGATTTTTTTGTGTTTCGTAATGTGGTCCGGAAAAAGCTTCTACCTTCTAGGTCTTCCTGCCCCCATCTTAGACCTCATCGTCACTTTACATCAGGTACCTAAATTAAAAAAAAACTAAAAAAAATGTGTGTTTTTGTTTCTGTATTTTATTTTTTGTAATATGCTGTTGTGTCCAAAATTAATGTTTTTCTATTTCTATTTAAGTTACAAGAACAAAAATATACCGACAATCATAATATAAAGTATGATTCAGTGATAGGAATAGGTAGTGCAATTTGCCGGGACTTCATGAAGATATCTTAATATGGACATGCTACAAATCCCGGGAATTTTATGAGAAAAGCTATTGTATACCGTGTTAAATAATATTTGAAAATACATTTTTAAGATATAAATTATCATTTCATCACATGAATGAAGAAAAACTTGCCACCATATTTGTATTTACTGGAAGTTAGACGCAAAATATTATATAATTCATTGTTTCGGCTTCACAACGCGCGGTGGCGATAAGATAAGAAAGGATTAAGTGAGTGACGATGTTCGTTGTTGTTGAATGTTCGTTTTCTTGTCATTCGGTTCATTGAGTGCGCACGTGCCGGTTGCATATTTAAGTGACCTGATTGATTTGATTATTTTAACGACACCTTGGCTTGTTTTGCTAGATGGACGGACGATCTGATGAAGGCTGCGGGCTCACGGTGGATGCAGGCCGCTGCCAGCCGAAATTACTAAAGATCTTTGAGGGGGGCCTATGTCCAGCAGTGGACGTCTTACGGCTGAGATGATGATGATGACCACCTCATTTTGCACTGTAAATTATTCTTAAATTTTATGCAGAAAAAGATTAAGACACATCCGTTCCCTTCGCACACAGGATCCGAATCTGCATCTCCAGTATATCCTATATGCTTCTAATTACACCAACGCGTCATTAGGTGATAGGTTGAATCTTTTCTGCACTTTATAATATCGAGTGAAAATGTAATAATAGTTTAACATGCAAAGTGAGGTTTAAGAGATTTAATGTAATTTTATGGCATTTAATTGATGTCTGTTGAGCATATTTATTTTAATTGTTATTAATTATTGTCATGGTTTTTAAAATAATAATAAAAGAATACTGAAAAAAGGTATTTATTGGAAATAATGTTCCGTCACATTTTTTCCGATCTTTTTCCCGGAATCCCGGAGAGTATCCATACTATTGATAATGTTTGAGGTCATTTACCCCAAATTGCACTACCTATTCCTCTTGTATGATATTGGGTGGTTTTGGGGAAAAAGTTTAGTTAAATGCCTACTGTTAAATAGAAGTACACTTTAGTTTATAGTGTTAAATAATAGATGTCGCTAGTATGCAAATTAGATCGCGCTAACGATGCGTATCACGTTCTAATGAAGTTCTCGCACAGATCGCTTAAAAATGCCTCCAATACAATATAATACACCTACCGGCAAAACATACTTTTGACCTCTCAAGATACTTTTTTTTAAAAGCTATTATTTATGGTTAGGGGTACCCAAAGAATAAAACGGGACTATTAATATTCTTAAAGCCGTGTTAGCTGAGTGGAAAAGCCTAATAGACCTAAATATATCATCATCACCCTATTTACGTTCCCACTGCTGGGACCCAGGGACTTCTTTCTTGGCGAGAGAGATTAGGCCTTAATTCACCACGCTGGCCAAGTGCGGATTGGTGAATAAATATAAAATAAATAAATAAAATAAATATTTCCAGACATTTCACACAACAACATCTAGCCCCGTGGTAAGTTCTAAGCTTGTGTTACGGGTACTAGATATCTGATATACTTAATATAATAGTCATACATAATATAGATATTTTTTATTATACATATCAAACACCCAGATCGTCGTGCTTGCAGAACATACAACACTTTCACCCTCGGCGGGAATCGAACCCTTAGCCTCTTGCGCCGCAAGCGGACCCTCGCCCACCACGCCACTGAAGCAGTCAAATGAATGTCACATGTCCTTCGAACTCTTTGAAAGTTCTCGATACATGCCGATTTCCTCACGATGTTTGCCTTCACCGTTAAAGCACGTTTTTAAAGCGCACATACATTTCTCAAGAAGAAAAATCCAGAGGTGCGTGGCGGGGTTTGAACCCACGACCTTCAGAATGATAGTTGAGTGTGCTCCCACTTAGCCAACACGGCTACTACATATATAGATATTTTTTATTACACATATAAAATAATAAGGGATCTAGAACTAAAATCTGTTTTTTCCACAAAAAAGGTCTACTAATGCTGAACCAAGTTGATAGACTATTCCAACCCGCTGAAGGAACTTTTAACAATGTCTTCTTAGGAGCAGTTTTTTATGTTAAGCAAGTTTTTCAGTATATTTGCTACGCTAATGCGACTCCCGGGGCATTTTGTTCTAAAGAAAACTTTGGAATTTATTAAAAGTGCTAACTGGGTGTGCCGCACGTTTTCGCTTGGGTTTAAGTGTTAAAATGTAATGACAGACAGACGGATGTGATTCTTTCGCATTAACATTATTTCGTTCTTAAGGATAGTCGTTGATCAAGATCATTATCTTAATATTATTAACTCAAGTAGGTATTAAGTATGTAATAAACTACAAACTTCTTATGCAGATAGTATAGATTATAAGTACCTACTAGATTTTTGATTTTTAGATTAAGACACGATTTGTAAAATAATTGTTAAGAAATTGACGACCTTTGTGGCTCGGTGGGCGAACGTCCGCCTGAGGCGCAGGAGGTTGCGGGTTCTATTCTCGCCGGGGGACCAGATTTTGTACGATCTACAATCTCTGTTTTCGGGTGTTTTCTGTGTATCAAATGTATGTATTAAAAAAAAATGTATCTATGTAGTATATCAGTCACCTAACACCCATAGTACAAGCTCTGCTTAGTTTGGGGTTAGGTGATGCTGTGTGAGTAGTCCGGAAATATTTATTTATTTATTTTTATATAAATATGTAAATGAATATTAATATGAATACGAGTCATCACCGTAGGCTTTACGCAACTATTTTAACGGTCAGTTATTAAAACGATTTGTTTGTAAAAACGCGTAAAATATGTGAGGATGAAAGTGTACGTGACCTCCGGGTGGTGCTAAGAACAGTCTCTGGTGGTAGGCTTCGGCCGCGGCTTGTCACCCCCCTCCGGGCTGGGCCAGTGCGTGAAGCGATTCTTTCGTGTTTCGTAATGTGGCCCGGAGAAGCCATCTACCTTCTAGGTCTTCATGCCCCATCTTAGACCACATCGTCACTTTCATCAGATGAGATTGTGGTCAAAAGAAGGCTTATCGAGCAATAAAAAAATAAAAAAAGTACTAGCACTCATTGTGTATGTGCTCTTACACACTCTGTGTATGTACTCTTTCAACTACTGGATAAACTGGATGCATCACAGTTATAACAATAATAGCGCAATAAAGGAGTCATTCCAATTTATGTGCACTATTTCAATGTGTTTATGTTATTAAGGCGGGTTTGTACAGTCGCCGTCCTGTATGTTATTTCACAATTGGAGTAATAATCGCTAATGTGAGCTGTGAGAATTAACTTGTCATAATAATTTCCTTTATAGAGGACGCTTTCAAACTCCTAGAATGGAAAGGACTAGGCATCAACATCAATGGCGAATGCATCACTCACCTTCGATTCGCTGACGATATCGTAGTCATGGCAAAATCGACGGAGGAACTTAGTACAATGCTAGAAGGCCTCAATCGAGTCTCCCAACGGGTTGGCCTCAGGATGAACATGGACAAGACGAAGGTCATGTCGAATGTCCATGTAGTGCCCACCCCTGTTATGGTTGAGGATTCGATGCTCGAAGTTGTTGACGCATATGTTTACCTAGGACAAACAGTCCAATTAGGTAGGTCCAACTTCGAGAAAGAGGTCAATCGCCGAATCCAGCTCGGATGGGCAGCGTTCGGGAAACTTCGAAACGTCTTTTCATCCAATATACCTCAGTGCCTGAAGACGAAGGTGTTTAACCAGTGTGTGTTGCCAGTGATGACATATGGCTCCGAGACGTGGTGCTTCACCATAGGCCTCATGAATAGGCTCAGAGTTGCGCAACGAGCTATGGAAAGGGCTATGCTCGGGGTTTCTCTACGTGATCGAATCAGAAATGAGGAGATACGTAGAAGAACGCGGGTCACCGACATAGCCAAGCGAATTAGCTCGTTAAAGTGGCAATGGGCAGGCCATGTAGCGCGTAGAACAGATGGCCGTTGGGGCCGGAAAGTTCTTGAATGGAGACCACGAATCGGCAAACGGAGAGTAGGACGTCCACCAACTAGATGGACGGACGACTTGGTGAAAGTAGCGGGCTCGCGGTGGTTACAAACTGCTACCGACCGAAATTACTGGAAGTCCTTGAGGGAGGCCTATGTTCAGCAGTGGACGTCCTACGGCTGAAATGATGATGATGATGATTAATTTCCTTTGTCTACATTTTTGCTGTAACAGTGAAGGAAACCATCATGAAACCGGCATGTTTTTATTTATTTATTTATTTACAACGCTTTATTTGCATAAAGTAAAATTGTGTATAAGTAAAAGTGTTTATAGAGGTGGGCTTAATGCCATCAGGTATTTTCTACCTGCCAGCCAACCCGTAATTTATTTATTTATTAATTAAATTACTTGCGGCCTATCTCGACTTGACACGAGTTTTTAATAAAAAAAAATCCTGGCAATTATTCGATTTTTCTCGCCTTTTAAACCTTCCCTAGGCCGCCACGAACATTTCAAGACTAAGATAAGATAAATCCGTTCAGCCGTTCTCGAGTTCTAGTGAGACTAACGAACAGCAATTCATTTTTATATATATCGAGATTGAGAGGGCTTACAGAATGTCCAAGGCGCCCAAACACTAAACATATTTAGAGCGAACTTAAATTTATTGTTCTGACAACTTTTCTGGTTGTCTGGAAGAGATCACTTTTAGTGATAAGGCCGCCCATTGTTACACTATTATTTAATGTATTTTAGTTCTTAAGCATTGTTCTGTTGTATTATATTATTGTGTTTCAATAAAGAGTATTGTATTGTATTGTATTGTATTGTATTGAAGGACAGTGACATTCACCTACCCGCACTTGGTCAGCGTGGTGAACTAAGGCCTAATCTCTCTCGCCAAGATAGAAGTCCCTGTGTCCCAGCAGCGGGAACGTTAATAGGGTGATGATGATGATTGCGAATTGCATTGTGAGTTTTTATTTAAATTAGCTTTAAGTTGACCTGTCCATGTATGCCATGAGCTAAGGAAATAAACCATTTTACTTTGAGACGTGTCTGACTGTTCCCTCTCCAGGCAATTATAAGCCACTTTGTAAACATAAGGCTTGCCAACGGCGCCTAAATTTACTGTTGTACGCTCACGAAACCTATTCTTAGTCTATACTAATATTATAAAGCTGAAGAGTTTGTTTGTTTGTTTGAACGCGCTAATCTCCGAAACTACTGGTTCGAATTAAATAATTCTTTTTGTGTTGGATAGTCCAGTTATCGAGGAAGGCTATAGGCTATATAACATCACGCTACGACCAATAGGAGCAAAGATATAGTGGTAAATGTGTAAAAAACGGGAGAAATTGTTCATCTTTGAAGCCTTCCGTTGCGTGCGGTTCAAGATACACCAAAAATATGTATTAAAGAATAATAGCTCTTTTAATGATCTAAAAAACAGTCCGCGATAGTATATGTCTATCTTTTAAGATTAACTCACAAAAACCGTTTTTATGGTACCTAATTTGGTCGAAATAATTTGTTTAAGTTGTATCAACATAATAATATTAATCTTTATTCAAATAAATATGTTGTTGGTTAAGAGTACTTCATCCATTATAACGCGGGTAGCACCGCAGGGCACAGCTAGTCATAGATACAATAGCTATACATTTATTTGAGCCAGAAATTATTATTATACACGACTAGCGGTCCGCCCCCATTTCGCACCAAGTTCACCGTATTGTGAATCTAAACCATTTCCGAACTCATTTAAACACACACAAAAATTAAAAAATTAAAAATTTCATCAAGATCGGTCCAATTACGAGAAGTTCAATGGCTAACTCACGTACAGAAGATTTTTATATATAAATAAATAAATAAAAAAAATATTTCCGGACAATTTACACACCAACATACCACCAACTAGCCCCGTGGTAAGCTCTAAGCTTGTGTTACGGGAACTAGATATCTGATATACTTAATATAGTATACATACATATATATATTTTTATTATACATATTAAACACCCAGACATAGAGACTTTACATACTTTATGATCATTTTAAGTTGACCTGTCCATGTATGTATTAAGGAAATAAACGTTTTAACTTTGACTTTGGCTTACACATCTACGTCCAAAAAACTTACGTTCGTATTCATACAAACTGCTATTTCTGGCTAATATAACTGAATTAGCTGAAAGATACAGTAAGCCTATGCTTGTCTTATTTTGTGAATATTATATAAGTGATAAACAAAAGTGAAAACTTTCTAGGTCTTCATGCCCCATCTTAGACCACATCGTCACCTTACATCAGGTGAGATTGTGGTCAAATGAAGGCTTATCGAGCATAAAAAAAAGCTTTTATTGAACCGTTATTAAACAGATTTATGAATAAGGATTTTTTATCAAACGCTCTCGCCTCATATACCTAATGTCTGATATAAACATTCTATATTTTTATGAATACGGAGGTTAATTTGTTTCTGTCAGTTACAAAAATTATGCATAACTTGTTTTTTTTTATTTGTTTCTTTTTTATGTAAGTTACGTATCTATTATTGATAATTTTAAACTAATACTCGTATCTCGTAGCTATAAAAAGCCGTGTTGGCTAAGTGGGAGGACACTCGACTTTCATTCCGAAGGTCGTGGGTTCAAACCCCGCCACGCACCTCTGGATTTTTCTTGAGAAATTTATGTGCGCTTTAAACACGTGCTTTTACGGTGAAGGCAAACATCGTGAGGAAACCGGCATGTTCTGAGAACTTCAAAAAAGAGTTTGAAGGACATGTGACATTCACCAACCCGCACTTGGTCAGCGTGGTGAATTAAGGCCTAATCTCTCTCGCCAAGAGAGAAGTCCCTGTGTCGCAGCTGTGGGAACGTTAATAGGGTGATGATGATGACTCGTATCTCCGTTACATAATTTGTTAATTCCATATTATTTGTTTTCTTGACAGATCGATTTATTATAAAGTTGCCTGGAAGAGATCGCTGTTAGCGATAAGGGTGCCCATAGATTCACTGTATTTTTGTGACTTTTTCTGTTTTGTGGTTTTAAATGTTTAATAAAGAGTGAATAGTATTAGTTACTTAATTTTCATTTTAATACAATATGCAATCTGTTATTTTCTTTTCAAATTATTTGTTCTTTATTACCAAATTTGGATGCTTAGTTTCACCAATGGATCCTAAACAGTTCTTAAGTAGGTTACTTAGCTGACTTTCCCTTTGCTTTAGCGCTACTAAACCGTTGGTCGTTTTAACGCCTAACGAGGCGTCTCTTAATCGATTTAATTTTTAATTATTTAGGGCGGTTGAACTCACATTTGAAGCACGTAAAAAACGGTCAAGTCCTTTAAAATTATATAATAGTATTAACATACATATTTAAATTCTCGAATTAATTACACGTGCTGTGAGTGATTATTTCAAATATAAATGTCGGTTATAATTGTCATTGTTCTGAGTAACACATTTAAATATTACTGCTGCATTAAGACTACTGTATTTAAACATGCGCATTGCGATACGAGACTGACTGTACGTTCTCAGGCGATTATTAGTAGAATAATTATAATAGAAAAATTAAATAATAGCAATTATTATTAGCTGTAGCAAACCGGGTGTATTCGGTGCCGAGTAACGAATCGTTACTCACGAATACATTTCGTTACTCGCATTTTTCGTATTATCGGTACCAACACTGTATATACGCAAGTATACGCAAGTACCGTCGATGCGGTATCAAATGATATACATATAATGTATTGTGATTATTGTTAAAGGCTAAAACCTAAATATGAAATTTCAGAAAAACCACCGATATCAATTCCTTAAATTCCTTAAAAATAGAACACCATATTTTGTAATGGGCACGCGATGCACTTTCATTTGACGAGTATATTCACTAGTATATTTGCAAAAATTCAGTTTTCCTTCCCCACTCTCATCCTATAACTTTTAAACGGCACAATCGATTTTCATGAAACATGTCTAAGAACAAGCGCTAGTAAATTTATTGCAAATTTAGTAGATCCGTCAAAATTTTACTAACATTATTTATTACATTAGTTTTATTTAAAAAAACTAAATTTAAAATAACCTAAACATAATCTGGTAGAAAATACGGTATTATAAAAAACACATTACGCAGTTGATTAAGCAATGGATAGGTAAATAATGTTTTCAGAAATAACAAAGGATGGGACACCGCAACGACATACAGTATCTGTATGAGTACGCAATACGATTTAAATAATAATAATAAATATTTCCGGACTAAACACACAGCATCACGCATCCCCAAACTAAGCAGAGCTTGTATTATGGGTGTTAGGTGACTGATATACTACATAGATACATTTTTTGTACATACATACATATGATACATAGAAAACACCCAGACCCGAAACCAGAAATTTTTAATCGTACTAAATTTGATTTATTTATATTTAATATGTTTGGTAGTGTTACGCCCACGGAAGACTGCAACATTCTTATGCCAATACCCGCTAATTATACTCAAAATTAATTAATATCATACTATCTAAAATGCGGTTATTTTTGTGTAAAAATGTACCTGTGTAAACAATGGCGCTGACACTACTGTATGCTCAAAATATACTACTGAACCTATTCTTAGTAAAAGATAGATACCGATATATTTAGTTCCGATTTCACCATTGGCTGTTAACGCGATTAGATCTGACTAAACGATTTATAGCATAAAACAGTGAAATTGGGGCTTGATTGGGTAAGAAATATGTATGGCAGAATTACATTTATTGTATGAATGTGTGTAATAAATAGCTTTCGGACCATTAATTGAAAACAAAATCGGTTAAGTAATTTTTTACAGTAATTACATACTTATACTACATAGAAAACACCAAGACCCGAAACCAGAAATTGTAGATCGTACAAAATCTGGCCGGCGGGAATCGAACCCGCAATCGCTTGCGAACCTTCACTTGCCGAGCCACAGAGGTCGTCAAAAAAATATTAAATCCAAATTAAACCACACAAATATCCAAAGTGATATTCAAAGGAGAATGAACCTAAAGTGTTGTCGCAGCCACGTAACCGCCTATAGGCAATCATCTCATTAAGATCACAATGCTTTGCAGCCACCTTTATACTCCGGTCACTGCTCCACAGAATACCTACAATGCGGTCGCGTAAACATGCCGCTAGGGGACGTTGCTGTAACATGAGGTCCAAGACGTCAAATAATAAACTCGCCACACTATAGAAACTATTGGCGATGCAAAGATTATCCACGCCTCTAGCGGCGAAATTTAGAAACTGTCTAAGGACGACACTTTTTTTGTTTTTATCTGATATGTATTTATTATTTATGTTTTTCCCTGACGTTAATTGTAAAGAAAACTGTCAAAGTGTCGTTCTTAGACAGCTTCACATTTTGACACTAGAGGCGCTAGTTAGAATCTTTGCATCGCCAATAGTGGAAATTCACAACATGCTTAAATTTAACTAAGAAGACATAGGACTTAATTGACAGCCAGATGGCTATATCATTTTAGCTTTAGCTTTAAGCATGCTGAGAATTGCCACCAAAAAGGTTGAGTGAGTTTTCTTAATTAAAATAAAATTATTACTAATTTTTGTCACCACTGGATCGATTCTTAAATGTGATTTTAACCGTGGTAAATGTGGTAGACCGGTTCGTTTGTGAATAACCGTTTGCCCAATCGCAGAGACAAAAGACAATTCAGTTATTGCCGTGATCATGGCACTTGCAATAGCATCGAAATATCGGTAAACTCAAAAACCGTCAAAGCATGGTATGTTAAGTGCTTTAAGTGATAATTCTAGTCCATTTTATATGTGTAGAGTTATCATAAGGACCCCTATTTACGTTCCCACTGCTGGGACACAGTGACTTCTCTCTTAACGAGTTAGATTAGGCCTTAATTCACCACGCTGGTCATGTGCGGGTTGAAAGTCATATGTATACCCATTAAACTCTTTCAAGTTCTCAGAACATGCCGGTTTCCTCACTATGTTTTGCCTTCACCGTTAAAGCACGTGTTTAGAGCACACATATATTTTTCAAGAAGAAAAATCCACTACTTTCGGATTTAAAGTCGAGTATCGAGTATAGATATATATAACTATAGTTTAGTTATGAGTTTACGAGCCCAGGGCCACAGTGTAATACGAACAGTAAGCTCATAACATCCGACCGACGTGGACGGCTTGTATCCGAATGGATTACTGTTCTGGGATCTCGAGTAAACTGTGGTTTTGTAAGATGAAACAGCTGGTTCATTTTGTCGACGCTTCATACTTCTCCTATATCGTTTATTCTATAGTAAATGAATATAGCTATACAATATTTGCATCATAATGACCAAATGATGACCACGACCGCTCTGTCAAAGAATAGAAGAAGTGCTTGCAGATCATACACATGATGATGATGAGATCTCGATGGGAATTGAACCCGCTACCTCTTGCTCCGCAAGCAGACCATCGCCCACCGCGTCACGGAGGCAGTATATTTAGCTAATTCTATTATTAATATACCTTTTAAAAAATATCCAAGATGGTAAAGCCTTTTGATTACTCAGATTTTATTGACAAACATCTTGTAATTAACTTCTCCTAAAAAATGTCATAGATATGCTGAATATTTTACTGTTTTTTTATAAACTGCTGGTAGAAGAGGCTAGACTCAGCATTTGGCTCGAAATCGGGTCATAGACTATAGTAATCGTAATGATTTATAATAATGATAAACTTTACTTTTTAGGGTAAACTATTTAATATAGTAATCGTGTCATTGACATTAACTTTACGAGTTAAGGCTGGAAACAGTGCTCGACTGATGGTCAGCGCTGAATAATTTAATTTTAACTTATGTTTCCAGTCTTAAATCGCATAGTTAATGTCAATGAATTCTTATTATTATTATTATCAACCCCCGACAAAAAAAGGGATGTTATAAGTTTGACGTGTTTGTGTGTGTGTATGTCTGTCTGGGACATCATAGCTCCCAAACGGATGGTATTCGATTTCAATTTAGTTTTTTGAAGTGAAACTTCTTTAGAATCGTTGTGATTTCAGACCGGATGCAACGGAAATACGTCAGGTAAGCCAATCTTAAGCGCTAACAAGGTTAAGCAACTTTCCGGAACGCCAGTACTTGGATGGGTGACCGCCCGAACAAAATCTTTTTGCACAGTATTTTTTTTTATTCATCTCATTCTTTTGTCGATTTACTGAAGTTTCACTTCTACCGTGTGTGAATCGCACACACCTTTTTTTTGTATGTAAGGTGACTTTTGCGAAAGTGTTCTAAGACGTATTTGATAAAAATCGGTTGAGTTTAAAAGTTATGAGGGTAAAAGTGGAGGTAATACTACAGCGGGATCTCAAAAGCAAGCGCATCACGTGCACATTACAAAATAGTATGAATTTTAACTTTAAAGGGAAGTAAAGTTCTATAATCGAAGATTTTAAAATTTTTAAATTTAGATTATTAACTCAAGTCATGAGTGACCCAGCTAATTCCCTATAGGTACTGTTGATGTTACTCGTAATGCCACAGTGCGGGCAGTACGAGAGGCACCGAGTAATGTCCGAGCGCGACCGCTTGCATTTCAATCAAGGGATGTTTTGCAGAATACATCTGTTTCTAAATACTCTGAGATTATTTAGACAACAAATCTATATTAACAAATATTATAAAGCTGAGGAGCTTGTTTGTTTGAACGCTCTAATCTGAGGAACGACTGGTCCGATTTGTAAAATTATTTTACAGTTAGATAGCTTGTTGATCGAGGAAGTTGTTGTCCATGTAGGCTATGTGCTTCTAAGGAAATAAACTTTTTGACTTTGACTTTTGAAGGATATGGGCTTTTTACCGCGACAAATTATGTAGTTCCCCCGGGAATATTCAAGAAACACTAGCAATAGAAAAGTTAATAACTTGTATAGATTTATAAAATGGAGTTTAATTACAACTCTCAGTTAGTAAACGTGTGTACTAGTTTTCCAAAAACGGCATTTCCTTTTAGCGGAAATATTTCATTTTCCTTCTATATAATAAATAAGATGTCCGTTCTCAATAATTGGGCAACCCAAGACAAAAATAATTGATTTATTGCTGGAAAATCCACAAAACAACATTTTGCCCCGTGGTAAGTAGCCCACGAGTTGCCACTTACGACTATTGGAGATTACTTGATGTTGTAATCCCCTGCTTTTGACAGATTTTTCACAACTAAAATTCTATCTTTATCAGTCAAATGTATGGTACGGCAAAAGCTTTAAGCTTGTTACGGACGGTACGGGAACTATATTTCCACCAATATTTATTTACTTATATTCTTTGCACTTCCTTCAGCAAATCCGAGGGACATAGTTAATGTTATTATGTATATAAAAATCCTTATAAACTTCAAGATTGAGTGGTTACAACCAAATACTTTACGAGTTTTTTAATACTTCAGAACACTAAAAACATCGTAAAATCTAAGAAAAAGGGTTTTTATCTTCGCAAAAATACTCAGTGAGTCGCTAAACGTAGTCAGGAGCAGTAAACGTGATTTAAGAATAAAGTTTAATAGTTTAGTATTACATAATCCTTCCTTATCTATAGGTACCTACTTATACTAGCTACCTCAGCAAACGTTGTTTTGCAAAATGAAAAATAAGTAGCAGCCGATTCTCAGACCTACTTAATAAATAAAATAAAATATAAATATTTCCAGACAATTCACACATCAACATCTAGCCCTGTGGTAAGCTCTAAACTTGTGTTACGGGTACTAGATATCTGATATACTAAATAATTATAATAGTCATACATATATAGATATTTTTTATTATACATATTAAACACCCAGACCAAGGAGAAAGTGCTTGCAGAACATACAAACACTTTCACCCTCGGCGGGAATCGAACCCGCTACCTCTTGCGCCGCAAACGGACCCTCGCCCACCGCGCCACTGAAGCAGTCCGCATATAAAATTTGGTAAGAATCGGTAAAGCCGTTTCGGGGGAATACGGTAACTAGCATTGTGACATGGAAATTTTATACATTATATAAATAAATAGCGGAATCTCAGGAACGACTACTCTGATTTCAATGATTATTTCTTCACTGTACTCTTTACCGCATCATTTTAAAAAAGCGGGAAATGCCGTGGCCTGAAAACCTAGTATCATCATCACCCTGTGTCCCAGCAAAGGGAACGTTGATAGAACGTTCCCTTTCTGGGACACAGGGACTTCTCTCTTGACGAGAGAGATTAGGACTTAATTCACCACGCTGGCCAAGTGCGGGTTGGTGAATGTCACATGTCCTTCAAACTGTTTAAAGTTCTCAGAAAATGCCGGTTTCCTCACGATGTTTTCCTTCACCGAAACCACCTTTTTTTTCTTTAAGCACGTGTTTAAAGCGCACATAAATTTCTCAAGAAGAAAAATCCAGAGGTGCGTGGCGGGGTTTGAACCCACGACCTTCGGATTGAAAGTCGAGTGTCCTGCCACTTAGCCAACACGGCTTTTTAAACCTAGGATACAGTATTATAAATTAAAGAAAAACTTCCGATTCCAATGCCTTAATTTCCTTAAAAGAACACACCATAATATTTTGTACTGTGCACGCGAAGCGTTTTCATTTGATACCCCACTCGAGTATATTTGCAGATTTTTTGTTTTCCTTCACCCCCATAACTTTTAAACGGCACAACCGATTTTCATAAAGAAAGCGCCAGACTCACCTTTTTTTCTTCACTTTCAGAGAGGGTTAAAACCCTCTTTGTACAAATTGTGATAAATCACACAGTGACGATGTCACCCCCATGGGAGATAATTTCTACATGACATCCTATTTTAATATATATAATATCAGTCTCAACAAGAAAAATAAAGTAACTCTAAATACCTACCCATCTATCTACCTATTTACATAATGAATGAATAAAGCTTAACTAGCATTTTGGCTTCTTCGGAATACGGAGAAGACAAGAAGCTATTACACATACCGACATTATAATTGAACCTTCTTGAGCTATCATGTCCCAGACAGACAGACACACAGACAGACAGACACGTCAACTTTTCCCCACTCACTTATCCCTCCCTACATATCCCCTCTTTTTTGGTCGGGGGTTAAAAATAGACTATTTATCCCTATTATAGTTATACTACTACTGTAGTAAAATAGAGGTAAGTGCAATTTTACGGCCATAACAGTAAATCTTAAATGACATTTAATCTATAAATGCGGATCGCCGTACGTTTATAAATAACCAGCGTACTTTTAACCTTGGATCGAATGGACGCGTTCATATATCTTATAAATAGATGTTTTCAAACAATATACTTTAACTAATGCGTGCATTAGCTCAGATTAATTTGAGTATTACTTCTTATTTATAGTCAATTATAGTAAATATTACGAAAGAAATATCAATCATCATTAATTAATCAGATACCGTGCCTACACATAGAATTGGACATGTTTATTCATCATCACCATATTAACGTTCCCACTGCTGGGACACAGGGACTTCTCTCTTTGACAACAGATAAGATAATCACCACGCTAGCCAATTGGGGGTTGATTAATATCACATGTCCTTCAAACTCTTTAAAAATGTCAGAACATGACGGTTTCCTCACGATGTTTGCACATTGTTAAAGGAATTGTTTTAAAGCGCACATAGATTTATAAAGAAGAAAAATCCGGAGGTACGTGGCGGGGTTTGAACCCACGACCTTCGGAATTAAAGTCGAGTGTGCCACTTAGCCATCAAGGCCATCATTATTACAAATTTAGTACTTTAAAATATTAATAACACTTAAAAAATTAATAACAATAATGAGAGCTAAAAGGTAAACCTAAGCTTGCATCCCCCAATTTTTTTTCGGATCCCCAAATATCTAATAGGTATATAGTACCTATTGACATTTGTAATATGGGCATGAAAGCCTAAAGTCTTAAAAAAATGTAAGATAATTTGTTAAGAAACTGTAAAAAAAACTTTTTAAAACAAGCTTGTATTTAAGTAACATAAAAAGATGAACATAAACTTTTAATTAAATCAAACTACAGTTTAAAGTTTTAAGAAACTTGTCTTCAAATTTATTCGCCTATTTTCTTAGAGACATTTTCTTTCGTATATGTCAAGTCAATTAATATTGTGTCATGACAACCAGTTATGTACAAATACAAGTCGCGACAAGTTTTATAAAATTAAAATTATGTCATTGTAATAATCATTTAGTATTTTCTTGTTAGATTATTTAGAATAAATATGATTAATAAATTAAAAGTAGTGTTTATATTAAATTATACTTCAAAGTTTGCATTTTTTGTAACAAGATGCTTAATTATATATTATAAATGTACCTAAGCTATGTTTTTTTGTAAAATGATAATAAAATTATTCGTATATATTATTTGATCAAGAGAAAAATGCTTTTTACTTTGTTTTAGTAATAATTAGCAAGTCCTTTTATTTAACACTCATTATGTTATTTTTCGTGTTCTCCTTAGCCTTAGCAAGCCTTTTTATTTAAGAGGTATATTGTGTTATTGCAGCAAAAATACTTGTCCTCCATCTTGGAAAATCCCAATCGAACTTCTCACTTGATATTATATTCTTTCAAAATGTAACGCCCCTATGCCAAATAGACAACTAAACCTATATCAGATAAAATGTCGTTTACCTTATTAAACTTATAAGGTTAATGTATGCATGGATATTCATGTTAATTAAAAACACCTAATCAAAATTAATCAATCAAGTTCAGCGGTAGAATGCTCAATCAATCTTTCAACATAATTCCAGTTTAACTAAAAATATTTTGTAACGGCCAGTCCGTTACAAAATATTTTTCGTTAAATAAGTAATTTCGTATTCACAATCAGAAATGCAATTGTGCCATCGATTGTTCCAAGAAAGACAATATACAACTTACATTTCTGTATAAAAAGACCCTTTTCTCAGAAATGTATAACGCAGGCTTCATGTACTTGGGAGTTTTAAGTGCTTTAAATGTTTCAGAATTTAGTTGGCTTAGGGCCGATTCCTGTCTTCAGTAAGACTGTAGCCGGGTTTTTATAAAACACAAGTAGATTTCTAAGCAAAAACAACCGACTTATTGTTTGGAAAGTATTAATTATTGAGTAAACAAGAGCTGCGGGCATCGGCTTAAGTTCATAAGAATGTTGTCCCCCTCTTCTCCCTTGCCATACATGGATGTCCACATAATTTGTGTTCATGTCACTATGCTATGTAGGAAAAATATGCACTTGTCAATATTTAACTTAGTAGATTTGAGTGTTCGTCCCTTTAATGCAGTAGTTACTTTAAGCTCTATAAAAAAATTAAACTCTTTAAAATTGTCAGAACATGACGGTTTCCTTACGATGTTACCCTTCACCGTGTTTTAAAGCGCTCATACATTTTTCAAGAAAAAAAACCAGAGGTACTTGGCGGTGTTTGAGTGTGCCAACACGGCGTTTCATTTTCGATACTAATTGAGAACAAATTTGAAGATAACACAAGAAACTAAAAATATGCGCGAACACTAAACAAAAACAATCTTAATACTTTGAACACTCAAAATAAACGCCGAATTTAGAACCTTCTCCTTTTCAGAAATAAGTTACTTAAAATGTTCAAATACTTTACGACAATAACCCGTGATTCGTAATGGTGCGGCTACATCAGCGGGCGAACATTCGCGTCGCGTTGGCGCGCTGAAATCATTGTGAACGGGTATACGCGATGTTCTTGTCTACATTATTGGACAAAGGTTTGTGAGACGTTGCGCGATACAAAATTCTGACGTTATTGACAAGTCCACGCCAAACATCGTATTCGCCCGAATAAAGTCACATTGCAACGATGTACTCGGCCACACACATCGCGTTGACACGAAAATTCGCCGTAGGCCGCCAATGAAGCTACACCATAAGGAAAACCTAGACAAAGTTGTAACCTATGTCGCAATAACATAGAGGTAGAAGAAACGCAATAAATTTTATAGCAAGTTCTCTATTCATTTAAGTAATAAAAGGAACTCTTTTAGGAACTTTTGAATCAGAAATTAATAGTCACGAGAGAACAAGCTATGCCCATATATGCAGTTGTAGCAATACAAAAGGAATAAAATTAATTCAAAAATATAGTTGCATCGGATCAATGATCAGATGGGAACCTTTTCTTTGATCAGATGTAACTCCGAACGTATCATAATGGCAGCGGCTGTTGTCTAGGTAGAGAAGAACACTGTCTAGGTGGAATAGGCTTCTTGTCTTAACCGAATTGACTTATTGTCTCTGAATTTAATTATTGTTACTATCTTCTGAATTTACGTAACACTCTTCTAAGAGTAAAATTTTTTTATATCAAAATTCTTATTTAGTTGCAATTCTTAGTGTATTTCATTAATATTAGTTTCGGTTTCTACATGTTTTGTTGCCCTTTTTAGTGTATTTGACATGATTCTAAACCTAGACAAGCTACGTAGATTTCGTGCACCGAGTTTACTTGTTTCTCTTTTCTACAAAGGTAAAAGGCGTATCCTTTGTCCTTGTCTATTCTATCGTGGAATAGAAAGGAAATCGCCGTGCTAAGCCGGCTGATGTGAATATCCCTACTTATTTAAACTGATTTATTAATATGAGGTAAAACTAAGTTCCTTGATTTTCACCCCATAAACCCCATAACAGCTTGAATAAAAACACAAATTTTCCAACATTTCCACTCAACCGCCGCGCCGTTGGAAGCGAAATATCGAAGTCTTCCATTAAAATCACTCATTTTAAATCGCAATACATTAAGCTCACAGCTTAAATTGAAAAGAGCCGTGTAACATAAATAATTCCGTGGATTTTTCTTTATTGTCACAATATTAACAGATTTTGTAAACTGAAATTATTTATCTTATTCTACAGGTGGATGAAATATTTAGGTAACCTTAAGGAAGGTCTTTTTACTGGAGGGAATTATTCCTTCGTCTTTGAAAAGACATAAAAAATATTCAAAAGTAATACATTTTCAAAGTATGAAATGGACTAATACTAAATATAAGGTTCCGTGTAAGTACTGTTTATACACTTTTTGCAATAAAATATATTCATCATCACCCTATTAACGTTCCCACTGCTGGGTCACAGGGACTTCTCTCTTGGCGAGAGATATTTTTGGCCTTAATTCACCACGCTGGCCAAGTGCGGGTTGGTGAATGTCACATGACTTTCAAACTCTTTAAAGTTCTCAGAACATACCGGTTTCCTCACGTTGTTTTCCTTCACCGTTAAAGCACGTATTTTAAAGCGCAAATACATTTTTCAAGAAGAAAAATCCAGAAGTGCGTGGCGGGGTTTTAACCGACGACCTTCGGAATGAAAGTCGTGTGTCCTCCCACTTATCCAACACGACTTTTTTTTGATAAAATATGTTAATAATGTATTTTATATAGTGCAAAAAGATGCAGTCAAAGCGGTCACCAATCCAACTACAGGCTGTGCGTAACGTTGTTTAACCTAAAAACCACGTTTATTGTTTAGGGGCCCATTAAATATTTATTTATTGTGTGTTTTTAGTATTTGTTTTAGCGGCAAGAGAAATAAATCATTCCTAAATATTCAACTCTCTATCTATCTCTCTCTATCTGTAGATTCCTGAGATACAGCCTGGTGACTGAGAGACGATGACGTCTCAGCAATAGGGTACCTAAAAAACCTATAAAACTGTTAAAAAGGAAAAACAGATAAAATCTTGGACTATCGGTTAAATAGAGGTAGATACATTGAGTTGCAGTTGCTCCCTCGCTGGGAGTATACGCGTGTATAACTTATCTATACTAATATTATAAAGCTGAAGAGTTTGTTTGTTTGATTGTTTGTTTGTTTGAACGCGCTAATCTCCGAAACTACTGGTTCGAATTGAATAATTCTTTTTGTGTTGCATAGTCCAGTTATCGAGGAAGGCTATAATAGGCTATATAACATCACGCTACGACCAATAGGAGCAAATATATAGTGGTAAATGTGTAAAAAACGGGAGAAATTGCTCATCTTTGAAGCCTTCCGTTGCGTGCGCCGTGAAAACGGTTCAAGATACACAAAAAATATGTATTAAAGAATAATAGCTCCTTTAATGATCTAAAAAACAGTCCGCGATAGTATATGTCTATCTTTTAAGATTAACTCACAAAAACCGTTTTTATGGTACCTAATTTGGTCGAAATAATTTGTTTAAGTTGTATCAACATAATAATATTAATTTTTTATTCAAATAAATATGTTGTTGGTTAAGAGTACTTCATCCATTATAACGCGGGTAGCACCGCAGGGCACAGCTAGTAATATATAAAATTTCCATGTCACAATGTTAGTTACCATATTACTCCTAAACGGTTGTACTGATTATTATGAAATTTTATATGCATATTCAGTAGGTCTGAGAATCGGCTACTATCTATTTTTCATAGTAACAATATAGATTCAGGGTCGGCTAGTAACAATATAGATTCGACTTTTAGCATTACATTTCAATACTAACCGCGTTTAATGGATGTTTCCGCGGTATCACATATTTTTCCGCGGTAAAGAAATTGAGACTGCCTCAGTGGCGCGGTGTAAGAGGTAGCGGGTTCGATTCCTGCCAAAGGGTCAAGTGTATGTATGTTCTGCAAGCACTTTCTCCTTGGTCTGCTTTTTTAATATGCTTAGGAGAAGATATCTATCTATGTATGTCTATAATATTAAGTACATCAGATGTCTAGTACCCGTAACACAAGCTTAGAGCTTACCACGGGGCTAGATGTTGTTGTGTGGATTGTCCTGAAATATTTATTTATTTATTTACTGTGCGCATTACATTACAATACTCACTGATGCAATGTAACGTTACAATACAAGTGAACGTTCCCAGTGAGGGAGAACCTTTATAGAAACAGAAATAGCTAATACTTCAAAACTAATTATCAAGGGGTCAGATTTAGCTGTGTTTTGAACAGTAATATATAATTTATTTACCATATAAATAAAATAGAAAAATCCGTTACATAGCTAACACATAAAGAAACAGTCTTCTTCACTTTGCTTTGCATCGTAATATATTTTTGTGGATAAAAGCTAAACAAAAATTTATTCGTGACGGTCGTAGCAATATTCGTAGACCCTTCGCGTAGAGCCTCTACGAAATACTCGACTTTCGTAGAGGTTCTACGTCAACGAATTATTACGTAAGGTTTTTTGAGATATATTTTATAACCCTTTAGTAGAAAAGTATAAGGATATAAGTAGTCTGGACAGGCTTAGTATTGATAAAAGGTATTATACTATAATTATTAATAATTAATAACATGTTATTGAGTGTTTGTACTATATTATTATATGGACTATAGTACAGTACAAATACTATGTATATTAGTAAAGCTAACATCGATTCTACAGGATGGAAGATAAATCAAAAACTAGATATGGTTTATCATAAGCACGCCTATTTAAGTTCCCACTGCTGGGACACAGGGACTTCTCTCTTCACGAAAGAGATACGCTGGCCAAGTGCGAGTCATTAAGGGCCAAGTTAGAGTATTTTATTATGGAGGATGTCTTATAGTAGACTTCTTATGGTTAAATAATTATGATAATGGTCATAACTGACCAATTGAAGAGATTGCATTTAAATTTGTAAGAAATTAACTACTTTGTTGTTGGAACTTACCGAGTTTTCTAAGATAATCATGCGTTATAGTTAAATAAATATTTACGGACACAGAATCACCTTTTTCCAAATTAAGCAGAGCTATAGATAGCTAGCTAGCGGTCTAAGATGGAAACAGGTTTATGCAACTTGTTTTATTTTGTAGTTTTAGGTATAAAAAAAAAATATATAGAATTGATATTTTTTTCAAAGTGTATAATGTTGAAACTTATTTCTTTAATTTCATTATAAAAATTAAGTAAACGTATTAGGATTGTATTCGTCAGTGAACTTAAGAACTTTATACGTGACTTGTTATCTCAAATACCTTCGGAGCTTCAGAGTCACTGAGTCAGAAAAATCTGTTGAGGTATTATTTTACGTACCTTAGGAATTATATCTTAACGTTATAAAATAACAAGAATATTCAAATTATTACAAAGATATTATAAATGTTTTTATCGACGAAATTGTCATTGAAGTGTTTTGCTTTTTAAAATGGTAGCAAACTCATTTTAATTACCAAAAAACGTAGATACACTATTTAGTATATACAAAAGGTTATATTTAGTTAGTATGGTAATCTTAATATATTTAATCAACATAATTACCTATTTTATTACTGACGGTGAATACATAAAATTATAAACAGATTGAACCGAATGCACATTTCACACGAAATTTATAATTCATGACGATAATTTACATAAACTTATAAATTCATGATCGCGACCAAAATTCATTAACCCTTCAGCGCAGCCTACCCCCTAATCCGCGCGAATCACTCAACAAAACTCCAAAAAACCCCTAAATGGGGCATCCAGAAAATGTCTCCCAAAATATATTTTAGGCCTCATATCTTACAAAACAAACATGGACCTAACCTTTACGAATGTAGGCTAAGTGGCGAATCTACCACAACTTAAAAATAATACTCACTTAGCAAGACATCTCTCACAAAAACACGTATAACACTTCACATCACATTTCTACATAAATAAAAATTCACTATATGTTTATTTTGTCGTAGTTTCCGCGGGTTCGACACGGACGAGCGCGCGCGACGACGGCGCCAAAGCGACTGAAGCGGCTGACCAATAGAGATGACGGTGTTGCTAGGTCACTGGGGTAAATTCCATTGGGGTAATCTGGGAGGCTGGGGAGAATTCTTTGAAATCTGCACCGATTTCGGGGAAATTATGCAGTACTGGGAACTTTTACTTTTTGAGATTGTTTAGATGACTTCAATACAAGGAAGTTGACAACTCTAGCGCAACAAATTTTATAGGTACCATAATTTTACCAATTTAATGTAACCATACCAACTTTATATATAGAAGCTCTTTGTGTGTAATATTTATAGTTATTCTTATTTCAAACGTTTAATTAAGTGTTTCAACACAATGAAATTGTTATTATTGTGTAAAAATAATAAAAAAATAATAGTAAGCCAATTGGAAGTGAAATTATCATAAATCTGCTAAAAAAATAGTTTTATATATATTTTGCCTTTATTCAAAACGCCTTATTGTACACAACACAGGAACATAAACACGTAAAACAAAATAAAAAACAATTTAATAGATCTTACTAAATTAGATGCTTAATAAATACAACTATCTTTAGAGTTGAGTAAATTATAATAAGCAACAGATGTAATATTAAATCTTACTTTATTAAAAACGCAAATTTTGTAGCTCAAGATTTTATTGTTCAACTACACAAAGAAGACAAAGATCAAGTCCTTGTTCATAAACTTTAGATTTTCAAAATTACCCTTCAATTCTGGCCAAGGTGACCCCTATTGGGGTAATCAGCTCCCCAATTCCGCGCAGCTCCCCCGACGCTAGCATCCCCGGAGGGGTGGGTGCGTGCTCAAACTTGGAGAATCGAAGTGACGCGCAACACGCTTACTTGCAAACTTTTAGATATCGGACAACAATTTAGGTTCGCGAGTGGCGCTACCGAAGATACCTAATTGTGCACGGAGCGGGAGAAGTTAACTCGTTGAAATTTGTTTTATTTATTAGTATATCAGTAAACAACACCCATGTACTCTGTTTCGTTTGGGGTTAGATGATGCTGTGTGATTTAGTTTAGTAAATTTAGTTATATTTTATTTTATTTATCTAGACTTTTCAATGAAATTGTACACGTATGTATATTTTATTTTAATTTGTAAATGAAAAATGAAGATACAATGCATTGAAGTTTCGAGTTACGTCTCGTTTAGGTACGATTTGTACTATACGGTGACGTTTTCTTCAGAACTTGATGCGCTTTTTTCGTAATGCTTTAGTTAATTGTTTTATAAATAGAAAAAAGATGTGTCCTGTATTTTTAGACGGTCCACCAGAGGGAAATACCTATTTTTTTATGTAGACTATTTTATGTAGTATTGTAGCAGCCATGGATGAAGTGATTAATAACGTAATCCCAAAAAACATGCAGATATGTTAAGGTAAAGTAAATATTACTTAAACTTGTACTGACTCATAATTTCAAAAATATAATCTGGAGGTAGGCTTCGGCCGCGGCTTGTCACCACCCTCCGGGCTGGGCCAGTGCGTGAAGCGATTTTTCCGTGTTTCGTAATGTGGTCCGGAAAAGCCATCTACCTTCTAGGTCTTCATGCCCCATCTTAGACAACATCGTCACTTTACATCAGGTGAGATTGTGGTCAAATGAAGGCTTATCTAGCATAAAAAATAACCTCTTCCTAATGGTCACATTTGATGATAAATAAATACGGCTCCACAACCCACGCAACAACATCTAGCCCCGTGGTAAGCTCTAAGCTTGAGTTACCTTGTGAGTACCAGACATCCTATAATACTTAATGTAGTATACATTCATAAATATATACGTTTTCTAAACATATTATTCATATGCATATTTATTTATTTACCAATTATAACACGGACATCAAATTTGCATAAGAATTGTATCTAGTCTAGGTCAGTAAAACATGTGCAAATGAAATAGAAAATAAAAATAATAATAAAAGAAAACATTTAAATTGATATAATATCAAAAAAATCTGGTGGTCAAAGTTAAATTAGTTATAAGTCATATAAACATAAGTACTTATATCATAGATACTCGTAATAAACCCGTAAATATCAAATAAAATTTCTGAAAAATATTAACACCCTTATAGTACGTATGATAATAATGTTTTCTGCATAAAATTACAAAATAGTTTAACCTGCAAAGTGAGGTTTATCACTTATTTAAAATCATTAAAATTTAAGATAATATGCTTCATATTTAGGTCCCCGAATGTTGGGGTCATGAACAGACAAACTTTCAGCCATTATAAAATAACGAAGGTCTGGCTGGCTATTGTGGTGAGCTGAGCTATCGAAACAATTTCAGCTGTTTCAAATTATATTGTTAAGGATTTCTGAACTGACCGGGCTTTTACGAAGAAGGGGTGAGTCAATTAGTCTTTTTTTTTATGCTGGATAAGCCTTCGTTTGACCACAATCTCACCTGATGTAAATTGACGATGTGTTCTAAGATGGAGCATGAAGGCCTAGAAGGCTTCTCCGGACCACGTTACGAAACACGAAAAAATCGCTTCACGCAATGTCCCAGCCCGTCTAGCCGCGTAGTCTATACCTACTTATTGTATAATTAAATATAATATAATTAAAGGCCCCAGCCGCATCTGTTGGGCTGTCTGTCTTTTCCGTGAACAGTTTGTACATAATTTGTATTAAAAAAAAACACAAAAAATGAGAAAATAGAATTTATTTGCGTGCAAAAAGATTCAGTCATAGGGCTCACCTCGCGAAGTACTGGCATCGCGCAACTGGCGTTGCTAAACCTTAAGCTGGGTCCACACTTGTATAATTTCGGTGTATCACGATCAGGCGTGTCGTATCGAGTATCCGTATTATAAGTATGGACGCTCATTTTATCCATGTCGTATCGTTAAGGCGTATCTTGTAAAAACGCGTCCATACTTATGTGATACTGTATCATGTCACCGTATCGACTTTAACCTTACAAATATGGACGCTTCATTTTTCTTCCGATCCTTGTATCAAATATTATTAATTATAGAGCTGCAACGCGTATCACCTTTGATGATCGCGGAAAAACCAACACAGGATGGTTCGGGGTGTATCACGTATCGTATCACGATACAATATCAAAATACGTCCATACCACTGATTGTGATACACGTATCGGATACGAGGTGCATCAAGATACGCGATCAGTGGAGATCGGGTGCGGATCGGGCCGTATCGGATACGGCATGTATCATTAACGTGTATCAGCTTGCGTCCAAACTAGCGATCATGATACGCGCCGAGGTTACGCGACGGAGATACGAGACACCGAAATGATACAAATGTGGACCCAGCTTTATGAAAATCCTGTTTTGAATGGGAGTCCCCTTATTATATTTATTTATATTTTTTGTGCATTTGTTATTAGAGACGGAGAATTAAGAGTTTTTAAAGTGGAAGGTTTTTCAAAAAACAATTTCAAGTGTTTAAAGGTTAACGCAAACATCCTGAGGAAACTGGTATGGTCCTCACGATACTCTAAGTCTAGAGTATCTATCTATGGGTCTGAGAATTTTAAAGAGTTTGACTTTGAGTTTGAGGACATGTCACATTCACCAATCCGCACCAGCGTGGTAAATTAAAACATAATCAGTCTCATCGCGAAAAAAATACCAGTGTCCCAGCAGTGGGCACGTGAATCGAGTGCATATGAAGGTGAAACCCATGTTTCCTTTCTTCAATTGCGACATAACAAAAATAGATACAGCCTAAGATATAGTCTTGTATTTTCATCTAAAAGTACACACAACTCACGAAGCAAAACGCCATTCGTCGCAACACCGCCCGGCATGGAATTCGCGCATTCCTGAGGAAGACCTCTCACCGTCAAATTGCATTTCTCTTGTAGTGAACCTGGCGCGAGATCGGAAATAAAGGTATTTGAACATCACTACTTAAATTATAAATAAATAAATATTTAATAAATATTTCCGGACAATCCACACAACATCATCTAGCCCCGTGGTAAGCTTTTAGCTTGTGTTACGGGTACTAGACATCTGATATACTTCATATAATGTATTTATTATTATACATATTAAACACCCAGACCAAGGAGAAAGTGCTTGCAGAACATACAAACACTTGACCCCTCGACGGGAATCGAACTCGCTGCCTCTTGCGCCGCAAGCAGACTCTCGCCCACCGCGCCACTGAGGCAGTCTATACAAGTATAGTCATTATACAAATACAATACAAAAATATTTATTTACTCATACACAGTGACAATTTCACTTAGCAGCGGACCCGCACGAGGCAAGCCTGTATCGCGGGAGACCTGTTACAATGTGATCAGATACAGAAAACAGAGCATGAAAAACAAAAGAAGTGATAAAATAGGATAAATAATAAAACTACATCGAATATTTGGAACTTCAACAAATTTATGAAAAACTCTCAATAAGAAAATGGGAGGGGAAATATTAGGGAGCGGGGAATTGCGTTTTAAATAACTGACTTTGAAATAATGCCTTTGTTAAAACATAATAATATAATGCAGTATACAATTAATACGATAGAAGTAACAGAAATTTCAAACCAAAACAATCAAGCAAATTTTATAAATTCTAAATAAAACATATAATTTCATCTACCATAATTTATCATCCAACAAACGATTATTAAAATAAAAACATCCCCAATTCGATTAGATAAAGCAGTTAATATAACAGCATTATATGATTTTAAATTTTGATAATAAATAACTAAACAATAAGAAATTAATTCTAATCCAAAGGTACATCAAAACTCAATAAATAATTGTTATTGTTAAAATCCCTTTTGCGCTCCTGCACACGATAACGCCACCGCGTCGCAGCCGAACCGCTCCACAGTACTCATAATTTGTGTCAAACCCCTTATTTATCCTCGACGAAAAACACGGGTGCTATAAGTTTGACGTGTCTGTCTGTCAATGGCATCATAACTCCCGAACGGATGAAACGATTTCAATTTATTTATTTTTTTGTATGAAAGGTGAGTTTCGCGCAGGTTTTTTTAAACAGGCTTGATGAATATCGGTTGACGCGTTTCATGTTATGAGAGGTAGAAGTGGGGAAGAAAAACCGAAAATCTGCAAATATACTCGAGCGGGGACTTAATTGAAAGCGCATCACGTGCACATTACAAACTGAGGATTCCAAATCAAGGCTTCTTTTATTTCAAATTTAGATAATTAATTCTAATCCTTATCATAAATACTGCAATTACTTCTAAAAGTAAGTAGCAACATCACAAAGCTAGACGCAATTCGTTGCAAGTCCGTTCGGCATGAAATTCGCGCATATCTGTTGGACCTCGCACCTAACTTCACATTGTATTTTCTCTTAGAAGTGAGCCTTTGAGAGCTAGTTCGACTACAAATACGGAAATAAAGGTATGCGAACATTACGCTACATAGTCTACGACTTAAATTTATTTTGTCACGGAATTCAATGGGCTCTATTGAATTAGGTGAAACCTGTAATGATAGACCTCCATGTATTTGAAATAAACATATCCCTAACCTAACTGAAATCAATTATTTTTCTCTAGTGTATGTATTAGTCGCTATATTGTATATTAGTATGTATCTAATCTTATTTTATCCTTAGTTATATTACACACTTTGTATTTATGCATATTTTTATATTTTATATACTCCTTAAAATACTTTCGTATCTTGCACACAAGTCCCCTTCTTTTTAACCCCTGACCAAAAAAGAGGGGTGTTATAAGTTTGACGTGTCTGTCTGTCTGTGTGTCTGTCTGTCTGTCTGTGGCATCATAGCTCCCGATCGGATGGAGCGATTTAATTTAGTTTTTTTGTATGAAAGGTATGCTTGGCCCGGGTATTCTTAGACATTTTTCATGAAAATCGGTTGAGCCGTTCAAAAGTTATGAGAGCGGGGAAGGAAAACCGAAAATCTGCAAATATACTCGAGTGGGGTATCAAAAATGAAAGAGTATCGCGTGCCCTAACTACTAAATAATATGGTGTTTTACCTATAAAGAAATTAAGGCATTGGAATCGGGGGTTTTTCTTAAATTTTAAATTTAGTTTTATTCCCTATGATCCTATCCTTTCAAGGTTGTCTTGTAGAGATCGCTCTTTAGCGATAGGACCGCCATTTGTCACATAGTCTTAAGTGCTTGTTTTGTGTTTTAATTATGTGTGTAATAAAGAATATTTATCTTATCTTATATTAATTTATCAGGTAATTTTTCACAGACAAATAACATTTGTGACCAAATTTGCATTGTGCCCTCTCAAATGTTCACGCCAGTATTGGCAAAACATGTAGAACCCTTTTTTTAAACTTGCCACCATGTATACAATACACTCATGATTTATGCAAATAAATGATTCTTATTCTTATTCGTATCCCTTCATCCTCTAGCATACGATGGCTCTTACACCGAATTTTTGTTTGATTTTCTTTGTCAATTCTTCCCGGAAATATAGTGCCTTATTCGTATGCATTGAGAGAGGCAATCGGCGCGTGCCTGCACTTGCCGTTTCACAGTTGTAATATTATATTGTTACTTTGTTTTTGATTTTCTACCTGAAATATGCTGGAGTTTTCGAAGCATACATCATAATCTTTTATATCGAGCGCGCGATTCCGGTAGAGAAAGAAGAATGAGTCCCATCCTGGTTGGTTATTTCTCCATGTTGTATCTGCAATTTGTCCTTGTTCTGGCACAAAATAATATCAGATTAAATTGAAAGGGTTTTTGAATTGTTTATTATATTAATTTTTATTGATTATCATGTTATATCAGTGACGGTCAAGGTAATCTTTGTGTTCTTTTTATTACTCAAATTATTGTCTCTCTACGCTATGTTTCGTAAAAAGTTAAATAAAAACACTTTCAATGTTATTAATTTTTTTATTATCGATAAGCCTTCATTTGACCACAATCTCACCTAATGTAAAGTGACGATGTTGTCTAAGATGGGACATGAAGACCAAGAAGGTAGATGGCATCTCCGGGCCACATTACGAAACACGAAAAAATCGCTTCACGCACTGGCCCAGCCCGGAGGGTGGTGACAAGCCGCGGCCGAAGCCTACCACCAGAGACTGTTCTTAGCACCACCCGGAAGTCACGAGTAAGGATTCAGAGGGGCACCACTTACGGACGTGAACAGACAAAACCTCCATTTCCAATTCGAGATAATTAGCCCTAAAACAAGTTGCCACTTACGCCTGTTGAAAATTACAACATATTGTAATCTCATTTTAAAGAATTAACTTAGCACATTTAATATGAATACCTAAAACCATTAAATAACTTCCTTAAAAAAATTTTTTTTTTTTTTTTTATTTAATTTTTGTAAAAGTAAAACACTATAATATTTTGTAATGTGGGCGCGATGCGCTTTCATTTGATACCCCACTAAAGTATATCTGCAGATTTTCGGTTTTCCTTCCCCACTCTCACCCCCATAACTTTTAAACGTCTGAAACGATTTTCATGAAACATGTCTAAGAACACCCGCACCAAACTCACCTTTCATACAAAGAAAACTAAATTAAAATCGCTATATCCGTTCGGGAGCTATGATGTCCCAGACAGACAGACACGTCAAACTTATAACACCCCTTATTTTTTGGTCGGGGGTTAATGAATGGCCAGTTTCTTTAAACAAAACGAATCAGTTTCTAAAGGGACCGTTACCTACGTAACGATAATGCTAAGATGGATCGGATCACTTAAGGTGATTAAGGCGTCCGGCCCGGTACAGCACTAAATGTTTAGAACCAAGGTAAGTACAACCTCGCCTTAAGTACGTGTTGGACATGAAACCGCGCCCGCTTAAAACAGCGTCAATCCTTAAACAAGTAAACCAAACGCTTCGCTCGCAGTATTCCACTGGGGCTTACTAAAGAACGTATTCCGCCGGGTCTGAGCTATGTTCCTATCCTCGCAGTTAACCCGCTCTGAGTGCCGGCGCCGGTTCGACTCCCAGCGGGCCCTGGCGAGTCTATCCATAGACGGTTTAGAGTTATAAATAAATAAATATTTCCGGACAAACCACTCAACAACATCAAGCCCCGTGGTAGGATCTAAGGTTGCGTTACGAGTAGTAGACATCTTATATACTTTTTATAATAGACATACATACATAGATATTTTTAGTATACATATTAAACACCCAGAATAAGGAGAATGTGATTCCCGCCGAGGGGCAAGTGTTTGCATGTTCTGCATGCAAACACTTGACCCCTGGGCGGGAATCGAACTCGCTATCTGTTTCGCCGCAAGCGGACCGTTGCCCACCGCGCCACTGAGGTTTTCTATATTCTGACTACTGCGGTCTGAGAACTTGAGTATGCATCCATTATTCCAGTCAGTTAACGCTGTGCTGTATAATATAGAAAGAAAAGAAAGAAAGACATTTATTTCGACATATTAATAACCAAGCTAAAACGACCAAAATAATAAATATTATAACATAAAAAAGCATTTGGTTGACATATTAAGATTGTGAGCCGAAATAGGCGTTGGCTCAGCATGTGCCGAACGGTTGCCGCTCAGCGCTGTTTTTCAGCCAAAAGCCTTTAGTGTTGTGTGGCGTTCGGACGTCAAGCAGGTCAACAACTAACGTACATAATAAGAATTGCACCATACAAGTATATTACATAGAGGTATAATACATAATATATTATAAATATAGCATATAGCATAAATAAATACATGTTATTGCATATATTTATGAGAGATAGATCTATTTTTGTCCACAATCTCAACCTCATGATAAGTGTTGCTGCGGATGAAGATGGATCACAGAGATCTAGAAGGACACAATTTAAAAAAAAATAGCTTAGTGCGAGTGGAATGGTAATTCGCCGTGCGTCGGCTTTACCTGGAGTGGAAGGGAGATGATGAAATATTTTTATAAAATTTACGATAGACTCTACTTATAGATACTAACCGTTAATGGAACAAGTACACCGTCCCTCGCTCCCTATCCCTTCGCTGATTCCCTCGGGCTACAGAACAATGCTCCTTTCCTAGTAGTTAACTCGCTCCGAGGTCCGGCGCCGGTTCGACTCCCGGCGGGCCCCGGCGAGTGCTATCGATGCTTCATAGTTATCTAAATTTGACGTCTTGTTTGTCTGTCAATTTCGGATTACTCATGTAGCTTGATAGTTTTGCTAAAGCATTTTAAATAAATAAATATCTCTGGACCTAACCCCAAACTAAGCAGAGCTTGTACTATGGGTGCTAGGTGACTGATATACTACATAGATACATTAATACATAGAAAGCAACCAAACCAGAAATTGTAGACAGTACTTCGTGGTTGTCATATAAAAACATAACCTAACCTACATATTCGTTTTATAACAGCTAAAACTGTCGCAATTGATTTGTGTTTTCGGCGAATTTTCCGCATAGGCCTAAAAATATATGCTCAATAAATGTACACTATATGCAAAATGCAATGTATAAAAAAGCAAGTACTAAAGGGCTTCAAGATCCGCACAAGACCGCAATCAGACGACACTTACCCAACGGGTTAGTGAATGAAGATGTATGGTGTGGAATCTAGTCTATGGTTTCAAACTGCACGTGTATGACCCCATTTTGAAGCTAAGGATCTTTACAAAATGGTGTCATACATACATACGTTGGTTACGCGCCAACGCATAAAAATATATAGTATTATATAATTATTTATTCGTACTTATGTATATTTATTATGTCCCCTAACTTTTGAGAGTTGGTACATAGAAGTTATGGCAGACATTCAAAAATCACGCGCCTAGTGGATGCAAAAGTATCATATCCGTATGCGCGCCACTGATTGGCTAGCGAACCGCGCTATGATTGGACGAGACGCCACTTCAAATACAAGAAACGACTGTTGAGGTTGCTTTGTCTTCAAATTCGGAATCGCCCATACGCACATCTTCGCAGTCTATAAATATAATAAACCAGCTGACCCTGCGAACTTTGTTCCGCCTTAGACGTCATAAATGAGCAGATTTTTGATTTTATGTTAGTAACGTGTATGTTAGTCTATCCAAACTTACCAAAATTCCATATTAAATTGAACTTTTAATTTTAGGCCTGATGGCTCATAAGTAACCTTCATAAGAAAATCAGGTTTCTTAGATCCTTTTAAATAAATTATTTTAAATGTATTGTTTATCAATAAAATAAGATTGACAGAAGAATCCATTTTAAACGTCATTTTTTTTCATCCTCTTTGATTATATTTGCAGCACGCATTCAGTCAATTCTATGTCAAATGTCTTAAGGTTACATTAAAAAAGTTTAATATTTTTATATGGTGGTTAGGTAATTTTAATTTTTCTAATTTTCCGCGCAATTTCCTTAATTTTTTCTTTAATAAGAACCTTTCTCCTAATAATAACGAAAGAACAAAAAAAGAATTAGCGAAATCGTTCCAGCCGTTCAGGCGTGATGCCGTGACCAAGAGAAATAGGGATTCATTTTTATATAAATAGATAACGCAAAATCTTCAACAATTATCTACCTAAACGGATTTGGTGGAATATAGAATCCCTAATCAAGTCAAGAGTGCTTTGTGAAAAGTGAAACATCAGTTGGATGCAGAGTCTGGAGCTGATATCAGGTACGTGGGTTTTGATTGTTTTCGCGAGGACTTCTGCCTTACTTTATTTTTGATACCAGCTACATATTTCGTAAGCCTCCCCTTAATTTTCTCTAAAACCTGTCGAATGAGTTCCCGCAGCAGTCATACTGCCATCCATCATAATATATCCAAAATAGATTTCTAAATTTAAATTTACCCGACTGCGCGAAGCAAAAAAAGTGGTAATGTGGTTATCAGTCTATGTATCTCTGGTGGTAGGCTTCGGCCGCGGCTTGTCACCACCCTCCGGGCTGGGCCAGTGCGTGAAGCGATTTTTTCGTGTTTCGTAATGTGGTCCGGAGAGGCCATCTTCTAGGCCTTCATGCTCCATCTTAGACCACATCTTCACTTTACATCAGGTGAGATTGTGGTCAAATGAAGGCTTATCAATAATTAAAATAAGAAATAAAAAAAAATGTATGAGTGTCCTTTGAGTATAGGTTTATACAGACCAAACGCCATGTTCGTTTTTTTTAATTGATACGCCGATCGATTCCTCATAGTCCGGTGAGTGTCAAAAATGACGTGACGTTAGGGAAAATTGAATATGGCGACTACTGGACTCCATTTTGAAAAATAAAATGAATTAAAGTCAACAAATTATGTCATATGGGGTTAAATAGGTATTAATTAATCATATTCATCATAATCATCATAACATTCACACCTCTGTCACATATTAATATTACACATGTACTTACAGGATAATAATTTATTCAATTATTTATAATTATATTTTTATAGTATTAATTATGCTAGGTACATTATTTCATATGAACAAAAACCTATTTATCTAAGTAAATTGTTTTGGGTTGTTGACTCAAGTATATTTCTGTATTTATTATGATGTGTAAATGTAAATTATTCTTACCTCAGGTTTCTTTCCTTTCCGTCCTCATATTTGTCACTTATTATGTGTACACTTTTGCTCTGATTATACTGCTTCATTTTTTCACTCCAGATGATTAATCTCATGGGCACAAGGGCTCTCATAACGAGACGATTTGAGAATAATGCTTTACATCAACATTAAGATTTAGAAACGATTTGGTAGAACTTTTTGTTTGTCACTTGTAAATTCAGTATTGTAATATTTCAGTTGTTGAATTTTGATGACGTATGATGATATCAGTGAAAAAACGTGTCTCGCATGCTTGACGACACGTGGCGTTGTCGGTCAAGGTCAAGTGCAGTCAGTGCAATCTGTGCAATAAAAATCTTAGACTAATCGTTTTACGTCACTGTCACAATGACAGATACAGATATTTATTTAAATGTAAGGTTGGTTTTTCTCCTCGTCTTTTACGTTTCTTTTTTTTTTATAAATAGTAATCGATCTGTTTTTTTTCTGTATTTTATTTTTGTATGTTATTTGAAAAGTGTGTATATTGTACTGTATCTAATTATAATCTACAGACTGTGATGTCATCCAATCAGGAGCAGTCTGAAAACCAGCGTTGCTTCGATCCCTCTCTCGGGGAGCGGAGTGGCATTAAGCTGAGACTGCTCCTTTTTTGGTACATGGCAGCACAGCCTGCCAGCTAATTTTCTGTTTGTGGTTTTTTTATGTTTTTTTTTCTTGTGTCTGTTTGTTTGCTGTCTACTGTGCTGTTATTTGTTTGTACCAAAATAAATGTATTTCATTTCATTTCATTTCATATTTAGTTGTCATTAAATATTTTATGATCAGAACGACCGTTAAGGACTTATATCGATTTAAAGTTAATTGTAGCAACCATTCTCACTTAATATAGGCAGTAAATATTCCCAAAAATGTTAAGTCGCATTTTTACTTAATTTCATCTTGTTTGATAATTATAATATGAGCTACGAAACATCGGGACAATCAGTGAGTATGCTTCCCATACAAAAATAAGGTGATTTTCTGGGATTTAGAAAACGCATCAGATTCGAGCTCTCTCCAATATCTCTTGGAACCAACCTGAGCTGGCTCTTGATAGTGAATGCTACAATTCGTATCTTAGCTAAAATTTACACAGATAAAACTAGCGCGAAAACTTAATCCCAGCTTAGTTTTAATGTGTGTTAGACATCCAATTTTTGGAGTTTACTCCTTAAGAAACGATTTGAGTTATAAGGCCCGGTACGGAAAGTTTATGAGGAGTAAAATCAAGTGTAACACGAAAAGTTGAGGCGTTACGTAGAAAGAGACAAACATATATATCCGTAGGAATGAACGTGTAAAAGAATGAGATGAAATACATTACACAGCGTATCTCATTCTCGGTATCTCTTTGCGCGATACTTCGTAGTCTCACTGTATTTTATTTATATTATTTTGTAACATACCTTATGTAATACGCTTTATGGAAGTAATATAAATAATCCGAATAATTACAGATATTATGTTTGTTTCTCTTATCATTTTAGCAGATGCGTTCATTTACCCTTTTTTTCTATTCGATATATAACATAATTATCGTTCATAAGAAGTAAACTCCAATCGTGCGTCGTAGCTGACACACACACACTTTTTTTTAATTTTAGCAACAAGTTTTGTTTATTTCCGCCCGTCCACAACACGTATGTATTTCCTATTCGTTCCAAGGTTACCTAGAATAATTTGCTCTGTATAATAAGGGGTTATTTCACAAAATAAATACATATTTCCATCCAATCCACACAACGGCACTTAGCCCCGTGGTAAGCTCTAAGCTAGACAAACTAGACATCTGATATACTATATAATAGACATGCTTATGCTTACATAGATATTTTTTATTATTCTTATTAAACACCCAAACAAAGGAGAAAGTGCATCCAAGCACTTTGCCCCTCGGCGGGAATCGAATCTGATAACCATCGCTAAGTGTACTTGGATTTTACGGTACGATAAGAGCTATTAAGAGCTTCGTCACGTGTGTCTGAGCGAATAACCTCTATATTTTAACCATTGTCCAATTAAGGAGATGGTGAAACAGGCCCTTAGTCTGCCCATAACGCATATGTATAGTTACTTTAATTGTTTCTCTTTATATTTTTACTAATAAAGAATTTTCTATTATTTAAGATATTGTAGTTTTGGGCGACGTAACCCGTCCACGTGATGCATTTCTAATATCCACGGAGAGTCGGGATTTCCGGAATACAGCGACACCGTGAAATTGAGAACGAGAAACTGACAATCGAATAAGGAATATGGTAATTCTTGCAGGCAATTCCAAACAGCTCGGTAGCACTTCAGACACACAAGGGGCTGCGGCGAGCGCGAAAACTTTGAAATAACTATTTACAACCTGTTTCCAGACAATCCACACAAGTTTTTTTTAACCCCTGACCAAAAAAAAAGGGGTATTATAAGTTTGACGTGTCTATCTGTCTGTCTGGGACATCATAGCTCCCGAACGGATGGAGCGATTTCAATTAAATTTTTTTTTGTATGAAAGGTGAGTCTGGCGCGAGTGTTCTTAGACATGTTTCATGAAAATCGGTTGATACGTTTAAAAGTTATGGGGGTGAGAGTGGGGAAGAGAACCGAAAATCTGCAAATATATTTGAGTGGTATCAAATGGAAGAGCATCGCGTGCACATTACTAAATATTATGGTGTTTTACTTTTAAGGAAATTAAGGCATTGGAATCGGGGGTTTTATTTTTGTACTTTGTACATTTTGGCTCAGTTATAAACATTTATATGTGTATAATTGTGTGCAAAAAAGAATTTGTGAATTATGAAAGAAAATAACCAAGCTATCCTGCTCTGCCTGTGTACCAGTGACTATATAACGAGTAGATTCAGCGGCGTTCGTTTGAGGCGGCGCGCGCGTGCAGTCAAAGGGACTTAATGTCGCCCGCGGGCTGCTGTGGAAACTGTGGGTTTAAGTCTAAGGCCCTGCTTCACCATCTCCAAGTTAAATAGTCAATGGTTTTACTTTACTTATGCATGTCAAACTTTTACTTAAATCTAATAGTTAAATTATTGATTAGATTCGATAAGACAACACTTAATTGCACACCACACAAAATATACAAAAAATAAACATGGACTCAATATTATATTGGTATTGGTAATTTATTCGTCGTAGGTAACATTATGTAAACTTGACTTCGTTTCACTCCATTTAAATTAATATTATATAATCTTAATTAAGAAAGTAATATAAAAAAAGCACTCTGCAAGTCACAGACAAGACATCAATTAATTCTCATAGTATAAAATACAATATCTAATATGAAAATAAAGAACACATTTTGCTAATAAGTAGCATTGTCAAACATTAAAATAAAGAAAGTGATACAAAAAAAATATGTCATAATAAATGAGTTGAACTATAATCTGTTATAGTTGTGTATGTGTTGTTTTATATATGTATTTATTAATACTTCATCATTTTATATGTATATATCTATATAAATAAGTTTTATATTTATAGTGCCTGATTTGTTTCTTGCACGCCCAGGATGACTGGTAGAGAATGCTTCTAGCATTAAGTCCTCCTCTGTACATTGTTTTTTGTGCACAAAGTATAAATAAATAAATAATAATCATTATGTTGGAGTAGTATTTGAAGTTAATGTTAATATGTGATTATTTTTTTATTAATAATAGTTTTTGTAACATTATAATAGAGGTATAATATTCAAACGCCTGTAGAGGTAGATTTCGGTAGAGCAGTTTTTTCAAAAATGCCCCATTTAACGTCAGTCAGTCACTGAAAGTTATCAGTTTGTCACTTGAAAGGTCTATATTTGCACTTATT
Organism: Gymnoscelis rufifasciata; assembly: GCA_929108375.1. Lineage (NCBI taxonomy): Eukaryota > Metazoa > Arthropoda > Insecta > Lepidoptera > Geometridae > Gymnoscelis > Gymnoscelis rufifasciata. The sequence goes on from OV815324.1 coordinate 10,620,808, forward strand.
AATCATATTAAAAAAACCAAAGAATTATAGAAAAAAATCTAATATTAGGTCCTTACATATGAAATTGGCGTTTTTCGTACTGGCCACTTTAATCACAAATTTCTCCTCTTTGGTAAGGAATTCCAAATTCAAATTTGTACAGCTATAGACTCATGTATTTGTGCTTCGATGATCGTCATTCATTTGTTTTTTTTCTTCTGTTTTTTTCTGTTTGCGTCACTCATTTTACAAAATGGAAAACTTAAAATATCGCATTATTTACGAGTACGAGTTCCGCCGTGGCACTAGTGCTGCGGAAACAACTCGAAGGGTGAATGATGTGTATGGCGGTCGTGTTGCAAAAGAAAACACAGTTCGTTTTTGGTTCCAACGTTTTCGTTCTGGAAATTTCGACTTGCAGAACAAGCCCCGTGGACGGCCTGAGACTCAAGTTGATAATGAAGAGTTGAAGGCTATTGTGGAAGCGGATCCATCGCAAACCACGTCCGAGTTAGCTGCAGGCTGCGGTGTTAGTGATAAAACTGTTTTAATTCACTTGAAGCAAATTGGGAAGATTAAAAAGCTTGAAAGGTGGGTACCTCACGAATTGACTGAAGCAAACCGGCAAACGCGCGTCGACTGCTGCGTTACATTACTAAACCGGCACAATAATGAAGGTATTTTAAACCGAATCATTACCTGTGATGAAAAATGGGTTCTTTACGATAATCGGAAGCGCTCAGCGCAATGGTTGGATCCTGGCCAGCCAGCCAAATCCTGCCCCAAGCGAAAATTAACCCCAAAAAAGTTACTTGTAAGCGTTTGGTGGACTAGTGCCGGTATTGTTCATTACAGTTTTCTCAAATCTGGCCAGACTATTACGGCTGATGTCTATTGTCAGCAATTGCAAACCATGATGGAAAAGCTAGCGGCTAAACAACCTAGGCTGGTCAATCGCTCCACGCCACTGCTGCTTCACGACAACGCTAGACCACACACTGCGCAACAGACGGCTACTAAATTAGAAGAGCTTCAATTGGAAAGTCTAAGACATCCTCCGTACTCCCCGGACCTTGCTCCAACAGATTACCATTTTTTTCGAAATTTGGATAACTTCTTGCAAGGGAAAAAATTCAACTCCGATGGGGCAGTCCAAATCGCCTTCAAAGATTTTATTGATTCCCGTCCGACTGGTTTTTTTAGTAAAGGGATCAATGAACTACCTATAAGATGGCAAAAGTGCATAGAAAATAATGGTTCATACTTTGATTAATTAAATATATTATATTAAAAAATATTCGACTTTTTGTTCCTCCCATACAAAACGCCAATTTCATATGTAAGGACCTAATATTAGATATTTTAACCAGTGGATATTTGACCCGGAGATTGTGAAACGAAGCCTTAACTAGCCTCTTAGTGTATAAAATATGTGTTATTAGTTCCTTTTTATAAGTTTTAAATGAATATTTTCATTTATCAACTTAGATTGTAATATTACAATCTTAAAACAGAACGAAGGATGAATACCTGAATAATTAAGGATGATGATACCTCTTAGGTCTTCATGCACCATCTTAGACCACATCGTCACCTTACATCAGGTGACATTGTGGTCAAATAAAGGCTTACCTAGCATAAAAAAAAGAATCTTACCTAAAAGGTTGTGTTACTTGCCACTGACGATAGTTGAGTTGGAGATCACAACATGTTGTAATCCCATGCAACACACATCAACAAAATGTGATATTTATTATAATAATACAGTTGAAAACAATATGATTTTACAACACGGCGCATTTTTAAAGTGCATTTTTACATTTTGAGTGCGGAACAGATAATAAATAAAATCAATTGTTTTAATTATTATTTTTTTAATTGCCAGTAATGATGAAATTATAAGGTACATCAGTGGACGACTTCCTCTAATGAAGTAATGAATTCCTTTTACACTTTTTTATAAAAACAGTGTTTATTCCGTCTTTTAACACAAGGAAAATAAGTCCTATCACAAAAATACATATAATTTTATCAGAAATAAAATACAGGTGTCATTGACACGGCATTTTTTTCCCAGACGGGAAACATTATATGACACGATACGACTCCGATCCGATATAACAAGTTATATTCTGGTGGCGAAGTGAGTAAAGGTTTGACTACGGTGGGTGCGATTCCCGTTGTTATATCTGACGTATTAAATAAATAAAATAAATAAATAATAAATAAATCTTACTGGACAATCTACACAGCAACATGTAGCCCCGTGGTAAGCACTAAGCTTGTGTTACGGGTAATAGAATCTGATATTATGTACTTGATATAATAAGCATACATATATGATTTTTTTATTATACATATCAACACCCAACCAAGGAGATAATGCTTGCAGAACATACAAACACTTTAACCCTCGGCGGGAATCGAACCCCTACCTCTTGCGCAGCAAGCGGACCCTAGCCCACCGCGTCACTGAGGCAGTCAAAGAGACCTAATACTATTAACTTTTATATTTTGTTTTATAAAATACATGACCAATTATTGTGATAATTGAATAAGACTCATAAGAATTATGGAAGCCTAATTCAAAAGAAATTTGTATGTTTGAGAATAACTTCATGCAAAATAAAATAATCATATGGTACAAGATACAAAATCTTTTATTTCCATTTTTTGATTTCACAAATCTAAGAAACGTTTAAAATAAATACTAATTGAACATAGTTTAAAGATAAATAGGAAATAAAATTAACAAAGCTTGTAGCTTCGTTTCGTACTCGAGGCCAAAGGAGCGATTAGAAACTTTAGCTCAATTTTATTATTATTTTTATAAGTATTAAAATCATCATGATCATCAACAAGTTCACACACAAAACACACATAGCTAACGTTAGTAGTTGTTCTATTTCTAATACCTCTGACTCTTAAACGATGTCGGCACTACGTCGTGTCGTGGACTATAAAAATTAAGCACCCACACTTTCGATCACTATTCGCAGAACTTTCTTCGGCATTTTCTTAAAAAAAAATAGATTTGAATATTATTTTGGGGTTCATATATTGTGAAAACATAGACGGATTTTCGGCCCATCGAGCCACTGAGGTCGTCATATTGTAAGAACAGATGTGTGAATTGTAAGAATAGAAGAAGTGAAAAGATGAAAATACTTATAACAAAGGTGTAATACAAAGGCGCTAGGTATAATAAAGTCGCGATTGCCGGGCGTACACTACTTACTACACCGTACACTGGATAAAACCGGGACTTGGAGAAAGGTGACTCGCTCTTCGGAAGGGTACTTAACGGGCGCTAAGGTGGCTCGATTACAATAACAACTATATTATTTTATTATACGAATGCAATATCTCTATAATTATAACTAGCGGCCCGCCCCGTCATCGCACGTGTAAAAAAAGTTCCCGGCAATTTTTCCTTATTTGTTCACCATTCAGACCTACCCTACTGGACTACGACAAACATTTTAAAACCAAAATCAGCTCAATCGGCCCAGCCGTTCTCGAGTTTTAATCAGACTAACGAACAACAATTCATTTTTATTTATATAGATAAAGGTTAAATTATAGACTTAGGTTTCACAATCTTCAGGTAAAACATCCAATGGTTAAAATCTCTCAAGCTGCCAAGCAAACTGTCAGTTTTGACTGACTGACAAAGATTGCTCAATATTTTAAATATTGACAAGTTTATTCGGAGATGGTGAAACAAGCACGTTCAAATTATTCAATAAATAAATCTCAATTATCTGCAAGCTACGTGTACGAATAAAAAAAAGTATTTAAGTTGTCCTTGGTTAAGGATTGCTTCTTTTTATGCCTTATATCAGACCTTTCTATACTGACTGGAACTTTTGTTACACCCTGTATACGGGTAGTCTAGACTATTTCAGCCTTTAAATAGCCGATTTCGGCTACAGTTACCTAAGTATTATAAAAAATAAAACAAAGTATATGGCTTTCATATGGCTTAAATTCCCAATTTTAGCAGCAATATGTAACGAACAAAAACATAAAGACATTAACTAATTTTTATAAGTTGTGAAGTCGGATAAAAAAATAATAAAGTTTGTATAGTAACAGCCCCACCCTAAGCTGGTGTACAGACAGAGGTAGGTTTCCGAGACAAATCTTCATTGTCGTGACTCGCGAGTTCCCTCAGCTACTAAATGTCCACTGCGGGCTTACAGTTAAATATAAGGAATGGTACCTCCTTTGTCACCGTGGGTAGATTTAGCCACACCTGACAGTAGAAGTCATTGTTTGGAAGTCAAAAGTTAAGTTTTTTTTCCTTACTTAATAAAAGTAAGTTTAAGGTTTAAGGCGATAATGCGCAAAAGATCTGCGATTAAGATAAATTATTAATTAATTATTTGATTAAGATGCGCCGTGTTCGCGACAGCTCCAACAGCTACCTACAGCTTATTGCTAGGAGGCTGGACACTGACTGTCTTTTTATGAAGCACTGGACAGCAATTTGGATGGATTAATTAGTATAATGTATTTTATTATTGTTATTATTCTTAATGTTAAATGTATTTTATTATTTTCATTAGTATTCTCAATGTGTTTTAATTTAATATGGACATTTAATTTGTATTCCCACTAAATTAATGTTGTCTGAAATTAAATGATTTGAATTTGAATTTCAATAAAACCAGGCTTCGTCGGATGAAAAGTAACTCATCATAATGTAAAATATATTTTTTTTTAAACTAAAGGAAGTATTACATATTAACGCACTCTTTAGGACTTATATCTCGTGTGCTAGTTAGAAACTGTGTTACAGCAAGGTAATGCCCGGCAAATACGTATACATATAAAATACCTTCATCATCATCACCCTATTAACGTTCCCACTGCTGGGACACAGGGACTTCTCTCTTGACGAGAGAGATTAGGCCTTAATTCACCACGCTGGCCAATTGCGGGTTGGTGAATGTCACATGTCCTTCAAACTCTTTTTAAAGTTCTCAGAACATGCCGGTTTCCTCACGATGTTTGTCTTCACCGTTAAAGCACGTGTTTAAAGCGCACATAAATTTCTCAAGAAGAAAAATCCAGAGGTGCGTGGCGGGGTTTGAACCCACGACCTTCGGAATGAAAGTCGAGTGTCCTCCCACTTAGCCAACACGGCTTTTTTTTAGCCAACACGGCTTTTTTACTAAAATACCTTACAATGGCATATTTATAAATATAACTCATACCAAAATAAATATCATTTTAAACTAAATAGGAAATTAAAGGCAAGCAAGGCATAGATTCGTACAGATTCAGCAGCATTGTATTTAATAAATATATATATCTGTCTGTCTGTCTGTCTGGGACACCATAGCTCCCGAACGGATGGAGCGATTTCAATTTAGTTTTTTTTTGTATGAAAGGTGAGTTTGGCCCGGAGTTCTTAGATATGTTTCATGAAAATCGGTTGATCCGTTTAAAAGTTATGAAGGTGAGAGTGGGGAAGGAAAACCGAAAATCTGCTAGTACACTTGAGTGAGGTATCAAATGAAAGAGCATCGCGTGCACATTACTAAATATTATGGTGCTTTACTTTAAAGGAAATTAAGTCATTGAAATCGGGGGTTTTTCTTGAATTTTAAATTTATATTTATTTAAATTAACATTTAAAATAAATTAATATGAATAAACAAAACTTATAACCTTATCTCTGCTGGGAGATAAGTATTTAAGTGTTAATATTAAAAATACAAAATGTTGTTCTGTATAAAAAAGCCCCGATTCCACCAATTGGCTATATTATGTGATTAGGTCTGAAATCTAATTGTCATTCTTCAATGGTAACTCTGGTTCAATAAACCAATTGAGTTCGATTTGACAGATAAAATTGAAATTAGGTCTATGCAAAATTGTTTTAGACATATGTATATTCATAGTATATTAAGTTACATTTCAAAGTGTATATTTTAATCAAATAATTACAAAAATTATTAACAAATCTGATTATAGCCGATAGAGGAAACAATATCTTTTTCTCTAAGGTTATTATCGCAATCGGCCAATATCATTTATGAAAAAAAAAAACAGATGTTAGAATATCTTGATAAAATTTCCAAAACAAAATCGCGTTGGTTTCACTATTTATCAATATTTATACAAAATTTACTTGATTTCAATTTTCAAACATATTTAACAAAATATTAGAACTAAAAAAAGATGGAGTCGTTGAATTCATCGAATGAATTTAACGAGAGCTTCGAAGTTTTAAAGAAGAGGGAAGATGACCACCTGAGACTGCAAAGACAGGTAAATTAATTATTTTATTGACTTTCACATTATGTATAGAAATACAAAATCATTTGTTCTGAATTGAATACATATAAATACAAGCAGAGAAATAGTAACAATTAATTATTACTATTGTTCTAACGTTTACAGAATATTTAAATGTATCTAGTTCCGAAAAGGTCCCAACTAGCATAATGCGGGCTGTGAAGTCGCTTCCAAGTCGAAGAGCTAGCAGTCAAGTATACTAACTATCTTTCGGGTTCGATTCCCCCCGAGGGTGAAAGTGTTTGTATGTTCTGCAAGCACTTTCTCCTTGGTCTGGGTGTTTAATATGTATTAAAAAAATATTTATATATGTATGACTATTCTGCCCTTCTTATGATAAACAGCGTAAGTGTATCGCGGCATATTTCGAGAAAATCGCGCCCAAAGTTTTTATTCTTATTTTTCGTGTCACGGCTACACTAATTATGCTATTTTCCAAATTGTTACTTTTAGTTGTAGGTGGAAGTGTCTTTTTTATTATTAATTACATATTTCTGTTTTCCCTTAAATTTCTGAGTTATTATAACCTAAAAACTATTAATAATTAGCAAAAAAAATTTAAAAAAAAATTAAATACTAAACATAAATATCGTATGTGCAGCAGTTGCGATGTTTATGACTAGGTAAAATGAACAACTACGTTCAATATGACTAGGAAAGTTAACATACGATGTTTATATCTAGTATCTTCATAGATAGCATAAATAATTTTCAAAAAAAATTAATCGTAAGCAACCACATACGTTGAATATGACTAGTACTAAAGTAAATTCTAAGGAGTACAACCTGCAGCGTAAAGCTAATTAGGTTTGTAACTTCAAAATTTTGATTGGATCCAAGTAATGTTATTTCTATTAATATTATTATTGCGAAAGTTTGTACGTTTATATTTTATGTCGTCTATTACGCTTCTTCTTTTTAATATTAGTAATTCTAGTTTTAGTAAATAAAGAGTAAAAGAGTTTTAATAAAACTAATAAATGTTTTATTTTTTTAAGACAATTATTAAATGCAAAAAGAACGAATTATAACTGCACAGTCGCAAATCTTAACATGAATCAGTTCTTTTATACCTTCTCTAATATATAAAATTTCCATGTTAGTTACCGTGCTCCCACTCCGAAACGGCTTTACCGATTCTTACCAACTTTTATATGCGTATTCAGTAGGTCTGAGAATCGGCTAGTATTTATTTATCATTTTGCAGAACAACGTTTGCTGGGGTCAGCTAGTATATATTATTACTTGCTTGACTATTAAAAAAAACACCTTTTACAAAACTCAATGTATACCTAATTAGTACGAATCAACATTATTATATTTAGAATAAGTAAAACAAACTTAAATTATTGTTTAAAAATCTTGCAAACACTTCACCAAATAATTAGATTACTTAATAATAAAATATCTTCAGCCTTTTAGTTATCTCGACACATAGGCGAACTCGGAATATGTAAATTGTACCAAAAATCTTGTCTATTTGACGGCATTATCTAATGGAATAAGTTTGGTTATTATTGCATCTTTGGGTTCCTTATCAATAACCCTTGGCTCTACTTTAGCGAATTCCATTGATTTGAATATAACTTGAAGAAAATCAAGCTCAGTGAAATTTTCTTCGGTATGACTAGTCTTATACATCATCTTTAGGAGTCCTCTTTGGACTTGAACACACATCATATCCTCACGACAGAGCAGACGTGAATTAATGTACAGGCTTATAATAATTTAGAGTAATTGTTTTAGCGCTAAGTACGCCACTGTTTACAATTCCTACTAAAAATTATAAATAATATAATAATATATAGTTCTTATTTTGCGCTACACAATTGTCAAATAGTTATATTTTCAGGATCTTGTTTATACAATGTGATACACGACTTCATTTATTGATAATTATCGGATAAATATATATATATATATAATGTTGGCTATTTAAAGAAAAGCCAATTTAATAAATTTTTTTCAATGAAAACTACTTTATCTTGTTTTTTCTTAGTTTCTGTTTGAGTAAACGGTGTATTTTATTCAAAGTTCAGTCATTTGAAAGCTGGATAGTTTACCTAGCTAAGAAAATTAAAAGAAAAGACAATTTTGGTACAAAAGCCGATTAAACATTTTTTTTTTGTAGAAATTTAACATAAAAATCGATTTTCATCTTATTTTTGATGTGTAACTTTCAAACTGGATTATTGAGGTGTTATTTTTGCATGTTGTTTCAAATTTCATAATTTATTTTACAAATCTCATCCAAAAAGTATGGGTTTACCTCTTTTCGCTGTCATGTTCACAAAGATCAACAGACAACAAATTAAGAAATAAAAGAAGGCAAGATAAGATGAAACGGAACGAAGCCTTTGCCCAACAGTGGTACATTAACGGTGGATAAAGATAAGATTAAGTAATACATTTTTTTTAAATGTCCATATTTTTCTGATTGCATATCGTTGCACGTAAAGCCACACTGCACGTTGTTCACTTTAGTACATCGCGATCAGCAGAGTAAAAAACGTCAGTTGTTACCTCTGCTGCAGTCTTAAACATCATTTGGTGCTCGGAACGAAACTCATATTTTTTTCTGTGAGTAATGTAATTGTTGTAAGTCTCGCATGTATTGTCCGGGTTATCTTTGAGACATGTCTCTCAAAAATTGCACATGTTTCGCATTCTTCATGGCCTAAGTGGGCAAATTATATTATTCATATCTTTCTTGACTACTAATCTATGACTCTAATGAAATCTTAGCTTCTGAATTTTGTTCTATAAATTGTTAATGCATCGCTGTCACTGAAAGGTCACTCGGTACCTAGGTACAAAGGGTTTGGGGCGTGCTCACGTCTGTAATGCTAAACACTAGGATTAAATTGTTTGATGTGGTCTTTTATAATTTCTTTGTAAATTTTTTCAACTCTTTCATAGCTTCCACGCAAGTTTTTTTTCATCACACTTTTAATTACCAGTCTTAAACATCGTATGTGCGCTACTTGCGTTGTGTATGTATAGTATAACGCAATGAAATTAAGATTGTATGCAACTAATCGAGATCGTAGGAGACAGTACTATGTTTATATAAAGTATATTGTTAAACTTTTTTAAATAAGTACAAGGCATAAACAACGTAAGCGGCTCATATAATCATTATGTTTTGTAAGTTGAGCGGACAGTCGAAGGTACTACTAATCATAAACAACTTAGGTGCTTGTGCGATACTCATGACTAGGAGATTGATTAGAATCTCTGAGCGTAGTGGACAATACGTTGTTTATGTTTAGAAAGAAAATGAAAATTGTGCACATACGTTGTTTATGCTTATGTTTATTTTTAATTCTATCAAACGTACAGAAAAATGAATAATTTTTCCAGATAGATCTCGCTTAGCTGATTACAAATATACTAATAACTCATTTTCACAAAAAATGTCACTTACGCTGTTTATCATAAGAAGGGCAGTATTATATTAAGTATATCAGATATCTAGTACCCGTAACACAAGCTTAGAGCTTACCACGGGGCTAGATGTTGTTGTGCGCATTGTCTGGAAGTATTTTATTTATCTATACACGGCGTTGCCCGTCTTTTATGGATTTTTCCGCGGGAACAAATTCTTGGTAAAATAGCTTATATCCTTCCTTGATAAATTGCCTATCTTAACAGTGAGATAGTTTTTAAAATCGGATCAGTGGTGCCTAAGATTTTCTAATTTTTATTAGTGAAAGTGTTTTTAAAAATGCATTTATAGCAGTCAACCATCCAAGTAACGATCTCGCGTGATGTTACTTAACTTTATAAAAATCACGTCAGATTCCTTATATATTAATTTGTTATGTGGCTTGAGAATTTGTTGATATCGGAAAGAGAAATGCATCATCCCTCAAAATTTCAACCCTCACGGTTCTTGAGGTACAGACAGACAGACGATAAAATCTTAGTAATAGTGTCAAGTTTTACCCTTTGGTTACCCCTAAAAACTGCCAAGAGCATCAACCTTCCGGAGACCTTCTAGTATATATCATACGAAATCATTCCGTCACGCGAATCTTCAATGCACTGTAACATCTTGATTTTTATAAAATAAAAAAATATGTGAACAGTTTCAATCCCACCTATTAAGATTGTTACAATTCCTAAATTATATCCTATTTCATATAATAATAATAATAAAAACATTTATTTCCGACTACAGACACACAAAGATATAGAAAAACAAAGAAATACAAAATAATACAGTTACAATATAATACAGAGAATATATGTTGCAAAAGAATGGACAGTTGCACATTGTGTGTGCTGCAGTACGTCAAATGGTCGAGGCTCAACGTGGAACATGGTCAAGGCGAGCAAACGTTGATTTTCAGCCATAACCTCCATAGTAGTGACCAAGCAGAGCGAGGCGTAGACCACATTAATTGTTTACATAATAAATCATATAATTCTTGTTTCCAGGTCCGTAAGATCCAGGTGGACCGGCAGCACCGGACCATGGGCGTGCACCCTCAGTTCCGGAGACAGGACCACCTGCTGAGGACCCTGAAGATGGAGTATCGCGACATGACCAAAGACCTGAAGGTACAACTTGTTTAACTATAACTCTATTCGCTTCTCAACTCAGTGTAAAAAATTGAAGCGAACTGTCAAGACAATGTTTTTTGCTTGATTATTCTTAGCTTTTATTTAAATTAGCTTTATGTTGACCTGTCCATGTATGCATAAGCTAAGGAAATAAACGTTTTGACTTTGACTTTGACTATTTTAGTTATCAACACTATTTGGCTCTGCCGAAACATCGGGAAACTCAAAAGACAATCAATCATTTGAAATATCTCGTTAAACTCGTAGGTAACCTTTGCGATTAGTAGGGTTCTAATAATGTGTTATCATTATTAGAACCCTACTAATAACGCGAAGGTTTGTGAGAAAGTATGTGTGTTTTTAGCTCTTTCACGCAAAAACTGCTGAAGTTATGTTGATGAAACTTCACAATAGTATAGCTTGGATATCAGAATAACACATAATACCCCTTTTTACCGCCTTAAAATATAACTTTTCGCAGGAAAATCCATTATTACGAGCAAAGCCCTAATATTATATAGCTTACATAATCACAATAACACATAACCCTTTTTACCGCGATAAAATAACAGTTTTCTCGAAAAATTCAATTATTGCGATCAAAGCCCGATTTGGATCAAATTCAGCACGGACTTATAAATAATTGAGCCCTATGTTCAGCAGTGGACGTCCTATGCCTATAATGATGATGAGAGAAAAGCGAGACTATGGACTAAACTTTCTTGGGCCTTAAAACCGCCCATCCGCCAAAACCTCTTCAAACTTAATAAAACATCTTGAAAATAAAGCAGTGGATCTTTATTCGAGATTGAAGTCACAATAGATACGTCAGCCTCGCATCTCCGCGACCCTCGCCCCTTCAGATTGGTCGAGTAATGAAAGATATCGACAATTTATAATAATTTTAATATTGAAAAAGTTATGAGAAAGCGTATTGAGTTATTTTTTAGTTTGGTGTGTAGTTGGCTGTTTGATAAAGTTTTGTATACGAACGTATATGAATACAAGTTGTATGTATTGTATATGTTCGTAAAGTCACCCACAAAACACATATTTTATCAGACAGGATCGAGGGTTTGAAACTTTGTGGAATTATTACCCCCGCCGCCATTTACTTTTTATTTTTTTATAAATACTGTACCTATATTAAGATAGAGGTCCCAAATAGACTTAATACATTGTAATAAGGTTATGGTACGTTGTCAAGTTCTCGAGATATTACGAATTATATATAATACATGCATACCATATTTATATATAAGTACATAATATATATATATATATATATACGAGGCAAAAGTTGCGGGGGGTTGTCGGTTAATCCCTGACCCAAGTTTCAAATACTCGATCTCTTAAAGAATCCCCTAGCATAGCCTTCTTTATTGGCTTTCAATGTAAGTTATTTCTATTCCAGATAGCCCGATCAGGAGCACATAAGAAAAACGATAAAAAGATGAAAAAGGATCTTCAAAACTCCATTCAGAAAATGGAGGAGATTGAAATTGAATGTGAAGGTGAAAGATTAAATCTCAGTATAACTGCATTAATAGGGCCATATAAAGAAAGATTAAGATTAAGCCTTTATTCACCACAAGGCCTAAATACACCCGCACTGGTGAATGTCACCGGCATGAAAGTCGAGTGTTCTCCCACTTAGCCTCATCATCATCATCATCATTTCAGCCGTAGTACGTCCACTGCTGGACATAGGCCTCCCTCAAAGACTTCCAGTAACTTCGTTCGGTAGCCGCTTGTAACCGCGAGCGAGCTACTTTCACCAGGTCGTCTGTCCATCTAGTTAGTGGACGACCTACTCTGCGTTTGCCGATTCGTGGTCTCCATTCGAGAACATGGCCTGCCCATTGCCACTTTAGCGAGCTAATTCGCTTGGCTATTATGGTGACCCGCGTTCTTCTACGTATCTCCTCATTCCTGAATCGATCACGTAGAGAAAGCCCGAGCCTTTGTGTACATGGAAAAGATTATCACAGATCCGTAGGCTCCTGCACTCGCTGCTACCACCTCGGCGCCACTGCGCTGCCACCGCGCTTAGATTTAGGCTGAGAAATCATTCACTGGTCTTTCTTATTTCGCAGGCGGAGTGGCCATAACAGATGAGCTGGAAGGTCTGGTGCAGAGACATAGGGTGGAAATGAACAAACTCAGGCAGGGAGTTGTGGCTTTTGAAGGACAGGTTACTGACATACCTTATTTTTTTATTGTATAAGGTGCAATAAGCGATTTTTTTTATTAGTAAATAAATATCATCAACACAAAAACAACTAGCCCCGTGGTATGCTATAAGCGAATGTTTCAGTACTAGACATACATATATTAGGTCCTTACATATGAAATTGGCGTTTTGTATGGGAGGAACAAAAAGTCGAATATTTTTTAATATAATATATTTAATTAATCAAAGTATGAACCATTATTTTCTATGCACTTTTGCCATCTTATAGGTAGTTCATTGATCCCTTTACTAAAAAAACCAGTCGGACGGGAATCAATAAAATCTTTGAAGGCGATTTGGACTGCCCCATCGGAGTTGAATTTTTTCCCTTGCAAGAAGTTATCCAAATTTCGAAAAAAATGGTAATCTGTTGGAGCAAGGTCCGGGGAGTACGGAGGATGTCTTAGACTTTCCAATTGAAGCTCTTCTAATTTAGTAGCCGTCTGTTGCGCAGTGTGTGGTCTAGCGTTGTCGTGAAGCAGCAGTGGCGTGGAGCGATTGACCAGCCTAGGTTGTTTAGCCGCTAGCTTTTCCATCATGGTTTGCAATTGCTGACAATAGACATCAGCCGTAATAGTCTGGCCAGATTTGAGAAAACTGTAATGAACAATACCGGCACTAGTCCACCAAACGCTTACAAGTAACTTTTTTGGGGTTAATTTTCGCTTGGGGCAGGATTTGGCTGGCTGGCCAGGATCCAACCATTGCGCTGAGCGCTTCCGATTATCGTAAAGAACCCATTTTTCATCACAGGTAATGATTCGGTTTAAAATACCTTCATTATTGTGCCGGTTTAGTAATGTAACGCAGCAGTCGACGCGCGTTTGCCGGTTTGCTTCAGTCAATTCGTGAGGTACCCACCTTTCAAGCTTTTTAATCTTCCCAATTTGCTTCAAGTGAATTAAAACAGTTTTATCACTAACACCGCAGCCTGCAGCTAACTCGGACGTGGTTTGCGATGGATCCGCTTCCACAATAGCCTTCAACTCTTCATTATCAACTTGAGTCTCAGGCCGTCCACGGGGCTTGTTCTGCAAGTCGAAATTTCCAGAACGAAAACGTTGGAACCAAAAACGAACTGTGTTTTCTTTTGCAACACGACCGCCATACACATCATTCACCCTTCGAGTTGTTTCCGCAGCACTAGTGCCACGGCGGAACTCGTACTCGTAAATAATGCGATATTTTAAGTTTTCCATTTTGTAAAATGAGTGACGCAAACAGAAAAAAACAGAAGAAAAAAAACAAATGAATGACGATCATCGAAGCACAAATACATGAGTCTATAGCTGTACAAATTTGAATTTGGAATTCCTTACCAAAGAGGAGAAATTTGTGATTAAAGTGGCCAGTACGAAAAACGCCAATTTCATATGTAAGGACCTAATACTTAATATAATCGACATTATACAGACATGTATTTATTAGATATAGATATTTAATTTTATGAGTGTCTAGAGTGTCTATAATCAAACGAATTTTGGATATACTCAGTTCGAACCATCATCACATTGTTGCTAATCAACATAGTGTAGCGCTTGCCCCACATTTAGTGGGTTCGTTTTTTCTTCAAACATATTTTTGTTCCTTTTCCGCCAATCACCCGTCATTTCAACACAATAAATGATACATTCACGCCTGTCTTACTCTTGTCATCTTTCACACAATCCAACCACCGTCTCTTTGGCCATTCCCTTCCCACATCCATCAAAAGGTGTGCAGCAGTGTTTTCTTGGGGCTTAATATACAATGTGTATTTTCGAACCTTGATCAAACGAAATATGATCCGCATATTTCGACGACAAAAATTTATTGATAAATATCGGATAAAAAATATTTTCTTAGCTAGGTAAACTATCTAGCTTTCAAATGAGACAACTTTTAATAAAATACGCCGTTACTGAAACAGAAACCAAGAAAAAACCAGATAAAGTAGTATTCATTAAAAAATTATTAAATAGCTAACACATAATTATTTTTTTTCAAGTTTCCGCACATTTTGTTTGATCAAGATTCGAAAATACACATTGGATACAATACTAATATAAAAAATCTGAAGAGTTTGTTTGTTTGAACGCGCTAATCTCTGGAGCTACTGTTAGATTTGTATAATTATTTCACTGTAGTTAGCTTATTTATAGAGGAATATGCTACTTTTCTACTACTGCGGTAAATATATAATTCCTGCGCAAAATCTATAAGACGCGACCAACGCCGTGGCGTGAAAGGCTAGTTCCAAATAGCGCGCTTACCAAAACCAACTCGTCTGCCAAGCGAGACGAGTATGATAATAACGTATATGGGTAGCTCAAGTCCTGTAGTGGAAATTCAACAGCTGAATAAAATACCTGTTGTGGACACTCTATTCTCTGAATAACGAGAGAGATATTCAGCTATATCCTGTTCCAGTTGGCTGAACGACAAGCGCTAGGCAAGGCTCGCCTGGCGTCTGCAGAGAACACACTGGAGACGGTGATGCGCCGCTTCAACAGCGTGCAGGAAGAGAACAGGAAGATTAGAGAGGAGATTGAACACATGTTGAAGGACAGGTGATATGGCTGTATTATCAGGTACTAGCAACCCGCCCCGGCTTCGTACGGTTGCATTGCTACAAAAAAAACTGTGAGAGCGCCGTAAACGCTGCGTCCCGTTTTAATTTTTTTTAATCTATAAGATCGTTGAAAATATTCATTTAAATCATATGCTGTAAAAGGCCATATAGATCTTTATTAAATCAACAATGTATTTGTGGTATCTATTTAATTGGATAAGGATTAATGTGGTATGGGTAAAATCGTTGAAAAATTGCCATTATTTATCGTAAACATTAATTGACAATAATAATATTGTGGGATATCCATAACAGATAGACATATACCATAGCGGAGTTTTCTATGTGTACAGTAATTAGTATCTACATTATTTTGATATATCTCGTAGGGTTCAGCCTGCGCTTGCAATGTAAGCGGATACAAGATATTATGTACTAAGTTTTTGTATGATTGTGGTTAAAAATAAACATATTTCTTTCTTTCTTTCTTTCTAAATAATGTAATTATTTACGACATCGTATTAGAAACTTCAAAAATAACTGTTTAAAAATATTTTCTCCACTATTTAATGGATGTTATTTTACAAATAAACTTCAATCAATTGATCTTTTAAAAAACACATCATAATCTGTTGCGTAGTTTAAATAATTCATGTATACATAGGGACATAGGGACAGAGAAAGCAACTTCTTTTATACTATGTATGTATAAGCATGCTATATGGTAACTCGCTGTTACGATAGTAGTCAATAATCATGGTCATATTTGTACGGTTTGTAAACCACACAGGTGCATGGATCCGAAACTCCGCAGTTAACGCTATGACGTGCATTACATTCGCCCTTTCGGGCGGTCACAAACTACTGTTTATCTTTTTTGTGTTTTATTTTTGACATTTCTAAGATTTGTAAAACCAAAAAATGGAAATAAATTATTTTGTATCTTGTACTGTCTAACAAACAACACGTCCCGGTGTACTCTCGCGACCATACTCCAGAGACATTCGTACAAGAATCAACAGTGAAAACTTACAAACTTTTTTATGATAGATAAGCCTTCATTTGACCACAATCCTACCTGATGTAAAGTGACGATGTGGTCTAAGATGGAGCATGAAGACATAGAAGGTAGATGGCTTCTCCGGACCACATTACGAAACACGAAAAAATCGCTTCACGCACTGGCTCAGCCCGGAGGGTGGTGACAAGCCGCGGCCGAAGCCTACCACCAGAGACTGTTCTTAGCACCACCCGGAGGTCACGTGTAAGGATTCAGAGAGTTACCACTTACGGACGTGAACAGACAAAACCTCCAAAACTATTCTTATATTATACAAAACCAAACTATTCTTAACTAATTACAAAAAAAAAAAATGTATCTATGTAGTATATCAGTCACCTAACACCCATAGTACAAGCTCTGCTTAGTTTGGGGTTAGGTGATGCTGTGTGAGTAGTCCGGAAATATTTATTTATTTTATTTATAACAAAACTTACTACTATAAAATGTGTTTTATCACAGAAGCATCTCGGTGAACGTCATTCTATAACGGATTCTACTATGTCTTTCTAATCACTATATCTCAGGGACATGTTCAAGCAAGCGTGGGACAAGATGGTATCCTCCCTGTGCAAAGGCAAGAAGTTCCTGACAGACCTGTTCGAGGCGTCGACTCTGGCCTACGACCAGAGAGACGAGTGGGTGGCCAAGCTCAAGTCTGTCCAGGAGAAAGGGAAAATGGACCAGATGCTTCAAATACAGGTCAGTTAAAAAAAAAACAAAATGTTTCAATAAATCTAAATTTAAAATTTAAACCCCCGATTCCAATGCCATAATTTCCTTAAACGTAAAACAACATAATATTATGTAATGTAGACGCGACGGTTTTCCTTACCCACTCTCACCCCCATAACTTTTAAACGGCACAACCGATTTTCATAAAACATGTCTAAGAACACCCGGGCCAAACTCACTTTTCATACAAAAAAAACTGAAATCGCTCCATCCGTTCGGGAGCTATGGTGCCACAGACAGACAGACACACAGACAGACATACAGACAGACACGTCAAACTTATAACACCCCTCTTTTTTAGTCGGGGGTTAAAAACGGTATATATACCAATAAAATATATACTTTATAAAGCAGAAAGGGTGTGAACGGCACTTCCACTAATTCTAATTCTAAGTGGAGGAACTGAGATCTGCACTGACATCTCGCCTGGGAGTGTTTTGTGCATTATCCCCCTGCCTGACCAGGCCCCAACCAGCCCAACTCCCTGATGTAGCGGAGAACATCAGGGAGAAGGCACTTCCACTGTTTAATTAGTGATTATTATTATGATACTTAATGAGATAGGTTTTACTTCAATTATTAGAAGTTATTCGCATGCGAGCAAAGCCGGAACGGTCCGGCCAAACTATATAATAATAATAAAGGTTTATCTCCTAATACTCCTTTATTTTTTTCTTTTAGGAAATGAGAGACCTGAAGAAGGGATACGACCACGAGATGAAAACATACCATTTCCTCTCGAGGAAGGGAGTGATGCGCCTCAACCCTGACCAGGAGATGAAGGAAGAAGAACAAAAGACGAAGATCGCAGAAGATACGCAGAGAGAGTATGAGACGCATGTGAAACTGCTTCAGGATATTATGGTAAGGGTTTTGTTGTTAAGGGAATGGGACATCTTGCACTCCACTGCTGGACATAAGCCTACATCAATATATATCCTAACCAGCGTCCTTTTGTATGGTCCCACCTCGCTGGTTCTCTGGCCGATGAGTTTTTTTTTTTATTATTATTGATAAGCCATCATTTGACCACAATCTCACCTGATGTAAAGTGAAGATGTGGTCTAAGATGGAGCATGAAGACCTAGAAGATGGCTTCTCCGGACCACATTACGAAACACGAAAAAATCGCTTCACGCACTTGCCCAGCCCGGAGGGTGGTGACAAGCCGCGGCCGAAGCCTCCCACCAGAGACTGTTCTTAGCACCACCCGGAGGTCACGTGTAAGGATTCAGAGGGTCACCACTTACGGACGTGAACAGACAAAACCTCCAGATTGGCAAGAGGAACGAAACAATAAACATTTCCGGACAGTCCACACAACAACATTTAGCCCCGTGCCTAACACAAGCCTAGGCTTACAGGCTAGTGTTACGGGTAGTAGACATCTGATATACGTAATAAAATAGACATTATATAAATATATTTTATTATACATTATTAAACACCCAGACCAAGGAGAATGTGCTGGCAGAACATACACACACTTGGACCCTCGAACCCGAAGTGGCGGGAATCGAACCCGCACCGTGCCCGTGCCAAACTTTAATAATTAAATTGTTAATTGAATTATTAAACTATGATTTTAATTATTAAATAATTAAAATCACAGTAGTGACATTGTAGAGGTACCAATATTAAAACGTAGTAAGAATTTTTTTTTGTTGTTAATATGTTGTAAGTAATTCTTGTTTCCCGATAAAGAGATGTGATCGCTCAGCGCAAAGCCTCTCATTGTTTCTTGTAAATAAATATAAAAAAGGTGTGTGTGCGATTCACACACGATAGAAGTGAAACTTCAGTAAATCGACAAAATAATAAGAAGAATAAAAAAACACAAAATAAAATACTATGAAAGAAGATTTTGTTCGGGCGGTCACCCATCCAAGTACTGGCGTCGCGCAAAGTTGCTTAACCTTGTTAGCGTTTAAGATTGGCTTACCCGACAGGTAAGCCAATCTTATTTCCATTTCCGTTGCATCCGGTTTCAAATCACAACGATTCTAAAGAAGTTTCACTTCAAAAATCTTTAAACGGGTAAGATACCATGATTTAACTTCTTTTTGAGTTTCCTTAACATTTCTCAAAAAAACTTAAATATCAATCTTTATTTTAGGACTTCACCGGTTTCGAGAATGACACCCTGGTGATAGAAGACTTCTTGAGACGAGAACAGCACAACTTCTCCATCTACGTGCTGGTGACCGACTGCTGCGCGGAGGCCGAGGTTCTGAGGCGCGAGCTGGTGAAGGAGCGAGAACTTGTTGGTTAGCACCTTTAGCAGGTTTCGTGCCCAAAGTGTATTATATTTTTTTGCCCTAAGGCCGCGTTTATGGACAACTGTAGCTCCCTAAACCACGAACATAAAGAAGGGCGTTCAATAAATCTAAATTTAAAATTTAAGAGAAACCCCCGATTCCAATGCTTTAATTTCCTTAAATGTAAAACAACATAATATTATGTAATGTGGACGCGATGCGTTTTCATTTGATACCCCACACTAGTTGCAGATTTCACAGTCACAACTAGTCACATATTTGCAGATTTTCGGTTTTCCTTCCCCACTCTCACCCCCATAACTTTTAAACGGCACAACAGATTTTCATGAAACATGTCTAAGAACACTTGCGCCAGACTCACCTTTCATACAAAAAAAACTAAAATGAAAACGCTCCATCCGTTTGGGAGCTATGGTGCCACAGACAGACAGACAGACACGTCAAACTTATAACACCCCTCTTTTTTGGTCGGGGGTTAAAAAGAAGCTGGTTTGTAAGCGTTTGTTGTAGCTCGAGGCAGCCGACGCCACGTAGCAATTCTCCACTGCTATATTTATGTAGAGGTATTAAAACTGCTGCGGTGCTAAATTTATATATTAATAAAATCTAAATTTAAAATTTAAGAAAAACCCCCGATTCCAATGCCTTAATTTGCCTTAAATGTAAAACAACATAATATTATGTAATGTGGACGCGATGCGTTTTCATTTGATACCCCACAATAGTATATTTGCAGATTTTCGGTTTTGCTTCCCCACTCTCACCCCCATAACCTTTAAACGGCCCAACCGATTTTCATGAAACATGTCTAAGAACACTCGCGCAAGACTCACCTTTCATACAAAAAAAACTAAATTGAAATCGCTCCATCCGTTCGGGAGCTATGGTGACACAGACAGACAGACAGACAGACAGACAGACAGACAGACAGACAGACAGACAGACACGTCAAACTTATAACACCCCTCTTTTTTGGTCGGGGGTTAAAAAAAAATAAAGTAAATTTATTTAAAACCAGTGACATGTTGCAATTGTGTTACAATACAATGAACGGAGAGACAGTAAAAGTAAAAAACTGCGTTGCCATCTCAACGCTCTCCTCTATGGCTGTAAATTTTTAGTTTTAAATAACTAGTTTGTGAATTAGTGTTGACTACATGGTTATTAAAAATTTATACATAATAAAGGGACTGTTCATAAATGCCATAGTATAATTTATACCTACCTACCTATTTGATAACAAAACAATTCCCATATTATCTGGGAGTTATCTATGTATCATTACTTATGATACATATTGTATTTACAAAAAATAATGTAGCTAAGTAGTATATCAGTCACCTAACACCTATTAGTAGATACAAGCTCTGTTTAGTTTGGGGTTAGGTGATGCTGTGTGATTAGTCCGCCAATTTTTTTTATTTTATACCACTAAAGTGGCAGACAAGCATGCGGCCCACCTGATGGGAAGTGGCTGCCGCAGCCTATGGACGCCTGCATCATCAGAGATATTACCTGCGCGCTGCCGACCCCGTAAATGCTTCAAGATACCCTTTTTGAAATAACCCATACTATAGTCCAAGGGAAAAACCTCGGAAGGGACATCATTCCACAACCCGAGAGATTTTTTATCCGAAAACGCAACTTAATTACATTCTAACGCTGTGGAGAGATTGAGGAACACCCTAACACCAGCAAGATCTTAAATATATACCATTTCAGAGGACAGAAGAGATTGGAACGAAGCGCAGGAAGAACGAAGGATAGTGAAAAGTGAAACCTTGAGAAGGCAGTTAGAAGAACAACGGCAGAAGAACGCAGATTTACGAGCTCTCCTAGAGAAGAAGGACACGTTTCTGAACGAAACTATGGACAAAATCATTGATATGTACAAGTAAGTTCCAAAGACAAAATCAAAGACAAAACGTCTGTTTCCTTAGAAGCACAGGGCATGGACAAGATAACTTAAAAATTGATTAAACAATTAAAAAAAACTTATCACTTCATTGTTTTTTCTTGACAGTTCCTTTGAGACTAAATGTGCGGTAAGGGTTTTCAAACACCAGCATTGGGACCCAAGTCGTCACATACATAAATAAAAATAAATATCTATACTAATATTATTAAAAATAAGAGTTTGAGTGTTTGTTTAAACGCTGCTTATAGGAACTACATAGGTATTTTTCCCGCTGAATTCACTCCCTTTCGTTTCTTGATTTGTCAATATTATAACCAACAGCCATTTTCATTAATTTAAGTTCTTTAAGAGGCAAGAAATTATTTTTATTTATTGATAATATTAATTACATATAAATTATTCATGTAACCTGCACTTAAGACTCAGAGATTAAACAGTGCTGCATCATCAATTCATCACTAATTACCAACAGGCTGTGCTGACGTGACGTCACAGTAATGACGTCAGCTGATGACGGAATGATGATTGTCTCAGATGCAGGTCATTAGCATGTAGGTCGGATGTCCTAACGGAGCAACTTGATACCTAGCAAGATATTACCTAACCTAGGTTCTAACATTTCGTATGGAACTGGGCATTTATAAGTAAAAAATAAACTTTATATACGAATAAAAATCTAAATTTAAAATTTAAGAAAAACCCCCGATTCCAATCCATTAATTTCCTAAAACGTAAAACAACATAATATTATGTAATGTGGACGCGATGCGATTTCATTTGATACCCCACACTAGTATATTTGCAGATTTTCGGTTTTCCTTACCCACTCTCACCCCCATAACTTTTAAACGGCACAACCGATTTTCATAAAACATGTCTAAGAACACTCGCGCCAGACTCAGCTTTCATACAAAAAAAACTAAATTGAAATCGCTCCATCCGTTCGGGAGCTATGGTGACACAGACAGACAGACAGACACACAGACAGACAGACAGACACGTCAAACTTATAACACCCCTCTTTTTTGGTCGGGGGTTAAAAATATAACATACGAGTAGACTCATGCTATAACTAGGGTTACGTAGTAATTTATTATTCTATGCCTAGGGTAATAATAATAACTCTTTATTACACACCAAGATAAAACAAAACAAAAATGGACTTAAAGCTAAATACAAAATGCTTAATGGGCGGCCTTATTGCTTAAAGCTATTTCTTCCAGACAACCTTTGCGTGTTTATAGGTGCACGGTGTAATAAGATCTAAAACCAAAAAAATCCGTAAAAAAACATATTTTTAGAACGCAAAGAGACGCAGGCCACCCATCCAAGTACTGTTTAATGGACCTTTTCGCGGTATCACATATTTTCCCGCAGTAAAAAGTCATAACTCCATTTCAAGCTTTACAGAATCTGTTAACCAAAATAACATTCAAATCGGTTCAGTAGCTCCAGGGATTACACCCTACAACGTCACAAACATTCTCACAATCTCACAAACATTAGGTACCTCTTCATAATATAAGTATAGATAACTTACAGTTAATAAGTATTTAAGTAACTACTAGGTATCATTATCATCATTTCAGCAATAAGATGCACACTGCTAAAGTGTCCGTCAAAGAAGACAAATTATTCCGATCGGTCGCTAATTGCATCCACCGCGAACCAGAAACTTTGAGCATGTCATCAATCAATAATTTATTAAAAACCATAGAAAGTATTACATAATTAACGCTGCCTTTAGGACTTGGCCTTCTGTGCTAGTTAGAAACTGTGTTACAGCAAGGTAATGCACGAAAACCACGTCATCATCATCATCATCACCCTATTAACGTTCCCACTGCTGGGACACAGGGACTTCTCTGACGAGAGAGATAAGGCCTTAATTCACCACGCTGGCCAAGCACGGGTTGGAGAATGTCACATGTCCTTCAAACTCTTTTAAAGTTCTCAAAACATGCCGGTTTCCTCACGATGTTTGCCTTCACCGTGTTTAAAGCGCACATAAATTTCTCAAGAAGAAAAATCCAGAGGTGCGTGGCGGGGTTTGCTTCGGAATGAAAGTCGAGTGTCCTCCCACTTAGCCAACACGGCAAACCACATATACCTTCAATGGCGCGGTGGGCGAGGGTCCGCTTACGGCGCAAGAGGTAGCGGGTTCGATTCCCGCCGAGGGTGAAAGTGTTTGTATGTTCTGCAAGCACTTTTTCCTTGGTCTGGGTGTTTAATATGTATAATAAAAATATCTATATATGTATGACTATTATACTAAGTATATCAGATATCTAGTACCCTTAACACAAGCTTAGAGCTTACCACGGGATTAGTAATTTATTATTCTATGCCACGGGGCTAGATGTTGTTGTGTGCATTGTCTGGAAATATTTATTTATTTATATAAAATAAATACTACAATACAAAGGCTTATAAATAAATACCTTACAGAGTAAAATATACTATGTTAGTATGACCAGCTTGTTGGTGGTCGAGACAAGTAGGTATACAATCTCAGAAATCATAAAGTAACAAATGAACTGCCGGTACAAAATAGAAAACTCAGAAGCTACGATTCCCACGAACCATAAATCAAACTCGAGCGGGCAGTTAATACGTCGGCCTGCACTTTGTGAGTCGATCTATTATTTGTTTCTTTCATGTAACTGACTCTAAATAAAACTTTGAAAGAAACTGTTGATAAAATAACTCAAACTTTTGAATGCAAGCTTTGATGGTTTTACTAGCCTTACACACTACGGCCCGTTGCCTCTGCTTTTAACCCCCGACCAAAAAAGAGGGGTGTTATAAGCATCGCGTGCACATTACTAAATAATATTATGGTATTTTACTTTTATGGAAATTAAGGCACTCTCTATCACGGATGTCTGGAAGAAATTACTTTAGGCAATTTTTTTTTATGCTGGATTATCCTTCATTTGACCACAATCTCACCTGATGTAAAGTGAGAAATGTGGTCTAAGATGGGGCATGAAGACCTAGAAGGTAGATGGCTTCTCCGGACCACATTACGAAACACGAAAAATCGCTTCACGCACTGGCCCAGACCGGAGGGTGGTGACAAGCCGCGGCCGAAGCCTCCCACCAGAGACTGTTCTTAGTACCGCCCGGAGGTCACGTGTAATGATTCAGAGGGTTACCACTTACGGACGTGAACAGACAAAACCTTTATAAGACTACCCATTACGCATTTTAGGTAAAGTTTTTATTTTTCTTGTTGTATTGATTATTAAAAGTATTTTATATCTATCTATAAAAAAATGATTTAGGTATACAGCTATTTCACGGTGATTGCACTCCGCCTCAGACAGAAATAACTGGAGGCCATTAAGGGTGGCCTAACTCCAGCTGAGTGTCTCCGACTAGAATGATGACGATTAAACGCGCATTAATTCACACTCTCCGCATTATTAAGCCAATTTAAATGGTTATTGGCAATATCCAAAACAATAAGCGATATTATCTACACAATCGCGTTAATCGCGTCCCCGTATGACACAAACGTACACGTATCCATTACTGGGGACAATAGCGCCCTATCCAATTTAATAGGAATTGCATCATGTTGGGTACAGTCGCGGAAAGCGTTCGCCAACGCGGGAAATACGAAAGTGGTAGGTACCTAATTTAATTTGAGAGATTTTTTAAATCTTTTGATATTGTCATCACATAAGGATATGGCAAGGCTGAAGGCTGCATGCCTGAAGTGGAACTGGGCCGGACACGTGTGTCGTATGGCAGATGACAGGTGGGCCAAGCGAACAACTGATTGGTCGCCACATATAAGTCGTCCCCGTGGAAGGCCCAGGATGAGATGGCGGGACGAACTGGATACTCACCTAAGCACGTGGCCTGTCACAGCGTTCAATCGCGAAGAGTGTAAGAAGGGTAGGGAGGCCTTTGCCCTGCAGTGGGACAGTATGGGCTGAATAATAATAATAATAAGGATATGTGCTTTGAAAAATTGATCGTTATAATCTCTTTTTTTTTTGGCTTACGGAAAATCAAGTCTTTTTAGTGCACGCCAGGATTGGAAAACATGTAGAACACTTTTTTTTAAACTTACTACCATGTATACACTCATGTTTTATGCAAATAAATTATTGTTATTCTTATTTATATTTTGCGTGACGTCACGCTTTCGCACTATTTGGACTATATTTTCCAATCACAATGCTCAATCTTTGCACTTTCATAATTAATTGATAAAGCAAAAATAGGTATAAAGTAGTTTTGGACGGGCTTACAGACATAACAGAATACCAAGTTTTATGTAGTCATCGTGTCTATTGAAATGAAATAATGATAAATATATAGTAACTTCCGATTGCCATGGCTTTAAGAGTTATTTCAATTATATTCCACCATCTCACTAGAAATGTGTACCAAATCTGAAAATTAAATAATTAAATACAAACTTTTCACAACATTAAATTTATACTAGAATATAACCTTCAACTTATATTGAGTGACACACACACACACACAATTCAAATTATAATAGGGCAAAATGTGGCAAAAAATTTTTTTGGGTAATACAAAAAATATAAATTATCTATAATTATGATGTTAAAATTAAATAATTAAAGATATTAATAGCTTGTAATCATAGATCATACAAATTAGAATTGTTATTATTTTTATTAAAATGTCATTAGTCGTAAAATTACGCAAACATACAAAAAACAAAAAAAAATATAAAAATTATAGAGATTTGAATAAATACAATTAATCATACAGCAACATATCTTGAACAGTCTGTCCGTGCTGCAAACATATTTAAGATGCCCTTGTATTTTGTTTGGAAAAATATTATTTTCTGACATTTTATTTTACCAAGGCTGATGATTTAGCTACGAATTTAAGGGTTAAGAGAGGGCTATATGCTGCAGTCCTGTGGTTGAAATGATGACGTAATATTGTGTGATAGTCATTTTATTTATTGGTAATAATTCATAGTTACAAGTCAATTATTAATGCTATATTAACTTAATAATATAATAATAAAATAAAATATAATTAAGTCTAATATAAATAATCCAAATTAATTACAAGTACATATATTGAAGTCGTAAAGTTGGTTTAGAAATAAACCTCACAAAAACTAATATCATGACGAACCATATCGAATTACCCATATACATATCTCGAAAATTTACCCTTAAAATATGTCAATTCTTATATTTATCTGGGAAAGCAAGTTTCATTCAACCAACAGAATAACGAATTGGAAGTGGAGAGAAGAGTAAACAACACATGGAAAAAGTTCTGGAGTCTCAAAGAAATACTGAAGAGTGACATGAGCATTAGACTGAAAACGAAAGTCATGAACACTTGCTTACTCCCTTCATTAGCCTACGCCTGTCAAACTTGGAAGTTCACTAGAAAAGTAAAAAATAAAATCACATCCTGTCAAAGAAGTATGGAAAGAAGCATTTTGAAGATTAAAAAAATTCATAAGATCCGCCATACACACATACGACTGAAAACTAAAGCCATTGACGCTCTCAACTACTCACAAAAGCTTAAATGGCGCTGGGCTGGACACGGAGCGAGGCTTAGCGATAATCGCTGGACTACAAAAACCACATTTTGGTCAGGCCCCATAGGGCAGAGAAAAAGAGGAAGACCAAATGCACGCTGGGTGGACGATATCGTAAAGGTAGCAGGTATTCAATGGCCACGAGCGGCAGAAAATAGAGAATACTGGTCATCTCTGGAGGAGGCCTTTACCTTTCAAGGAGAGGGTTCTTGCTAGCTAAATACGGCATAACTATTTATATGTTTAATTTAATTTAATCAATATAATTTTATATGTGCCCGATTTGATTTTAACTATTATTTACATGCAATTATTATTAAACTTATTTTTGAATTTTATTAAATTATTATTTATTAAAATGAGATTATAATTAAATGTAAAAATAATTATATTTTTGAATTATGAATAGGATTATAAATTGTAGATGTGTGTGAATGATTTTGTATTTCTATTGAAAAGCAAGAAATAAAAGGCTTTTTTATTTTTATTTTATTTATTTTTATATTGATTTCCTGGTGTTTCTCCTGACTGTTAAATGGCCGGCTAACGTGTTTGCCGCGACTGTACTCGCCCAATGTAGTTATTACGGAAATCAGTTTAAGCTAGATATTGCATACTTGATTTGATTGAATATGCTCCATTATGATGTTACACCGCAAAGTGTGCATTCAGTGTTAATTATTGTTTCGTTTAATACTACACGTAGGTATAATAAACTGAATTTTACGCCTAACTTATTTATAACTTTATCAATTATCATGGTTTTTAACAATATTATGACATAAAACGGGTAACATAACAATGATTTGACGATTTTTGAGTTTTACAATATTTCGACGAGTTCGTGTTATTTTAAGTCATAAATAATTAATTTTTATTATTTGGTATGGGTATTTGTTTTTTAACTCCCGAACAAAAGATTTCAATTTAGTTTTTGTATGAAAGGTGAGTTTGGCCCGGGTGTTCTTAGACATGTTTTATGAAAATCGGTTGAGCCGTTTAAAAGTTAAGGGGGCGAGAGTGGGGAAGGAAAACAGAAAATCCACAAATATACTCGTGTGGGGTATCAAATGAAAAACGTCCACGTTACATAATATTATGTTGTTTTACATTTAAGGAAATGAAGGCATTGGAATCGGGGATTTTTCTTAAATTTTAGAAGTAGAAATAGATACATCATGACTGAGTCAAAATTACAAATATCAACAATCATTTACATAATTCTAAATGCTTTAATTTATCATTTCCTAATTTTAAATCCTTAATTATCCTGAACGGATATTTCTAAGTCTGCCGTCAAAATTCCTGGTCCTAAACTGAGGTGTGTTAAATTTACTACAATATTACGTTACTCGTTAAAAAACGAAATAAAATCTTTTATAATATACTTGTTCTACGGAGTGCTTGAGAAAGTAAATCTATACTAATATTATAAAGAGGAAAGGTTTGATTTTTTGTTTGTTTGTCTCGAATAGGCTCGGAAACTACTGCACCGATTTAAAAAATTCTTTCACCATTCGAATGCTACACTATCCCTGAGTGACATAGGCTATATTTAGTTTTCAAAAATAATATGGTTCCTTACCAAACTCAGATAATGTAACCCATGGTGAAAAAAAAGAACCTAAAATCTTTCTTTAATCACGAATGCTGCGAAAACTATTGAATATATAACAAAGTGATGTATTACAACTTTGTAGAACTTATCATTATCTACAAAAAACGTCGTCACATTATATCTCTAACTATTATAGTTTTGTGACAATAAGCGATTTTTTTTTAAATTAAACCTTAAATCTTTCTTTAATCGGGAATGCTGCGAAAACTATTGAATATATAACAAAGTGATGAATTACAACTTTGTAGAACTTATCATTATCTACAAAAAACGTCGTTACATCATATCTCTAACTATTATAGTTTTGTGACAATAAGCGGGGTTAAGATCACGAAATAATCTGCCGCGTCGCGTCGTCGGCTCCCTACTGAATGGTCGTTTATTTATTTCTTTATTTAAGTAAACTAACACGATTACGAAACCAATTACATTAGTACACAAAATAACAATATAATGATACACAAAAATAAGTAGGTAACAAGTTATAAAATAAAATCAAATAGAATTAATTATTATTATTTCAAAGATTTGGTACATTAGTTAGAATTGAAATTTTAAATATTCGTCGTGTGCGGAAATAAAAAAATTGTCGCTTGATAATATTTTGTCGCTTAGTAGTTAATAATTCGTTAACAGGTAACTAATCCCATTCAAAAAGTTATTTTCAGAACTAAACCCTAGCATATAGCATAGATATTGTACATATCGTCGGTTGCAGGTTCAATTGGGTTAACCACCAAAACACGTAAAATAAGTTGAGTATACAGTTTTTTTCTGCTCTTACGAATAGCATACTAATAGAATTCTAGCTTTAAAAAAAATACAGTTACGCTACACATTTTAACTGTGAATTTTGCAGACTTCCGTCGAAATTATGTTGTAACTGAGTAGGTATGTGATCCATTTACATAAGTCGAATTGTTGTATTCCTATGACCGAAGAAGGTTAAGTTGGTGTATGTATCTTGGCAAACCAGCATTGCTCTTACACTAATTCTTAGCTTGAACGCAAAATTATAACCACACATACACCAATATAAAACCAACTTTCTTCAAAAAACTAACGTTACACCAATTGACCCGAACCAAGTTTATGTTTGTTGTCGGTTACACCAATTTGAGCATTGCAATCAATAGTATGTTATATAGTATAGTATGTTATAATAATAGTATGTTATAGATAGTATGTTTTCTCTTACCTTAATCTTCTTAAAAATAATAAATCTAAATTTAAAATATAAGAAAAACCCCCGATGCGAATCCTTCAATTTCCTTAAAAGTAAAACACCATAATAATGTGTAATGTGCACGCAATGCGCTTTCATTTGATACCCCACTCGAGATTTTTGCAGATTTTCGGTTTGCCTTCCCCACTCTAACCCCCACAATTTTTAAACGGCACAACCGATTTTCATGAAACATGTCTAAGAGCACTCGCGCCAGACTCACCTTTTAAACAAAAAAAACTAAGTTGAAATCGCTTCATCCGTTCGGGAGCTATGATGTCCCAGACAGATAGACACGTCAAACAATGACATCCCTCTATTTTGTCGGGGGTTTAAAATGAATCGCAAAATGTGTTGCTAAGCGCATAACTCAACAACGCCTATACCAATTTAGCCAATTTATTTTTTTAAATGTTCGTTGGAGTTTAAGGATGGTTTTTACGGCGAGAAAAATTCGAATAATTTTGAAACAATTTTGAATAATTACCCGTGCAAAGCCGGGGCGTGCCGCTAGTTATAGATATTCTTTTCAACCCCCTACGTCGGAGTGCGTGTTTTTGTTCTTCGAAAAAATAGAGTAAATTCGAATTTAGAAAATATTACGCACGCTTTTTATTCTTTTTGTTTCAGAACAATGGGCTGCTGTCCAGAACCCTTCGAGAATCTGTTAGGAGACAAGCAACTGTCCTTAAACCGACTGAACCTATCCATGTCTCTCGTCACGGACAAGATACAGGAGCTAGTAGAAACTGTGTATTATTCCGTAAGTCGGATCACAGACCACCAAACAGATAAACAGATTTTAACTTTTTAAATTATCATGGTTTGTAACATGATAACGCTAAAATGTAACATACCATGATTTGACGGTTTCATGGTGATCATGGCGCTTGCAACAGCGTCGAAATATCGGAAAACTCAAAAACCGTAAAATCATGGTATGTTACATTTTAGCGTTTCCTCAAGACGAAAGTCTTTACTCTTTTGACTGCCTTAAGTGGCGCGGTGGGCGTCCGCTTGGCGGGCTTGTTGCTCGGCGCAAGAAGTAGCGGGTTCGATTCCCGACGAGGGGTCAAGTGTTATGTGCTGCAAGCACTTTCTCCTTGGTCTGGGTGTTTAACATGTATAATAAAAAATATCTATGTATGTATGTCTATTATATTAAGTATATCAGATGTTTAGTACCCGTAAAACAAGCTAAGAGCTTACCACGGGGCTAGATGTTGTTGTGTGGATTGTCCAGAAATATTTATTTATTTAACCAGTGTGTTGCAAGAGTTGACACAATACTTATGCTAGAAACTGTGTACAGTACGCTTCGCTAACTGGTAACCTCCTTGCTGTAGTAGTTTGTATGGAGAAGGGGTTACCAGTTAGCGACGCACACTGAACCTACTATTCGGTAAGTTTTATTTACTTGATGGCTCTGAGAACGAGCATCGAATCCACCAAAAAGTAGAAGTTTTTTTTTAATTAAAGCTGTGGTTTACTGTCGTTTTCATCATCATCACCCTATTAACGTTCCCACTGCTGGGACACAGGGACTTCTCTCTTGACGAGAGAGATTAGGCCTTAATTCACCACGCTGGCCAAGTGCGGGTTGGTGAATGTCACATGCCCTTCAAACTCTTTTAAAGTTCTCAGAACATGCCGGTTTCCTCACGATGTTTGCCTTCACCGTTAAAGCACGTGTTTAAAGCGCACATAAATTTCTCAAGAAGAAAAATCCAGAGGTGCGTGGCGGGGTTTGAACCCACGACCTTCGGAATGAAAGTCGAGTGTCCTTCCACTTAGCCAACACGGCTATACATATATAATATATCTTCTTATATATAAAATTCTCGTGTCACAATGTTCGTTCCCGTACTCCTGCGAAACGGCTTGCTTGACCGATTCTCATGAAATTTTGTGGGCACATTGAGTAAGTCTGAGAATCGGCCAACATCTGTTTTTCATTTCACAAAACAACGCTTGCTGGGGTCAGCTCGTATATATGTATATATGTATTTCTGACAGGAACGGGTTCTCAAGATCAGAGAGAAGAGCAGCACCTCACGCCTCAAGAAGTATACCGTCAGAGTGGAGGAGCGCGCCATCTTGGAGCCCAACCCCAGCCTCTATATAGACCCTTGTCCTTCGTAAGTTTCTATTTTAAACCAGGATTTCTGCACGTCATCACCTAGCTGGCCAAGTGCGAGTTAATGTCTCATGCCCTTCAAAATACCACAGTGACGAGGTGGGCGAATTTCCGCTTGCGGCGCAAGAGGTAGGGGGTTCAATTCCCGCCGAGGGGTCATGTGTTTGTATATTCTACAGGTGATTAACATGTATAAAAAAAATATCTACATATGTATGTGCATTTTATTAAGTATATGTATATCAGATGTCTAGTACCCGTAACACAAGCTTAGAGCTTACCACGGGGCTAGATGTTGTTGTGTGGATTGTCGGGAAACATTTATTTATTTATAATATCCTCAAAGCTCTCAGAACATGACGGTTTCCAATTCCGGAGTTAACCTTACTCTGGTTGCGTAGTTTGTTTGCATGAGTGTCAGGGGGGGCAAAATACTGCGAGCTGATTAACCTAGTATCACTTGTATCTACTACAACTGGTTAATTATAGGTTTAAACAATAACAATTGATTTATTTTCCTAGCTGCATCGAAAGCCGCTGGATGTCTCGCTTATGTGAGACCATTGAAGAGCCCCTCGACGCTGAGCAGACGATGGCAGCTCTGGAGGCGCTAGCGGCCGACCCCGCGTACGTGCGCAGCGACAGACTGCACGCGCTAGTCGACTGCCACGCATCTGCTAGTCGCCGACTGCTGGCTAAGCGACATGCCCCTTAACCCTGTGTGACCAGTGCTAAGCGACACATCGTATCGTAACACTAGCGGCCGACTTAGACGACATTATGTCGTATAGTATTGTTGGGTCGCCTAAGATTGGACGCATGTAACAACTCCAAAACAAGGCAATATTTGCTACTGCTGGCACCACTACTAGATCCGCCATTTTATTCTGCCCCTCTCCTCACACTGCGGCCGGCAGGACGTGCAAACTCGGTTAGATTTTGAGGAATTTGCTGACAGGATCATTGGTGCGTAATGATTGGACTTTTTTTTTTTTATGTTTGATAAGCCTTCATTTGACCACAATCTCACCTGATGTAAAGTGACGATGTGGTCTAAGATGGGACATGAAGACCTAGAAGATGGCTTCTCCGGGCCACATTACGAAACACGAAAAAATCGCTTCACGCACTGGCCCAGCCCGGAGGGTGGTGACAAGCCGCGGCCGAAGCCTACCACCAGAGACTGTTCTTAGCACCACCCGGAGGTCACGTGTAAGTATTCAGAGGGTTACCACTTACGGACGTGAACAGACAAAACCTCCACGTAAGGCTGGATGTTTTCCTAATGTGTATTTATTTAATAAATCTTCACTTAAATACGTTTAGTAATAAAGTTTATTACTAAACGTATAAAAGTGAAGATACTACATAGACCGAACTTCGACAGAAGTGTTATTTTCTTCACTATGGTAAGTTGAAAAATGTCTGCTTTGTAAGCTCATTTGCTTAGAATAAAGCATCTACGTAAACCAAAAATTAGGAGTTAAACAATATTTCTTTGTCATCAATTTACAGTAGACCGCCGAAACGACATCGAATCATGAGCAATAAAATAAAAATGCAGTACTTCTAAAATTTTCGACAAATGCGACCGATATTAGGCGACCCAACCTTATAACTTAGTAATTTATTATTCTATGGTATAACTATGCTATTACTTTTTATGCACGTGGCCTCTTGCCATCCACTTTACCGGTAATAAGTAATAATATAAAATGAGTTTAAAACACCTTTTACATTTTTTTTAATTATATCATAATGATCAAGATTAAAATGTTTTGTTGGGATAGCCGCTTAAAGTGCCAATAAATGGGTGTCTTACCTTAGTTTCAATTAAAACTTCACACGACGTAAGCAGCCTTGCACTTCAGTTTGAATTTACCTTTGACATTGACATAAAGAAGATGGCGGATAACTCACTCTGACAATATTGCTACTATCAATCTAAGGGCTACCTGATGTACCAAGGTCAGGGTTAAGTACACGTCCATCTGACCTTTGGACAACATTTCTTAGCACAAGGTCAATTTTAAAACGAAGCTATATTTTACGGTTAAACTTAGCAAACCAGCAATCTTATTTGTGAGTATTTCTCTCTTTTTTTTAAAATATCGATTCAGGAAGGTGATACGTAGAAGGACGAGGGTTATTGTTATAGTCAAACGGATTCGACAGCCTATTAAATAGTCATGATGATTAAAAATGGTATTCTGTTTAGTCCGCTCAAAGATACTGGACACCTATATTTTGTTTAAAAAAGCCGTGTTGGCTAAGTGGGAGGACACTCGACTTTCATTCCGAAGGTCGTGGGCTCAAACCCAGCCACACACCTCTGGATTTTTCTTCTTGAGAAATTTATGTGCGCTTTAAACACAAGCTTTAACGGTGGAGGCAAACATCGTGAGGAAACTGGCATGTTCTGAGAACTTTAAAAGAGTGTGGAGGACATGAGATATTCACCAACCCGCACTTGGCTAGCGTGGTGAATTAAGGCCTAATCTCTCTCGTCAAGAGAGAAGTCCCTGTGTCCCAGCAGTGGGAACATTATTAGGGTGATGATGATGATATTTTATTTTATCAATTTAATAAGAAAGTGACAAGATATAGAGCATCAAAGTTGCGATTTGGGAACTTGTGACATTTAGTACATTTTTCTCGAAAGCATTTCGCGACGTGAATCTTCAATTTACTGTATCGTTTTGTTTTTAGTTTGCAAGAAAAAATATGGGATCTTTATTAAATTATCTTAATGACGGACTAATTATTATTAAATATTAAATAAATATTTCCGGACTACTCACACAGCATCGCCTAACCCCAAACTAAGCATTGGCTGTTATAGGTGACTGATATACTACATAGATACATTTATTTTTTTGTAAATACATAGAAAACACCCAGGCCCGAAACAGGAAATTGTAAATCGTACAAAATCTTGTCCCCCGGGGGATTCGAACCTCCTGCGCTTCGGGCGGACGTTCGCCCACCGAGCCACAGAGGTCGTCGAATCAGCAATCTATCTGTAGACATCCACCAACTTAATAGATCAACCTTGGGTAAGGCTGCGGGCTTACGACGCATAACTTTGTAATATCTGTACTAATATTATGCAGCTGTGAGTTTGTTTGTTTGAAAAGTCCGTTCTTAGAAATTATTTCACTCTTACTTATCGATGAAGCTTATAGTATAGGCTATACCTAGGCTGATGGGATGAGCCATGGCGTTTAGAGCTAGTAATATTATTAATGCAAAAGTTGCTCTATATGTCTCGCTTTTAAGCCAAAACAAACAAACAACTGAACAGATTTAAATAAAATTTAATACACAAAATCTCTAAAGTCTGAGATAAGACATAGACTTCATATGACCGCGGTAAAAAAAGTCATTACTAGGGAAAGTTCAGTATAACGCGGGGCACTGCTATTAATATAGAGGTATATACTTGGATCAATGTCTGGAGACTCAGCGGGTTTCTAATAAACAACTGTTATTATGCCTAAAATCAAACAACAAATATGTATTCTGTGGATTAAACGCAGATGTTGCCTTAATCCGGCCTAATGACAATCTTAAACGTGTTTCGCAATAATAATTAAGATAATGCGCACATTTAGTTAATAGGTGTGTACGCCGCCTTACCAAAACATGGTGTAAATGTCGGCCATCTTAATAAAAGCATAAAAACAAAATGGCGGAGATGGGTGGGTGTAGTCAGGATTAAATGATAAATCAGTGGGGGCTATCTACATAATTTATTTATATAATGTTGTCGATGAGAATTATACTACATGGATGGATACGCAATAGCATTTAAGACTCAAAATGGATAACGATATGAAGTAGGTACAGTTTTAGAGTTTTTTTTAGTTAAACCGTGATTATATCGCTTCCAACTGCATTGAAATGCCGGGCATCTTAATAAAAGCATAAAACTATAATGGCGGAGCGGAGGTAGGTGGACGTATTTAGGATTTAAGTCACGGAGGAGTATGAAACTAATTGGTATTAACTGTACTTATTTAAGAAAATAATAAAACGGCGCCCTTACAGGTAGGTAGGTAGGTAGGTGTTAAGTGTGTCAATTTAATCAATTTTAACGAATTATTATACTTATAGAAATAATTGTCGGGATTTAGTGATAGGTAATTAGATAGGGGATCAGGTAGGCCTATATCTAATTCTACTATGATTCTTATCATAGTTTAAAATGAAGTCGTTTGTCACATATTAAAAAAAACATAGACCCACCTACTCAGCGCGGTTATCGATCCCGGATGTTCGATTTTCCAGCAAGACAAACGGTTTTTCAAGTCAAAATTATCCTATAGCCTTCCTCGATAATTGGGCTATTTAAATCGAAACAGTATTTCCTGAGATTATTTCAAACCAACAAACTCTTCAGCTTTAGGTATAATAATAGTATAAATATTTATACAAATAATTCAAGATAGCCCCGCCCCAGTCTCTTAGCCCCTACCCTACCTCCGGCCCTGTTTACAAATGTTGTATGTAGATGAGGTGAAGTTACACTTTACGTAACACTTAAAGACGACGATTGTTACCTCGGGAATTAAGATTAAACCGTTACAATGTTGCCATCCGCAGAATTACTTCAATGTATATCACCCTTTGTGATGAGTTGCGGTGGGAAGAAACAAAAATGTTACAGAATTACAACAGCATCATGTCAGCTTTGAGCTTTAGTTACCTACCTACTACCTACTTACATTATTCATAAATTTATTTCATTCCACAATATTTACTTTGTATTTGAAAATTACAATAATACCTAGTATATGGTAGCCATCAACCTTCTAGGTCTTCATGCCCCATCTTAGACCACATTGTCACTTTACATTAGGTGAGATTGTGGTAAAATGAAGGCTTAAAAAAAATTGCCAAAATACAATAATACAAAAAATGTAAAAAATTATAATAAATCAATACATGAATCCATATATATAATTGAAGTATTAAATTAAGTAACAATAAAACAAAACAAAGTATAGATAAAAAATAAAAATTGGGCTGAAATAATATTATACATCTGACAACCTAACCAACAAACTGGTTTCTATCAGCTTTTGAGAGAGAAAGAAGACTTTACAGAAGAAGAAAATACAATACTCTTTATTGAACGGGGTGCAAAATTGTTTCAAAATTATTCGTAAATCCTTAAACTCCAACGAACATTTAAAAAAATAAATTGGCTAAATTGGTATAGGTGTTGTTGAGTTATGCGCTTAGCAACACATTTTGCGATTCATTTTTAACCCCCGACAAAAAAGAGGGGTGTCATTATGTTTGACGTGTCTGTCGGTCTGGGACATCATAGCTCCCGAACGGATGAAGCGATTTCAACTTAGTTTTTTTTGTTTAAAAGGTGAGTCTGGCGCGAGTGCTCTTAGACATGTTTCATGAAAATCGGGTGTGCCATTTAAAAGTTGTGGGGGTTAGAGTGGGGAAGGAAAACCGAAAATCTGCTAAAATCTCGAGTGGGGTATCAAATGAAAGCGCATTGCGTGCACATTACACATTATTATGGTGTTTTACTTTTAAGGAAATTTAAGGATTCGAATCGGGGGTTTTCTTATATTTTAAATTTAGATTTATTATTTTTAAGAAGATTAAGGTAAGAGAAAACATACTATTGATTGCAATCTTCAATTTGGTGTAACCGACAAAAAACCTAAACTTGGTTCGGGTTAATTTGTGTAACGTTAGTTTTTTGAAGAAAGTTGGTTTTAAATTGGTGGTTATAATTTTTCGTTCAAGCTAAGAATTAGTGTAAGAGCAATGCTGGTTTGCCAAGATACATACACCAACTTAACCTTCTTCGGTCATAGGAATACAACAATTCGACTTATGTAGATGGATCACATACCTACTCAGTTATAACATAATTTCGACGGAAGTCTGCAAAATTTACAGTTAAAATGTGTAGAGTAACTATATTTTTTTAAAGCTAGAATTATATTATTATGCAATTCGAAAGAGCATAAAGAAACTAAAAAAAACTGTATACTCAACTTATTTTACGTGTTTTGGTGGTTAACCCAATTGAACCTGCAACCGACGATATGTACAATATCTATGCTATATGCTAGGGTTTAGTTCTGAAAATAACTTTTTGAATGGGATTAGTTACCTGTTAACGAATTATTAACTACTAACTAAGCGACAAAATATTATCAAGCGACAATTTTTTTATTTCCGCACACGACCATTCAGTAGGGAGCCGACCGACTTGCGCGGCAGATTATTTCGTGATCTTAACCCCCCTCCCGTACCTTCGTGCCCGAGTGACGCCTGCCACTCCACAACGCATAGTTAGCAGTTATTTAAAATAAAATTAACTCGTGATATCTTTTGAATGGAATGTCAGAATCAAATAATTCAAAAAGTTATATAAAGGTTTTAAAGCAATCTTACATAATAAATAACTTATTTTGTTAAGGATTAATATTAAGATACAAATAAAGAGCCTTTTAAAACAGTGGTATTTTAATTTTTGAATATAGTAAATCGCTTATTGTCACAAAACTATAATAGTTAAGAGATATGATGTAACGACGTTTTTTGTAGATAATGATAAGTTCTACAAAGTTGTAATACATCACTTAGTTATATATTCCATAGTTTTCGCAGCATTCACGATTAAAGAAAGATTTAAGGTTTATTTTTTCATAAAAATCGGTTATTGTCACAAAACTATAATAGTTAGAGAATGATGTAACGACGTTTTTTGTAGATAATGATAAGTTCTACAAAGTTGTAATACATCACTTAGTTATATATTCAAAAGTTTTCGCAGCATTCGCGATTAAAGAAAGATTTTAGATTTATTTTTTCATAAAAATCGGTTATTGTCACAAAACTATAATAGTTAGAGATATGATGTAACGACTTTTTTGTAGATAATGATAAGTTCTACAAAGTTGTAATACATCACTTAGTTATATATTCAATAGTTTTCGCAGCATTCGCGATTAAAGAAAGATTTTGGGTTCTTTTTTTTCACCATGGGTTACATTATCGGAGTTTGGTAAGGAATCATATTATTTTTGAACACTAAATATAGCCTATGTCACTCAGGGATAGTGTAGCTTTCGAATGGTGAAAGAATTTTTTAAATCGGTGCAGTAGTTTCAGAGCCTATTCGAGACAAACAAACAAACAAAAAATCAAACCTTTCCTCTTTATAATATTAGTATAGACAGCACAACACAAAAAAAGATTCACAACTTTTAGGGAGACCCACGTCCTTTTTTTAATGTGGAAATCAGAGAAAGAGACAGAAGTATATCTATCGCCGGTAAAAAGCCACCCCATCGCAGGTGTAAGGTAAAACCCAGCCTAATCCCAGCGTTAGATAAACCGGCGAGATTTATCCCCATGGTAAATGGTAATTTAGAGCCTAAAAAGTTGACCTTCATCAATGTCTAGCTCTCCCGTGCTCTTTCTAGCCCTCACTATTGTAACTCGAACTCGAAGCACTTGTACAAAATAATAATATATTTTATAGAAAAGAAGTGACCATGCCAACGTTGCCAGATTAAAAGAAAAAAAACGAGGATTAATTAAAAAAAAAACAAATGCCTTCGAATCGAATTCAATAAACGAAATTAATATGAACATTTTTTTTTTAAATCTGGGAATTCATTCTTTCATTTCGAAGGTCTTGGGTTTTATTCCCAAAGCTCACCACCACAGAGTTTCCTTCTTGAAACATTGCTTTAATGCTGAAGGCAAACATTCCTTTGTCCCAGCTGTGGGAACGTGACTATGACTATTTTGTATTGATTTTTTTTTCATATTATTAATATAAACGTTAAATTGCAGAAAATTAATACTAAATAAGTAATACCCGAGGGAAAATCTAACACCATCCTTAAGGCATTTAATTTAAAACTTCCGGTCATTTATAAGCAGTATTTTATCAAAATGAAACACAGACCTATACAAACGTCCAGCCGCGAAACTTACACACCGTTCAAACGTCCACGTCGCCGCGTAAACGTTTATGGCGCCGCGAGCGCGTCCCATTTTTTACATAAATGGGCATATCTTCCTAACTGCTACACCTACGCTCAAAATAAAAATACCACAAAAAAGCTAAAACTATACGCAATCAATAAATTTATAGATTTAAGTATTAAATGAATCATAAGGGTCTCAAAAAAAATCCTAATCTTGAAAAAGTAGCTTAAAAATTCATAATTTTTTTCTGGAATGGATTTCATTGGTTTCAATTGTAGTTCTTCCTAAAAATGCATATATATTATTAAACTAGATGATACAAGCTATGTTTTGATACCAATTAATCACTACCTTTCCTTTCAATAACTACCAGAATAAACCAAAACAAACCACCTCTTGCGTAACAACAGTGGTGGCTCGGCGGCGAAACACAACAAACAAATCTAAAATACTCGGTTGTTTCATTATATTTTGTTTGTAGGAGTTTATTGAATTAAGTTTTATTAATTGTGTCTCCATTACAAGTATTACTTCTTGGAAATATTCATGGATAACTTCAAAAACACGATTATAAACATGAAAAAGAAGCTTGAAATTCATAAAATTTTTCATTCTTCCTGGATTTCATAGGTTTTATTTGTAGTTCTTCCAAAAATACATATATATTATTAAACTAGATGATACAAGCTATTTATTGATACCAATTAGTCACTACCTTCCCTTTCAATAATTACCAGAAAAAAAACAAGACAAACCTCCTCTTGCTGTCACTACTGTGGTGGCCCGGCGGCGAAATCCAACAAACAAATCTAAAAATCTCGGTTGTTTCATTATATTTTGATCGTAAGAGTTAATTAAAATATGTTTTATGAATGTTGTCTCCATTAAAAGTAATTATTTCTTTAGAATTCACTGAATCACTTCACACACATGATTATCAACCCGGCATGCAACAATAACATGGTCAATGATGTCGAACAAAAATTTTTTCGTAATTATTATTTTATCGGACAAAGTTTAATCGTAAACAATCATATAGAATGATTCTTGAGGATTACTTTGATATATAACACTAAGTAAATAGGGCAAATACAACAATAATAATTGCATTCTAAAACACACGCGCGTGACTCACAATGTAAACAAACAAGTCCAAAGATAACAAATATTTTTTTCAAAGTTTTTGTTGCCAGGTACGGTTTTCTTGGATCGGAATAGTTGCAGAATTTATTTAAGCTCCATCTAGTAACATTCATTTTCTTAGGCTGAAATAGTCACCTGGACGTTTGAGTGGTTAGGACAAAAACTCTTTAACAAAAATTTCCAATTATGGATCCATGTTTTCAAAATTGAATAATTGATTGTTTATTTATGAGTGATGATGAGATGACTTCCACCAAAAAGAAAGTACAATAGCTTTAAATTAAAGTACCGAATTTTTACAGCACGCGTTTTGAAACATTATAATGTATCTGTTTGATAATAATAAAAAATACCTATTTTTTATTTCAAGGTATTACTAAAAAATTTAATTATTTTATCTGTAATTATTTTATGAACCTGTTTTAACAATCTTGTAATATTTTAATTAATTTTATTCCAAAATATTTTAATATTCTATTGGAATATCTTCGATCGAGTTGGCTTCTAACAGACCTATAGCCAATAGTAAGAGAGCTGTCCACTGCTCTATAAATCAGGGTGACAAATCTAAGAATGGCCGTCGATTCTGCTTCTGCTGACTGGCCGCCGTAAGCGCTTAGCTATTTCAACCACAAAAACTACGGCTTTATCTGT
Source organism: Gymnoscelis rufifasciata (assembly GCA_929108375.1). Classification (NCBI taxonomy): domain Eukaryota; kingdom Metazoa; phylum Arthropoda; class Insecta; order Lepidoptera; family Geometridae; genus Gymnoscelis; species Gymnoscelis rufifasciata. The sequence continues at coordinate 10,662,758 of OV815324.1, forward strand.
CAAAACTGCATTGAAGATATTAATAGTTGATTTCCTTTGTAGTTACGTAAGTAATGTTAAAAAATATATGGGGGGAAAAGCCCGTGTTTTTAAAGAGCACATATTTTTTCTAGATTAATAATCCTAAGGTCTCCTTCAGGTCGCTGAGCCCCAATAGTCAGTTACCATATTACGCCCTAATGCCCATACACGGCACTCAAATATTTACAGATACCTTCATACCGTATGTCATATTCACACAGGTACAGGCAATGCAACTATGTCCGAGGTATTCCTGATACAGTCAGGAATGTCCGGACATTTCCGTGTCATGTGAGGTCGGGAGCGTTCGCATAACTAACAGGAGGGTCAGTGGATCTCAAAATGTTGTGTTTATAAATGAATTTAGCCCCGTGGTAAGCTCTAAGCTTGTGTTACGGGTTCTAGAAATATGATAAACTTAATAACATAAAACAATAACATACAAACATCATACAAAAATAGTTTTTGATACAATTTCGATCTTGTACCTATCGATATATCGTGTCCGTCAGGATGGCGTGTCTCATGTCTGAATAGTCACTGGTTATGCACCAAATAACTGTACCTAAACTGTACTAAACTGTACCTATATTAAAAAAAACTGTACCTCAAGCAATTAGATATAAAATAAATTGTGATATGGACACGCCATTCTGACGTCAGGTTGGCGCGCATAATCGTGTATCTCCCCAACGTGTGGGAACTATGCTCTGGAACATGTATCAATAAACTGTACCTAAACTGTACCTAATAAAACTGCCAACAAAAAAATTGTATTCACACGCGATATCTGTCAAATCAAGAAATAATTTTTACTGCTCATTTATTTGATTTAATGGCATGACGCAATCATGTTTGCCGATCAATTTGCAGCAGGCGCTTGTTGTCTCGTAATAATTACATATAATATTATTAGAATATAACATTAAATTCACATATACCTACATAAGAAGGAAAACTATAACTTATTTTTATTTAATAGAAGGATATAAACTTAATTTTTCATTCATTTCAAATCAAACTCATTTCTAAGGTTCCGTACCTCATTTGGAAAAAATGGAACCCTTATAAGATCACTCAGTTGTCTGTCTGTCTGTCTGTCTGTCTGTATTGGGAAATTTGGTGATAAGCAAGGTTTTATAGTACAAGAATTTTATAGTAAAGGGATAATTATCAAAATAAAAAAATAATTGGTTATTAGTTACGACCGTAGTATTTAATTTAAATCCGTCAGCACAACCTACTGCAATAATGTAAGCCGTTGAATCGAACGCACAAGTGTTGGATACCATAGTTTGTATTTTTCCCGTTCTCGTTACTGTGCCATTTACTAATAAAGTTATTTTCTTCATGTTTTTAAAGGTATTCCGATTTCGTTTCTTTGTTTTTCCTAAACCTTCCCAATTTTCAATTAATGTAGGAAACTCATTAAATATCGATTCATCTGTATAATCTGTTTTTTTTTTAAATATTTGGTTTTTTAGCAGTCCTGATTCTGGTTGTAGTGCTAATTTTTTTGGGTTCACTGTTTTCTGCATTAATGGCTGTTTTGATTTCGCCAGATAAGAATTGTGTATGCGTTTTAACAAAGTCATCTACTCTCATTCTCTGATTTTTGGTACAAATATTTAAGAGGTAGCGTTTGATATTTCTAATGCTTCTCTCTACATTTAAAGAGGATGGCACTTCATTATCAGAATTATATACCGGCATCATGATATTACCCCAAAGAGGTAACTGGGTCATTAATCTGGACAGTGTTGAAATTAACGAAGGCATATAAAATAAATTTTCATTCGCACCGACACCGTGAGTGTACAAGGTGAGTAACAACAGACCCTGTTAAGCAGAAATGATCCAAATCCAAATTACTATAAAATTCTTGTACTATAAAACCTTGCTTATCACCAAATTTCCCAATACAGACAGACAGACAGACAGACGGACAGACAGACAGACAACTGAGTGATCTTATAAGGGTTCCATTTTTTCCAAATGAGGTACGGAACCTTAGTAATGAGTTTGATTTGAAATTAATGAAAAATTAAGTTTATATCCTTCTATTAATTAAAAATAAGTTATAGTTTTCTTTCTTATGTAGGTATATGTGAATTTAATGTAATATTCTAATAATATTATATGTAATTATTACGAGACAACAAGCGCCTGCTGCAAATTGATCGGCAAACATGATTGCGTCATGCCATTAAATCAAATAAATGAGCAGTAAAAATTATTTCTTGATTTGACAGATATCGCGTGTGAATACAATTTTTTGTTGGCAGTTTTATTAGGTACAGTTTAGGTACAGTTTATTGATATATGTTCCAGAGCATAGTTCCCACACGTTGGGGAGATACACGATTATGCGCGCCAACCTGACGTCAGAATGGCGTGTCCATATCACAATTTATTTTATATCTAATTGCTTGAGGTACAGTTTTTTTTAATATAGGTACAGTTTAGTACAGTTTAGGTACAGTTATTTGGTGCATAACCTGTGACTATTCAGACATGAGACACGCCATCCTGACGGACACCAAAATTATCGATATTTCGAATTAAACAATCGATATATCGATGTATCGGTATTTTTTCAAAAAGCGTACTAAAATATTATAACGAATTCGATTTATATTACCTGAAAACAGTAATTTTTGTTTTTTTTTTCGATATTGTGTCTGTGTTGTTTAACAATTATCCTAGAAACAATTCGTAAGAAAACCGATTTTAAGTTTTATTAAATTTTGTTATAAATTGCTTTCCTAGACTTGACCTTACAGATTTCATATCTAATGGTGGGTGGGTTATTAAATATAAATAAATATTACTGGGCAATCCAAACAACAACATCCAGCCCCGTGGTAATCTGTAAGCTTGTGTTACGGGTACTAGACATCTAATAATACTTAATATAATAGACATACTTAAATAGATATTTTTTATTATACATATATTAGAATTTGGTAAATTAAAACACATTAATAAGCTTAGAATTTATTAATCAACCTTTAAATAAGCAACAATTAAATATTCGAAAAAACAACACCTTACATACTATTAAACACACTCCCAAAATAATACTTAATATAAATGCAAAGGGAATGATTAATAACTTGAATATAAGGTCGATATTTTAGCCTTGTGCGTTGATTTGAAACATTTACGATTTATGAAAAATGTGTTATTATCAAAACGACCACAATAGCAAAAAGTATCGTTCTCAAAATAGAACAGTAGCAAAACGACTAGCTTGAAAAATATCTTCACTGCTACTATACTGGTCTTTGCGATATTATTAAACTGCGTAAGGCATTTTAGTAAGTAAACATCTGCGTTTTTCTAAATTAGTTATAGACCTTTTACAAGGACTTTTTTCATACCCATTAATTTGAATATCCATTTTGCCATATGGTCGTTTTGCGATCCAGTCATCGAACCACTAACTAGATTTTTTTTTTTGCCGTGGGCCTTGGCTGAATATTCTCGCTCTGACATAGTGTTCCTTTCGGGTTCTATGACAGATCTATTATGCTGTGCTGGGACCCTTTATACATTCAAAAGTTTAAGGTAGTTTTCAATATTAGTTTTAGTTATCTGCCCTAGTTGTTGTTTTGTGCTTTGTAACATGTACATATACATAATACATGTTTTTTTTCTTCCTTCATTTTCATAAACTATTCAAAGTTTAAAGAAAGAACGGCAAAGAGGCAGTGAGGTTAAATATATTGCTTTTTACTAAATCTTGCTTGTTACACCCTGTTCGCATGAGTTTTTTTTGCCGTGAACAATTGCATAAAAGTTTGGCAGTGTTTTTAGCGCGCTTTTATAAATATCTCGTGCGAATAGGGTTTATTTGAATGTCGATAATTACTTTTTCACTGAAGATAATATTTCACTTAGTCTTAGTGAGGATAATGATAATGACTATGTATTTATTATGCATTTTCAAACTAATACAACAAGACATATTAATATTAATGACTTTTGGTCAGTTATTCACCTTTTAAAGTTTTCCTTATCTTATTAATTATTTGGTGCGCATCTTCACTAAAATATCTAAAACTAGTTATTGATCTGATTTTGATTACGATGCTGCAAGTGATATCTGAAACAAGAAGTCAATTTTAACAAAATTCAACAGTTTTTTAAATCCTACTACTATTATAAAGGCGAAAGTTTATATGTATAGATGTTTGTTACTCTTTCACGTAAAAACTACTGAATGGATTTGAATGAAATTTGGTACACAGAATCTCTAGAGCCTGAAAAATAACATAGGCTACTTTTTACCGCGGGAAAACGTCATTCCGCGGGAAAATCCATTATAACGCGGGTAACACCGCGGGGCACAGCTAGTGATTAAATACTAGCGGCCTGACCGCGGCTTGCCTTTACTGGGAAAAAAGCTATTTCCATGTAATTTGACTCAAATAGGGCTTTGCTAGATATAATTGTATTTTCAGAGCTTGGGCCGATAAATTATAGTGAAGTTTAAGTTGTTTTTGCGTGATAGATCAACAAACACACTTACATCCTCACAAACTTTCGCGTTCATAATATTAGTAGAATAACTACAGAACAGATTCTTATAAAATTTAAAAGCGACAACAATTTAATAGCAAAAACTTTCATATTCAATGCAATCATCAAAATCGATTCGTCGAATTAAACGTTCTGGGGTAATACACAATAATAATACTCAGCACACAGACGTCGCTGCAAAAAAAAATATCTTTACTTTTTTCTTTTTTTATGCTGGATAAGCCTTCATTTGACCACAATCTCACCTGATGTATAGTGACGATGTGGTCTAAGATGGGGCATGAAGACCTAGAAGGTATACCGCGTTTGTATCGCAACTGAATCGCGAAAGTATTGCACTGTGAACGCGCGACCTCTTTGAATATACTCTAGCCTTTATCTAGGCAGTAAAGGGGTCACGTTACGATGTTGCAAAGATACAAGATACAAAATCATTGGTTCATCATTTGATACAAGATACAAGATACAAAATCATTTATTTCCATTGTTTGGTTTTACAAAACTTGGACACGTCAAAATAAAATACAAAAAAAACAAAAATAAAATAATCTTAAGTGCTTAAAGATAAGTAGGAAATAAATTTATGGTATCTGGTCGCTTCGCTTTTTTTACACTAGAGCAAAGAAGCGATTAGAAACTCTAGCTCATTTTTGTATTGAAACTTTACAATCATTATTTGTTAGTTTTGTTTTTGATTTTGTGATGGAGCAGATTCCGTCCCAAGCAGTTTTGTCCTCAAGGTGATCCGATATTTTATAATAAGGTTTTTACAAAGATTGGCTATATAACAATATAATTCACAACACTTCTCATAGTGCGCACTTGCCTTTAGTGCTCTGGCATTGAATCTAACTCGTCCATCATGCTATCAAACGTCCATCGCGTTTGCCAAAGCCTGTTGAATAAAATGAAGCATGAAGACCTAGAAGGTAGATGGTTTCTCCGGACCACATTACGAAACACAAAAATATTTTTAAATTTAGTAATTGACAACTGTTGCAAAAAGTAGAACACGGGAGAAAGCACTCACCTTGTCCTCACTTGTCCTTCTCATCTTTGATCTCGGTCACAGTGGGTCCACTGGGTGCCTTCGGGTTGTTCCTCCAGATGTAGTAGGTGAGGCTGGTGGCGTACCCCAGCCAGGCCAGGTACGGCACCATCAGCCAGGCGGCCGTTCTGTTCACGTGCACGAATGATACTGTCGTGGCCAGCGCCGCGGCATCTAAAACTGCTATCTCGATTAACGCCTGTAAATAAAAAAAAAGTTAATAATAATACAATTTATATATCATCATCATCATCATTTCAGCCATTAGACGCCCACTGCTGGACATAAGCCTCCCTCAAAGACGACCAATCATTCCGATCGGTCGCCACTTGCATCCACCGAGAGCCAGCAAGTTTGACTAAGTCATCTGTCCATCTTGTTGGTGGTCAATTTATATATAAAAATAATTAAATTCTTAATTTCATGCACTTTCATTTTAATTTAAACTTCTTTGTAAATTCCATATGTACGCCGATGACCTACAGTTATACCATTCCTCTTCGTTAGACAATATTAATAATGCAATAAATTCACTTAATGAAGACCTTAGCAGACTCTCTACCTGGTCAACTCATTTTGGTATTAAAGTTAACCCTACCAAATGTCAAGCTATCCTTATCGGTAGCTCACGGCAATTAGCTAAAGCAGATCAGCTTTCTCTACCTCCTATTTTATTTGAAGGCACAACTATTCCACTCTCTCCCACGGTTAATCGTGGGAGATCGGCTCTCATCTTAAACATTTCCTTCCTATCTCCACTAAAATTACCCTCGCAAACTCTCTCCTAGTCCCTATATTCGATTACGCCGATACAGTATTACTTGATCTCAACGAAGATCTTCTTAACAAACTTGATCGCCTACTTAACACTTGCATCCGATTTATTTATAACCTGCGAAAGTACGATCATGTTAGCAAATATCGCCAAATGCTTAAATGGCTACCTATACGGGAGCGTAGGAACATTCGAATATTATGCCTACTTTTTTTCAATTCTAAAAGATCCCTTTACTCCTACCTACTTAAAAGACCGTTTCTCAATCTTAACTGATGAACATAATAGAAACCTTCGATCCTCTGACAACCTTTTACTCGCTATTCCCTCCCACTCTACATCCTTCTTAGGAAATTCTTTCTCTGTAGAAGCAGCACGGTTGTGGAATGGATTGCCACCTCATATCAGGAAAGCAGAAACAAAAGACCACTTCAAACGAGCAACTAAAAACTTCTATCTTCATAAATTATATACATAACTTATTAAACTATCCCTTTTATTCATCTCTTTTTGTCATTATTTATATATATATTTGTATGTATATATGTATGTGTTTATATAAACATATGTTACATGTAGTATATATATAATATGTATGTGTGTGTGTTTAAAATATTAAACATATATTTAGAATTTTTTTTGTTATATTTTTGATTGTTATATGTACCTTACACCTTAATATTGTGACTCTTTAGATTAAGCTATTTTTATACATTCTTGCGCGCCAACTTTTTATCTTAAACCTGTTTGAGGTTGGCAGGTAGAAAATGCCTTGGCATTAAGCCCACCTTTTGTACAACTCCGTATTTATATTGTGTTAGTTTGATTTGATTTACTCTAGTCTTCGACCTCGGTATCTGTATCAGTTAACCGTTTGGCATATAGCATGCCAGTAAATAATATAGATTAAATAAATAAATAAATATCTCCGGACTAATCACACAGCATCACCTAACCCTAAACTAAGCAGAGCTTGTATGCTATGGGTGCTAGGTGACTGATATACTACATAGATATGTAGGTGAAAGGTTTGACATAGTGATTTTAACAGATTATATCATTGAATAGTAATTCATTACGGGATTAATCGAACAATATCAATCACACAAATAATCTGAGGCTCAGTTTAACAAAGATATAGATAAAGTCAACTAGTAATTCCGAGAGCGTTTGCACAGAGCAGAAGCCAAAGAAAGAATGTCTCCCCGGACTATTGGAACTGTACTTTAAATAGCAGTGCAACTCGTAAACAACCCCTCCACCTGCGGCCACCCGATTGGCTGTTAGACCGGCCGCAGGTAACATCGCGCCATCGAGTGGCGTGAGCGCCCGCTCACGCCATCGGACATTATAGGTTGATTCTATGCTACTTCCACTCGGTACAAATGTACTACAATGAAGAACCAGGACGTCACGCCGTCAGATACATTTTTGTGTTTGTAAATACATACTTATTGATACATAGAAAACACCCACATTGGGGTTAGTATTTGAAGAAAATACTCAATACAATTATTTCCATATAATCTTAAGCATTCTCTGGCTGCGGCAGATGTTAAAAAATATAGAGTATAAAATAAACTAAAATTAACTTGATTCCAGTTAAATAATCTCATAATGGAAAATACCATCTACAGATGGTTGTGTTTTCTATGTATAATATGTATTGTAATGTTATGTAATGTAGTTGTTACGTTTTTCTTGACCAACGTCCCAGTGCTTCTAAGGAAAAAATAGTTTTGACTTTGACTTTTGACTTTTACAAAGGTGTGTTTAAAAACTTACCAATTTGAAGTCTTTTAGCCCAAAGAAAATTGGTGTCCAGCTCCAATTGAGAGCCAGTTGAGTCCCGTACAGAGCTAATGGGAGTACTGATGATTCTGGAAGTAAATAAAATACATGATTCTGTTAAGTCATAAATAATAAATACCTTTTACTCAACGGATTTTAATGCAGTTTTCAGTAATAGATAAAGTGATACATTCACTCGAAATCCTCCCCATACTAAAAGTATTCTTCGAGATAATTTACCCCCGAGTGAAAAAGTGGGGTGTTTAAGTTTGACGTGTCAGTCTGTCTGTAGCATCATAGCTCCCGAACGGATGAAGCTATTTAAAAATATACTCGAGTGTATAAAATAATTATTTTTTTTACTTTTAAGGAACATAAGTTATTTTTTTAAATTTTAAATTTAGATTATGTCTCGTATAGCTTCGTAGAGAAACAGGAAGGCGCATCATGTACTGTCGATACTATATGCTATTTACCTATACTTTATAAACATATTATTTACATAAAATATGCAGACGCGATAAATCGCGATTGTAAAACATTTACATTAAAATCTCGACAACCAAGGCCATTCGAATTTAAGAGATAAGTCAAATATTTACGTGACATGATAATTTTAATCAATGGTGCGATTTTTCGCACAACTTTTGAAAGGTAGTTTACTTCTATAATAGGGAACGACGAATCGACGGTGCTGCTATCTGGTGCCATCAATTAGAACTTAATACAGGTTTTGCTCTATCAGTCAAAGGAATTGCTAATTGACAATTTGAATGTTTTACCATATCGGCCTAACATTTGACTAGTTTTTCACTTTATAATTTTATTAAACTCGACACTGGCAAATTATCGCTTCAAGCGCAAAGTCCAATTACAAGAAACTGAACTGAAAATTTGACTACTTAGGGCTTATCACAGGCCTAGATGTTCTTGTGTGGATTGTCCGGAAATATTTATCTTTATTTACTGGACGCGCGCAAGGTTGCTTAACTTTTAAAATCATGTATGTTGGACGGGATATATTTATTTATTGTGTTTTTAACATTTTGTTGTTATAGCGGACACAACATAAATAAATAAAATAAATAAATAAATAAATATTTCCGGACAATCCACACAACAGAAATACATCATTACTCAAAATTGCAACTCTCTTAGAAAATGTCGAGACCAAGGGGTGTCATTAATATAATCTCCTGTATCAACAAGAAGCCGCGTTGGCTAAGTGGTAGGACACTCGACTATCCGATGGCCGTGGGTACAAACCCCGCCTCTGGATTTTTATTCTTGAGAAATGTATGTGCTAGTTTAAAGCACGTGCTTTTACGGTGAAGGCAAACATTGTGAGGAAACTGGCATGTTCTGAGAACTTTAAAAGAGTGAGGACATGAGATATTCACCAACCCGCACTTGGCCAGCGTGGTGATTAAGGCCTAATCTCTCTCGCCAAGAGAGAAGTCCCTGTGTCCCAGCTGTGGGAACGTTAATAGGGTAATGATGATGATGATATCAACAAGGGAACTTTGTTCCATAGCATAAAATCTTATCTCATTATGACACCTTATATAATACAAAGTGTTACCCAAAGTGCGTCAATAAATTCATAAGATAAGAAAGTAGATAAGGAATAATGATAAGATACAAAGAAAGTTTTACATGTCAGACACGACCGATATCAATTGTACCAAATTCTAGGGTAACTAAGAAAAGAAGTTACTACTTTGACGTTAAAGTTAGGCAATTACTAAATATGTATATTATATGTGAATTTTCAACAAAATCCATGAGTTTTGAGTAAAAGAGCAACACACTTACATTTTAACGAACTTTCGCGTCTGACCTTGAACCATGTAGACTTAACTTAAATAAATATTGCTGGGCAATCCACAAAACAACATCTAGCCCCGTGGTAAGCTCTAAGCTTGCGTAGATATACTTAATATGTTAGACATAGATACATAGATATTTTTATTATACATATTAACCCAAGAACAAGGAGAATATTGGAGGTTTTGTCTGTTCACGTCCGTAAGTGGTAACCCTCTGAATCCTTACACGTGACCTCCGGGCGGTGCTAAGAACAGTCTCTGGTGGGAGGCTTCGGCCGCGGCTTGTCACCACCCTCCAGCTGGGCCAGTGCGTGAAGCGATTTTTTCGTGTTTCGTAATGTGGCCCGGAGAAGCCATCTACCTTCTAGGTCTTCATGTCCCATCTTAGACCACATCGTCACTTTACATCAGGTGAGATTGTGGTCAAATGAAGGCTTATCCAGCATAAAAAAAAAAGAAAATGATTGCAGAACATACTAAACAATTGAACCCTGACAGCAATCGAACCTAAAAAGGCCAAAATTCAAAACGTTCTTCTATAACTGTCACTTAGACATCTTCAGTGTCAGCAGCTTACCAGTGAAGCCTCCACAGTCGTCGTACACCAGATAGGCAGCGTACCCCATGCCGGTGTACAGGGTGGTCCAGGCCGGACCGAACACCCACTTCGGGGGGTTCCACCACGGCTTGTTGATCTGGTCGTACCAGGATACCTGGAAAAATATAGTGTAAGTTTTATATGAGGCAAAGTACAAAATCACGAGCGCGTCTAAGGGCGCCTAACAGAAGTGATGATTTTTGATGCGGTTAGGCTTGCTGTACAAGATGCCACCACCGCGCCCCCGCTGTTTGGTAGGTCACTTCAAAATGGACATACATTTACAAGTCAAAAATTAAGAAACATTAACTGACCTCCAGTGTTATAACTGTAATTATTCAATAACTCAAGAAATGCGTTAATGATTAATGTTACAAATGAACAAAACATTGATAATCTACATATAGAAATTAAAAAAAAACCCAAGCCTTTGTTTCGTTAAAAGTAAAATACCGTAATATAGTCAAATTTAAAGTCAACAACAATCATAATATGCCCGTCATGCGCTTTCATTTGAGACCCCACTCAAGTATATTTGCACATTTTCGGTTATTCTTTCCCATTCTTTCACAAATACAATAAAAAAATTGAATTCGCTAAAAATTCGGTAGCTAAGCTGCCACAGACAGAAAGACAGACCCGTCAAACTTATAAGCACCGATTACGCAAACAGGGGTGTGTTATAATAAGTAACACACCTCTTTTGGCATCAGGGGTTAAAATGTATGAAGATAGCTAATTACCTCTCCTTTCGGCACTCTGATCTGTCCCACAAAGTAGTAGCCGCTCGCCCATCCCCCAACACTGGGCAGGATAATTGAACCAAGAGCCGACCAATTCACCATGGTTATATTGCTGCAAATTAATAAATTTAAAACTACCTACTCTTATAAGTGTATAAATAAATATTTAAATAATAAAATATTTCCGGACTACTCACACAGCATCACCTAACCCCAAACTAAGCAGAGCTTGTACCTACTATGGGTGTTAGGTGACTGATATACTACATAGATCATTTTTTTTTTTTGTAAATACATACATATGATCCATAACACCCAGACCCATATATATATATATAGGAGACAAGAATTTAATTCTAGGTGGGGGAACTGAGATCTGCACTGACATCTCGCCTAGGGGTGTTTAGTGCATTATCTTAGGCAGGCCTAAGCAGGTACCAACCAGACCAACTCCCTGATGTGGCGGAGTAGGACGTTGCATAAGACAAGAATATAAATTTGTTTAATTATACAAAGCTCAACAACACAAACAGCAACACACTAAAATTCGTCCCTATTTCAACCGTAGGTCATTCACTACTAGATATTTGCCTACCTTAAGAGAAAATATTTGCAGTCTGCATCACCTAACCCTAAAATAAGTAGAGCATAGATTTTCAGTTATATTTATAGAAATCTATAATAACTATTAAATTCAGAATGCTTACTTTTGATTTTGTAAACCAAGAAAACTATAATAGCTGTAATTTTTTTTATAAAAAGGGAAAAGGATTCCGATATATAAAAAAAAATTGTCATCACAATTTTTTTATATTTTATGCTAGATCAGCTTGCATTTGACCACAATCTCATTTGGTGTTAAGTGATGATGTGGTCTAAGATGGAGCATTAAGACCTAGAAGGACTTTTAAATCTTGTTAAAATGGCTATTAACTCTCACATATCATGATACAGAAAATATTTTAAAAACTGTATGTTGATAAGTTTGGTAATTATTTCTTAGATTTTTTTATATATTTTTACTTATACATTTAAAAAGTTTTTGAATAATATGAAAATGTTTTTTGTTAATGATATATACCTACACATTAAACCTACCTATATATAAATAATTAACATATTTATTAATCTTACATTATGTAAGTATGTTTTATATAATATATATTTATCAATTTATTTATTTATTTTATTTAGTAGACTAAATAATAGCACTTTACCTTCATTAGATACTTAGAGAGCATACAACTCATTTCCCTATATTAATTTCGTAAAAAAGTTTCCTCGATACAGGCTTAGCCTAGTGAGGAAACTAACAGATAATTTCTTTAATATATGTTAAACTGCTTTACGATCAGATGTATTTGTAGTATATTTAAAGTTTTTTAAGAAATAATTGTATCTTTTAGTAGTAATAAATATATTTTAATTTTTTTTTTCATTGTTAAACATTTCACACAGCAAACTCCAACTAACCCAAACGGAAAAGTTCTATAACATATTTTATGTAGTATAGCAACCTGCTATACTACATAAAATATAAGAATGTCCAAGCTCTTTAAATAAAATCTTCAGGTTTTAATAATGAGATTTTGTAAGTTTAGATGTTAGATATTTCATCCTACTAATATTATAAACAAGAAACTTTATGAGGATGTTAGTGTGTTTGTTCTTCTTTCACGCAAATACTACTTTTAATTTTGATGAAATTTCACAATTATTTAGCTTACATATCAGAATAACACATAGACTAGTTTTTACCGCGGTAAATTACAACTATTTGTGGTAAAATACATTTATTGTGAGCGAAGCCAAGGGTCAAATTTGGTACGGACAAAAGCTACTTTTTACCGCGAGAAGATGTATTATAACACGGGAAAAGGTGCGGACAGGCAACAGGCAAGTCAATACTATCAAAATACTAACATATAAATATCAATAGATAAATATTTTCATATTAAGCATGATAGTGTACCTTTGAAAGTATGTGTTGAGTGATTCCAACTGACCGTAAGATTGTTCTAGAAATCCAGCGTTAGGAATCAGCACACTAATAAAAGAGATAATCTGTGAGATCATACAATTATTACATCACCAAAAAATTTGGATATCTAATATTAACTGCAAATAATAAGTTATTTATGAATCTTAGTCATGGAAACATTAATTATGCTAGTGATCTAAGCCACGGTAATAATAATATTACCGTGTTTCGGTGAACTCCCAATGAGTCACACCAAATCCTGTCACAGTGTGATACATTGGAAATATTTTATTTATGTATTTAAAAACTTCCACATACAATTTTTTACGTTCTTAAATTCAGAACGCTTTTCTATACACACTGAAAGGGTTGCTAAGCATTGTAAATTACTACTGATTATAATTAAGTTTTACTTATGGAATGTTATCTTAATTCACAGCCCTGATCGTTGTCCTTAGAATGGCCAATAGGAAGAGACAAACCAGACCTGCGCATTGTAGAGCCCGGGAAAATGTTGTTAATTATTGTATTAGTACTAAGATGATTATATTGTATCTTCATACATTGATATGTATGAAGATACAATATAAAAGGCTCATTATTTAGGAAGATGCTGAGTTTTTAATTTTTTTTTGTGTTGTACTTAATACAAAAAATACAAAATGTTTATTGTAGTTACAAAATGATTCAGAACATTATCCGTTATTGGATTACTTATGGTTAATTGTGATAATTAACATTGTTGACATAAAAATAATGATTAGAAATCATAAGGCTGATTATTATTTGAATTAACGAAGTTTTATTTATGGAATGTTATCTTAATTCACAGCCCTGATCGTTGTCCTTAGAATGGCCAATAGGAAGAGACAAACCAGACCTGCGCATTGTAGAGCCCGGGAAAATGTTGTTAATTATTGTATTTGTTAAAGGCTCATTATTTAGGAAGATGCAGAGTTTTTAATTTTTTTTTTGTGTTGTACTTAATACAAAAAATACAAAATGTTTATTGTAGTTACAAAATGATTCAGAACATTATCCGTTATTGAATTACTTATGGTTAATTGTGATAATTAACATTGTTGACATAAAAATAATGATTAGAAATCATAAGGCTGATTATTATTTGAATTAACGATGTTATCATTTGCGTAACGTCATTAAGTATTACATAAGTTATATAATACTTATTGTAAATATGTGATGATTAGCTGTGATAAATAAAATTTATTTAGTATTTTATTAAAAAGACTATTTTTTTACGTTTTGTAGTAAATTTACATTATTTAATCACCACAAAGCATTTTATTGTTTCTTCCTTTACATTACATAATATAACTTGTCTCAATAATCTGTGAGATAAAAAGTTATTTTCGTCTAAGAAAATAAATTGGTGTGACTCGTGGGAGTGTTTCTCCCATTGAGTCACACTGTAACTTTTATTTTATAAATGAACTCCCAACGTGTCACAGTGTTACTCATTGGGAAAAAAATCCCAACGTGTCACACTGTGACTCGTTGGGAGTTCATGCTGTGACAGGATTTGGTGTGACTCGTTGGGAGTTCACCCGTGTTTTGTGTTTATGCTCAATGAGGATAGAAAATCTGACAAGTAGGTACCTAAACATATTTTTTTCTGTAAAACCTTTTTACTATCAAAATTAAGATTAGACAATTATCAAGTGCGATTAAATACCTGGTTTGCTCAATATATTCCATTTTTGAAGTGTTATTCCGTCACGAGAAAACAAACAACTAAATTTGTTGACATAATTAACTGCCCATTGATCGTTACGATTAGATTACGAGAATATCTTTGCACCTACCTGATTATTAATAACTCGATATCAGATAATAAGCAGTGCACTTTGATATTACAAAGCAAATTAGCAACAGTTACATGCGGATCTAAAGATTTAATGCAAAATTTGGCTATAGTTTACATACTAATTAGCCGGTTGTCGTAATGTCTTGTTGTTGAGTTTTGTAGAAAAATTCCTAAACCAAACACTCACCAAATGTTAAATGTCCTCTGGCAAAGCAAATCGTAAACTAACTAAACTTAGATGTTAGAATTTTTTTTCCTGAAAATTTTACAAGGAAATATTTAAGGTTATTACTCCAACAAATTAAGAACTCAGAACAGTCAGAACTGCCGGCCGCCGCCGTGGAAATATTCAACTAAATAGTTAATACTATCGTAGTCATCTTTTCAAATTTGTTGTGTTATATTCTAACGTCACTTGCTACGTCATTGTGATGTTGACGTTAAAAATCTCAGATGATCAGACCGTTCCGTTCTACACAGAATATTGAGTTTTTTTACAAATAAACCAATGACTGACATCAACGGCTTGCCATATAATCTACTTCATATAAATTTATGTTCCTCGCTGCGTCTAGTCTGTCTGTCTTTGTCTTCTGGATAATCTCAAAATCTACTGACGGATCTTTTCGTGATTTCTGCAATATTTCGAGTGTTTCAAGAAATGGTCTATGATATGAACCGAACTTTGAGAGCTAGTTTTTATAATATAAATCTAAATTTAAAATTTAAGAAAAACCCCCGATTCCCATGTCTTAATTTCCTTAAACGTAAAACAACATAATATTTTGTAATGTGGACGCGATGCGATTTCATTTGATACCCCACACTAGTATATTTGCAGATTTTCCTTACCCACTCTCACCCCTATAACTTTTAAACGGCACAACCGATTTTCATGAAACATGTCTAAGAACACTCGCGCCAGACTCACCTTTCATACAAAAAAAACTAAATTGAAATCGCTCCATCCGTTCGGGAGCTATGGTGACACAGACAGACAGACACACAGACAGACAGACAGACACATCAAACTTATAACACCCCTCTTTTTTGGTCGGGGGTTAAAAAGTACCGACTGCATATTTCGAAGCCCTAGATTAACCTAATTTGTAGGTACATTAGTTGGTAAGTAATTATAATTAGTCATTTATTGTTAACTAGCTGACCCCAGCAAACGTTGATTTGCAAAATGAAAAATTGATAGTAGCTGATTCTCCAGACCTACTGTATACGCATATAAAATTTGGTAAACATCGGTAAAGCAGTTTCGGAGGAGTACGGTAACTAACATTGTGACATGAAAATTTTTTATACTTTTGATAGATATGATCTTTGACGTTAGGAACACACCTACATTGCTTAGACAACAGTGAGTGCTTGTAATTTAATATGAACTTTATACCATAGCAATAAAGCTCAAATTGACTACGTTTTAGTTACAAATCATTTGTATGGGAAAAAGAAAAGGGCTATTTTTAGGGTTTTTCCAGCAATAATTCTAATTTTTCTCGCCGTAAAAACCATCCTTGAACTTCAACGAACATTTTAAAAAAAGATTTGGCCAAATTGGTCCAGGCGTTGTTGAGGTATGCGCTTACCAACACATTTTTGCGATTCATTTTTATATTATAGATACATTCTAGGTCTTCATGGCACATCCTAGACCACATCGTTACTTTACATCAGGTGATATTGTGGTCAAATGAAAATCTAACATAAAAAAAATAAAAAGTCAAGCCACATTTTATTTATTTATTTATAAACTACACCTATTATGGCAAAGACGTTAAGTTTGTGATTGTGAAGCTTACTTCACTTATGCATCTTAATGCATGTAGATTGTAGAGTTGGAGCTTGTAAAGTTATATTAAGCTTGGCTCTACATGACATCTGATAACTTTTGTATGACTGCGGGAGCGAGACCATATGTGGTCACATGGCACACCAGATTAAGAAAACACTTGGATGTACTTAGAGTATTTTTATTTTATGGGCTACAAACAAACACAGATTCGGATACAAAATAATCAACTCCATAAGTATAATAAGTAGGTCGTAAATATTCTATAGCTTCTAATCAAGCGGGGCAATTTTTAAGTTTTTAGGCATAATAAATACATGCCAACCTGAAGAAATATTAAACGTGAAGGCAAATTTGACTATTTGCACTAAAATTACATGTCATTCAAGATACAGGACAATACACAATTTCGTAGTTCCATCATAATTTCCAAAATATAAAATAATATGATACATAAAGTATACTCAATTAAATGTTAAAGAAAGTTAAACAAACCAAACAGTCGAATAGAGACAGCAAAGACGGCTTACAAGACTTATTAAAGTTACTTAAATATCACTGAACACGTTAAACTGCTTAATGCGCTATACGCATACTTACTTAAGTATATAGATGTTATGTTGAATTTAGACTTCACTTACAAGTACTTAGCTTACATGGCATCGCTATACATAGCTGCCACAGTCTTTGAACAAAAAATAAAGAATATAAACTGTATCCAAGTTGTCAACAACTTGATCGAAGAAGTCGTCAAACTGACCCACAACAGATCGATTGTAAGATCTATATTAATCCTTAATCTAAAAGGAAATGAGTCTTCAAATACTTCATCATACCAAAAACTCTGAATCTTTGCTTCCCAATAACTTTGTATAGAGCATCATCACAGATAGCAAACTGCTTATTGCTGGGGTCGTAAAGTTGTTTTTCTTTGACCAGGGCCCAGATGCGCTTGACGACTGCATGCCGGGGCATTTCGTCAGCTCCCATCAGTTCTGATAGTTGGGGGGACAGTTTGTAGGCCCGCGTGAAGCCTGTACCTTTGCCTTTGCCTCCACCACCGGCACGCTTCGGGGCCTTGGCTATGGTTGCCGCTGGCTTCTTACGGTTGCCACCTCTGGTTTTCTGTAAATAATTATTCAATACACCCATAGTAATATTTAACGACATAAATATTATTATATTAAACAAGACGTATTGGCAAAGTGGGAAAACAATCGACATTTATTCCGAAGCTAGTGGTTTCAAATCCCTCACACCTCTGGGTTTTCTTATTGAAAAATGTATGTGCGTTTTAAGCCGGTGCTTTAACGGCGAAGGCAAACATCGTGGGGAAACCGGCACGGTCTGAAAAATTTTAATTCATGTGACATCCAGCACTGGGCCAGCGTGGTGAATTAAGACCTAATCTCGTCAGTATTCCAGCAGTGGGAACGTAAATAGGGGTGTTTATAATTTTATAATATTACTAGTTTTTCACGCTTCGGCGCGGCGCGGCGTTGGCATTTGGCAGAGAAAGAATTATTCAAATCGATCAGTTGTTCCTGAGATTAACACGGTCAAGTAAACGATTCAGCTTTTTAATATTAGTATAGCTCGCTCATTACAAAGGATGTAGTTTAATTAACGGGCGTGTTAAATAATTTTATCGTAGCATCTTACTCGAGGTTTCTCGTCACTGTCATCCGACTCGGGCTCGCTCTCATCCGATGAAAGCGGTGTAGTTTTTTTCCCTCTAGTTTTCTGTAAATTAATCAAATAGGTATCTATAGATAATCAGATCATTGTGTTTATTCTAAAAGGCATAAATGAATAAGACATATTACTGCAATATTCTCGCGTTAGAGTGCAGCACTTGCGTAGACAGTAAACATAGAGTATTTAAAGCACTACTTTGTTTTGAAGTTTATCAAGCTTTCCGATATTTCCCGCGCAAATGGATATGCGGTGAATGTTTGGACGTCAGTGCCCACGGCAGGAGATGAGGGAGTAACACTTTAACGACAGTACCCGTGGCGGTCAAAATTAGCCACACACATACAGGACGTAAGCTAGATCCACTTGTACAGGTCCGGAAACCTCTTCAGTTTTGCAACATACACGACGCTTCCCTATTCATTTTAAGAACGGGAATTACTCACGTGTTAAAAGAATCTACTTCTTCTTTCTACGATTCGGACAGCAAATAATCAACACCACTCCCCATCCCACCTCGCCCGCAGTGAGTTGCGCGCGCGTGAAGAGAAAAGAGACAGAGCTCGCGTCCTCCCGATGAAGGACTTCTCTTGAATATTTGTTATTCGAAACGTGGAGAGAAGAAGAACTAGATATCATTAATACGTAAGTAAATCCCGTTTTTAAAAGAATAGTGTATCTCACGATAACTTTGAAAGCGAAATACACGCTCCGGTTTAACTGTACGCCATAAAACTTCCTGTCCATCTTACCCGCGGTTCCTCGTTATCACTTTCATCGTCATCTTCAGACTCCATGCTGTTGATGTGATCCATCACAATCTTATCGATCTCGGATTTGCGAGCGCGCAACTCAACGCCCAGCTTCTTTTCCAACTCTTGTATGACCTTTTTTGTAGATGTTTTTGATAGGTCATTGTTTTTGAGGATAACTAAAAGATTTGGTAGAAATATTTATATATTATGTGAAGGTTTGATGGCAAATATTGGTATTTGTGGGTACAGGGTGTTGATGTTGATGCATGATTAAACAAATTGGACAGGTTGTGTGAGTGTTATTTGAAAATAAATACGCTACAGAAAGCTATAGAGAGTAAGTAAAAAAAATATTCTGCTTTGTCAAAACAAGGCCCGTAATTTTTTACAATTAATTAATGGATTTGTTTAGAAAAAACTACGTCTTTTATATTTTCGGAAGAATTTCTTTAACCGACATGCTTTTCCCGCTATTAGAATATAAATAAGCATGATCGCCCGGAAATATACGAAAATTACTTAAAATATCGTTTACATCTATATTTAATAAACACAGTAAATACTATTCAGTAAAGTTTTTCGTGATACTTCAGTATTAATTTATCATTAAGTCTAATAAATTAAATATTAATGATTGAAGTCTGACATGACATCCCATAGTTAAGACCAAAGCTGCGGAGAACGGAACGTAAAATGGCCACCACATTAATGCAATGACAATAATTATTTAGCTAAAAATTGATAATTTCTCGAAAAGTAAGCAATATCTCGACATTCACTATTAGCGGGTAATAGTGACCTCCTTTATGCGTTTCTATTTTAATATACAGCTATCCGTAAGAAATGACTATCAGCCTGATTTATAAGTGGATGAATATCTATCAGCATAAAAATAAACAATCAGTAACCTAGCAAAACCATAACAGCTACAAAAAGAACTATGTAACAGTTCGATCCGCACTTCTAATAGCATTAAATAACATTCAGATCACTTTTTACTAAATAGTGTAATAACAGAGATATTTCGATAAAATCACAGGCGATACAGAACACAGTGTAAGATTTCGTAAGTTAGCCATTTTCTGTGATCCCGGGCAATGCAGCTATTCATTTCTATATTTTTTTAGACCATACATCAAATAAGAATAGGTAACTTACCTTCAATTTCCTCCTTGAGAGTCTCTTTGCTAACTTCGTCTGCCATAATTTTAACTTTAGCAAATATTTTCTAAATGCACACCGTACAAAGCAACTCGAGATAGCCACACAATAATAAACCTACGCGCTAGGTGCTACACGGCGTCATGTCGAAGTCTTACGAAGCTCACTTCGGATAAGTTCGTGTTGCACTAAACTTTCATGGTTATTTGAAAATGTTCTCTATTCTCTAGGCAATAAAGATTATTTTGAGTATATTTCAGGTATTAGTTCATCATATGAATTCGAACTACAAATAATAAGTGTTTAACATTCATAATAATATTGTAAGCTTATCATAAAATAAAATACAAAATATTTCGCAATCAGCACTTAGCAGCCCTGATAGAAAAAAAATACTCTTAGTATAGTAATGTATGGGTAATAATAAATGTCAATGTCAACTTCAATTACACGTTCTAACCTAAAAATAACAACAGGGTGGATGTGGAAAGTGGGAACCTCTAAAAAAGTTTTGTTCCTTGACTTGAATTAAATATTAAATTGATAAAATAAAACATGGCAAAAGTGAAAAATAAAAGGAATAATGGCATGGCAGATAAAGTGCACAACAAACGAAAGTCTGAGGCGAATAAGAAGAAGATAAACCCTTTTGAAGTTCACATAAACAGAGAGAAAATTAAAGTTTTGGGTAAAAAATCTAAACATGATAAGGGTTTACCTGGTGTTTCTAGAGCTAAGGCCATACAGAAGGTAATTCGGCACAATATATTATAATTTGTACTTAGTTGCTTTTAGCAAATCAATTTATTCTAAGTCTAAAACAAGATCTAGATATTCAAGAACATCTATAGTTATGAATAACTGAGATAATATTAGATTGTTTAATATATAAGTTTAATTTCTGTTGGTAGTTATTAGTATTTAAAGTAGCCTGCTAAGTAAATACTTTATCCTACCTGATTAATTTTCAATTTTGGTGGATTTTAGTACTAATATATTTTTTATCTTTGTAGAGAAAGGAAACTCTGGGTACAGAAATGAAACTCATGAATAAGACTAACACATTTATCGACCGGCGTATTGGAGAGAAGAACGCACAGTTGTCAGCTGAGGATAAAATGATAGCGAGGTTTGCAGCGGAGAGAACCAAGCAACACTCTAAGAAGAATATTTATAACTTGGCTGATGATGAGCTCTTGACACACAGGTTACTAGATTCTATTCAAATTTACTTATTCATTTATGAGACACATAAAACACATTACAACATTTACAACTAAACTTTTTATACCTCGGTTTTTATCTAAACCCAAGATCTATGTTGCAATATTGACACTTGTATGTGCTATAAAGTCATAAATAGAGCTAGAGAATCCATAGAGACACAGCCCCATATAAGCTCTAAGTTTGTGTTACTGTACTGAAATATTTAATACAATAAACTTTTTATTTAATTGATGACATTTGTGCTTTGATGGGTGCTTTCCCCCACTTAGAATTAGAATGCACAAAACACTCCTAGGCGACATGTCAGTGCAGATCTCCGTTCCCCCATTTAGGGGTTCTTATGATGACTAAGAAGCAACTCTTTACGTTCCCAACTTGAAGATAGAGAATTATTAGTTTTTTAATACATATCTATATCATATGACTATGTTGCAATCCAGATTATTTTGTAAAATTTAGAAAAATATAGTTTTGCTATATTAAGCCTAGTTTGGATTAGTTTGTCTTAACATGTTACCTGTTGGTGGTGTTTGGTGGTTGGTTTACCTAAATAACATGTAAAAGAACTCAACTACTAAGAACAGTAATTGACTAGAAATCCCTAAAAAATTAATTTTATTTCTGGCAATTATTTACTGTTAAGTTTGAGCACCTGCGGTATAAAACTATATATTGGAGTTGTTTAGCCAACCACATACAAAACTTACTATCATAAGGTTTCTAAAACAAAAACATGCACAGTGCCATACTATGTACTTTAATAGTAAAACAACTGAGCTAGGCACATAAACTATAGAGCTAGTTGTAATGTTATAAAAATTACCCTTATGTCTTTTCTCAGGCTCTAGAGAATATGCATACTAAATTTAATTTAAATAAATAAATAAATATTTCCGGACTACTCACACAGCATCACCTAACCCCAAACTAAGCAGAGCTTGTACTATGGGTGTAAGGTGACTGATATACTACATATATACATATTTTTTTTTGTAAATACATACATATGATACATAGAAAACACCCAGACCCGAACCAGAAATTGTAGATCGTATAAAATCTGGTCCCCCGGCTGGAATCGAACCCGCAACCTCCTGCGCCTCAAGCGGACGTTCGCCCACCGAGCCACAGAGGTCGTCTCGGTCGTCGTAATTGGTTCATTAGCTTTTGTGTAAGAGGAACAGACAGAGTTAGAGTGAAGCGATTTTTTCGTGTTCCGTAATGTGGCCTGGAGAAACCATCTACCTTCTAGGTCTTCATGCCCCATCTTAGACCACAACTTCACTTTACATTAGGTGAGATTGTGGTTAAATGGAAGGGTTATCCATCATAAAAAAATAAAAAAGTTACTTTCGCATTTATAATACTAGTATGTTATACACTTTTGCTATTTTGTTATGCAATTACTTTTACACATTAGTACCTAGTGGTAACCTTAAAATTTTAAAGCTTATTAGAATTCATATTCTTGAAGAAACAGAATTTAACAGAAGTGGTTTACCCTCCCGTAAGAAGTTATCACTTCAATAGTTTCATTATTAATATATAGCTATAAATTAAAAATATAATCTGATTGTTGTTGTTTTCAGAGGCCAAACTCTGGAACAAATTGAGAAGTTCGATGACCCGCGATCTGATGATGAAGATGAGGATGGAATGGGAAAAGGATTTGGAGGATTAAATGGTATGTATGAGAGTGACACTGAAGTCAGGCCAGTGATACAACTAAATTGACTGACTTGAAATATGACTGCCTCAGTGGCGTGGTGGGCGTAGGTCCGCTTGCGGCGCAGCATGTAGCGCGTTCGAATCCCGCTGAGGGGTCAAGTGTTTAATGTTCTACATGCACTTTCTCTTTGGTCTGGGTGTTTAGTATGTACAATTACAAATATCTATGTATGTATATTATTATTAAGTATATCAGAAGTCTAGTACCGAAACACAAGCTATGAGCTTTCCACGGGGCTAGATGTTGTTGTGTGGATTGTCCACAATAATTTATTTATTTGTGAGTAATATATTTAGGGTTTCTCAAAGTATTCATACTTGAAGCATATACAAATTTGTTATAATCAAATTATTATTGTAGTGCATTGTATTTTGAAATTGGCCATCGGAAATGGCTGTTCTTTTATTTTGGGGAAAATATTATTATCGTTAGGGCGTGTTGGCATACTTAATAACCAGCCATCCCTTTATTGGGTGGAACTTTATGTTTACAAACATTAAACCTGTGCATAACAAATTGGTTAGATTTTAGTTGCATAAAAAAGGTTGAAATCCCTTTGGATAATATTATAAACGCGAAAGTTTGTGAGGATGTGTGTTTGTTGCTCTTCCGCGTAAAACTACTAAAGGGATTTTGATGAAACTGCACAATAATATAGATTACATATCTTAATAACACAGGCAATTTTGTACCGCGGTAAAACACCAATTTTCGCGTCAAATTTATTTATTGGATCAAATTTTGCATGGACGTAGCTGTAGTCCTAGTATAGGACAAAAGCTTTCATACCGCAGGGTAAACTATTTTATTTTTTTTATTATTGACGTGACAACATCTTATAAATTGGTTTGCCGGGTGACACTTCAAGAAACTGCGTTACGCTCTGCTCACGTTATGCGCTCACAATGAGAGCGAGTGAGAGGCACGCGTCCCTTCCACTCGGGCATGGTTAGCCCGCCTAAGAGCGAGAGAGACAGAGCGAGCGAGCGATAATTTCGCACAAAACTTTATACAAATTGCTCATAAAAAAATTAATATAAATAGGCTTAGGTACTCTATACATACATATAATTGCAATGTTATAATTTATTAGTTCTATAGCACAGCATTCAAAAATACCCGTAACGGAATACTCCTTTATTTGATTCAGCTCCTTCCATCTATTGTGTTCATTGTGCACGAGCACGCAGGCCCCGCCCCTCTTGCTGTCGCTGCGGCTGTAGCAGGCCGCCAAAGTGTAGTTGGATAGTGCTAGAAATTGTTCATGTCCCTCCATCATAAAATGCTCTGTAATGCATAGTACATCTACACGCTTTTGTCGCTCTTGTAGTTCGTTCAAACAAATAGTAAGTAAGTCCGATTTTCCGAGAAGGCCTGCAATATTCTGATGTAAAATATTCAGATTCTTATAAAAGAAAAAACTGATTTTCATTCATGTTATCTTCATATGTGGTTATTGGTACATGTATGTTACAATTATTATAATTATCCAATTTTTTCCCCATAGTTTCAATCACATAGGCCAAGTGCTGAAACACAACTCGAAGGCCAAAGTTACTTATACGTCCAGTTGGTTTGTGAAACATGGAGTAGTCATAGGATAGATTTCTGTTTGAATCCAATAGGTAGCCATATTTGTGAAGGATTACATCTCTATACAACATCTTGTTAAATTTTTCTATCTTAAGATTAATATTTTGCTTTCCTAATCCATATTGGTAACACGGGGCGCATATTATTACATTTGTCTGCGTTATCTTTTGTAGAGTAGATCGAATGTATTTTATAATATTGGGTACATTGCAGTCTTCGAAAAAGTCTTCATCACCTAACATCAGAATGCAGTAGTCTTCCATAGTAAACCCATTAAGTTTAGAATGTATATCGTGAAGTATCTGTTGAATCCTTGCTCTGGGGGTTAAGTAATGACAAACTTGATAATCATTTCTTAAGGTATTCTGGGCGATATCTAGGACCTTGTTATACTTATTATTGCTTACAATACAAATTTTTGGTGTGTATTTTTGTGTTATACAATTATTTGCATGTTTTGCGAAATATAATTTATTTTCTGACCCACTATATGTCTGTGTTTTTACATCATTTTTGTTACTCTTGTCGGAAACAAAGTCAGTCTGAGTTTCTTTTTGAATCATTGATATTTTATCTGTTTGAGTCTGACCTTGTTTATAGGTGATTTTAAACTCTTTTTGATGTACTTCGGTATTTTTAGACGTGTTTATTTCTGTGTGTTTGTCCATCTTTATATTTTGTTGAATTTTTGTATTTTTTCGTGTCTGGTAAATAGGTGTTTTAGGGCTAGTACCAAGCTTTTTATACATGACATTTTTTTTTACTAACTCCTTATTATTATTCTTTAATTCTGTGTTTTCAAGCAGTAGTCGTTCAATTTCGTTATGAGCGCTTTTTAACTCCAACTGAAGGCTTTGTATTTTATCCATAAGACATTGTTCATTAGTATTAATATTAGTTGATATGTCGGGTAAACTACTGGTGCTGCCATCTATTGTCTCGTCTATACTCATATCCGACTCATTTAGTTTGCTGGTTGTTTCGAGAACCAGTTGTGAATGAGCCCGCCTTATAATAATATTGTCCGAAGAGGTCATTATTTTGGGTTCTGGTGACTTTTCGTTATATTTTACGTGCAAAAAGTACAATCGATATTTGGAGGTTCGAACCCGCAATCGTCGCGCCTAGATCTTAATTCTGTACGACGTTACGCTCCACCACGGAAGCTGATATGAGGTCGTCGAAATTTTGAAGTTAGTTGGTGCGTAATTTCTCTTTATGTACCGCAACCGATTCGTGACTCATGAGATGTCAACAAAACAAAGAAGTCTCTTTGTGTTGTTTATAACGGCTCAAATTAAGTGAAATTTTGAAATTTTACTCACTTATTGATGTTAATTCCGTTGTTTATCGCGTAGAATCTGTGCTTATGTTTCAGGGGTGTTGCCAAGTACTGCTGTTATTAGCTAATAATCTGTTTTAATACTTGTTTATCCTGATATTTCTTCGTATTATTCTTTGTTGTTTTTCTTCTCGGTGAATGTACTTAGCAAGCCACAAACAGTTTTATGTGTGAGATGACCAACACTATTCACAGTAATCTACTCGAATTATCTAGAGATGCACTTTAACTATTTTTTTATTAATTTTGTTACGGAGCTTAAGTTGCTTAGATAGCAGCGCCATCTAGACTTCATCATGTTCATCCTTCTTCCTACTATACGAATGAATATTCACATTAAAATTATTTTACCACTCAAAGTTGTTGTCACGTAAAACTTTCGCCCGTATACCGACTTTACAGGCAACCAATTTTTTTTCTATATTCTTATACATGACATCGTGTCCGAGGGTCTAAACCAAAAATACGCATCGTACAATAATATTACTCTATTAATTCAGATGACTTCGTATCCGAGGGTCATTTCGGCGGCGGCATGTTGAAGACGGAGTCGAGGGACGGCGCCAAATCCCACAAGGACCTCATAGAGCAGCTGATCGCGGAGTCCAAGAAGAGGAAGGCTGAGAAGCAGAAGGAGAAGGAACAGACCCTGGACCTGACGGAGAAGCTGGACAGCGAGTGGAGGGATCTGCAGCCCGTGGTCTTCAAACGGCAGAAGGTAAGGTTTTTGGAGGTTTTGTCTGTTCACGTCCGTAAGTGGTAACCCTCTGAATCCTTACACGTGACCTCCGGGTGGTGCTAAGAACAGTCTCTGGTGGGAGGCTTCGGCCGCGGCTTGTCGCCACCCTCCGGGCTGGGCCAGTGCCTGAAACGATTTTTTCGTGTTTCGTAATGTGGCCCGGAGAAGCCATCTACTTTCTAGGTCTTCATGTCCCATCTTAGACGATATCGTCACTTTACATCAGGTGAGATTGTGGTCAAAACGAAGGCTTATCGAGCATAAAAAAAAAAGGTACACATTCTACATTCACAGTCATCTTTGAAACAATGTGACTTTTTTACCTGACTGGTAATGTGTTAAAAGTCTTTGTATGTTCCTGTGTCCCACTATACAGACCAAACGCCTGGCCTGATTTCTATATTCGCACGTCAATCAATTCCTCTTGGTACGGCGAGTGTCACTAAAGACAAAATTGAACATGGCGACTACTGGACGCCATTTTGTAAAAAAAAATTTAAGTCAACAAATAATGTCAAGTGGGGTATGGTTGAATAGGTATTTAAAAATCATTGATAGTTTTTTCACAACATTTTTCTATCCGACCGACCGTTTATGTCGATTTAAAGTTGTGTAGCAACCATTCTTACTTAAAAGGCATATAAATATATATTATAGACAAAAAAAATCCCAAAAAAGATAATTCGCAGTTTTCTTAATTTTCCATGATTTTATAGGAAATTTATTACCTATTTATTGTTATGTTTATTTTGATTCTTTTGTTTAAGTTCTACTAAGTTTAAGTTATATTTATTTTCTTATTAAAATTATGATGTGATAATGCAGTAGATATGTAGTTTAGCTATGCTGATTGTGTTGACTGCACACATACACACTGACGCAAGGACTTTTCTATTGACGAGATAGATTAGATATTAATTGACCACGCTAAGTACGGGTTGATAAACGGCGCAAGCCATTCAAACTCTAGTTAAAATTGAGAACATGCCGGTTTTCTCTGGATGTTTATCTTCACCGTTTAAGCGCGTGTTTAAAGCGCACATATATTTCTCAAGAAGAAAAATCCAGAGGTGCGTGGCGGGGTTTGTACCCACGTCCTTCTGAATGAAAGTCGAGTGCACTTAGCCAACACACAGCCCCCATAAAAACTTCAGTAATTTTTCAGTGATTAACTTCACTTAAGTAGACCTACTAGTGTGTGCCTTATTCTAACAGATAATTTATTATTATTTATGATCATAAATAAATAAATTTACAATTTCCAGGTGGAAGAAGAATCGCTGATCGACAAAGTCCTCAGTCAGGCTGAGAAAAAGAATGCAGATTACGACAAAATGATGAGGGAACTTCGCTTTGAGAAACGTGGCACGGTAAGTCGCACTTAGAAAAAGTATAATGGAACAGAATATACATTTATTTGGTACACCAGATACAACACAGAAAATAGCACACAATAAAATGATAATCTACATTTACAATTTAAAAAAAAAAGGGTAAATCTGCTAAAATGATAAGAGAAACAAACATATATCTGTAATTATTCGGATTATTTATATTACTTCAATAAAGCGCATTACATAAAGTATGTTACAAAATAATATAAATAAAATACAGTATTGATTGCGAGGTCTCCACCCGAAAATGAGATACGCTGTGTAATGTATTCCATCTCATTCTTTTACACGTTCAATCCTACAGATATATATGTTTGTCTCTTTCTTCGTAACGTCTCAACTTTCGTGTTACACTTGATTTTACTCCTCATAAAATTTCCGTACCGGGCCTTATAACTCAAATAGTTTCTTAAGGAGTAAACTCCCAAAACCCTTGATTCCAGAACTTTGGTACCCTTAAAAGTAAAAAGTCATACTATTTTGTAACTTGATGCGCTTTCATTTGAGACCCCACTCGAGTATATTTGCAGATTTTCGGTTTTGCCTTCCTCACTTTTACCTTCATAACTAAGACAGACAGACACACAGACAGTCAGACACATCAAACTTATAACACCCTTCTTTTTTGTGAGTTAAAAAATACTCGAAACGTTCGTGTATATTTTTTTGTGTGTGTAACAAAGAGAAAAAATTATCAAAAAATATTGTACAAAATAGCTGCCTTCCGCATACAGTCAACAGCAATAGTAGGTGATTAAAATTAACGTTTCAAAACACCTTCTTGCGTGACATGTAACAAGTTATAACAAAGTGTCAGGACTAAGTTAAGTTTTAATTAATCAAAAGTACAATATCTAAACGATGAAATAATTGTAATACAAAAATACAAATACAAAATACAAAAATACACTCATGACACGTTATTTGCTCCTCTAGTTCTAATAAATTACAATTGTTAGTAAGTTTTGACTTAATTTATTGTAAAATTTATTTTGGGTCCCTATTTACAAAAGTTGGTTATTTTTTGGATTCCGTTCTCACATCAATCACAGTTCTTGAAAAGCAGCCTTATTACAGCACAGACGACGAAGTCTCAGTTATAATATCCCGTTTTGGTCTTTGGGTAGGGAACCCTTATAAACAGAATATTATTGAAGTGAAACTTCTTTAGAATCGTTGTGATTTCAAACCGGATGCAATGGAAAAAACGACAGGTAAGCTTATCTTAAACGCTAACAAGGTTAAGCAACTTTGCGCGACTCCAGTACTTGGATGGGTGACAGCCCGAACAAAATCTTTTTGCACAGTTTTTTTTTGTTTTGTTTTATTTATCTCATTCTTTTGTCGATTTACTGAAGTTTCACTTCTATCGTGTGTGAATAGCACACACACCTTTTTTTTATTTAAAAATCTATTCTCTCCTTATTGTGTTGCAGCCGTCAGACGGTCTGAAAAACGACGAGAAACAAGCAAAAGAGGAGCAACTAAAACTGGAGCAGTGGGAGAAAGACTTGAGGCAGAGGATGACGGGAGAGGAAGTGAAGAAGACGCCAGCTACCACCAAACACAGGTATTTTGATGTTTTATAAGCCTTAATTTGATCACAATCTCACCTGATGTAAAGTGAAGATGTGGTCTAAGATGGGACATGAAGACCTAGAAGGTGGCTTCTCCGGGCCACATTACGAAACACGAAAAAATCGCTTCACGCACTGGCCCAGCCCGGAGGGTGGTGACAAGCCGCGGCCGAAGCCTACCACCAGAGACTGTTCTTAGCACCACCCGGAGGTCACGTGTAAGGATTCAGAGGGTTTCCACTTACGGACACGAACAGAAAAACCTCCAACAACTCAATTAAAACGCCGTGGCGCTGCCCGTGTTGTTGGATTTTCCCGCGGTAAAAAACCTATGTACTTTCTCAGGCTTTAGAGAACTAAGCTTTACCATAGATTTTCCCGTTTTGGTGCCCAGCAGTGTAACCCAATCACATATTTTTCTACGGTTAATAAGTAATATCTCGAGACTTTAGTGAATCTGACTACCAAATTTCATTTGAATGGGTTCCGTAGTTCCAGAGATCACCCCTTACAACGTCTCAAACAATACCATTAAGCAAAATCTTACCTCTATATTCAAGTCATTTTCAATCACAGAATACACAATTTCTAAAGGTAAATAGAATAGGGGATATTATTAATTTATTATGCACAAAATACTCCTAGGCGTTGCGATAGCATTTCTGTCATTTAAGATAACATTTAGGATGACAAAACAAAGGTTTATACCAATCTACTGCTTTTATCTTACATCCCAAAGTTGAAAAGAGGGGGTTCCTTTAACCTAAAATAATTGTGTTATACATATTCACAAAAGGAATAGAGGGTCATCTATTTAACTAAATTTTTAAAACACGTCCCGAAACACCATAAAAACTGTTGGTCTTTCAGATCTGCAGAAGACTTGGAGGATAATTTCGAGTTGGAAGACGAGAAAGAATTCATGCTGGCGTACGACAAGGAAGGGAAACCGCTTGTACCGGACCACGTGCTGAAAGACTACTCAGGTACTAATATAATAAAGCTGAATAATAAACATAATAATAAAATAATAATAAAAAAGTGTGTGTGTGTCAGCTACGACGCACGATTGGAGTTTACTCCTTACGAACGATAATTATGATATATATCGAATAGAAAAAAAGGGTAAATGAACGCATCTGCTAAAATGATAGAGAAACAAACATATATCTGTTATTATTCGGATTATTTATATTACTTCAATAAAGCGTATTACATAAAGTATGTTACAAAATAATATAAATAAAATACAGTGAGACTACGAAGTATCACGCAAAGAGGAGACCCCGAGAATGAGATACGCTGTGTAATGTATTCCATCTCATTCTTTTACACGTTCAATCCTACAGATATATATGTTTGTCTCTTTCTACGTAACGCCTCAACTTTTCGTGTTACACTTGATTTTACTCCTCATAAAGTTTCCGTACCGGGCTTTATACCTCAAATCGTTTCTTAAGGAGTAAACTCCAATAAACTCCAATAAAACATTTATTTTGTGCCACAATAGAAAAACTTAAAAGTATAAATGGGTAATATTAACACAATTAGGCAACAAAAAAGGTAGACGATCAGCATTTGATGCAGCAGCTCAGAGCTGCCGAATGGTTTGATTGTTCGTTTGAACGCACTATTCACAGGAACTGTTGGTTAGATAATTAATTCACTGTTAGAAAGCCTAATTATCAAGGATGAAGTTTTGCGAGAGTGATGAATGAATGGAAGGATGTCTGCTTAATTTGTTTTTAGTTTGTAATCATTTAATTCATAATGTCCCAAATCTTTGTAATAATAATAATTAATTCTATTTCATTTTATTTATAACTTGTTACCTAATTATTTTTGTGTGTATCATTATATTGTGTATTAATGTAATTGGTTTCGTAATCGTGTTAGTATACTTAAATAAATAAATAAATAAAATAAAAAAATAAAAGACCAAAAAATTACTAATTTTTTTAGTCCTCTAGCCTATTACTATTTTGTTCTAGTTCCAAACGCAAAACCTAAATATGAGGATGGTGTATCGGATACATCAGAAGAAGAAGACGATGATAATGATGATTCCGGATCTGATGATGAAAATGAAACTAAGGACAGTAAAGAGGAACCCGACGAAAGCGATGACGGTGAAAATGTATCAGATAATGAAACAGAAGAACCGAACAATTCTCTCTTGAATGGCAAAGAAAGCACTGACGTTGATGATAGCGATGATGATAAAATACAAATTATTAATAAAAAAAGTGACAAGGTTAAACAAAATGAGAAAATTAAAGAACAAAAACCAAAGGCAGTTGAAACAAAAAGTATACTTCTAGCTGATGATGAAGAAAATGATGATGATGATTCTAATGACGATGATGATGAAGAGGATTCAGCGGAAAGCAGCGACGATGAGAAACCCGCAAAAGATGATTTCAATGATCTTAAATCGGATGTAAGTGATGATGATTTGAACCCTGCAGACATAGAAGAAAAAATTAAATCTTTCTTCGATAAGAAAACTATGGAAGGGGATAATTTGAAGGTAATCATTTTTATTTATTTTGATTTGAGGTTAATTTTAATTCAGACAAAATAATGTGACAGTACGTAATTAACACCCGAGTTCAAAATATAGCATATAAGCATATGCATCCCTTTTTACGTTCCCACTGCTGGGACACAAGGACTACTCTCTTGACGAGAGAGATTAGGCCGTAATTTACCACGCTGTATAAGTGCGGGTTGGTGAATGTCACATGTCCTACATGCTCTTAAAAAATATCATAATATGCAAGGTTCCTCACGATGTTTGCTTTCACCATTAAAGCACGTGTATAAGAGTACATGGATATAGCCCCAAAATGTTAATTATGTTCTTTAATTTGTGTATTTTTGTTCCAGGAATTGCTTTCAGACATACCTCCATCCCAACAATCTATAGTTATGCACAAACTCATAAAGAAATACGACCCCGGGCTCTCAGAACATAATAAGGAACACCTGAGTCGCTTATTCGCGCACATGCTACAATACACAAACGATATATTCACGAATAATATCGAAGGGGAACTATTAAAAGCATTTCTAACATTCGATAGATTAGTCCCATACTTCTATGATCTAGCGAAAATAAATAAAGTTTCAACCAAGAAATATCTTATCGAATTATTAAAGGAAAAACGGGAGAGATTTCTGAAAAATCCTAGAAAAATACCTGATTTAGATACCTTAATATTTTTCAAATTAGTAGCTCTATTGTATCCCACTTCCGATTTCAGACATCCGGTCACTACGCCATGTTTGATTTTCATGTCGGAAATATTAACTACAGCTAAAGTCGACAACGTCTATTCGATATCCAGAGGCATGTTCTTAACAGCTATTATTCTAGAATACACAATACTATCAAAACGCTTAATACCATCCGCGTTGAACTTTTTAAGAGGCGTCTTGTACCTATCAGCAAATACAAGTATATTAAATCCTATACAATTAGTACCTCCTTTCAAAACGAGCGCGGATAAAATATTGAAGCTCGAAACGGACTGTTCCAAAATGGCCGCCGTAAACAAAATGGCGCTGAAAGACTTAACAGCTGATGTGATAACCGACGATTTTAAAATAAGGACTTTAGCTATCGCAGTGCGTATGACCAAGGAGTTCTTTGATAATCTAAGCGATTTAGAAGCTCAGGAATGTTTATTCGAAGCGCATATCAAGTTGATTGGTCGGATAGAGTTGGATAATTACCCGAGGAAGGTTAATAAGTTTGTTTGTGATATAGTTAAGGATATGAAGGTCAGTTTGGAAGTTAAGACGTATGCTCCAATGACTCTAGAGAAGAAACGGCCGAAGGCGCTAAGGCTGTATGAGCCTGATATTCAAGATGTGTAAGTATATTATTTTGTTTAAGGATTTTAAGGATGTTCACGAATTTTTACATGGCATTCCGGTAAAATGTCCGTGCCAAATTTAATTAAAATCGAGCTTTCTCGCAATAGTTGATATTCCCGAGAAATGTGGTATTTTACCACAAAAAATGGTAAAGAGTAGCCTATTTGTTATTCTGATATGTAAGCTATGTTGTGAAATTTCATCAAAATCCATTCCGTAGTTTTGCGCGAAAGAGCAACAAACACATTTACATACTCACAAATTTTCGCGTTTATTATATTAGTAGCATGACAAACAATTTCCTATAATGTCCATGATGATTCTATTCCTACGTAACTATGTTCTTTAATTGGATAAAGATAATGAGAATATTAAGAAGACTCTGACTTTGAGAAACTTCCGTACCTTCACACACAGGATTCGAACCTGCATCTCATCTGCATCGGGAAAGCGCCCCGAAGGTTACGGTTGTGTCGTAATCATACTAATATTACAAATGCGAATGTAAGTTTGTTTGTTACGCCTTCACGCAAAAACTACTTAACCGATCATCATGAAACTTTGCACATATACTCTTGAAGGCATTAGAAGTAACATAGGATACTTTTTATTATAAATACTAGCTGTGCCCTGCGGTGCTACCCGCGTTATAATGGATGAGGTACTCTTAACCAACAACATATTTATTTGAATAAAGATTAATATTATTATGTTGATACAACTTATACAAATTATTTCGACCAAATTAGGTACCATAAAAACGGTTTTTGTGAGTTAATCTTAAAAGATAGACATATACTATCGCGGACTGTTTTTTAGATCATTAAAAGAGCTATTATTTTTTAATACATATTTTTTGTGTATCTTGAACCGTTTTCACGGCGCACGCAACGGAAGGCTTCAAAGATGAAATAATTTCTCCCGTTTTTTACACATTTACCACTATATCTTTGCTCCTATTGGTCGTAGCGTGATGTTATATAGCCTATAGCCTTCCTCGATAACTCGACTATCCAACACAAAAAGAATTATTCAATTCGAACCAGTAGTTTCTGAGATTAGCGCGTTCAAACAAACAAACAATCAAACTCTTCAGCTTTATAATATTAGTATAGATATTACAATTTTTTACGAAAAAAATAATTACCCGCGTGCCGCTAGTCTTTTCATAAAAATGAAAAAATATGTTTCAGATTGAGGTTTTTAAAGTACTATCACGTATCCATCAACATAATTATTAATTACCTTTCATTTACATAAGCATCCCTATTTACGTTACGAATCTATATATTCTTTCTCCTTGGTCTGGGTGTTTAATATGTATAATAAAAAATATCTATGTATGTATGTATATTATATTAACTATATTAGATGTCTAGTACCCGTAACACAAGCTAAGAGCTTACCACGGGGCTAGATGTTGTTGTGTGGATTGTCCGTAAATATTTATTTATTTATATATAAATGAAACATTCCCTCAGATTCACCGGCAACAAGAACGCGAAGCTGTCACGCGAGGACGCGGATCGTAAACGGCTGCAAGTGAAATACAAGAAGGAGATGAAGGGCGCGCTGCGTGAGATCCGACGCGACAAGGCCTACGTGGCCTCCGTCAAGATTAAACAGAAGATACAGAGGTTCGTGCCACTGTTTACTCAATTATTTACACTCCTGAACATAATACATACATATATTATTACTACTACATATGTAATAATAATATACGTATATTACTTATACATAAAATAAAAAATGTATAAGTAATATACGTATATTTACGTATACTTATACATATAAAGAAAGAAAGAATGAAAGACATTTATTTCGACAACACAAATAGAGAAAAATAAAATTATATGTTTACGAAACTAAAACAAACAAAACAAAAAATATATATTATCGTATTTAGATTTTTATGTTAGGTATATATATAACATGAAAATCTAAATACGATAATATATTTTTTGACGGCATTTGGTTGACACATTTAGATTGTGAGCCGAAATAGGCGTTGGCTCAGCATGTGCCGAACGGTCCAATGCCACAACTTTTTCAAAATATAATATATCAAATTTAAATTAATTGTGTTATTAGTTATTATTATATTTTGAAAAAGTTGTGGCATTGGGCAACCACATTAAAACCCATATTGTGACTTATAATCTATGTTATCAATTAATTACTATTATGACTATTATTATCATACATAATACATGTTTCTTATCGTTACTTTTACACCTCTACCTCCCACAAATAAGGGGTACGATAGCCATGGAGACGATAGCCCACCGTGCTGGTTCAATGCTGGTGAGTGTATGTGTCAGAGCCGAGAGAGTTGTTCTACAGGGGATAGAGAAAGATCAGTAACTATAGGTGGCAGCACTAATGCGACGGTCTGAAAGTCAAATTTTAGGCCGTTATAGTATAAATCTAAAATTAAAATTTAAGAAAAACCTTCTATTTTATTGCTTTAATTTCCTTAAAAGTTATACACCATAATATTTTGTAATGTGCACGCGATGCGCTTTCATTGAATACCCAACTCGAGTATTTTTTACCGATTTTCGGTTTTCCTTCCCCACTCTCACCCCCATAACATTTAAACGGTTCAACCGATTTTCATGATACATGTCTAAGAACACCCGCGCCAAACTCACCTTTCATACAAAAAATATGTATACCTACAAGTTGTCACAGAAATGGCAAAAAATAAAGAGATGCGAAGTTCTCGGGGTATGCTATTCGGTTCTAAAACTGTATTTTCGTTACAGTGACAACATTCGAAAGGACAAGGTGAAACAGATTTACAAAGACGCTTCGATTCAGCAAGGCGAACTGAACAAGCTGAAGCGCGGAAAGTGATGAAATCAAGATACATTGAATATATTGAAAGTGCCTGACAAATGTGTTTTATTTAGTTTCCTAAGTTTTCGTTGGTATATGATAATAAAATAATACTACATAATTAGGATCTCTGCTCATAGCGAGGACAGCCAGAGTCTAGACCTTCGTTATTTTTGACCGAAGTAAAAGAGGATATTTGATATAACAATATTTATTTCAATTTACAAAATCTGCTATATTACATAGTTAACTAATTATTTATTGCAATCGTTCTTAATTTGACACTTATTAAAATGAAAATAGGTGGTTACAATATCATAGTGGTTAAAAGTGTATGTCGATAAACTTAATTAAATAAGAATATTCCCTAACATTTCATTGTTAAATAAAATAATTGACAGAGCGAGCGATGACTTGGGTCTTAAATGCAGGTTGATCTCTTTCACATAAGTATTTAAATAAATTAAATTATTTAACAAACACGAACTTTTTTCTAAAAGACCTATAACACAATTCAAACCTACAACACAAAAGGGTAACTCCATAATTAACCCAGCTTGCAGGAGTTAGGTACTGATGAAAAGTATGTAACTATTAAACAATTTTTGTTTAAAAATTTTGCTTTATTAATTTTTGGTTAAATGAACGTTTTGACTTTGACTTTATGAGCAAAATTTAGTACTGACATCAGCTACATGATTATATATTATTACTAGCTGACCCCAGCAAAAGTTGTTTTGCAAAATAAAAAATAGATACTGGCCGATTCTCAGACCTACTCAATATGCTCACAAAATTTCATGAGAATCGGTCAAGCCGTTTCGGAGGAGTACGGGAACGAAAACTGTGACACGAGAATTTTATATATAAGATATACTTTTTGTAACTTCACAGATAAAGTTATTACAAGCAAGGTTAAATGCTCATATACCGGTGCATGCAATTTAAGCGTTTCGTATGAATTCATTTGAAAACCCTTCTAGGGAAACAATCGACCGTAATCCTTGCGCCGTACGTCAAACGCGCCGCTTCGGCCACAGTAGCGGTCCGACGACGCTTAAATTGAAAGCACCCTTAAAGTTAATAGAATTAGATTTTTTTTCAACAATCTTTATATGATCATAAGATTTGATTACACAATTCTAAATAGATCATTATTTATTTAACATATTATGTCATATAAAAGAATCTTCTCTAAATATAATTTCCTTTACATTAGCCAACGATAAGCATGGCTCTAACACAAAAAATAAATTAAATGATTGTATGACTTTAACATTTAACTATAGTTTGCCTCTCCTCATATTTCGTAGGCATTGCGTCGACGCGATGTTCAGCTGAACTAGACCTGAGATGCGATTAATATTACTGCAATGTTCTCGCGTAGACAATTACCATAGACTCTACATATAATTGGTAGGTGTGTGTACAGCCTAATCTGTTACCATAGATATTACAGATTGGACATTATTATTATAAATTAACATTTTAAAGTCGATTTCTCGCAACAAATTCTTCTGCAAACGTAATCATCAACTATCACTGTGATTATAACCTAGCTAGGTCAATAATCGTGGGATAACTAATCCTAAAAATTCCTAAAGACATGCTTTTAACAGTAAAGCCAATCATCATGAGGAAACCGGCTGTTGCGGCGATTGTTCCGAGTTCTTTGAAGTACATGTGACATTTGCCAACCCGCACTTGGCCATGGCGGTAAGATGGCCTAATCTCCCTCGTCAAGAGAGAAGTCCCTGTGTCCCAGCAGCGGGAACGTAAATAGGAGTGCTTACGTATAATCCTAAGAGACTTGGATTTCATCCCAAATCTGTCTATAAATACAACCATACGGTTTAATATTATATTGCATTTCCCTAGCTGATGTTGTTCCGTCGCGATAGGTAGTGAAGTTTCGGTTTGTACAAGTCAGAGGTGTCGTATCGCTGGACTTTGCTCCGGGGTGTTTTCAGCTTTCCGTTGGCTGTTGGTGTGTTCTGAACGTAGTTTTCTACGGATTTGTCGCTGGATGGGCTGTTCGGTTGCGCTGAAACAAATAGCAAGCGTTAAGTTACAAGTTGGTAGCCGACGACACATATGCAGGTTACAATAACTCTACAGTTAGCGATTTGCCGTCGACGGCGGCTGCATACGACGTAGGCGCGGATTCAGGTGTCGAAATAGGTTGTAGTCACAGCCAACAGAAATTCGGCGAAGTTAGGGTCGGTAAAAGGAACACAATTATGAATTAGAACACATTGAAGGCGGATGGGTTGATTTAAACAATCTGGTTCAAAATTAAACGATTTTGGTTAGTTACAAACTATCCTAAATCTTAACTTAGTTTATGACAACGTCAACGGTGGATCCGCGCATGAGTCGACGAAGGCCGTCAAATTGGAAACGTAATAAATGAATACTCACTGCATTTCTTAGGCCGCGGCAGGCCGACCCGTTTCGCGCGGCCGAGGTACTGCGAACGCATCGTTTGGATCTTGTTGTTGTTCGAGATTTCTTCAGTTTCTGAAATAAACCATGATATTAGCCATGTTTTTTTTTTATGATAGATAAGCCTTTATTTGACCACAATCTTACCTAATGTAAAGTGACGATGTGGTCTAAGATGGAGCATGAAGACCTAGAAGGTAGATGGCTTCTCCGGACCACATTACGAAACAAGAAAAAATCGCTTCACGCACTGGCCCAGCCCGGAGGGTGGTGACAAGCCGCGGCCGAAGCCTACCACCAGAGACTGTTCTTAGCACCACCCGGTGGTCTAATATTCGTACGGTCAAACCTTACAAACTTTCGACTTTATGATTATTGCTTTAAATGAATATAAAACTAAAATAACTTTTTCTAAATAGGGTTTTGATTTCTTTTAAAGTATGAGGTATAATTATATGGATTAGGTCTTTCAATATAAGTTTTTTGATGTCTGTTATTTTATGGAATAAGTACCTGGTCATACAATACCTAGATACATACTAAATTTCTAACTATAGTTATTAGAACTGCCTCGATAGACTGCTTCTGTGGCGCGGGGGCCGAGATAGCGGGTTCGATTCCCGCCGAGGGGTCAAGTATTGGTATGTTTTGCATGCACTTTCTTTTCTTTTTTTGGTTTGGGTGTTTAATATGTATAATAATAATAGTTAAATATCTATACAAGTATGCCTATTTTATATGCCGCATGTTGAGAGTTGCCACTACTATCTTATTAACACTAATCTTACCTTCAGTCGTAGATGAGATCTGATCAGAATCACTTATCTTCCTCATCTTGTTTGGTATAAAAACTTCTTTATTCTCATCAACTTCTTCGCTGATTCGTCTCTTCATAGAACTGTCAACTTCAACTTCAATTGGCTCTTCTACAATTGTTAAATTATTCTCAGAATCTGACATTTCAGTGTAATAGTCTATTGTCGGCATTTTAGTCGTTGATTCATCTAACATCCCACCAAGGATAATTTCCATGACTTCTTGTCTAGATTTCTTATTAACCATGTCATTTAGTTTGGCATCGTAATCGCTAGATAATTCGAAGGAGCATTCTGATTTTACGGGACTGAAAAGAGGCGATTTTTCGTCAAAATCATTTGTCTCTAACGGTAAAGACACCTCATTCGACGCATGTAGAATGTTCTTGTTAGGTACTAAATGTCCGTTTTTATGGTAATTCACGATTTCGTAGTCCCCGAATGTCGCTGCGATTTCTTTAACAATATTTTCTTCGTATGTATCACAATTCATTAGGTACATTTTATTGCTAACATCATTGTTTTCTATGTATTGTTTTAAGAAGCTACCGAATTTGTGTTTTTCTAGCTCAGCGGTAAACTTTTCGTGTTCCGCAAAGTATTGTAGCGGTTTTTGTATTTGAACTTCTTCTTTTGTTTCTAGTATGTCGGATACATCGGCTTCAGAAAGTGTTTCTGACACCGTTAGCTCCACTTCAGTAGACATGTTCTGGTCAACAATTTCAGCGATGCTTTCTTCTAGAGGGTCTACAGTCTTGTCCGTCGGTTTTATAAACTTTTTTACATCATCTATCTCTTGTATAGGCTCTTCTTTAAGCTCTTCTAGCTCTAAAGTTATAGTGATTTCATTTACTTCACTGTTTTCGTCGTCAATCGGAACGCCAATGATATCATTTATAATATCTTTAGTAACGTGTTTAGTTTCTATTAAATCTGATACCGTAATTAGAGAAAATTTCGTGTCTGTGTCAATTTTAACTTCAGGTTCAACAACTTTTTTGGTATCAACTGTTTCTTTAGTAGGTTTTGTTTCTTCTTCTGTGTGAGTAACGCAGGCGAATTCTAGCTCAGGTCCGGGAATACTGGAATAAACTTGACTCATACTAGGTCTTACGTTAGCTTGAAATTCTAGAAGTAGAGCAGCTTCTTGATTCATTCTCTTCTGTTCTTCTGCTAAGAACTTTCTCATTTTCATCATCTTTTTGGCCTCCTCAAAATTATTTGCGAATTTCGGTTTTCGTAGAGTTACGTCTGGAACGAAAGGTAGCCTTGGTGGATTAGCAATGGGCGTTTCCAGATTTTTATCGACTCTTATTATAGGTTTAAATTGCATTGTATTAGTGACTATTTGTTGTTTATCACTAGGACTCGTAGTTTCACTAGTTGACGTCGAAGTGTTTTCGGACTTAGATCCATTTTTGCTTTCTTTCTTACTGTCAGAAGTTGATTTTGAATTGTTCTGGTTTTGAGATCCTTTAGAGGACGAGCTACCATCGTTGGAATCCCTATCGGTTGAGCGTCTGCTGTGGTTACCTCTACCAGACGAGCTGTAATGGTCATCTGTATCTTTTTTATCTTTCTTCTTATCTTTATCTTTCCTGCTGCTGCTTTTCCTATCTTTATCTCTGTGACTTGATTTAGAGTCTTTCCTGTCTCTAGAGCTGGATTCTTTTCTATCTCTGTCTTTCTCAGAGCTTCTGTCTTTATCCTTTTCTGACGTTTTATCTTTAGAATCCTTGCTGGTTTTCCTGTCATCTGAACTTTTGCTAGAATGTCTGTGGCTAGAATTTGAGCTTCTGTGTTTATCTTTACTACTAGAGCTAGAGCTTTTATGAGAGCTACGTTGTTTGGAAGAAGAAGAGTCTTTTTTATCACCTCTATCTTTCGATTTCTCTCTTTCTTTACTTGACTTGGATTTATCATCTTTGGACGAAGATTTTTTTTCGTGTCGGCTACTGTCCCTAGAGTTGGAGTGTTTGTCTTTGCTGCTTGAATGCCGACTGCTGTCTCTAGACCTGTGAGAGCTTTTATGTGACGAACTCTTTCTTTCATCCTTTTTTTCTTTTTTAGACTCGTCATTATTTTCTGCTTCTTGTTTGACCTCAGCAGTCTTACTAGTGTTAGTGTTCGCGTCACTTTCGTAATCAATCTGTAGATTGTGACTATTTGAGCTATCGTCATACATAGGAGTATTGTAAGTGTTTATATTTACTTGATTTGTAAATTGATATGACAAATCCGAGTCTTTTTTAGGTGGTTTAATTTCAGAGCTATCTATGGAATCTTTGTTTTCAATGTTAAATGTAAAGGAGCTTGGATCTTTATGGTTATTGTCACTGGAGTTGTTCTCGAATGCTTGTTGAGCATCACAAGAATCATCATCAAAGTTCCTTATTGGAGTAATAGGAGACATATTCCGTCTGATAGAAGAACTTGAACTAGAATTAGATTCATCACTTTGTAATACGAGTGGTTTAAAAACGGTAGTTTCGTCAGAAGTTGATACTTCATCAGGTAAAGGAATATCGGTGGATAGATTCGGTTCTTTAGGTAGTTCTATATTCTTGAGCTCAATGTTCACGGGTTTTGATGGTTCTTTAGGTAATTCTATATTTTCAAGATCAACTTTTGCTAGTGTCGGGCTGTTTTCAGGAGCGGGTATATTCTCTAATTTTATTTCTTCCGAAGGGAGTGGTATTGAACTTTTGTCCATACTAGCAGAGTCTGAGGAAACTTCAACTAGTTCATCTTTCTGATCGACATTCATGGTTTCAGTATCATTCTTTCCCTCTGAATCAATGTCCATATCTTCAACTTTTTCTTTGCTCTCTTCATCATTACTTTTGACAGATCCAGGACTTACAGCCTCAAGATCTTCCAGATGTAGGTCTTTAGTTTCAGGGACCTCTGGTACTGGGTTTTTCTTCCTCGGGATGCCAAGGTAATTGTAGACTAGGTCTTCTACTTGAGGTATGAAAACTGAGGTTACTTTAGGGTTCACTACTTGGTCCACTATTCTTTCTACACCTTGCTCTAAGTAGTTCCCACTGTAAAAGAGCAAAAATAAAATATTTATTAAAAAAATTTTAGGATTCAAGGTATAATCACAGCCAACATTTACTGGTTCAAATATAGAGCTATTTCGCTCAGTCGCATGTCACCAGCACTTGACCAGCATGCTGAATTAAGAGAGTTTAGGCTCTCTCTTCAAGAGAGAAGTCCCTGTGTCTCAGCAGTGGGAACGTTAATATGCTTATGCTTCATGTGACGAAGCTATAGCTCTTGTCATAATGTAGATTACATGAAATTGGTTTTAAGTAATGTTTGTATTGTGATTTAGATAGTTATTAAAACTGTTTGTTTGCCGAATAAAATAAAAAAGTTAAAAACCGAACTATACTCGGATTATGTAAAATAAGAGACATTGACATTAATAAATAAAGCCATTTTATGAATGATTGACAACATTAGAATCCTTTTATCATATAATATACACTGTCAATATTTATATGTAAATTATTAAATTTATAAAGTCAAAGTCAAAACGTTTATTTCCTTAGAAGCCTATGCTTACAGACAGGTCAACTTAAATCTAATTTAAATAAAAACTAAGAATAAACAAGGAAATAACATAGTCTTGACAGTTCGCTTCCATTTTTTACACTGAGTTGAGAAGCGAATAGAACAACTCAGCTTATATGTGATTGTAATACTAATTCAAAATAATGTAATCCATATTATCGTATCTGTGTGTGTATAATAATTACTAATTTTCAGTAATGATTATTCAAACTTAAAAAGTAGTAAAGATCTCTATTTTTATGTTAGTATTTCTACACTACTGTGCTTATGGAGCTCTGACGTGGACGCCGGTAAACTGCGACAAACCAAACGCAGTAGCCATTAATAAGAAACTGAACTGAAATCCATACTATTATAGGTATGTAAGGAACCTATAAACCAAATGAAATAAATCATTAAGGGGCGATTTTCCCAACGTCATAACAATTAGTAAGTGTGAGATGGTGGAACAAAATTGACACTTAAGTGTCAAAAATAAAAAACCGGTCCTTTGTGATGTATACTTCTATAACCCACTTATTGAAGAAGGACATAATACTTTAATCATGTGAAAATGAAAAACCTCTAGCGGTAAATTTCAAAATACAGGAAAAGCTATGAAGCGGAACGGTAATTGTATAATCTAATAAATTCTCTTACTCCAAGATGTGTTTCCTCAATTTCTCTCTAAGCTGGTTCTTGTTCAGGTCTGCCTTCCATGTCTGTCTGGTGAGGAAAGTGGTCACTGAACTCTCCACACGCTGCC
Source organism: Gymnoscelis rufifasciata (assembly GCA_929108375.1). NCBI lineage: Eukaryota > Metazoa > Arthropoda > Insecta > Lepidoptera > Geometridae > Gymnoscelis > Gymnoscelis rufifasciata. Next base: position 10,707,243 of record OV815324.1, read on the forward strand.
GCAGGTTCTGGTATGCGGGTCTCGTGTCCACGTCGGCTATACACTCTTTGCGGAACTGAAACAAATTATGCCCGAATGATACATCTCAACATTTTTGTGTAGGTACTCTTGTGATTACTTGGAGAGCATTCATAAGGCATAAGTATTTGACCTAGGCCTATTATAACATACAATGACTTTCTAGCTGACAAATTCTTAGCTGTAGGACCTCTTTAACCATGACTGAGTAAAATGCCAAGTAGCAAATCAGTAGTTAAAAGGCATGGTGTCTTACTTAGACTATTGTGTTACTAAGTAAGACATAGATATAAATAACCGCAGATTAGCCTAAGGAGGCCTAAACACATTCAATTGATTTGACATAACCTAATATGAACCTAGATAATGCTGGTATATAAGTGCTTATAACAATGGCTATTATTCTCATATGAGGAAACATTATGGTTGATGGAAAACAATTTCACCCATAAATTGGATGTTAGATTTATTTTTATTTTATATACTTACTTTTTTCAATAAAATATTTAATTGTGACACTACTGCTAATAATTTTTTCCTGTATTTTGTTACAAGTCAATTATGCATTATAACCATTATGGCCTTTCTTTTTAGCTAAAGAAAACATAATACTGAAACTCCATTTGTGTTTTATTGAGTCAAACTAATGGAAAAACTGTTCATGAAGTTCTCTACCCATATTTTTAGGCCATTTTGTGACAAGATTCAACTCCTTCACAACATATTGCAAATTACAAGATATTCTGGTCACAAGCTCCTAAAACCTAACCCCCATTTCTTACTAAGAATCATCATTCTAATGGTCCTATAATAGCCAACACATTAGATTTTCCAAATCAAAATGGTTACTAACAACATGTAATAAGATCCTCAAAATCCTCAAGATTTCTGAGATAATTTCAGGAGACTACATTTTTGACATAGTAAATAATTAACAGCTGGCTTCTGTATAAATTTCATGAATTAAGCTCAATTATACACAAAAATCTCCTGAGAATTAAAGCTGAAGGTGACAGCAGTGTAAAATTTGTAAAACTTCAGAACTGGAGAAAATAACTTGTGTAAACTGTGATTAAAGCTTAATAATATATGCTGCGGTCTTGGAAAAGAAAGTTTTGAATAGAAAATGACTATATTAGTGAGATAATATAATTACCTGATCGAATATTCCTTTAGATTTTAGTTCGTAAACCAATTGATCGACCAAACGAGGGTCTCCAGGCATGTACTGTAAGTGCGCCATTATAATTTGGAATATTTACAAGAAAGTTACAAGGTTTTTACAAATCATTAATAGGTTATTACACAAAAACTTTAGAGGTCTAGAATTTTTTTATATCACAAGAGAAATTATCTGAGTACGAATAGCAGGCAGAGCAAGAGTAAGAGTAAGCAAGCAATGCTGTGCTGTGCTGCAAAGCAAATTGGTATGGTAAGGTACACACAATAGAGATGGGAAAATGACGATCGTTCTTGACTTGATTCAGTTGGTTGATTCATTCATGGGGCTACCTTGTCCTACTTTTTTCATAAAATCCTAATGTTAAAGTTATATTTATGGTGTATTATTTTTGGAAGTCCACATGAATAAATTAAAAGCCAAATGACAAATGTACTTAACTTTTATTATTATTAATTATGATGTAACTTGATAAGACATTCCTAATTAACACTTCTTGATATTTTTGTAGTAGGTATGTAAAATCTTTTGTAACATGTTCAATGGCTCTATTTGACATACCTGTTTTTATATTTTTCTTCGGATTTAGTGGCATTTGTAACCACCGCATAAGCCAGCTATGAAGTATAATTATAGTGTTTAACAGATTAACCAAATTATTGTACTAATCAGTTTGATTGTTTACTGTGAAAGAAACATTATTAGTTTGGCGATTTGGTTGTGTCTAGTATCTGCAACACAAGCTTAGAGCTCGCCACGGGGCTTGATTTTGTGTGGATTGTCCGGCAATATTTATTTATTTATTCTTTACTTTATGTTGACAGCTACGAAACAAAACAATTTATTAATCAAGCAAGTAATCAGAGAGCACGTCTCTATCACCCTCACCTCCCTTCACCGATCACCTCTCTTCTCTCCAGTTTGTTTGTCTGTCTCGTTCACACGATATTTTTCGAGATTGAAGCGAAGCAGTGGTATAGTCAGTTAATTTCGTTTCTTTAGCCAAAAATAACTCGCTGTTTTTTAGTGAACAACACCAACACCATGAAGAATTTAGCTAGTGGAAGTATTCAGAGTCCCCTTGAAAGCATTATTCAGAAGGACGTACAAGAACGTTTAGCCGCTGGTAAGTTTAAAATTATTTGTTTACGTTATTATAATACGAATAGTTTAAAAAGTACTGGCGCTCATACATTGTAATTCGTCCCTTAGCTTTTTATTTTTGCCGTTTAATAATCAGCTGTTGGTGGTTTGAATGTCAGTCAAAATAAAAATAACCTAAAAACCGAGAAAGAAAACAAACTAAAACAAAATTGCTTAAAATGAATAAACTTACGTCTTATACAATAAAAGAAATACATAAATGTTATCTCGACAAGTTACTAACGCCAACAAGTTTCGTGGATCAATGCCTGCAAAAAGCGAAACAAACAAGCGAGTTGAACGCATTCGTATCTATCACAGACGAAGTTGCGGAAAACCATGGCATCGAGAGCGAAAAGAGGTTCTATATAGACAAGAAGACCAAGCCACTCGATGGAATAGCAATTGGAATAAAGGATAACTTCTGTACAAGCAGCATACCCACCACCTGCGCCTCAGAAATGTTACGGAATTTCACACCTACGTATGACGCCACTGTGTATTCTCGTTTGTTGTCTGCTGGAGCTTGTCTCATAGGCAAATGTAATCTAGACGAGTTTGCTATGGGCTCTGGGACTGTTGATTCCATATTTGGTCCGACCAGGAACCCTTGGGGCTATGACAGTAGTAATTGGAGAATCACTGGTGGTAGCTCTGGTGGTTCTGCGGCTGCTGTGGCCTCCGGAGCCTGTGTAGCTGCTATAGGCTCTGATACTGGAGGCTCTACTAGAAATCCAGCAGCTCTCTGCGGGGTTGTTGGTCTTAAACCTACTTATGGACTTGTATCTCGCTACGGGCTTATACCTTTAGTTAATTCCATGGATGTACCTGGTATATTAACAAGAACTGTGGAAGACGCAGCTAATGTGCTGAACTGTGTGGCCGGTCCAGATAGCTTAGATTCTACAACTATTAAGGAAGATTTTAGACAGATTGTAATTAAGGATATTGACTTATCAAATATTAGAATTGGAATTCCCAAAGAGTATCATTGTGAAGGCATGAGCCCCGAAGTTGTAGAAACTTGGAGTTTTGTAACAGACCTCCTTGAGAAAGAGAAGGCTTTAGTGAAATCTGTTTCTTTACCGCATACTTCCGTTTCTATAGCAGTTTATTCAATCTTGAACCAGTGTGAAGTTGCTAGTAACATGGCGAGGTACGACGGCTTAGAGTTTGGTCTTCGTACGAATGAAACATACTCAACTGAAGAATTATACGCCTCATCTCGGCACAGAGGCTTCAACAATGTAGTCCGATCAAGAATATTAGCAGGGAACTACTTTTTACTAAACAGAAACTATGATAACTATTTTATTAAAGCTTTGAAGCTGCGTCGATTGATCTCAGATGATTTTAAGAAAGTTTTCTACGGGGAAGATAAGGTTGACTTGTTGCTAACACCAACAACATTAACCGATGCTCCATTATATGAAGAATTTACATCAAAGCATAACAGGGATCAGTGTGCGTTCCAAGATTTCTGTACACAGCCTGCAAACATGGCTGGTATACCGGCTGTGTCAATACCAATAAGACTTTCTAGTAATAACTTGCCACTCTCTTTACAAATAATGGGTCCGAACCTGTCAGAAGAACTCATATTGAATGTAGCTAAGAAAATAGAAAGTATTGTACAGTTTCCTGGTTTAAATACTGTTTAGTTTGTAAGGATAAAATGATTAAACTTTATAGTACAAACAGAGGTTTGTTTTAATTTGAAACAATTAATTAGGTAGTTACCGATAGTCTCCTCCCTCATAATTTTCTACTAAAAAAATAAAAGCTTTGTTTATCTATGCACTGTTTAGATTGTAGCACAAATTCAGTACGAGAAAAATGTTTCTTGTTCTGAGGGTTGTACCATATATAAAATATAGACTTAGATATTAGATAAATAAAAAAGTATTAGGACACATTCATTTTAAGCGTTTCGCCGCAAACGAACGTCTCAAAACGACCAATTAGAAAGCACCGTTCATCATCATCATTTCAGCTATTAGACGCCCACTGCTGGACATAAGCCTACCTCAAAGACGACCAATAATATTCGATCGGACAAACGAAAGCACCGTTATCCTGTGCCAACTTGCAAACAATTCAACTTGCATGATATTGTGTAAGTTTCAAAATGGAGTATTTTTATGGTCCTTCAGAGCCAGATTTCATGACCTTGTGTTGGTTCTTGATTCTTCTCTTTTCTGCTTTTGCTAAAACTTAACTGAGGTCAATTAGAAGCTTGCTTGAATTGTTTCTGTATTCCAGCTACATCAACAACTGAGATACTATCGAAACTGAACATCACCATTGAAGCGTTACCTCAGAAATGCCAGCAGCAGCTATTGCAAGTAGCGAGTGCGAAATCAGCAATGTCTATCGAAGAACTCGACCCGATCTCCATCTCCCTTCACCACACCGCGCTGGCTTCAGAACAGCTTGGTGAGGAATACACGCTACTCAAGCTAAGGTAAGCTTCTTTGGTTTGCGTTTCAAGTAATTTAGTCTCGGCATTGGGCAGCGTCTATTTTCAGTAGTACAGTCTCGCATACTTACGTTCTTCGGACACGTCTCTCGACGCGACAATCAGTCCATCGAACGTCTTGTTGTTCAAGGAAAGGTAGAGGGCACAAGGCCGCGTGGAAGGTCTCCCATACGATGGACAGACCAAATAAAAACTACCGTAGGGGGACTGTTAAACGATTGCAGCAGGATGACCTCCAACAGAGAAAAGTGACGCGCTGTCGTGAGGCGAATATCATCTGCCCACACCGCCGACACATGACGACCACGACCGCTCTGTCAAGAGCGTAATGGAAAAGAAGAGAATTTAGTCTCAAAAAAAAAAAAGAATTTAAGTGAAATTCTATTTCTTTTATAATATTTTTTTTTGTAAAATTATTGCGTAGAGATACTTAAAGTAAGCTATTTAGTTGATACACTACTACTACATAAATACTGACACGGCGACCATGTTTTTTTATGCTGTGAGTCAGGCTGCTCCGTCACGCTCAGAAGTGAAATGCTCAATCGGGTGAACTCGGGACCGCCGAGTGTGCCCGAGCTAGGAAGATACAGTCAGCTGCTATTAACTGCTGTGTTATTGTGTTTAATAAATTAAATTTATCATGTCATATTATATTATTGACCACCCGTACATACGTCTTTACGACGTACGTCATATGCACAGCAGCCGTAGGTTGGTACGTCACGTAACACGCTATAGAATGTGTGTGTGCAATGAGGACCGGCGAATATGCACAAATTCGTTTAGCTGAGACACCAGAGAAAATTTAATATCTTTTTCTTAAGTATAGCTACCAACTACCCCAAAAACGGTTGATCTTTGAAAATGTATAGAGAATTATATAGATGCGAATCGCGTTTAAGCAATAGAAAGTGAGATATTCGCGGAAAAACGTTTTTTTATGAATTTTAACCTATAATATGATGCGGATACGAAAGCATTTGTGACTCTTGAGACACCATTTAGATTAGAGCCCCTATTTCACCATTTCCGAATTAAGTTATAGTTAAAATATAGAGCTATTTCGCAAAGTTAAATGAGACAAAGCGAACTCTTGACATTATCTACCCATTACCACTGCTCAGTTTACTCGGATTATGTTTAATAAGATCTTAGGATGACAAAACAAAGGTTTATACCAATTTACTGGTTAATAACTCTCATTCCAAAGTTCACCCCTTTTTAATTTTTACCTAAAATAATTGGGCTAATTAACGTTTTAGGCAGAAAGACGCTGAACTGCAAGCGAAGATCGACCGGAACAACAAGGTTCTGGACGAGCTGAGGATGGAACTGGAGTGCTCCAAGAGCTCGCTGATGCTGCGAAGCCCTAGCCCTGAGAGTGTCCAGGAGGCAATTAGGCAGCTGAAGCAGAAAGTGGCCTCCTACGAGGAGAGCTGTGAGAAAGCTAAGGTGAGAGATTCCCCCTGATTATCCTTCTGTAATACTACGTGAAACTCGACGCAGATGGCGCCACTAGCCCATACATTAAACTCCATCTTTTTGGTATTCATGTCTGGCTATTCTTCCGTCAACATAAAAAAATAGGGGTTACCTTGTACGCGCGTCGTCTGCGCGTTTACAATACGCTGTAAGCTAGCGTTTTATGGCGTTACAGATGGGTAAAAAAATCGGTCACTGATTATCGGCTCTTAGCCCACCTCCGATAATAGAGGTGGATGTTTTGTATTTAATTTCAAGGTAGGCTCAAATTATCCTCACGAGCCACCCAAAGTAAAATTTCAAACAGCTGTAGACCACCCCAAAATCTGGAAGAAGACTGGAAGCCATTGCTTACTGTTAACTCAGTCTATGGTCTTCAGTATTAAAATCACTGTTATGTCATTTCAGGCGAAGTATTCCAAGCTGCCGGTGACCGACTCCATCTTGCCAAAGTCCATCATAACCCTCGCGGAGACGCTAGCCAAGCTAAAAGAAGAAGCAGCCCAGATGCAAGCCCGGGCCGATGATGTAAAACTGGCGAGACAAGCGAGACAGACTTTAAACATGTTGATGCGGTAGAGCGAGACGTATATACGATTGTAGTTTTCGCTTTTGGTTTTTAAGATATCTGTATTAAGACTATTATATCGAATTAATTACTTATTCGTCCCTTTTGTGCATTATTAGTAATTTTTGCTATAATGAAGGTAAAGTCAAAGTCAAAACGTTTATTTCCTTAGAAGCACATAGCCTACATGAACAGGTCAACTTAAAATTAATAAAACTAAATTGCTTAAATAACAAATAACATTGTCTTGACAGTTCGCTAGGTATCATTCGTTTGAAGAAGCAAATGTTTGTTAGATTTAAATTATTAGAAGTAATAAACCTCACAATAACCTAATTAAAAAAAAATGTGTTTACTAAAACGGGTATGCTTAATTATTTTGCATGACCGGGTAAGTGTACAGGATGTTTCATTTTAGATCAGTGTTGCTGGTGTGTTAGTACTGTGTCAATAACCTTACATCTTCAATCCTATAACATTTGAAATAAAACATTTTTAACGAAGACAAATAACTATGTATTTAATAATAAAAACATCACAAAGCTAGGTAAATGTCAACCTTTTTAATACACAAGAAAAATAGGTAGGGTCTAGCAAAACCTATTTTTACAGATTTCTTTAAAAAAATATTATAATAGTATTATAACTTGCTGAAACGATTCAATTAAATGAACAACTCAATTGCAAATAAAGTTTATAAGACTACATTTACAAGCAATAAAAATAAAAGGTAAATTAAATGTATCTTACTTTTAATGTTTGTTTTTATTTAATTAAATTTTTGATGTCCTAAAATAATCTAGATACTCTATCATAATCTTTTTGATATACGCCGATTCCAAAAAGAGCACTTATTTAATTTAAGATTATGAAATGCGCATGATGCGCTTTCATTTGATCCCTCTAAGAATGTATTTTGGTGTGAACATGGTTTTTAATGTTTCTACATGAAAATTATAAACTAAAAATTAACAGTTAGGTACCTACTGTGCAAAGCATAAATTAAACCTCTTGTAAAATACTTACCCTAATGCACTTCTTATAAAAATATATTCATAAACAATACGAGTATAGAGAAAGGTGATATGAAAATTTTGTAATATTTCTTTTTTCTATCACTGACGTTCACAAAAATGTATATTTTGAAAACTACTAGCCAACCAAGCAAACACGAATATCTCTAAACCTCTCAAAACTCGAAGAACACACAAGGAGGCGAAGAATCTTGGTCATCACTAAGCTCCAAGGAGTCCGGTCTCTCCTCCTTGATCATGACGTGGTCCGCCCGCCATGCCCCGGAACAGTCCTCTCCCAAGGTCCCGATGCAGGGAATCCCGCAGTATTCCAACTTTTCTGTACCTAACAATATCAGAATAAATTAAAATTAAGCTAAATACACCTCTTGAAAATCCAGACAACACTCAACTAAATCTAGCCCCGCGGTAAACTTTATGATTCTTTACGGGTACTAGACAACTGTTATACTTACTTAATATTATAGACATAGATATTTTTTATTATACATAATATTAATATAAAGTATTATTTGAGAAGGGATTAATGTCATGTGACGAAAAGAATGTTAGAATTATGTGTGTTGATGGATATGTGGGAAGAGGTAGGCCAAATAAAGATGGATGGACTGTGTGAAGGATGACATGTGTAAGAAAGGAGTGAGTGTTGAGATGACGAGTGACAGAGGAAAATGGAAGGAAAAAACATGCTGTGCCGACCCCACGTAATGTGCACATAATGTTTTTGTTGCAATAAAGGTATAATATTATGTTGTAAAATTTTAATGTGTAAGTATATTTAAATACTAGTGTATGTCCGCGACGGAGAAAATTGTTGATACCTAGTCATTGTTAACATCAGCTCATAGCATACACAATTTTTAACCCCCGACCAAAAAAAAGAGGGGTGTTATAGGTTTGACGTGTGTCTGTCTGTCTGTCTGTCAGTCTGTCTGTCTGTGGCATCATAGTTCCCGATCGGATGGAGCGATTTCAATTTAGTTAATTTTTGTATGAAAGGTGAGTTTGGCCCCGGTGTTCTTAGACATGTTTCATGAAAATCGGTTGAGCACTTCAAAAGTTATGGGGGTGAGAGTGGGAAGGAAAACCGAAAATCTGCAAATATACTAGAGTGGGGTATCAAATGAAAGAGAATCGCGTGCCCTTACTACTAAATATTATGGTGTTTTACTTATAAGGAAATTAAGGCATTGGAATCGGGGGGTTTTCTTAAATTTTAAATTTAGATTTATTACAATAAATATTTTCTTTCTTTCTTTCACGACCAAGGCGAAAGTGCTTCCAGAACATACAAACATTAGACCTCGGCGGGAATGGAACCTAACCAACCTCTTGTGGCAGGCGCCATCGCCCACCGCGCCACTGAGGCAGTCAAATATAAGTTCTAGTAATTCTACTTAGTAGATTAACAATTTATGTATCCTTCATATTATAAAGCTGAAGACAATGTTTGATTGTTTTACTTGAACGCGCTGAACTCAGAAACTACCTGTCCGATAAGAAAAAATATCAGCGTTAGACAGCGTATGTAGAGTAATAATAATAATATAATAAAACATTTATTTCAGGCATCTAAGGCCCATATAAACAAATACCTTACAGACTAACATACCTACATCTTTATTTATATAATTCTTCTGTGAGTGTGTATGTCACTGAACTTCTCTCAAACGACTGGACCGATTTTGATGAAATTTTTTGTGTGTGTTCAAGGGGATCTGGGAATGGTTGAGATTCACAATTTTTTTTAAATTTAATTTTCAATTTATTAGTTGTTGTTGATTTTGGAATGTTTTACATTGGATCCGACAGGCGGCGCTACCATCGCAGTGTCAAATTTTAAATAATATTCGAATAATTGCCGAGAAAAAAATTGAATAAAAACCGTAGTCTTTTTAAGGGAGGTACATACTTAACTACTTTTTTACGGAAGAAGCTTTGCCGATAATTTGTTGTCGTATTTACAAATTCCTATGATACGGGACTATATTCTTCGGGATTAAATGACTACTTCCACAGTAAACGGTATGTTATCTACCGTTCCTAAGGTCGTATTTGACTAAGTATTTGTATCATCACATCATAGCACAATCGACGATCGCTCGGCGCGGCGCAGTCGTCGGTGCGCGGCCTACTATTACTACGGTGTAGGTACCTAAATATGGGGAAGTTGTAAATATTTATAAAGAAAACGTCAACTTATGATAAAATAAAGATTTATTTACAGCGATAATGGAAATCCATCTCTTGATGGATACATTCAAAAATAAAAATTAAGGCAAAATAATATCTAAAAAACTTACTTAAATTTAACACGATTAGCAAAAATTAAAGAAAATAAGAGTGACCGTTACCTCCGGGTGGTGCTAAGAACAGTATCTGGGTTTCGGGCTGGGCCAGTGCGTGAAGCGATTTTTTCGTGTTTCGTAATGTGGCCCGGAGAAGCCTTCTAGACCTTTATGCCCCATCTTAGACCACATCGTCACTTTACATCAGGTGAGATAGAGGTCAACTGAAGGGTCATCAAAAAAAAAAAAAGTTCTCAAAATTGTTTAACCTATACTTACAATAAAAGTACTTTCAATAATTATTATGAACAGTGAAAATAATGTAAAGCTGCATATCGACCTAACGCGGCAAATCATATATACACATATAAATTATGTGGTCACGTCGCGCGTGGATATTGTGCCGCCGCGCGAGTCAACTCGATCATTGACGAGATAAAACATAGGTTTGCCGTCGTCGCGTCGTACAATGGCCAAGAGGCAACCATGCAAAGTCGATACATAGCTTAAGGGTTTAACAAAAGTGATGTCATTAAACATTATTAAAAATTGGGTATATGTTAATGTTTGCAAACATTATAGTAAGAAATAACAAAATAACATAAACAAGTATGCGTTTTAAAAACAATAAAGCAACTACGGCGGTCATCATTTTTTCAGGGAAAGGAATAGAATGACATCATAATACATATAAATTTAGATCTAAATGACCCCGCTAATAATAATGAGGTAATAAACTACTTTTTACTATAAAGGATTACTTTCGGTTCTCTGTCTTGTTATTTCAGTTGGTGCATAACGCAAAAAAAATTTGTTCTGTCATATTTATAACAAGTAAGCAAAAAATTGCCCGATGTAGTTTAGATGTAGTGCCCGTCGCACAACTATCTATAAATATTGGTATTAAAAACATTAATTAAAGCATGTAACAAAATAGTTAAAAGCACAGCCAGCATGATCTAAATTATTTATCTTGATTTCCTTCATAAACAATTTTGACACTCGTGAAACTTCGTTCCTTCGGCGGGACCCAGACCTTTCTCGAAAAGAAGTTGTTCTCGTCTTCTGATAAATTGGAGAGCCCTAAAATAAAATGAACCATTGAACTGAATTATATTATTAACTTGAGCTGCGTATCGACCGCGCGCGGCTAACCATCGAACATAAACTTGTACAGTTTGTACAGAATTTGTACAGGGCGGCACAACCTCGTGCGGCACAGTAATTTGGCCGCGCGAAGTCGAAAAACTATTATGATTGTTTTAGACAAAATCAAATTTACGTTTTCAATAAAGAGATGGATATTAGACTTTGTAAGTTTTGACTGCGCAACATCTTAGCAAAAACATATAGTTATAAAGCCATTCGTACAATAACTTCGTCTGAAATTGCGTACCTACCTATAAACCTAGAGTTATGTCATTCAATGCATCAAATAATAAGGTATAATAACTTTTTAAATTGTATAATAATTAGTTTAATGAATTTGAATTTTTGCTTAGGTACTATGATGATTACTAATGTTATGAAATTACTCTAAAGTATTATAAAACATTTTATTTAATAAGTAAAATAATTTTGTTAGATTTTATTATTATTATTTTAGTTTATTCAATAATGTAATGCTATAATTGCATGCCTGGACAGGTAAAATACATTGATCCATGTAAGATTTGAGCCAAAACATCGCTGTAACATGTATTTACGCAATAAATGAACTTTGAAGGGAATTAAAAATCATTCGCTGACTTTCATAGTGCCTATGTTGTGTAATGAATGATTCTCTATACTATAGAGAATCATATATATGAGACATATTATATAGAGTCTATAGTCTCATAGATAAAATGTATTCTACATTTAAGAAAAACTAACCGATTCCAGAAATCCCTCTTGAAATGTATTTTTTTTATTAGCGAAGTCAACACAAATTTTAAGGACAAGTTTTAAGGCTGGGCGCGCACATGTGACTATTGTCGCGTTGACAAAGTCACTTAACAAGCTGAAATTAAGAAATAATATAACCTGTCTGCAACTTTACTTTTTTGTCTATAACAGTCAGACAGTCTTTCTCGAGTCTTTTTCCAAACGGCAAAATACTCACCATGAGCTTTCCTCTCCACGGTAGCCTCCCCCAGCTTCAGACTATGCTGGCCGTACCCCGGCTGCGAGCGCAGACCCCACAGGAACACGTTGTTGGGGTCCGTGTTGACCCCCGACTCGGTCATGGTCTGCAGTTTCTGGTCTCTCGTGGCCGTGGTCTGGCTCTGCACCTCGCATCGCATGTGGCTGTAGTTGGTTTGTGTGGAGTGTGTCTGACAGTTGACTATGTTGGCCTGGAAGTCATGGTTCTCAATTAGGTTTATATCCTCGGAAATGCTCAAATGATCAAGCTAAGAGCTAAAAGCAGAAATACCTCTTTACAGAGGTAGCTAATATTCCTACGCGATGGGTAAATCCTAGCAGGGCGTAGTACTAATTTGGGTTAAGAGGACGTCACAAACATAACCTCTTTATAATATTAATAGTTAGTGTTTTTAGAATTTTAGTTATTGCAGCAGAAACACATAAAATTCCCTCAAAATTTCAACTCTTTACTTATTTTCAGAGTTCTTGAGATGCAGCCTGGTGACAGATAGTCAGACAGATACACGACGAAGTCTTAGAAATAGGGTCCGTGTTACCCCTCGGTACTGAACTGACCCATTGGCAGGCGCGCTTCTTCCACTCCCACAGGTCCCAGGAGTAATTCTTCTCGATGATCTGGTCGTGGGGGTGAGTCTCAGTCTGCACGTCCTTGTCGAACACCTCCGCTGGAAGTACACAGGTATTTTGAGTACTAAAAAGCTAAGATAATTGATAGATTCAGGATTTACTTTGCGGTAATCCATTCTTAATACCCAACTTCTCATGTTGCATGATAATTTTTAACCCCCGACCAAAAAAGAGGGGTGTTATAAGTTTGACGTGTCTGTCTGTCTGTGTGTCTGTCTGTCTGTGGCACCATAGCTCCCGAACGGATGGAGCGATTTCAATTTAGTTTTTTTTGTATGAAAGGTGAGTCTGGCGCGAGTGTTCTTAAACATGTTTCATGAAAATCGGTTGTGCCGTTTAAAATTTATGGGGGTGAGAGTGGGTAAGGAAAACCGAAAATCTGCAAATGTACTAGTGTGGGGTATCAAATGAAATCGCATCGCGTCCACATTACATAATATTATGTTGTTTTACGTTAAAGGAAATTATGACATTGGAATCGGGGGTTTTTCTTAAATTTTAAATTTAGATTTATGTAGGATCATGCCGGGAGAAGTGTGGTGCGGAGTTAGTACTAAATATTTCAGATAGGTATTTTTAACTGTTAAATAGCAAGTAAGAATATTGTTTAATTTAAACATAACATTGATATTGTTAATATTATTTTAGTTAATCTGATAGTCGATGATATTTTAGTATAAAAGATGTATAGATAGATAACTCTTTATTGTACACCACAAATAAAATACAAACTGCAAACAATAACAAGACAATACATTGGAGTACAAAGGGCGGCCTTATCGCTGTGAGCGATCTCTTCCAGGCAACCTTTGGATGGACAGGAAAGAAGTATATTTGTATTCTAGTCTGTAAGTTATACCTGAGATGTGTGAAATAAATGATATATTAGGCAGGGAATCTCCCATTCCCAGCATAGCAGTGTATTGCGCACACTCCTATGGGAGGTGTCAGTGCAGATCTCGGCTCCCCCATTAGAAATAGGAGCACTTGAATATACGCACTCGGCAATACGAACTTCTCCTGCAGCAGCTCTATATCCTTCACATTGACCACGTCTTCCATGATGTTCAGCAGGTTTATCAGGTGAGGGTTGTTCCGCGCGTATTCTATAAACTCGTTTATGTATCTGGAAATAGGTGAGAACATTCAATATTGATAATATATATTTATTAAGTACTCAGATTCATTGTCACATTATGCACCCCTATTTACGTTCCACTGCTGGTACACGACGAGACAAGTCGTCCTTGACAAGCGAGATAAGGCTTTCAATTCACCACGCTCTTCGGAATGAGAGTCGAGTGTGCGCCCACTGGGCCAACACGGCTATTACTCAGATATGGTGAGTTTGCAAACTCGCCTAGAGCTTAAAATTAGTTAATACTTTACCTTGAATATTTTTTTACACAAATCATGTTTTTTTTTTTCAAAATGAGTATTTTGTTACTTGTCTCCTCCTATAACTTTTTAAATTATCATTGTTTTTAACAATATTATGATTTAAAACGAGTAACATACCATGATTTGACGGACGGGAAAACTCAAAAACCGTCAAATCATGGTTTGTTACCCGTTTTAAATCATAATATTGTTTCCTCCTTTTGATAATGGTGCACTTAACAATTTACACTAGATTTTACAGATCTGTTTGGATTATTGCGAACAAAATGTGCATCATACGTACTTACATTTTACATTTTCATGGTTTTTAATAAAATTTATTGTTTAACTATCACACCAGGCCCATACCAACATGTTTTCCCGCGCTACAGTGGACGATATTTATAATTATTTTATTTGGAAATTTTGTGTACCTATTCAGAATGATTTAGTACCTCTGAGGGTCCTTGCCGAACCTGTCAGCCATGCGCCAGTTGCAGAAGGAATACCTCTTGCCCTTGTAGTGGACGAGGGTTACTCGCAGTATGCTGGGGATCAGCGCACCGCCGCAAAGGCATAGTGCGCAGAAACCTAGGTACTGAAACAGACATGAAATAAAAAATAAATATTTCCGGACATCTACAACCTCCAGCCTTTTGGTAAGCTCTAAGCTTGTGTTGCGGGTGTTAGAAATCTGATATACTTATTATACCAGACATACTTTGTGTCACGCTCTGCACCAATCGGTTACCACGGAAGACCAGCGTTACAGCAGATTAATCTGCTGTAGCATAATGCTGAGTGGAAGCCCTTTTTGTTACAATCTATGTACTAAACAATTTATGCGTAATATGTTGTATATTTGTAACAAAATAAACATTTTATTATTATTATTATATATATATATTTTTATTAAACATATTAGATTCGGGAGAAGTTTGGGGGAGGCATTTGCCCAGCAGAGGGACGATATAGGCTACAGAAGAAAATAAATAATAAAACACCCAGAACAAGGAAAGTGCTTCGCATACAAACAAATTACCATTTAAACAGTAACCACCGCAGGCCAGGGCTTCTAGTTTTTTAGTTTTAAATTTGTTATGAAAATTTATAAGGCTTTTTATGTTTTCCATTTCCAAACCCAAAGGGTTCAACGGGACCCTATTACTGAGACTTCGTCGCTGTCTGTCTGTCTGTCTGCTACCAGGATGTATCACTAGAACCGGCATAGGGGGATGTTGTATTTCTTTTGTCGTTATAAAAACAAATACCAAAAACACATAATAATTAAATAATATCTAGTGGGACCCTACAACATATTTGGTAACGTTGACTTTGACAACAAACGTGATTTGTATGAGGTTGTAGACGCTCTGACTGCATCTTTTTGGAAAAAAAATACATTTTTTTTGCCCAAACTTTTTTTGAAGTGAAACTTCTTTAGAATCGTTGTGATTTCAAACCGGATGCAACGGAAAAAACGACAGGTAAGCCAATCTTGCGCGACGCCAGTACTTGGATGGGTGACCGCCCGTTCAAAATCTTTTTGC
Source organism: Gymnoscelis rufifasciata (assembly GCA_929108375.1). Lineage (NCBI taxonomy): Eukaryota > Metazoa > Arthropoda > Insecta > Lepidoptera > Geometridae > Gymnoscelis > Gymnoscelis rufifasciata. The sequence goes on from OV815324.1 coordinate 10,723,143, forward strand.
ACAGTATTATTTTTTCTTTATTTTATTGTTTGTCGATTTACTGAAGTTTCACTTCTATCGTGTTTGAATCGCACACACACCTTTTTTTTCTATTTTTTTTGTAAATTGGTGTTCAATAAAGTGTATTGCATTTTTATTGTATTTAAACTGCACACGAGACCTTAAATGAGTCTAAATCATACCTATCAAATTTATTTATTATTTATATTATAACATCGCAGGGTGCAGTTAGTAGATATAAATCTAAATTAAAATTTAAGAAAAACTCCCGATTTCCATGCCTTAAATTCCTTAAACGTAAAACAACATAATATTTTGTAATGCGATTTCATTTGATACCCCACACTAGTAGGTATATATGCAGATTTTCGGGTTTCCTTACCCACTCTCACCCCCATAACCTTTAAACGGCACAACAGATTTTCATGAAACATGTCTAAGAACACTCGCACAAGACTCACCTTTCATACAAAAAAAACTAAATTGAAATCGCTACATCCGTTCGGGAGCTATGGTGCCACAGACATACAGACAGACAGACAGACACGTCAAACTTATAACACCCCTCTTTTTTGGTCGGGGGTTATATATACCTGAATATGTGTCTCCTTGAGCGCACTGCCGTCCGCCAGGCTGGACAAGGCGCTGATGCGGTGGCTGAACTCGCGCGCGATGCTCGTCCGGCCCACCGAGGTGCGTCCAGCCAGTTCCTAGAAGATAATGCATAATCTAGTTATAAAACAACGAATTATTTGATTATAATTATTAATATATATTAATATCACAGAAATCATTGAGATTTTCCACATGTTCTGGATTGTGCAGTTTGAAAATAGTGCATTTTTCACATTCTTCATTCCCTAAATACGTGAATGAAATATTTAAACTATTTTTGAAGACTGTGCGGTAAGTTTTTTGTGAAAACAGGTTAATTATATGTTTTTTTTTCTAATTTACTGTGTGTTTTTGTTTTTTTTATTGTAGTATTTAAACGTGTTTCTATTTGATTTAAACAAAATTATCTTATTTATTCATATTATTGTGTTTGTTTTATGCGCATTTTCTGCTGTCCATTCTCTAAGTTTTGTATTACTATATGTTTTGTTATATGTGAAAACTTTATAATTGGCCTTCAGTATGCATTTAATTTTTCATGTATTTATTTTGTATTGTATTATTATTGTTTCTAGCTGTAAGTTTTCCTAAAACCTTAAAATAAAATAAAAATAAAATAATATATGTCGCAATCGAGTCATCGAAGAATCGAGTGGAACGCCAGCGCAACCGGTCGGCGCTGGACGGAGTCAACGATTCATCGGCTGAGCGGCGCGCAAAGACACTTTTCGAGAAGCAGCCGTCCAGTGCGGTCCATTATAGAAACCGACGCGTGTTCCTACACTCTGTACCTCTTGAAATTACAGTTGTCGATAGCAAAACTGTGTTTTGTTGCTCCAACTTTACCCATCGACGCCCACAGCATTGAAATGATGGATAGGATTAGCGACACTGAGCCTCCACCCCCGACATATATATTATATGTACTATGTAAGTCCATACTTCGAGAACTCAGCATCAAACCGCGGTTGTCATCTTTGGTACAGTCTCGTATCCTCACTGTCTTTGGTCACGTATGCCGCCGAGGGGAGGTGGCTGTCGAGCGACTTGTGGTCCCGGGGAAGGTTGAGGGCAGCAGGCCACGAGGAAGATCCCCTATGAGATGGACCGACCAGAAAAAAGCGGCGATAAATGGCTCATCATCACTGCATGAATGCACCAGGAAGGCGGCCATCACAGAAGAGTGGCGGCGTGTTGTGAAGCTTGCCACCAACACGTGAATTGGTGACCACGACCACTCTGTGCAACCGAAGAAGAAGATGTATGTCTACATAAATTTTGTATTATAGATTGATATACATCTCATATGTACGAGTTATCTAATATACTTAATATAATGGGCAAACATTTAATAGAATATTTTTTACTAAGTACCTATACATATAAAACATCCAGACCAAGGAGAAAGAGCTTGTAGAACATACAAACATATTGTATTAGAATTTCAGTGTTACAAATGCGGATGAGCTGTTGTATTCTTAAATAATTTGTGTATTTTTGTTTGTATAGTTAATGTGTTTTGTATGTACCTACTATCAATTTTAATTATTTGTGTTTTCTTGTATGACTTTGTAGCAAATAAACGTTGTCTATGTCTTCGGCGTGACCTCGGCGTCCAGGATATGCTCAGCGGCTTGCTGGTGACTGACGCCAGGTACATCACGTGCTGCATGGTGAGCCATTCCACCCGCTCGGAGACATTGAGGTCTTCCAGCATGTATCAAGATAAGATTTCGTCGACAAATCAAAAGTCTGTGTCGTTGATATCTCGTTTTATCCATTTCAGAAGTTTGCAGGCATCTTCCAAGGTAGCTAGGTAGGTAGGTAGGTAGGTAGATTGGAGGTTTTGTCTGTTCACGTCCGTAAGTGGTAACCCTCTGAATCCTTACACGTGACCTCCGGGTGGTGCTAAGAACAGTCGGCCGCGGCTTGTCACCACCCTCCGGGCTGGGCCAGTGCGTGAAGCTATTTTTTCGTGTTTCGTAATGTGGTCCGGAGAAGCCATCTTCTAGGCCTTCATGCTCCATCTTAGACCACATCGTCACTTTGCATCAGGTGAGATTGTGGTCAAATGAAGGCTTACCAATAATAAAAAAAAAAAAAATAGCCTTAACAGGTTCAACATTTTAAAGAACCGAATTCTACCGTTAAAGCGTCTACTAAGTAATGTACACCCGTTGTAAGACTAAATTATCGTTTTAAATATAACTTTTGAAACTATCACGGTTATCACACCATGATTACGGCTCAACCGTGCTAATGTAACTGTGCGGAAATATCGGACACAAGATACGAAATTCCTAGTCCTTTTCTTCATAATTCGTTCCGCTAAGGTTTGGGTTACGTTCTTTGCTTTGGTATTTCCTGGTAACTGCGACCGGTGTATCTTCAGACAGACAAAAAGATAGAAAAATACCTAGACCACAAATACGGGCTATAGCATTTTCTTTTGTTCTGTTGCCTGTAGATTTTGCGACTTTTCTCCCATTGAAAATAATAGTGTAGCGGAAGACTGTTCTACGACACGATGTATTTGTAGTAGGTAAATTTAAGTTATCTAAGAAATCTTGTTATCTTTTCGTAGTAATAAATATTATTAAATAATAATAATATTTATTACTACGAAAAGATAATAATATCATTTTTCATAGACTATTTACTTAAAGGCTGATAACAATGAGATATTAAGGTAGTTACCGATTCAGCGAGTTTCCTTCCACGGATGAGCTTATGGAGTAGTTCCGCGGGCGTGACCACGGCATCCATGATGCTGGCCATCCCGCCCAGCAGCTTGCTGATCACTGAGGCCAGGTACATCACGTTCTGCATCGCTCGCCATTCACCCCAAGCCTTTGTGAAGAGAGGCTGGGAAGGCAAAAACTTGGGTGAATAAATAAAATAGATACAATATCTGATAATGATAACATAATAGGATAATCCACATAGCAAGATCTATCCCCGTGGTAAGCTCTAAGCTTGTGTTACTGCACAGACAGGGAGACCAGACAAGTGATGGAGTTTTCTCATTGGTGCGGTATTATTATTATTATTATTGATAAGCCTTCATTTAACCACAATCTCACCTGATGTAAAGTGACGATGTGGTCTAAGATGGAGCATGAAGGCCTAGAAGATGGCTTCTCCGGACCACATTACGAAACACGAAAAAATCGCTTCACGCACTGGACCAGCCCGGAGGGTGGTGGATCCTTGCCGGCCGCTATCTCCTCCATTGCATTGTGGAACTAGTTCACCTGTATCTCTGACTGTCTGTAGGACGCTAGCAGGTCAGTCACTCACAAAGACCGTAGCCACAGGTACCGCCACCTTGTACCGGACCGCGGAGTGTATCTCCTCCAGCGCGTCGTGGAACCTGTCCACCTGGTCGGCGCCGGCCGCCACCATGCCCTCCACGTCGCACAGCAGCCGCCTCGTCACCACCTCGTACTGCCGGTAGAACGCCAGCAGGTCGAATATCTCCTTGTATTTCTCTCTGGAAAGGAGGTACTTGAAATATATAGATAAATAAACATCTCTCGACTAATCACACAGCATCACCTAACCCCAAACTAAGCAGAGCTTATTACTATGGGTGCTAGGTAACTGATAAACAACAAAGATATCGTCGGGGATAGTGCAAAACCGCGTAACCCACAAGTACAATACTGCGTATCTACAAAAGTAGCCAAAATCAGATTTCGCGCCAAATGCACGGAGAGACCGATTTTCCAACCGCCTGTTTCACAAAAAAAATAAATTGGCCAATAAGAAGCGAGATATCTTAAAATAACAAAACCGCGTGTTTGTTTTCGATGATTTTCGGGAAGACAATTCCGCGGAACTGCATCATTATTGTGTTGTGTTTTAGATTATTATTTTAGAACATGAGAAGAAGTAAGTAAATACCTAATAGTTTCCTCCTTGATTATGTTTAAGATGTAAATTTTTAAAGAGTTTTCTGTTTACCGACCTAATGAATAAAGAGCAATTAATATTTTGAAGTATTAATAATTATTCAATGGTAACTTAGAGTCTTAGCAATAAAAATGACTGATTATTTTAGTAAGAACATGAGAAGTAGTTTATTGAAAAAAGTACCCAGTAGTTTGTATCTTGATTATGTTTCAGAAATTTATTATTATTATAATTGTTTATTTATTTAAATTACACAAATTAATAACAATTAAAAAAAATTTGCTACAACACAATATTCTTAAAAATTTAATGAATTAAAACAAGTCACAGAAACTATAAACTAACATTAAATCACATATTATTATACAATTTTCTTATCAATTAACATAAAAATATCTATCAACACAATAAATGAAACAAAGTTATTGCATCAAATTTAATACAAGCACTCAGAGTACTCTACGCAAGCAGCTCGGAGTTAATTTTTAAAGAGGACTGTTTACATACCTGTGATAATAGAACACTTAACAGTTTTGGATAAAATTGTTGATACCAAGTCATTGTTAACATCAGCTCATAGCATACACAATTGAAGAAGGTAATTTTAATTTCAAAATGTTATTATTATCTTAGGTCTTAGCAATAAAACTGACTGAAGAATTATGAATTAACTACCTACCTAATTACTTGTCTGTTTCTTGATTATGTTTAAGAAGTTAACTTTTAAAGAGTTTACCAACCCTTGATTATAGAACAATTAACATTTTGAAATAATTGTAATTCCGTAATGGTAAACAAGATCTAGATGGTCTTAGCATTAAAAATTACTGATTGTTTTAGTTAGAACTTCAGAAGAAGTTCAGTGAAGTAAGTAACTACCTACCTAATACTTTGTTTATTGATTACGTCAAAAAAGAAAAAAAAAAAAAAAGTTTACTGTTGACCTACCTTATATTGTACAACAATTTGTTAATTCTAAATGGTTAGCTACCTTGGATCTTAGCAATTAAAATTACTGATTATTTTAGTAAGAACTTGAGAATAAGTGGTAATACCACCTACCTAATAGTTTGTATCTTATTATTTATTTTTGTTTAAGAAGTAAATTTTGAAAGAGATTACTGTGCTTTAAACAAACATTCTTTTGGTACCTTAGATCTAATAATTTTTGTGTTTCAATTTCTCAATATTTTTAAGTGTAGTTTTCCTAATACGATTACGAGTTCAAATTTTGTTTTTAATAAGTGTTTTGGATGTTTTTAGTCTTAAGAAAATAAAAATTATGTCAGCAAAATTTGGTATAATACCGCGCAACTAACGACATGCAATACGCAGTAGTCATGATAACTGTCATAACAATACAGCGTAAGTGTCGTACAAGAAAAATAAAACATATAAACAAGAAACTATTATTACTAGTATGTAACACACTAAAATTGGTTGCTAATGTACGAAAATAACTATGAAAGACCTAAAAATGAAGCATCTGGATAAAAAAATGTCTCTCCTGAAAAGTTTGGTGAAGTGTAGATACGCAGTATCTGCATTTGTCATACGCGCAATTGCACTATCACCGACGATATATATATTTTTGTAAATTAAAAACATACATTTGATATATAGAAAACACCCAGACCCGAAACCAGAAATTGTACAAATCTGGTCCCCCAGCGGGAATCGAACCCTTCTCAGGCGGATCTTAGCCTACCGAGCCACAGAAGTCGTCTAATTCTAATTCGATCTAATTCTGTGGAGTGTATTGTGCATTACTCCTATGCCTAACTATGCCCTGACCAGCCCAACTCTTTGATGTGCCGGAGTATGACTTTTAGGGACTTGCAGAGTCGATTTTATATAGAATAGAAGACAATAAAATTCTACAGAGGTAAATGAAATAAAATATGTACCTATAGGTAGGGCAGACATAATAAATGTGTGCTTAAGACAACACGGCAAAAGAATAATTTTACAGTTTTTTCATATCAATTAAATGTAGTAAATAAACACAGTGACACAGCGGTGAAGAGATGATAATGACGTGACATGATGAGGCGGGTTCGAGTCCCGCATTTCGCTAGTAAGCTGCGTTACTTCGTCTAATTTTTTTTCTGGACAATTTAAGAATATCAGTACAAAGAACCCTGGCCGTAATATGAGTCAATCGCATAATTATTAGGTCCTTACATATGAAATTGGCGTTTTGTATGGGAGGAACAAAAAGTCGAATATTTTTTAATATAATATATTTAATTAATCAAAGTATGAACCATTATTTTCTATGCACTTTTGCCATCTTATAGGTAGTTCATTGATCCCTTTACTAAAAAAACCAGTCGGACGGGAATCAATAAAATCTTTGAAGGCGATTTGGACTGCCCCATCGGAGTTGAATTTTTTCCCTTGCAAGAAGTTATCCAAATTTCGAAAAAAATGGTAATCTGTTGGAGCAAGGTCCGGGGAGTACGGAGGATGTCTTAGACTTTCCAATTGAAGCTCTTCTAATTTAGTAGCCGTCTGTTGCGCAGTGTGTGGTCTAGCGTTGTCGTGAAGCAGCAGTGGCGTGGAGCGATTGACCAGCCTAGGTTGTTTAGCCGCTAGCTTTTCCATCATGGTTTGCAATTGCTGACAATAGACATCAGCCGTAATAGTCTGGCCAGATTTGAGAAAACTGTAATGAACAATACCGGCACTAGTCCACCAAACGCTTACAAGTAACTTTTTTGGGGTTAATTTTCGCTTGGGGCAGGATTTGGCTGGCTGGCCAGGATCCAACCATTGCGCTGAGCGCTTCCGATTATCGTAAAGAACCCATTTTTCATCACAGGTAATGATTCGGTTTAAAATACCTTCATTATTGTGCCGGTTTAGTAATGTAACGCAGCAGTCGACGCGCGTTTGCCGGTTTGCTTCAGTCAATTCGTGAGGTACCCACCTTTCAAGCTTTTTAATCTTCCCAATTTGCTTCAAGTGAATTAAAACAGTTTTATCACTAACACCGCAGCCTGCAGCTAACTCGGACGTGGTTTGCGATGGATCCGCTTCCACAATAGCCTTCAACTCTTCATTATCAACTTGAGTCTCAGGCCGTCCACGGGGCTTGTTCTGCAAGTCGAAATTTCCAGAACGAAAACGTTGGAACCAAAAACGAACTGTGTTTTCTTTTGCAACACGACCGCCATACACATCATTCACCCTTCGAGTTGTTTCCGCAGCACTAGTGCCACGGCGGAACTCGTACTCGTAAATAATGCGATATTTTAAGTTTTCCATTTTGTAAAATGAGTGACGCAAACAGAAAAAAACAGAAGAAAAATAACAAATGAATGACGATCATCGAAGCACAAATACATGAGTCTATAGCTGTACAAATTTGAATTTGGAATTCCTTACCAAAGAGGAGAAATTTGTGATTAAAGTGGCCAGTACGAAAAACGCCAATTTCATATGTAAGGACCTAATATCTAATTTGTTTTAATAAATTACTACCACGGGTGTCTCGTGCAGTCCACAGGATTGAACATTACTAATAATATCCTAGCCGATCTCGGCCATGGCGACTGCGTCACTGGATATGCATTTTATCTAGAAGACTTTCTATTACTAGGGTTGTAGGTTATCTACCCTTTGGTGTGCTCTGAAATGGCTTGAGTACCCGAGTTTATTACTAAAGATACGTGAGCACCTCGGACAGGTCAAGACGCCACCCACGTAGTTGTAGTGGACGGTCGATGGTTGTATTATCGAACATGACTGCACGCACGAATCCTAAAGTATGATGTCACATCTATACTAATATTATAAAGCTGAAGAGTTTGTTTGTTTGTTTGAACGCGCTAATCTCCGAAACTACTGGTTCGAATTGAATAATTCTTTTTGTGTTGGATAGTCCAGTTATCGAGGAAGGCTATAGGCTATATAACATCACGCTACGACCAATAGGAGCAAAGATATAGTGGTAAATGTGTAAAAAACGGGATATATTGTTCATCTTTGAAGCCTTCCGTTGCGTGCGCCGTGAAAACGGTTCAACATACACAAAAAATATGTATCCTACTACTATTATAAAGGCGAAAGTTTGTAAGTATGGATGTATGGATGTTTGTTACTCTTTCACGTAAAAACTACTGAACCGATTTAAATGAAATTTGGTACACAGAATCTCTAGAGCCTGAAAAATAACATAGGCTACTTTTTACCGCGGGAAAACGTCATTCCGCGGGAAAATCCATTATAACGCGGGTAACACCGCGGGGCACAGCTAGTTAAAGAATAATAGCTCTTTTAATGATCTAAAAAACAGTCCGCGATAATATACATATGTCTATCTTTTAAGATTAAATCACAAAAACCGTTTTTATGGTACCTAATTTGGTCGAAATAATTTGTTTAAGTTGTATCAACATAATAATATTAATCTTTATTCAAATAAATATATTGTTGGTTAAGAGTACTTCATCCATTATAACGCAGGTAGCTCCGCAGGGCACAGCTAGTAATATATATAGCTGAAGAGTTTGTTTGTTTGTTTGAACGCGCTAATCTCCGAAACTACTGGTTCGAAGTGAATAATTCTTTTTGTGTTGGATAGTCCAGTTATCGAGGAAGGCTATAGGCTATATAGCATCACGCTACGACCAATGGGAGCAAAGATATAGTGGTAAATGTGTAAAAAACGGGAGAAATTGTTCATCTTTGAAGCCTTCCGTTGCGTGCGCCGTGAAAACGGTTCAACATACACAAAAAATATGTATTAAAGAATAACAGCTCTTTTAATGATCTAAAAAACAGTCCGCGATAGTATATGTCTATCTTTTAAGATTAACTCACAAAAACCGTTTTTATGGTACCTAATTTGGTCGAAATAATTTGTTTAAGTTGTATCAACATAATAATATTAATCTTTATTCAAATAAATATATTGTTGGTTAAGAGTACTTCATCCATTATAACGCGGGTAGCACCGCAGGTCACAGCTAGTGTCTAATAAGATTGTGGGCATACCCACATGCATTACTGCGTATAGGTTAACAAACAGTGCAGTTACTTGGTGATCTCCTTGCCGGGGTTGACGAGCACCGCGCCGGTGTCCTCGTCGACCAGCACGCAGCCGTCCACCGCCGCGCTGAGCGTGTTGACGCGCTGCATCACCGTGATGAGAGAGCTGGACAGATGCGTGAGGCAGCCCTTGCTGGCGTCCACCAGGTTGAATGGCACTAAAATTATACGCACATCTTGGTTAGCTCTAACGCTTGTGTTACGGGGACTAGACATCAGGTATTCTTAATATATTAGACTACTAGTCGACCCGACAGACGTTGTCCTGTCCCTCGTCTCAAAAAACAATATCCAGTTGACCGTATTGTGAATCTAAACCATTCCCAGATCCCCTTGAACACACACAAAAAATTTCATCAAAATCGGCCCAGTCGTTTGAGAAAAGTTCAGTGTCATACACACTCACAGAAGAATTATACATATAAAGATAATTAGCCCCAAACGTATGTCTACTACACCTTATAAGAAACCTACCTCACAAATTTCAAGCTTCTTACTTCATAAAACATAGGACTTTTATAGGTACATTTTTTTAACTCCTATAAACCCCCTTAGGGGAGGAATCCTACTACTATTATAAAGGCGAAAGTTTGTAAGTATGGATGTATGGATGTTTGTTACTCTTTCACGCGAAAACTACTGAACCGATTTAAATGAAATTTGGTACACAGAATCTCTAGAGCCTGAAAAATAACATAGGCTACTTTTTACCGCGGGAAAACGTCATTCCGCGGGAAAATCCATTATAACGCGGGTAACACCGCGGGACACAGCTAGTGTCTAATATGCACCAATAATTATTAATATTATTTTGTACGTACGGTCAGGAATCCCGTCCCCGCCCTTCTTGCAGTCTCTGTTGAAGAGTCGAACCCCACACGATACTTCGAGGAGCTGCTTCAGCTGAGCCACCTTCTCCGCGCGCGCCAGCCCCAGGAACACCTTCATGTCTTGGAGAGAGAAGACGCTTTCCAACGCGCTCATGCCTTCTTTCAGAGTCTGCAAGTATACCAGGGCTGAATCAGTCCATTTTACAACTTCGAGAGAAACCAGATTTTAAGTTGTGTGTTGTACCTACGTATGTTAAGGGGCAAATAAACATATTACTTTACTTGATTTAACAATTACTAACTGAGCCGGCAATCGTTGTTTTGCGCTATGTCCAACACAATGTCAGTTGCCATTATTAATAAATATTTTCAGACAAGACCCATTTCAACTGATTGCTACACCATCCTTAACAAATTATACGCTAAAACCTAACTCTTGAATTGATTTACAAAGAACAGTTTTATAGCGTTTGAGTTACCACCAAACATAAGGATCAGAAGATTATGAATATTTTATACCTACTCTCCGCTTACTAGGTACTCATAGTCATTCTTTAGGTACCCCAATTGAAAAATCAGAAGGGAGAAGCCATCTACCTTCATGCTCCATCTTAGACCACATCGTCACTTTACATCAGGTGAGATTGTGGTCAAATGAAGGCTTTACTATCATAAAAACCAAAAATAAAAAAAAAACATATTATACACTCGACGATGCTTTTGCGGATATTCAATTAAATTTCTTATAATTATTGTAATGTACTCAATGTATTTATTTTTTATTATAAATATAAAAATGATGTTATATTGTTATATTATTGACCTTTCCAAGTGTAGTCCTACTTGTTGTATCTAATTGGAATAAATAAATTGAATTGAATTGAACATAGGAAACACGCAGCCCAATATTAAAATGCTTGCAGAATGTAAACAGGTGCAAGAACCGACCACTCGACAATGAGCCGTGTTGGCTAAGGGCAAAAGCCCGTTGCGCTGCAGAAGAGAGAACCTCTTGAAAACTGTATGTGCACTTTAAAACACGTGCTTTAACGGTGAAGCCAAACATCGTGAGGAAACCGGCATGTTTTGAGAACTTTGAAGAGTTTGAAGTAAAGTACTGTACTGTATACTGTACATATGACATTCACCTACCCGCACCCGAATTAAGGCCTAATCTATCTCGTCAAGATTGAATTCCCTGTGTGCCAGCAGTGGTAACGTAAACAGGGGTGCTATGTTGTGAATGTTGACCACTAGACTGGTAATGGTTCTCACCGCGATAACACCAGGGTTCCCAAGTCCACTCGCCAGAATAATGTAGATGGATATCTTACGGAACAGCTTCTTCATGTCTGCATCTTGAGCCGGGTCTGGGTCCGCATCTAAGATCTCTGTCAGCAATGGATCCAGGCATGTTTCTGAAAAATAATTCGATGGCACCATAGAGCAACAGATAGACACGTCAAAGATAGATAGATAGAAAATTCTTTATTACACACACCAATAAACAAAAATACAAAATTATCAATAGTAAAATTAAACGTAGCATGCGTAATGGGCGGTCTTATTGCTTATACGAATTCCTTCCAGACAACCTTTGTATAGAAATAATTTCATTCAGGAAGGTTGTAAACATACCTAACAAAACCCTTGTCTTTCAGTTAGGGTTATGTCTATGTTTATGATTAAAAAAGGGCCTACATGAAAGACCCTTACCAATAGATTCCAAGTGTTTTTCAACAAGAACATCCAACTTATCGTAGTTACTTTGGATCAGGAATTGCAGCTTCAAAGTGTTAAGGGACGTGGTTCCACCTGAAAACATGAGGATCCTGAAAATATTTGTTATCAATAAAGTAAATGGATTGCATTAACTGAAAATTGCTATTAATATCTGATGTTGTTCTTATGATATTATAATAATATCACCTGTACCAAGTACAATTTATTCCAGACCATCCAAAGGTTGTCTTCTAGAGATGTTTTTGTGGTAGAGACACTTTTAGTGAAAAAACCGCCCATTGTGACACTTTTAGTGTTTTTTGATTGTTAAATTTTTATTTGTAATTTGGTGTTCAATAAAGTAAGTGTAGGTATTGTATTGTAATTTGATATTAACTTAGATGTAAGATCATAATTTTCTATACCCTATTAAGGGCCAATTTTTCAATCCTCAGTTATGTCGTCAAATAGTTATTTAGCGTATAAAATTATCCGTCTGTTTATCGCGCGAATAAGTATTTTCAATTTTTCAATCGTCTATTATATAGAGAATAACTATCAGTGGTTTATCCAAACCAACTTCACACCATCTGTGTGCAAGCGAGATACACAGATACTGTATTCAAAGTGTTAGTGAAGAATAGCAACAAAACTGTATTTGACAGTTCAGTCAGTTCAAATCTTGTTATTTCTACATTATCTTTTGCGAATTAAAAATGAATCAGAAAATGGAATTATCTAAGAAACGTGAACGTGCTACTAATTTCAGTAGTTCAGAAGTACGTTTACTGACCGAGTTGGTAACTAAATATCGGTCAGTAATCGAAAACAAGAAAACCGACGCCGTAACCAACAAAGACATAGATGATGCATGGACCAAAATTGCAACAGCATTTAATGAGACATCTAGTGAAACTGCAGTACGCACGGCTACAACATTAAAATGGAAGTACTAAGGCGTAAAAAAATTACGAAGAAAAAGATGACTGTCCTTAGACAGGAGTTGTATAGAACAGGTGGCCGAACTTCTACTGCCCCCGATATCAATGATGTTGAAGATAAAGTGTTGGCAATATGCTCCAATACATCTGGACTAGAATATTAGACCACGTAATGACAGTGATAATATTGCAAGTAGGTTGTGGATTTTCAATAAAAAATTCAGTATTTCAGATGTACTACATTATGTATACTTCTAACTTTTCTTTCTTTTATTTTTACCAGTATTTAACTAATGATTTTTTTTCTTCAATCAATGAAAGTAAGTAGGCTATCGTTTCTTTTTTCAACCGAAATATTCTCTAAAATTCAGTTTCGTTCCATGTGTTTAAATTATCAGGCCTCTCTCGTAAAGTTCGGGTTTTTCTATCAGAAGGATATAGATAATTAAGTATTTCTTGTTCTTCCTCGATTGATAAGTGGTCAATTGCTTTAAATACATCCATTTATAACAAATCACGGGAAGAACCTATGTCGTTTTACGGTTTTATCAAACAAAATAAAACGAACGAAACTATACAACATAACCTAAACGTCAAACTTATCGGCGGGATAGAACCTTATCTGGTCCTTCAAGTAGCAGGTAACTTTATTCCTCTGATAGGGACCTTATTCGACAGTTAACTACTATCTGACCATTGAAAAACCATGAATATTGCTATTCGACGAATAAAGGCTATCTGACTGTTTATCTGACGATTGAAAAATCGGCCCTTAATAAGGTAGGTATATAATTGTTGTTTTACAAAATATGTAAAATACTGTGTGTTGTGTAATATATCATATTTATGAATGACTCGTAACGGATCCGCCGAGTGTCCGACAGCGATTGCTAGTAGTAGCATAGACTAATGAACCTCTAGGTTCATTAGTCTATGGTAGAAGTAGCTACAGGCTCGCCGCGATGCTATCACATAACGTATTGCCGCGTTATTTACGTCGTGTGGAGACACATGTTAGAAAGTTTATTGAATTTATTTATTTATTTATTCAATTAATTAGCACGACTTACAAATCAATTACACTAATTAATGTAGGTATTTATACATAAGAAATAAATTAATAAAGACAAAATTTTATTCTTAAAAATAAAATTAACAAAATAATAATAATCAAAATAAAATAATGAAATACGTGGCACGACGTTAAAATCGCCGAGATTCCCTCGCTCGTGGTGACGACCCTTAGGTTCTGCTTAGTTTGGGGTTTGATAATGTATAAAAAGTTAGAAAATGATATATTTAAGATAAGTAGCTAATTTAAGATAGAGCAGGCCTTTATCTAGTACCTAAACACCTAGGTTCTTAGGAGTAACATTAGAATATGTTGATTATTTCGTCACTTACCAACTATTATATCCACACATTGATCCACAAAGAACTGCAAATTATTCCTATTAATCGTCTTTGAAAACAGCTTATTATATTTTGGGTTCAGCAACATAAGCTCTATGAGGTAAACCACAAATTCAGTGTCTACTGTGGTATTCCGAGATTGGCAATTTCTACTTATTTCATTCGCCATATTTTTGATCACGTTCTCGTTGCAGGCCATTGTAATTATTATTTGTAAAACGCAAGAAATATACAAAAAGCTGTGATTAATATGTTATTATTATTTATTTTTAATTAATACTTTGAAAAGTTTTCGCATGAAGTTAACTTAGTTACGTCAAGTGTTAGATAACTTCTGTTGTTGTCATGGAGATTCTAGGTAAATAGAAAGTATTTATGCATATATAAATAGGTCAAACACTGCAAAATTATTAAATATGGTATTTTATGGGGAACGTGCATGGTACACATCGACGGTGCTGCTAACTAACTAACCCTACCTAACTAAACTAACCATCAATTTGTTTATTTTACACTATCTTTTTCTATCTTAAAATGATTGATTGACCTTACTTATCTATATAAATAAAAAATTGCCGGGAACTTTTTTAACCCGTGCGACGCCGAGGCGGGCCGCTAGTAAATAAATAAATATTTCCGGACTAATCACACAGCATCACCTAACCCCCCAATCTAAGCAGATCTTGTACTTTGGGTGTTAGGTGACTGATATAGTTCATAGTTCATTTATTGATAACAATAGGTTACCTACATGTCAAAAAATATTAAATAATAAAAATTATGAAGATGATAATTATAATAGTTGTTGCAAAGAACAGTTGATTTATGTAGTTATAATTTCTTGTTGTATGATAATTATATAAATTAAATTGTAAAATAAATCATTGAAAATGAACATTAAATATAAGTAATAATAATACCATTAATTAGGAGTCAGCTAAAAAATCATCAAACCTATAAAACGGTTTTTTTACAAGCCAGTTTTTAAGTCTGTGCTTAAAGGGCAAAAAAAAAAAAAATAAAAAAAAAAAACGTAAAAAAAAAAAAAAACTAGTAAAAAAAAAAAAAAAACGTAGTGATTATATACTCTCTGACTCTCTGTTAAAGGGTTGCATCGATGGAGCACTGGTGATAACGTCTGGAAGGCGGTTATAGAATTATGGCCCCTACACTACTATATACTACACAGATACACCGTTGTTTTTTGTAAATACATTTATTATTTTAAGTGACGATGTGTTCAAAGATGGAGCATGAAGACCTAGAAGGTAGATGGCTTCTCCGGACCACATTACGAAACACGAAAAAATCGCTATCTAGTTGGACTCGTCGTAAGGCGTAGGATGCCTTACGACGAGGCGAGCGAGCCTTAAACCTAAACGCCTAAAAGACAATCACAAAGAAGGTAATTTAGCATAACCTACAATGTAATATCATATTGTATGTCATACCTACTAAGTTATGCAGCAGATATCCTTTCAGCGGGCTCTACGCACTCTCAATAGCTTTAGCTCAATAGCAGTACGCAGATGTGGACTTGTTTTCCGAAAAAAGGTTAAGTGTGCGTCTCCAGTTTGAATGCGCTAATCTGAGGAACTACAGGTCCGATAGCCTATTTTTCGAGGATACTTTTTACCCCGGGAAAATATGTCGTTTTCGTTGTCCATCCGCGGGAAAATCCATAAAACACATGCAACGCTTTAGTTCCAGTTTTGTAATGTAGTTTCTAGTACTGTAATGGCAATGTAAAAGTGTTTTATTAAGTACTTAAATAATAAAGTCAAGACAACATGTTGACAGTAATACCCTATTGGTATTTACGGTCTACATGCTGATAAATATCAGCTAAACATAAACAAAATATTTCCAGCGCGTCAAGCTATGATAAAAAATGTAGGCGTCAACATTATAGTAGCTTAGTTTGTTTGTTGAAGAGCGCAGTATTTGATGTTGTGCTCTAAGATTTTTCATTTTCTTGTTACTTTTCCTAGGCAGAGTCCTATTGCGCCCGCGGGAAAAGATTGGGCAACATTCTAACGATGGAGCCTGCGGCGCTTAGCACAGGACTTGTTTTACAATATACTCTCCAGAATAGTTTTTCCTTAACAATATACAACTTCTACTTAAGTAATCTGTGATTCAACACGTTTTGCGATTTTTATTATCATTCGATAAGAGAAAAACCATGATTTTATATTCCACTTTATTTTAACAACTGTACATGCTATACAAATCAAGATAAACGTCAAAAATGAATGAAAATAAATACAATAATTTAAATGACAATGTGAAAACTTAAAAAACAATAATACTTTGTAATGTCTTGGTACATTGACTTAATAGCTGTTCCTAACGAGTTTTTAGGTCATTTGTTGAATACCAGTGTATAATTATGATTAGTGGAAAATTTAATACTTGCAGTTATTTAGTTATTATTAGTTAGGATGTAGTATATGAAAAATCGAATATGTGATCAATAAAATTTTGTACACATTTATGGCATCTGTTACTCACATGATTTGCATAAAAACAAGCAAAAATCTGATAAAAATTTAAAATAGTTCATCTATTTCTTCTCTACTTAGCACTACATTATTGTTTTAAAAACAAAAGATTCATTTTGAGATGTTTTAAAAAAATCTCAGTTAAGTACCGGTGTCACAGCTGTATAGTTAAAAGATACCGTTTTGCTTAAAAAGATATTTTAACTAACACTTTACATTACATCTCGAGTGACACTCTGAACCATTCAGCGCTGGGAAGTTAATTTTAAAAGTTGTCTAAAAGTATTCCATTTAGAAGATAGGATGAGAGAAATATTGGCACTAAAACGTAAATAAGTTTCTGAAAAATATGTACTTCTGTCATAATCATAAGTGTCACATGGAGATTAGCCTAGTTCATAATAAAGTTTCAATTGCTTGCCGCTTTCTTGTCTAAACCTGCCGGATCCATGATTGGTGTCTCTTTCTTCACAATACCAGATAGTAGGGTCTTGATTTGTGCAATAGCACGGCCCGGGTTCAAACCTTTAGGACATGTCCTTGTGCAGTTCATGATAGTGTGGCACCTGTACACGGAATATGTGTCCTTGAGGTTAGCCAAGCGCTTGTTTGTGGCGTCATCACGGGAGTCAATGATCCAGCGGTACGCCTGCATGAGCACTGCGGGTCCCAGGTACTTGTCGCCGTTCCACCAGTAAGATGGACAGCTAGTGGAACAGCAAGCGCACAGCACACACTCATATAAGCCATCAAGTTTCTGTCTGTCTTTGACATCCTGCAGCAGTTGTGTTTCTTGACCCTTTACAGCTTCCTTGTCGCGCTGTAGCCAGGGCTCGATGGAGCGGTACTGCTTGTAGAAGTTGGTGAGGTCAGGGACTAAATCTTTGACTACGTACATGTGTGGTAGTGGATAGATCTTAGTTGGTTTGGAGCAGTTTTGGTCGATGTGGCAGATGCAGGCCAGCGTGTTGGTGCCGTCGATGTTCATGGCGCAGGAGCCGCAGACGCCCTCGCGGCAGGAGCGACGGAACGTGAGAGTGGGATCCATCTCATTCTTGATCTTTAGCAGAGCGTCGAGAACCATCGGCGCGCAATCATCGAGGTCTATGTCGTAATTCTGGATGTAGGGCTTCTTTTCCGGCTCGTCGGGGTTCCAGCGGTACACGGCGAACGTCTTCACTCTCTTGCCGAGGGCTGCTGACGTCGCGAGGGTGCGCAACTGGCCGAAAGTGCCCGTCGTCAGCCTCAGCAGCGGCATTATGTAATGTTTTTATTTACAAAAACAGAGTAAATTTCTACACTATACAGAAGATGCGGGTTTGGTGTAAAATTGGTACACTCGATTGGTTTAGCTATGCTCGAAATATCGTTTTATTATTCAGCATTTGATTCGAAAATACCACGACACTGGAGGAAGATTTTCGAATGAACAAAATTTGATTGAAATCATAAAATTGAATGAGTGAATGACTTTCTCAAAACATGAATGACGTGACGTCACAAATAACTTACTAGGAGAAGTTCATGTTATATTTTTTGCGAAGCCAAATTAGTTAAATATCATAAGAAATCGGAATGCTTCCTCTTAGAGTTAGAAAGGTTATACTTTAATAGAGATTACAATAATCACCACGATACCTATATAATGAACTGCTCTTTAAATTTTTTTTGTATCTGGTTAGAACTATGTGACTTTGACATTGATAATAAATTGTCAATTTCTAAGAAAAAGAAAACTGAGCGCGCGCGGGAAGCTGCTGTTTTGTTTTGTTTGTTTTGTTTCGTAATTGTATTGTAAACATGTTTTAGAAAACGAAGTGAACTGATTGTTAAAAATGAAATGAAACTGAGGTAATTCCAGATCGTCTCTAAATATTTGTTCTCATGGGATTTACCTACACACAGTAACAACAGGCAGCTGCTAAGAAACATGAAAAACGCACCTTTGCTGAAATCCAAAGCAGAGACTCCAAAAACACCCGGAGGTATCAGCAAATCTTTACTTACTCCATGTAGGAGAATCGGTTTATCGCGAAACTGGAAAAAAGGTGTCGTGTCGCCATTTAATTCTCCCCTAGCGAGTCCCCAAGTGAAGCCGGCGAATGACGGAAGTAGGAAACGGAAGGAATGCGAGGATACGCCAGCGCCACTAAAGTCCGAAGAAATATTAGAGGAGGAAAATCTTGGCACCCCGGTGAGAAAGGTTGATGCTCCTAAACGAAAGAAGTCTAAAACACTTTTAAATAATATTACTAAGACAGAAGAGGATTGTTTGCCGCCTGAAACTAGTTCTGAAAATGTTAAACTGGTTGAAAGTGAAGAAAATATTGTAGCAACCCCAGTTCGTCTCAAGTCTAAGTCTACAAGTAGGAGTAGTTTGAAAAGTAACAAAGATGTCAAAGAAAACTGTGCCGCAGCAGAGACAAGTAGCGAAAATATTGAAAAAAAAAATAGTAAGGAAAAGCCAACTGATATTATAAGCACACCTGTGCTTTCAAAATCTAAAAGCAATAGTAAAAGGATATCTCCTAAAAATAGCCCCAAAATAAAACACCCTAATACTGACAGTGATAAGTCTAATAATTCAATAGATAATAAAGTTGAAAAGGAAAATATTGCGAAGACAAATGTAGAAGATGATACACCTGGTTCAAAAGAAAATAATACAAATCATATTTTGTATATAGAAGATGAAAGACCCAGTCCAAATCTTCAAGAAGCTTCGAAACAAAAACCTGTTGAAATTCATAAATTAAATGAAAAAAAAAGTCCAAACAATCTCACTAAAGAATGCATAGTAGTATTACAAAAGAAAATATTCAAAAACCTGAAAGAACAAAAAGATGATACTGCATCTCAGGCATTGTTCAATGATTCTGATGATGATATTCCACTCAAAAATCTCAACACAGACACAAACTATAATCTCAAAGAGGATGAAGATTTCAAAAGTGTTTCAAAACCGCATAAAAACAAAACCCCTATCAAAGAAAACATAAAAATTCTACATAAAAAAGTAAAAGAAACCACCAAACCAATTAAACTTCAAACATCTCAGAGCTCTATAGATGACGATGACTTCTTTGAAAAGAAGAAAACTATATTAATAAAAAAAACGTATGACAAAGTTGTTAAGCCGTCGAAAGCCAAGTCCACAGGCTCAATAACCCAAAAAGACATAGAAGACTTGAAAGCCAAGATTGAGACAAAAAAGAAACTACTGCTGGCAAAATCAATGACTGATACTAAAGAGCTCCGGGAGTTAATTAAAAAATGGCAAAAGGGTTGCCAGGATGCTCTCATGGAACTAATGGACTTGATGAAGAACAAATGTCCTGAGCAACACATGGAGTATTCTCAAATACTAGAATCTTTGAAGATACCTGCAACTCTTGTTGGATATGATTCCGATAATGATTGTTTTGTAACACCTGAAGATGAGAACATTATTCTGTCTCATATTAAGGAATAATTTTGATTTTATTTTAAGTATGAAGTTATTAAAGTTTCTTGTTATAATTTTATCTTTTATTCAACTGAATTAATAACATTATTATGTAATCTACATTTATGTATCATTCTATGCATCACTCACTTTTATCTTACATATAAAATTCATGTCACAGTTTTCATTCTTGTACTCCTCCGAAATGGCTTGACCGATTCTCATGAAATTTGGTGAGCATATTCAGTAGGTCTGAGAATCGGCCAACATCTATTTTTAATTTGCAAAACATTGTTTGCTAGGGTTAGCTAGTTATATATATGAAATTTATATAACCACAGATTAGATATAATATATATCTATATCTATGTGATATAACCAATGTAAATATTGCGTACTCAAGTTCAAGTCATTTGTTTCCATTTAGCATTAATGAACATTAATTTTGTGGACAAGTCTAGTTCATTGTAATACTTTTTTACAAATTCCACATGACAGACAAGACAATAGTGTTGCGCCAGCAAACTGCGTTAGTGTTAGGATGCATTCAACATCATAACATTACCTAAACTAAAACTAACCAAAAACTCATTATTGCACATTTATAGAGTAGTAAAAGAATTAAAATAAATGTAATTCATACTTTTATTACTATTTATTACAGAACTACACAAAAAAACTAAAATCTATGTGGTCTAATAGGGTTCTCCGGATCAAACAACTTTGGATCCTTGAGGAAATTTTTATCCTTGTATGCGTAAGGCATGTACGCACAATTCTGAGCTTTATTTAATTCTTTCTCAACTAGCTCCTGTTTCTTTTTGCATAATCCTGTGATATGACGGCCATAGATTTTACCAGTGTAAGGACTTTGGAACTGCGAGAGGAGTCTATAGTTTTTGTAATCTGGTGTTATTTTCAACTTGCAAAGAATGCATTCTCTTTTCTCCTTTTGGAATGGATTTTCGATTTCCACGGGTTCATCAGTGTTGACTGTGCTGGCTAATCGGAGAGGCGATGTAATTACCCTGTATGCTGGGGTTACTGAAAAGAAAACTGAATTTAAGGTCGTGAAATGTTAAGAATAGTGATGGAAAAAATTTATTTTAAAAACAAAGTTCATTGTTTCATATCGGTATGAAAGTAACTTACATATGTTTCGTGTAAGTAACGTTTTTAGCAGTGCCATTGTGCTATTGGTGGACTTGATATTTTAAGCTACAGAAATAAATACAACCAAATACTAACATCGGGATTCACGGGATCAAAACATAACCTCAAAAATCGGATGTTGACAATAACTGATTGACAGATGACAGTGACAGCGTTTATCATCATTAGAAAGCATAATAATTTATAGTAAATTTTGTCACGACACTACAATATTTTTTCTATTAAAACTACTTTTTTGCAGGTGGACAAATAAATAATTTATATAACAACAACTTAGGTAGCATTGTATAACTCCGTTTTAGTGACATTGCAAATTATGTGGAGTATTAACTGATTTAGGTCAAGGAGGGTTTGTGGTTGCGGGGCATTACCTTGCTGTAACACAGTTTCTAACTAGCAGTAGCACAGGAGGTAAAGTCCTAAAAAAACAACACAAATACAGAAAAATAAAGTACCTGTATTTAAAACCAAACTACAAATATAAAATAAAAAATACAACATAAAAATCAGTACCACTCATTTGGTTGACACATAAACACTATGAGCCGAAATAGGCGTAGGCTCAGCATGTGCCGAACGGTTGCCGCTCAGCGCTGTTTTTCAGCCAAAAACCTTTGGTGTAGTGTGGCGTTCGTAGAAACTGCTTTAAGTAATACTTTCTTTAGTTTTTAATAAATAAAAAAATAAAAAAAATATTCACACAACAACATCTAGCTCCGTAGTAAGCGCTGAGCTTGTGTTACTTGTGTGTTGTTAATAAATGATTTTGATTATTTAATGCTCGTCAGTGGCCAATAGCGCCAATTTACCTTAGAGAATTAAATCAACCACAGAATTCTAAATAATAAGACACTAGGTATTTACATTTCTGTGAAACCAACCAATAACCAACCTATTTTATTAAGCCAAAAAGCCTTCTTAGAACTCGTCATGATTTGAATTATGACAGCTCACCTCTGTTGCATTATATTTGTTTATTGGCTGCTTACGACAGCGCTTGCAGCACCGCTAATGTCGTGATGCAACAAACGAGACCACAGGCTATGTGCTATCTGGGCCGAAAACCGCTGCTGAACTATCATTTTCTCCTTGGACTTTTTTAAATAAGCATAGAAGACTTTATAAGATGTTTTCAAGTGGTACCTAATCAAAATGTTTTAACAAATTATGTTTGGGACTATTCATATTTGATGATAATAAATGATAAAATTAATTTTCAATTCGACCGGTCCACCAGATTATGAGACCATTAATGCCAAATATACTTCTCGTTACTTCACTCTTTGGAGGTTTTGTCTGTTCACGTCCGTAAGTGGTAACCCTCTAAATCCTTACACGTGACCTCCGGGTGGTGCTAAGAACAGTCTCTGGTGGGAGGCTTCGGCCGCGGCTTGTCACCACCCTCCGGGCTGGGCCAGTGCGTGAAGCGATTTTTTCGTGTTTCGTAATGTTGTCCGGAGAAGCCATCTACCTTCTAGGTCTTCATGTCCCATCTTAGACCACATCGTCACTTTACATCAGGTGAGATTGTGGTCAAATGAAGGCTTATCGAATATCGAGCAAAAAAAATAAAAAAAACTCTCTCCTCAGCCGTAGAACGTCCACTACAACATAGGCCACCCTTATAATTTGAAGAGCATTGCCATAGTCAATTTTGTTGTTTTTTAAATTAGCATATTTTTAATAAATAAGATAGACAGCATCATGTAGATTCGTATAATACCATTTTCAATAGATAAAAAAAAATGTATTTTGACCCCCGTGCAAAAACCTTGAGCGAATATTGTAATAAGTTATTTTCTAAATCCACCGCAGGAAAACCGGCTTTCCCATCAAAATCCCATTCAAATTTATCCATCCGTTTAAGGGTTATTATGTCGCCCTGTTTGTTATGTTATCGAATCTAAGTTATCGAGGTGAGCAGCAAAAATAGCAGGAAAGGTTTAAATAGGTACTTACTATGTTCGTATCAACACTGAACGGATATTATGACAAAACAAAAAAAACTAGGTCACCTCGACTTTGCCTGCGTTTTATGAATTTTCCCGTACTAATCAGATATTTCCAGAGGTTTCCGAAAAATCCAGAGGTGCGCGGCTGGGTTTGAACCCACGACCTTCGGAATGAAAGTCGATTGTGGTCCCACTTAACCCACACGGCTTTTAAAAATGTATGTATGTGCGCTTTAAAACACGTGCTTTAACGGTGAAGGCAAATATCGTGAGGAAACCGGCATATTCTGAGAACTATAAAGAGTTTGAAGGACATGTGACATTCACCAACCCGCACTTTACCAGCATGGTGAATTAAGGCCTAATCTCTCTCGCCAAGAGAGGAGTCCCTGTGTCCCAGTTGTGGGAACGTTAATAGGGTGATCATTATCACCATGATGATGAATTCCTACGCGTCGCAGGTCGTCAGTGGATGCAGTTAGTAGGTATACCTACCTCTAGGACCGTTGGTCGACGCTCTAGCACTAAGGTTAAATAGGGAAGGTCGATAGGTTTTTATTTGGAATGCCACTGGTTACTTTGTGGAGCCGTGTTGGCTAAGTGGGAGGACACTCGACTTTCATTCCGAAGGTCGTGGGTTCAAACCCCGCCACGCACCTCTGGATTTTTCTTCTTGAGAAATTTATGTGCGCTTTAAACACGTGCTTTAACGGTGAAGGCAAACATCGTGAGGAAACCGGCATGTTCTGAGAACTTTAAAAAGAGTTTGAAGGACATGTGACATTCACCAACCCGCACTTGGCCAGCGTGGTGAATTAAGGCCTAATCTCTCTCTACAAGAAAGAAGTCCCTGTGTCCCAGCAGTGGGAACGTTAATAGGGTGATGATGATGATGATGACTTTGTGGAGAGCCCAACATCCCCCCCAGCCTTCCTTATGCAAGTACTATTATCTATGTCAAGGAAAGCCTTAACAGTACCGACACCTTAGACTTCAAACAGACACAATCACTGTTTCCTGTTTCATCCGTATAATAGCTGATATTATAAAGCCAAGGAGTTTGTTTGTTTGAATGAGCTTCACTCAGAAACTATCTTCTTTGGCGTCGGTCGGTCGTTTATGCAATGAGAAGGAATCATTCATAATTCCTAAATCGTTTATTTGCAACCATGTTGTAACAAAGGTTTTTTTAAATACTTGAGAACAGAACATAGGCCCTCTTTGGGCACAAATCAATACCTCTTAAAACTAATCTTAGCAATAAGTACATAAAATATTTTATGTAGGAACAACGACTAATAAGACTAATTTAAAAATAAACTTAGTTTTAATTATATATTCAAGTGCGTTGAATAAAATTTTTTGTGTTTCGTTATGTGGTCCGGAGAAGCCACCTAGCTTCTAGGTCTTCATGCCCCATCTTAGACCACATCGTCACTTATCATCAGACGAGAATATGGTCAAATGAAGACTTATCTAGCATAAAAAAATAATCTCAAAATTGCATATAGCCGTAGGTATTAATTTATTATTCTATGATAAAGGTATATCAATTATATAAACGTCGATAAATATCTATATTTTCTTTTATTTATGATAAATAAATAATTATAAGGTAACTCTGACTGTTAGTTTAAATTTCAGTCAATATTGAACTATTCTATAGTAGTATTTTACTCTACTTTTCTCATTATTTTCCATGTACTTGAAATTAAATACATTAATGTTGGTACTTACTAATTTTTCCATCGTTTAAAAAAGGACCGTGGTCGAGGATGGGGTTAGGACTGGAGTGTTAGGACGATGATATTGATGACAATGCCGCCCCCAAAATCTGCCGCCCCAGGCTCGAGCCTACTCAGCTGGTGAATCCACCACTGCGTGAAGGACATGCTACATTTTAGCTAAAAGAGGTTTAGTTAGGTACCTACCTATTAAACCAGTTTATATTATATTTTTAACAGCGTCAGTGGCGCGGTTGATTGTGGTCCGCCTGCGGCGCAAAACGTTGGCTCGATTCCCGCCGAGGGTTCAAGTGTTTGTACATTATGTTCTGCAAGCACTCTCTCCTTGGTCTGGGTGTTTAACATGTATAATAAAAAAATATCTAATACTTACTTTATAAAAATGTTTATTTATCATGTATTTCAATATTTAACAGGGGGGGGGGGTCGATGCTAGGCCTCGGTGGGGCGTGTTCTTTGCCATGGGGCACGCACCTATAAAATGCTGAGTTAAATACCAGATGTGCACGCCTTGGGAGTACGGAGCCAGGCTATCAGGCACTCATCGACAAGCACTTCATATACGTCCACGCCATCTGTTGACTGACGCCTCGGTCGCCAGATGGGCTCACACAGCCGTCTGTGTGGGTCGTTCCTCCTGGGCAATGCTGTGGTTCATAAATGAGTCCCCGTACGCTTTCATCTACCTCAGAACCACAGTAGCTAAATATGAAGTGCGAAAGGCGAACCTTCGGCGCCTTAAAACCGAAAAATCTGGCCCAAGGGAAGACAACCCTAATGAAAAAATAACCTTAGCATAGGGAAGAAAACCCTAAACAAAAAATTACAGCAACTATGGAAGAGGCAAAACTTAAAAAGAATCTACCCCAGGAGGGTACCAGGGGCAACCTTGGAGAATCCCTCCCTGAGCCATGCTCGGGCAGCCCCACGTATTCTGGGGGGGGGCAAAGTCTTGCAACCCAAGGAAAATGCTACAGAAAAACCAAAGAAAGTATTGACACAACAGCTTTTTCATCCTGGTCTCTTTAACCGACCAAGGTCCTCATCTCTCAGTGATACAACTGAACATGTTCGTAATCTAGGATATAACCAAAGAATGCAAACACAGAAGAGAAACCGATCTCCTGATGAAAAGGAAAACAACACACACAATGCAAAAAGAACACAAAAGAGAAACTTTATTACAAATAAACACCGGGGTATTGTTCAAGATGAAATTAATACCAACAATACCATTGAAACAAGTAACAGTTTCAGTTTGCTACAGGTAGATGAGACAGTAACACCAAAACCCAGACGAGTCCCAAAACCACCACCGATAATTTTATATGGAATAGATGATCTAAAGAAATTGACTCAAACAATGGAAGAAGTAGTGGGTAAAGAAGATTTCACCTACAAAATAGTTTCCAAAAAACAGTTGATCATCTCAACAAATTCAGTAGATAAGTACAAAGTAATGATTGAACACATTCGGAATAAAGGCCTAATAGGATACACCTTTACCCGAAAAGACCAAAAGTGTATGAGAATTGTCATCAAACACCTACACTTCAGTACACCTAAAGAGGAAATCATTGCTGCTATTGAAGAAACTGGAAATACTGTACAAGGAGAGATAGTTACAGCCAGAAAGCCAGGAAATAAAGAACCTCTTAATACATTTTTTGTCAATATAAAACAACACGAAAACAATAAACTAGTAAAAACTATAAAGGTTATCTACAACCAAAGAGTTGTTATAGAAGACCCAAAAAGAAATAACTCGGTAGTTCAATGTAAAAGATGCCAACAATATGGACACAGTAAAAATAATTGCATGCGACCCTTCAGATGTGTCAAATGTGCTGGCAATCATGAAACTTCCATGTGTGAAGTTGATAAGAATACACCTGCAATATGCGCGCTTTGTTCAGGAAGTCACCCCGCTAGCTACAAGGGTTGCCAAGTTTATAGGGAAATATGTACTAAAAAACGAACATCTAGTTTACATAAAAATGAGAACAGAGTTGCAAGACACACATATAAGGAACCAATATCCGAAGAAGCCATGCCTACCCCTGCTACTGGTCCCGTAATTCATAAAACACTGCAAGACTTCCCACTACATGAACATCTCGGATCGTATAGCGACACAGTTAAACGCGGACAAAGAAAACACTCGTCAGTAAAACCAAGAGAAATAGATCTAACTCACGTACACGATGACAATAGATCTCTGCAACTGAATGTGGATCAAAATGTGCAAAAATCTGGGAAAATTGATAATAGCTCACGAACTTACAGAAGTATTAAAGTACACAAAGGACCACAGATATCTAACAACGAAATAGAAACACAAAATGAACCACAAGAACACAGACACAGTCTAGAAGCACTTATAAGAGCACAAACAGAAAGGATTGACCTACTGATCACACAGCTCAGCACAGTGATGAACCTAATAACAACACTCATGAGTAAATTGCCATAATGAATGCACTACGTATCGCTACCTGGAATATCAATGGCATAGCGCCAAACAAAAATGAACTAAGCCTTCTACTGAAAATTAATAAAATTGACATTGCATTAATATCAGAAACGCATCTTAATGACAATAAAATCTTTACTTTGGACCAGTACTGTGTATACTGCACTAATCACCCAGATAGTACGTGTCATGGAGGATCTGCCGTAGTTATAAAGAAAAATATTAAACATTACCTCCATAGTACATATAAGGAAGACTGGATGCAGGCTACAACTGTAACTATTACTGAAAAAATGGGCCCTGTTAATATAAGCGCTATCTACTGTCCACCTAAGCACAATCCAAAACAGCACATGTTCGACATCTACTTTCAGACACTGGGACATAGGTTCATTAGTGGTGGTGATTGGAACTGCAAAAACACCTATTGGGGATCAAGATTGACAACCACTAAAGGACGAGAACTTAAAAAAAGTATTGACTACTTAAAACTAACAACACTATCATCAAGAGAGCCTACTTATTGGCCAACTGACGTTAACAAAACACCTGACCTAATGGACTTCTTTGTTGTAAAGGGCCTATCTGACATTTACTTTAAAATAGAGTCTTCTCTTGACTCCATAAGTGATCATACACCTGTAATAGCCACATTTAGTGCCTCAATAATCCACAAAACACAACCATTAACTTTATTCAATCATAAAACAGACTGGGAGTCTTTTGAAAGGTACCTGGAAAAAGAAGTTAACCTAAAAGTAAAACTAAAAACTGAGGAAGACATCGACGAGGCTACATTTTATATTACAAATCTAATACAAGTCGCAGCTTGGCGCACAACACCAATCATTGACTGTCATTACACACAAAATAACATACCATTAGAAATACAAAATAAATTGACAGAGAAACGAAAGCTACGAAGACAGTGGCAAACAAGCAGATTTAAAGAAGATAAAAAAAATTATAATAAAGCTAGCAAAGTGCTCAAAGAACTTATTTAAGACAATCAAAATGATACATTCCAACAAAAAATATCTACTCTTTCTACTCACAAAAAGGACAACTACTCACTGTGGAAATTTACTAAAGCTTTTAAGAGACCTTCAAATCATATCCCGCCACTGCGAAGAAGCACAAAAGACCCATGGGCTAGAAGTGAAAAAGAAAAGGCTGAACTTTTTGCAGAACACCTCAAGGAAGTCTTTACTCCGCATAAATCAACTAAGTATGAATTTGACAGTGAAATAGATACTATGGTTAACAGTGACCAGCAGTTATCTCCACCATTAAAACTTGTAACTCCAAATGAATTAAAAAGAACAATCTTATTACTGGAAAATAAAAAAGCCCCAGGTTTCGATCTGATCACTGGTGAAATACTTAAACGCTTACCCAAAAAACCAATAGTATTCCTGACAATATTATTTAATGCAATTTTTAGAATACACAGTTTTCCAAAAATATGGAAAGTTTCAACCATATGTATGATTGCAAAACCTGGAAAACCACCAACGGAGCCAACCTCATACAGACCTATTAGTCTCTTACCAGTACTCTCAAAGTTGTTTGAAAAAATTCTCTTATCAAGGTTGAAGCCAGTACTAGAGGAGAACAAAATAATACCTGATCACCAATTTGGGTTCCGGGAGAAACATGGTACTGTTGAACAGGTGCATAGAGTAGTCCATAAAATTAGACAGTCCCTTGAGAGAAAAGAATATTGCTCTGCAGTTTTCTTAGATATACAGCAGGCATTTGACAAGGTCTGGCACAAAGGACTGCTCTACAAATTGAAAACAAAACTTCCAAACGCATACTATATGATCCTCAAATCGTATTTAAACCAACGAAGTTTTCAGGTCAAGTATGAAGATGAGTTTTCTAAACTACACAAAATAAGAGCATCAGTGCCTCAAGGATCAGTGTTAGGACCGTTACTATACTCTATATATACGGCCGATTTGCCTGAAACACAAGATGTAGTAACAGCGACCTACGCCGACGACACTGCTTGCCTTGCTAGTGACGTAGATCCTCAAAAGGCTTCTAGTAAACTGCAGGTTCAGTTAGATAAAATAGATAAATGGCTACATAAATGGAGAATTAAACCAAGTGTGACGAAATCTACACATATTACTTTTACCCTCAGGAAAGGGGACTGTGCGCCCGTTTGCATGGAGGGAAAAACTCTGCCAACAAATACCACAGTTAAATACCTAGGGCTACACCTCGATAGAAGATTGATATGGACAAACCACATTAAAGCCAAGAGATCAGAAGCAAACATACAATTTAAAAGCTTCTCATGGTTATTGGGTCGTCAGTCTCGACTTTCGTCCCATAACAAATTACTCATATACAAGACCATTATTAAACCAATCTGGACATATGGCATAGAACTTTGGGGAACGGCCAGCAACTCCAATATAGAAATTCTGCAAAGGTTTCAAAACATCGCCTTAAGAACTGTCTCAAGTGCACATTGGTTTATCAAAAACACAGAAATCCACGAACACCTTAAAATGCCCACCGTAAAAGAAGAAGTCAATAACTATTGCTTAAAATATAAAGACAGACTAAGCAGACATAGCAATCTACTTGCTCAGGCCCTCCTTAAAAACCAAAATGACATAAATCGTCTCAAAAGATGGCAAATCCTTACACTGGACCAAAGAAGCTAATAATATGACTATGTATTAAAAACCTACTTTGATGATGAGTTGCTCAATGGAGTCTACTTGTCTACAACCAAAAATTTCCAACCCAGAACTCATTTAATTATGGCCATAAGGTCGATTGTAGATAAACAAAAAAGGAAAGAAAGAAAAAAAAAAAAAAAATGTATTTCAATATTTGTTGTTCTAGCGGTAATATAATTACATCTTCCCTCAAAATTTCAACTCTCTATCACGGTTCTTGATATAGGGTGTATATCAAGAACCGTGATAGAGAGTTGAAATTTTGTCACAGACAGAGAGATGCATTAATAATCTTAATATAGGTATACAAATCTCGTGTCACAATGTTTGTCCTCAATGGACTCCTAAACCACTTAACCGATTATAATAAAATTCGCACACCATGTGCAGTTCGATCCAACTTGAGAGATAGGATGGTTTTTACGGCGAGAAAAAATCGAATAATTTCCGGGAAAATTTTATACCCGTGCGACGCCGGGGCCGGGGCGGGCCGCTAGTAATTCATAAAATTTATTCAATTTACAATTTTTACAATGTATCTGAATGTCTATTAAACAATAAAATACATTAATTACAATTCTTATAAGTAATTAAATCATTTTTATAGTCCTCAAATCATATAAAAAGGCAATAAAAATAATAATATATAGAAAATTAAAATAAAGACAGAAGTCAGTAGTTATTTATGATTAAATTTAAACAAAAATAATTATCTTAAATTAAAATGTCTTTTTAAAACAGTCATATTGGTATATTTACCTTTTATACTTTTTAAAATATAGATTACGCACAAACGGTATTAAATAGTACCAACAATCAGACAAACCCTTCCACCATAGCTATAGTTACGTAGTAATTTATTATTCTATGGCTATAGGTTAGTTTTATTAGGTCGTCGATTAACATGCTGTTAAAGTGAATAACAACAAGTAAGTCAAGGAAAGCCTTAACAGAACCGACGACGCGACGCGACGCCTCAAACAGACACTATCAGTAATTTCCTGTTTTATCTATAGGTACTAATATTATGAGGCTGAAAAGTTAATTTGTTTAAATCAAATTCGCGCTAATCTCAGGAACTACATGTTTCATGAAAATCGGTTGTGCCGCTTAAAAGTTACGGGGGTGAGAGTGGGGAAGGAAAACCGAAAATCTGCAAATATACTCGAGTGGGGTATCAAATGTAAGCGCATCGCGTGCACATGACAAAATATCATGGTGTTATACTTTTAAGGAAATTAAGATTTTATTTAACATAGTCAAAATATTCATATAGTGTGTAAAAACAGCTGTCCAGTTTGTTACGGGAGCTCTCATAAATATATGTACATATATTTATTAGGAGAGAGGGCGCTGCGTTCGCACGATCGGTGTCAGCTCCACGAATAAATTAATTAAAAAATATAAATTCGGGCCGAAACAGTGAAAAAACAGTGAAATAGTGTCGAAAATAGTACCAAGAACAAGTGAGATTGTTGTCCAAGCAAAACTCCACATAACAAGGACATAAACAGTGTAAATCAAGACAACAAAAACCTTCTTGAACAAAACAACAAAATTATTATAAGAAAGTGAAATTCAATGATGATAGGCGAATAGTACAAAAACACAGTGAGGATCAGAATAAACAAGCTAGAACATCAAAGTAGTGAACAATAAAGTGAACATATAGACAAAATCATTCAGTGTTTACTTCTACTCTTGTCTTTCTTTTTTGAAGGTTGATGCAAAATACTTCCAACCGTTTGTTACACCATTGCAACAGAACTCTTAATTCGGCATTTTGAGAAAACGAGCGGTGGCTCAGTTGGTCAGAGCGTTCAGTGACGAGTGAACACATAATTTAACGTTGGTTCAAATCCTCAGCATCAAAAAAATATTTTTGCATTTGCTTTTCATCGGGTATATTTTTATCTCTCTTAAAATGGATGATTTAATGAAAGCCATTGTACTAATTGGACAACAAATAAAAGATATCGACGCAAAACTTTCATCAAAAATTGACGTATTATACGAAAAAATAAACTATTTGCAACCACAGCTCGACGATCTTAAAAAAAATCAAGAAAAACAGGAACAGCGAATAGATCTACTTGAAAAAGAAGTACGCATGAGAAACTTGGTCTTTTTTGGCGTAAAAGAGGAAGAAAATAGCTATTTTGAACTTGAAAAACGATTACTCAACATCGTAAACCAAGACCTTAAAATAGAAACCAGTTCAAGCGAAATACAACACATTCGTCGCATAGGAAAAAGGGGAGAGAAGCCTAGGCCCATAACTGTAGGGCTCACCACATACAATAAAAAAATTCTTATCCTTAAAAACAAACACAAACTAACACAATCAGAAACGTACATAAAAGAGGATTTCCCACAGAAAGTTCTTGAGCAACGCAGACAGCTACAGGAGCAGCTAAAAATAGAAAGAGAAAAAGGAAATGAAGCTTTTATAAAATACAACAAATTAGTTATCCGAGAGCCATCCTCTTTACGTAAGGGACCGAATAAAGAAATCAATTCAAAAAAGCGACCACAACAATTTTACAACGGACCTAGTACCAGATATAAAGACAGTAGCAGAGCTCCAAAGAAAAAGAAAATGTACACTGAAAATATAAACATTACTCAATATCTGACGACAACCGCATCGACAAGAGAAAACACCCTAATACCACAGATAGCAACTACCGCCGCCTCTTCCACACACGACAAATCTAAACCGAAATAAATGAACCAGAAGCATCCCAACACGACTGGTCACCGCGGGAGCGCTAGACCACAACCCTCCAGCTCAAAAAACAACAGAAAGAGAAAAAAAAAAAAAAAAAAAAAAAAAAAAACATCTAGGTTTATTGGCATTACAATGCAAGATCACTCTCCACAGAAGAGCGAATTATTACTTTTAAATACGCAATAAATTTGAAATGAGAAAATGTTTAAATAAACACAACTGGACAAAAAATGCTGAAGACCGCGAACACTGGAAGGATCTGGAGGAGGCCTATACCCGTGAGGGGTCCTAACTACTGACGAAAATAACAACACTATTCAATCATATTAAGTTTCAACCATACTCGTATTATATTTCAAATTTCAATTTTAATTCATTTGATTATTTAACTTGACATATCAAACTAATTTAACTTGAAACCAACTAAAAATGTATCTATTATAAAGCACAGACTGACATGTAAAACTCCTTATTAGTTATGGAATAAATGGCTTTTTTATTTTTATTTTTATTTATATTTATTACCCCCTCGACTTTTCCTGCTTTATATCTAATACATTTTACGTTTATTCGTTAAAAAGTAGATTTTGTCCATTTCGAGGAAAACAGCTATGTCCTTGCCGAATTTGATCCAAATCGGTCTTTGCTGCCAATCCTACTACTATTATAAAGGCGAAAGTTTTTAAGTATGGATGTATGGATGTTTGTTACTCTTTCACGTAAAAACTACTGAACCGATTTAAATGAAATTTGGTACAAAGAATCTCTAGAGCCTGAAAAATAATATAGGCTACTTTTTACCGCGGGAAAACGTCATTCCGCGGGAAAATCCATTATAACGCGGGTAACACCGCGGGGCACAGCTAGTAACTGATATTCCCGCTAAAATTGGTGAAATATTAAAATATTAGATTTACTTTTAAAAAATAATGGTAAGTTTTTTTATAAAAATCTATAAGATTTATGTAATAAATCGTTTTTATTGACATACCTAGTTTAAATTTGCCTTAGTACCTTGGCAATTTGACATGCCAAAAATAACTATTACAATTTTTTGAATCTATTGTTTCCGAATTTACTTATATATTAAATTACATAATACAAACCTACCAAGACGGAACAGAGAACAGATCAACAATTTGATCAATTTTTCGTTCATAAAAGAACTGTCCTATACCGGGGATGTGTCTACCCAAACCCCGAGCTATTAAAAACTCATCTGAAGACACTTAGCTGACCAATTTCTAGAAATCTCAGGGTTACCGATAACAGACCATTGAACTCTGACCAAATCGATCCAGCTTTCTCCCATCCAAAAACAAGTTCCCCTGGAGCCATCCCCGATATAAAAACAAACCAGTCCTAAGAGTATCTATAGTAGGAAGATACTATAGGCGACCAGTCATCCCAACACTAAAATGCAGTAAGTCTACTTCGGTATAACACTGCCAGTTTCAGATGTCGCAATTCAATGCGGAAGAAATATGGCGACGGTGGTTTTCTACTCGGCCGGATTGTAATATAACGTGTTTCTTGGGATATGTAGTAAACAAGAGTCAAGAAAACGGTCATCACTACCGGCGACGCCACTGCCCGATCGCAACGTGGCCAATCGCTGTATAATAAAAAAAAAAACTTTATTTTTAATTTTTTTTTCGTAATACAAGTGGTTGTTCTGTGGTTGTACGTATCATTTAGTGGTAGTGACATTTTTGTGTGTGCTTGTGTCGTCTAAACGGATATAAAAAATCGGTGAGTAATTTATATTTAATGGAAATTGTGCTTATGCAAGGTTTCCGTAAAAATTTATATAAGGTACGTTATGAAAGAAAACTCCCTAGAATTATGCAAGTGCATAGAATTGGGAAAGTAAGAGTTTTTTTTTGTGGAAATGTCATTTGATGTTCGCGCGTTGGTATCAAGGTTGTTGGAGAAAGTGACCTAGCTCCTACGATGGCTCGAGGTTCCACCTTCTCAGTTCCGGTATTGGGTATGCCGAGAATTTTGAAATCGATTAGTGACGTATTGAGTAATTACGTAGCTGGCGTAAGCGCATACATCAATATTTTTATAAATTTTGTCTCTTAATTTTGGTTAAGACGAGACTTGTTATGTTTTTTTTAATAGCTTTTAACTAAGGCCGTGTTCAAATTTGATTTAAAAAGGGTTTGCTTGCAATAATTGATTTTCCAGCGAATTGTGGTATTTTACCGCGGTAAAAAGTATGTGCTATAGCCTATGTGTTATTCTGATATGTAAGCTATATTTAAATTAAGTTTAATCAAAATCCATCCATTCGTTTTTGTATGAAAGAGCAACAAACACAACACTTTCATCCTCACAAACTTTCGTTTATAATATTAAGGATTCTGAAATATGAGGGAGCCGTCCTGTTACAGCTTACCTCAAGTAATTAAAGAATTGCCTATTAAGCATAAATCTAAACCTGTTGATAGCGTTCGTTTTACCTTATCAAAATGAATAAACAACGACATAGATCGTTGATTTTTGTTTACTAGACAACATTAAAGGTATGCTAACTAAAATGGGCATGCTAAGTAGATATTATGCATGAGAACGCAACATATATTTTCCTGTTGCATGGACCGTTTTAACTCGAGTGAAATTATCATGAAACTGCTACTTTAAAAGGTGTGTACATAACGTCTTATAGATAAAGTCGGACACAAGTGAAATTACCAAGAATACCGTCAGTCATTAAGCCTACCTAATTTATTTAGTTGAACCGTTATACTGAGATTAGTATACTTTATTAATTTTATAAGTATGAGATAGTTATTCAAATAAAATAATTTAATAATAGGAAAAAAGCAATTTCTACATCAAAAATTATAAAAAATATAGTAATTAAAATAAATGTAATTAAAAAGGTAGTCGTGCAGATGATTTTGGGTCAAATCCACATTCAAAAGGAGAATTTTTTTCTTAAAAGTATTTTTTAGAAAGAATTATAGAAATAGACTCATACATACTACACTTCGGTCAACAGTTTATACACATTTTGCAATACAAAAAAACACAAAGATTTTTGTTGAGCGCAAAAAGATGCATACCGAGCGGTCAGCCATTAAAATACTGGGTTCTTTTAACGTTAACTTTGTTAAATGACGTTTGTTATATAGGAGCTCCCATAGATACCTAATTATATTCATTTAATGTGTATTTAGTATTTGTTTTGCGGCAACAGAAATACACCAACCCTCAAAGTACGGGTTGGTGAGCCTCACATGTCTTTCAAGCTCTTCAAAGTTCTCAGAACATGCCGGTTTCTTCACGATGTTTGCCTTCACCGTTAAAGCACGTGTTTTAAAGCGCACATACATATTTCGAGTCGAGTATGCCTTAGCCAACACGGCTTATAATGTAATTCATAGAATGTATTTATTAATTACTAGTCTATTAGCTGCTTCGAATCGATCATGTATTCCCCGTATGCACAGAGAGGGAGAGAACAAACTTCTTTCTCATTGTTTTATTGCACAGCGACCAGACGCTAGACGCGCCCATCGCACTTCTACAAATTAAGCATAAAAAAGAAAAACTGCATTAAATTCCGATGAGTAGTTTAAAATATGCGACTTCATTTCCTTCTTTGTATACCTCTAGATATGTAAAGAATTAAAACAAATTATCTCTCGTCAAGACAGATGTCTCCGTGTCCCAGCAGTGGGATCGTTAATAGGGTGTTGATGATGCTGTATTAAAATATAAATATGTTTTTAATTTACTACTATAGCCTAGATGGTACTTTAAGTAATTGTAAGAACTACGTGAAAACCAAAAATGTATGAATAATTCTTATAAATTTAGAATTATTATACCTAACTCCCAACATGAATTATTGCATGCGTAATTTTAGAATTCACTTGTATACATATATTATATGTAGATTATATATTTGGATACGGTTTACATTATTTTTTTAAACATTTTCGGCTGTTCACCCTAATCTGCAAGGCGACAAAACCGCCGTGACAGATGATTCCATGATACTGACACAATGACATTAAAATTTGAGTACGTATATAAGATTTATATTTGTATGTATCCTAGTCCGTTAGGTATATGTTTATGTGAACCTGAGATGCCTGAAATAAATGATTTATTATTATTTTGTAACGTGCACGTGATGCGCTTTCAGTTGATACCTCACTCCAGTATTATTATATATATATAATGTTAGATCTGGGGGCACAGCAGTGCCCCCACCAAGTCGAGCAAAAAAGCGTCACGGCCGTACCATCCTTTTCTCGAAGCAATTTAGGCCATTTTCGACCCCCTGTAACTTCGTTGTGGATAAAACTAGAAGATTGAAATTTTCAGTGACCATGCAGGATTGTAAAGACACGGTATATTTAAAATTTCATTCAATTTGAACCAGTATTTTAAGAATTATAACGGGTCAAATTTCGTAATTTTGTCACTCACTCACTGACTGACTGACTGACTGACTGACTGACTCACCGATCATCAAAATTCTAAGGCACTTCTAGCAGACCTAGAAGCTTCAAATTTGGAATGTAAGTAGTGTTTGGTGTATGAATTAAGGAAAAACTAAAAAATCTAGAAAAAAACGGTATAGAGGGCGCTGTCGTACCTTTTCTCGAAGCAATTCAGGCCATTTTCGACCCCCTGTAACTTCGTTGTGGATAAAACTAGAAGATTGAAATTTTCAGTGACCATGCAGGATTGTAAAGACACGGTATATTTAAAATTTCATTCAATTTGAACCAGTATTTTAAGAATTATAACGGGTCAAATTTCGTAATTTTGTCACTCACTCACTGACTGACTGACTGACTCACCGATCATCAAAATTCTAAGGCACTTCTAGCAGACCTAGAAGCTTCAAATTTGGAATGTAAGTAGTGTTTGGTGTATGAATTAAGGAAAAACTAAAAAATCTAGAAAAAAACGGTATAGAGGGCGCTGTCGTACCTTTTCTCGAAGCAATTCAGGCCATTTTCGACCCCCTGTAACTTCGTTGTGGATTAGATACAAGATACAAGATACAAGATACAAAATTATTTATTTCCATAGTTTGATTTTACAAAACTTAGACACGTCAAACACTGATTTAACTAGAAGATTGAAATTTTCAGTAACCATGCAAGATTGAAAAGACACGGTATATTTCAAATTTCATTCAATTTGAACCAGTATTTTAAGAATTATAGCGGGTCAGATTTCTTAACTTTGTCACTCATTGACTTACCGATCATCAAAATTCTAAGACACTTCTAGCAGACCTAGAAGCTTCAAATTTGGAATATAAGTAGTGTTTGGTGTATGAATCAAGGAAAAACTAAAAAATCTAGAAAAGACCGGTATAGAGGGCGCTGTCGCAACGCCACGTATATACGAAATATATACGAAAAGTTCATAAGTCAGAGGGCTTTAAAATATATTCAGCCTCTACTTAAGCGAATGTTTTAAATAAATAATTAAGACTTGGCCATCGCCTGAAAACACGTGTAAATTCAATTATTTAGTGCGATGGCCAAGTCTCAATATATTTATATAAAACATTCGCTTAAGTAGAGACTGAATAAATTAATAACCGACTTGGATTTACATGAATCTCACAACTTTTTACCGCAGAACAACTGAGTTGCGAGACTTGTTTTTTTTGACAAGTATTGTTTTTGACCTTTATTTGACCACAATCGCACCTGATGTAAAGTGACGATGTGGTCTAAGATGGGGCATGAAGACCTAGAAGGTTTCTCCGGACCATGTTACGAAACATGAAAAAATCGTATCACGCACTGGCCCAGCCCGGAGGGTGGTGACAAGTCGCAGATATTTGCAGATTATCGGTTTTCCTACCCCCATAACTTTTAAACCAAATAAGAGGTGTGTTAGTAGTTTGACGTGTCTGTCTGTCTATCTGTGGCATCATAGCTCCCGAACGGATGAAGCGATGACATGTTTGATAAAAATCAGTTAAAAGTAAATGTTTGTAAAAGTCTGCAAATAAACTCGAGTGGGCTCTCAACTGAAAGCGCATCACGTGCACATTCCGAAATAGTGTATGACATTTTACTTTTAAGGGAAATAAGGCTTTAGAATCGATTTATTTAATTTGGATTGTATATTTTTAACAGACTAGCTGTTTAAAACATTAGTCGCTTCGTTTTGCGTTAAAATTAATGCAATGAATAACTACTTAGTTCTTTTGTTATTTTCTGAGCACCATTTACGAACAACGAAGATAAAAATAACGAAAAATAAACACAGAATATTAATAATGGCGCATTATTATTTTTTACTGCAGGAATAATTAAGGCTCATAAAGATAATAACGCTTAATTTCTATGAATTTAAGTTTTATTATTTTACAATTAATTCAATATTTTATTGTTATTGTGAGGTTATGAGGTGGTAAGGTGATTAGTATAATGAGATGAGTCTATGTTGTTTAATTATTTTTTTTTTTAATTTTTATTTTTCTAAGTACATTTTTTTATTTCGGTTATTTTTATATTTATATAGTTTTTACCCAAATAAATAGCCATTTCAAATTTCAGCCAAGCCGTTTTGCGGTGCACTTTCCCATTTATAGATAGATAACTCTTCTTTAAAATTAACTTAAAAATAAACTTAACATAATTATTCCTAAACTGTATCATAATTAGAGATTATAATATTATTATAAGTAAGTAGGTATGGATGGGTACTAAAAAAGTGCACAAAGCCGCATTTAAACAGATTTCACTTCAAGAAACGTGAACTTCTGCTAGTAATATTAATATTATAACATTTTCGCCGCCTTACAAATATTTGGTCTCTTTTTTGGTCGGGGGTTTAAAAAATAAGCAGTCCCAACAATCATGCTTTATTTATATTCAGGTATTTTGGTATTTTATGGTAATGATAAATTAAACAAACTGTTAATTATACATTTTAGAGAACGTATCCTAGTTTACCGTTGTGCCTAATTATCTTAGATACCATAGCTATACTCAATATGTGTATACCCCTTCGGCCGCGTACGAAACTGGAGCTTCGTAACCAGTTGCGATTAAAAACGTTTTTGTACTTGTACGAAACCAGTTGCGATTAAATACTTTTTTGTACTCTTACGAAACCGCGGTTAACTTTTCGTAACTGGTGATGAGCAAAGAATTTGTATACCTTGTACGATACTAATTTCAAACTATTGTATAAAGCGATAGCGATATTTCTTATATATTGGAGGTATTTCTGTTCATGTCCGTAAGTGGTAACCCTCTGAATCCTTACACGTGACCTCTGGGTGGTGCTAAGAACAGTCTCTGGTGGTAGGCTTCGGCCGCGGCTTGTCACCACCCTCCGGGCTGGGCCAGTACGTGAAGCGTTTTTTTCGTGTTTCGTAATATGGCCCTTAGAAGCCATCTTCTAGGTCTTCATGTCACATCTTAGACCACATCGTCACTTTACATCAGGTGAGATTGTAGTCAAATGAAGGCTTATCTAACATAAAAAAAAAAAAAAAAACTAATCTAATCTCTAGGTCGTGTTTAGCCTCATAACAGTTGATTAACCTTTTTTTGACACATGGAAGAAGTTGTAAAATTAAATGAAATTTAACCCCTGTTTATTTTGTGATTATTTGTTGATACTTTAGTTATTACCTCTCAAGGTATCCAATTAAAATATTTGTTGTTGGCTGTCGTTCACGAAAAAATTGGATCAACAGATTTACACTTTAAAGATTTTTTTTGACAAATTCCAAATCAAAAAGTTTTAGAACAAAATATGTTCGCCTGGTGCGTGCCCTTCACCCCCTTTTCGGAGTATATACCTTATTTGAAACACCTTGTATGTGTATACTTTTTAGCACTCCACATTTTTAGTATTGGCAATTATTAGTAGTAATTATATTAGTTGGAGTAAGTTTTTGTTTTTATTTTAGTAAATTTTGTGTTTCATTTTGCTTACCACCGCCGGCGCCGTCCACAACCTTCCTGAATTAAATTATTTCCATACAACGGTTGTCTGGAAGAAAATTTAAACAATAAGACAGCCCATTACGCATGCTAGGTTTAATTTTACTATTTATAATTTTGTAGTTTTGTTTATTGGTGTTTGTAATAAAGAATTTTCTATGAACATATCTATTTTAAACATTTTTATACGTTAATATTTTAATTTCTTTATGAAATAAGAGACTTTAAAATATCCATAACTGCTATAATGTATTTGATTTTCTAATACGAATAGATATGTAAAAATGGAAAAAGGGGATTTCATTTTATTAGGTAACTAATTCTTGATTCATATGAAAAAAAATGGCAGAACTATTTTTTCTGGCAGATACTTTCATCGATGGATTAAAAATCTGCCCTTAATTAAAAATACCTACTTATGGCTTAGCCGAAAATGGAATCAAACAAGTATGAAAAAATTAAAACTGAAAAGCAAATGGAGATATCAATTCTATACAATGCCTAACTGTTATTTGGTTTAAGTACAATTTGATTAACTTCAGCGTCGATTTCTTAGGTACGCATGAGGAAAATAAAGTAAATAAAAATAAAATAAAAAAGCCTTTTTATTCCATAACTAATAAAAATATTTTTACATGTGTTTTTGATAGATACATTTTTAGTTTATTTCAAATTAAATCAGTTCAATTTAAATAATTATCAAATGAATTGCATGCAGTAAAATTGTAATTTAAAACTAAAATAAATATGATTGAATTTTGTTTTCGTAAGTAGTTAGGACCCCTATCGGGTACAGGCCTCCTCCAGATCCTTTCAGTGTCCGCAGTCTTCAGCAATTTTGTCCCATTATGTTATTTTAAATATTTTGTCATTTCATATATTAGGTATGTTTTGTTTATAAAACTTATCATTAGACTAACAGCTAACGATCTGTTGAGTGTAATTGCATTGTAAGTTGGTACTTATACATACCTACATAAACATACATGGACTTTTCTTTAAGTTGTCTTGAGCTGGAGGGTTGTGGTCTATAGCGCTCCCGCGGTGACCAGCCGTGTTGGGATGCTTCTGGTTCATTTATTTTGGTTTTGATTTGTCGTGTCTGGCTAGGGCGGTGCTATAGTTGCTATGGTTCTTAGGTGTTTTCTCTTGTCGATGTCGTCAGATATTGTGTAATATTTCTATTTTCAGTGTACATTTTATTTTTCTTTGCAGCTCTACTGCTGTCTTTACAGGTACTAGGTCCGTTGTCAAATGGTTGTAGTCGCTTTTTTGAGTTCGTTTCTATATTCGGTCCCTTGCGTAAAGAGGATGGCTCTCGGATAACCAATTTGTTGTATTTTATAAAAGCCTCGTTTCCTTTTGCTCTTTCCATTTTTAGCTGCTCCTGTAGCTGTCTGCGTTGCTCAAGAACTTTCTGTGGGAAATCCTCTTTTATGTACGTTTCGGCTTGTGTTAGTTTGTGTTTGTTTTTAAGGATGAGAATTTTTTTATTGTATGTGGTGAGGCCTACTGTTATGGGCCTAGGCTTCTCACCCTTTTTTCCTAAGGGGAGGAAAATAAAGTACCGCCTTGTAATTCATTACTTTATTACGATTTCTTATGTCGAAACCAGTTTCGTGAAAGGAAAAAAACCTATTGCTTCGTAACTAGTATCGTAAAAAGAAGATTTTTTCTTCTACCGTACCTGGTTACGAGACGCCAGTTTCGAACGCGGCCGAAGGCGTGTATACACACAAAAAAAAAAATATAAAAACTATATATAGGTACATATAATTTTTATAAAATGGTCGGGGACAGCAAAGTGTGGGTAAAATAGTTGATTCACCCAATTATTATTTTTATCTTTTTACAAAAACACTAAGTAGTTTCTCACGCCGCGGGCGTCGCCCGTGTTTTATGGATTTTCCCGCGGGTCCGACGTATTTACCCGCGGTAAAATGTAATATAAAGCCTTTCTTGATAAACAGGCTATCTAACAGTGACAGAACTATTCAAATCGGACCAGTAGCTCCTAAGATTAGCGCGTTCAACCAACAGAAATCAAACAAAGAAACTCAACAGCTTTATAATATTAAAATAGATTTTAAAATTGACCTTATCATACGATTATCACCAAATATCCAATATTATATATGCAGATGACGAAATTGACAAATATTGGATCAGTTGTTTCATCAAATTTACAGCCATTATCAAAATTGGAGGTCGGCTGTACGCAAACACGTTGCTTGTATGTACCTGGTTAAGTAATCAAATATAAAAAAATTCAATTCTAAAATTCATTGTTGGTTATCTTATTAATAGCCCAAATAAAAGTCTAGGTATTCGATTCGTACTTCAATTCGTTTAGAAGACTTAAGAATAAGAATAAAAAAAAACATTTATTACATTAATTATTACAAAACAAGTTATTACAAAAGAAAACTTTAAACGAATACGTTACATAGCTAATTTTGTACAATTAAATTAATAAAATCAATTATCCATAAATCTAAACTTACAATTTAAGAAAAACCCCCGAATCCAATGCCTTAATTTACTTAATGGTAAAACACCATAATATTTTGTAATGTGCACGCGATGTGCTATCATTTGATACCCCACTCGAGTATATTTGCAGATTTTCGGTTTTCCTTCCCCACTCTCACCCCCATAAATTTTAACCGGCACAACCGATTTTCATATAAAACTAAGAACACTCGCGCCAAACTCACCTTTCATACAAAAAAACTAAATTGAAATCACTCCATCCGTTCGGGAGCTATGATGCCCCAGACAGACAGACAGACAGACAGACAGACACGTCAAACTTATAACACCCCTCTTTTTTGGTCGGGGGTTAAAAACAAAACTGTTTCTTCAACTTAAAAAAAAAGTTGTTTAAAATATAATTAACTCAGTTACATTCAATAATTAATATTTCATTCATACTAAAAGCTGGCATTTTTTTTTTCTAAAACATTACATTTCCCGTAACATAAGCTTAGAGCTTACCTAGATGTTGTGTGGATTGTCCGGAAATATTACATTGTATTACAATACCTTGTGTTTGTTTTCAACTGAACGCAAATCCTCATGTAAATGGTAAATTCCACTTACGCCGTGTAATAGAATCATCCGCAATTGCCTTCATTACAAAAACTTGCAACATAATATAAGGAAATACGATTTATAACCTCGCGTGACTGCGTTTGTTTCGATCTGAATGCTATTTAGGTAATATGCAATATGCTATCTGGGTGGCCTACCGCCCTCAAACCAGGGGACATTCGTTAGGTACACTGCACTGCTCAAAGGCTGACCCTACGTATTTTTAAGTACCAAAAGAAAACTATTTTTTTTTCTAACCCCTGACCAAAAATGATCGGTGTTTAAGTTTGACGTGTCTGTCTGTCTGTCTGTCTGCCTGGTACATCGTAGCTCCCGAGCGGATGGAGCGATTTCAATTTAGTTTTTTTTTTGTATGAAAGGTGAATTTGGCGCGGGTTTTCTTAGACATGTTTCATGAAAATTGGTTGAGCTGTTAAAAAGT
The DNA here is from genome assembly GCA_929108375.1 of Gymnoscelis rufifasciata. NCBI lineage: Eukaryota > Metazoa > Arthropoda > Insecta > Lepidoptera > Geometridae > Gymnoscelis > Gymnoscelis rufifasciata. Next base: position 10,767,846 of record OV815324.1, read on the forward strand.
TATGGGGATGAGAGATGGGAAGGAAAACCAAAAATCTGCAAAAATACTCGAGTGTGTAACACCATTCCAATAAATAAGTCCAATGAATAAGTCTGCAAGCATTGATGTGCAATAAAGATAATTATTTTTCTACCTACATATTTCTCGGCACTTTGTGGCACAGTGAACTAGAAACCTGCATCATCATCATCATCATAATTTTCAGCCACAGCACAGGACTGGTCATTTCTCCACAGGAGAGAGACAAACCTCCCACAATATAATTAAATATTGTGTTTTTATCATCAGGTATTCTGTGCTAAAGAATGTATTATAATAATGAAAAGTTCAATAAATATAGTTTTTGGCTTAGATTATATTAATTACCATGTTAACTTTAAATTCTAAAGTATGTTTTGTAATTATGTATGTATTTGTATGAGTGCGTTAATATTGTCGCATTCAACAGTCTGTACAGAATAATCGAAAAAAAACCTCCCTTAATGTCTTCCATTGAACAGGTTTCACAAAATAACCTGTCCATCTTTCTGGACGTCCGAATTTGCGTTTCTGATCCGCGGAACCGAAGCTCACATGTCGAGATTCCTCCATAATGGTTTTTGTTAAACTTTTAGCAAAAGATAGATTCAATTGAGGAAGGTTTATCTATGTGAAGTTTGTGTTTATCAGCGTATATGCAGTTTTGACAAAAAAAATATTAATTTTATTCATAAGGCTCTGTCGCACCTGTGCAAAAGGAAGCATTTCATAAATAACATACATTGACTTATTTAAATGAAACAAATACATTCTGCAAATTGTATGGCTTTATATTAAGAGATTCAAGTATAACCGATTAGTTTTAAAAATAAAATAAGCACCATTCTGGTTTATGCTTACCAAAATTTGGAATAGAGGGCAGTAGCAAATTATTGGTATTATGCTAATTTGAAACAATAAAAATTAACAAATATTTTTTAAAATATAGTTAACCACACTTAGAGACTGGGCGCGCACTGAAAGCTTTTGTGGTGCTGGTGCTTTTTGGTGGCATTCACTTTAAACGCCTTCCACTCTCGAATACCTCCAGTGCCTCAACACACCTACACACAACATACATACCGCCTAGTAGGTCCATACTTGTTGGGCCAATACGCTGGCCCAATATCTAGGCCTAATTCATAAGTTATTAGTTAAGTCACGGTGACAAAAGTCACCAGATCGCGCCCGCTTCAATTCCCAAAAAAAAAAACTGATAACCAATTGATCAAAATCGTCAATTTAAGTCAATAGGGCAATGATAGATTAGGACTATAATTTTATTTTATAATTACAATTTTCTTATAAATTTTAAACAACGTCTTTTATGCTATGGCTATTTATTGGTAAAGTTATTCCTATACCCGTTCTTAAACTCTTCTTAACGTTTTTGGTTTTAAAGAATTCCAGACAGTCTCATATTTGAAAAATAAAGGTTTCATTCAATTTAATTTTCCTGAATGATGTTATGGGAAAAGTTTGTTCATCTTAAATGCATACCTAGATAATCTTCCAAATAAACTTGTAATGCAAACATTGGCGCGAAAATCTGTCTAGTTCACATAAACGTCAATGTCAAATTTTGAACACAATAGAAGTAAACAAGCTGACCCACAGACAAAAAACGACACAGATATCTGTCAACAAAAAGGCTTTGTTTTAAAAAGCATTATTTTATTGTTAAAGACCAAGAATTTGCTGTTATTTAGCTGCTATGTCCCACTTCTGGACTGGTTTGGTTACAAATAGTTACAGGTTATGTAACGTCCTTAACGACTATCTGTGATGCGGAGTGGGCATACGGACTCCTTTCACTTATCTCTGGTCCTTTTTAATCTGTGCCCAGTAATGTCTTGCGACATTACCATAGACAACATGTGGGTAGTAGCAAAAATATTGTAAATGTCGTGTAGGGAATCTTTTTTTTAAACAAATGCCCAAATATGTGTATGAAAATAACGTTGATTGGGACATGATTACATTAATTTCTTCTATAGGTAATTACACACATACACATACATACATTATACTTGCTCTCCATCCTACACCCAGAAAGGTATTCAATGCCTAAATTCCCATAGGTACTTATTAGTAGTGCTAGACAGTAGTATATACTAGAAAACCAAAGTGATTCAATACGATAGTATGGTAGACGAAGTATAGAATTTCTTGACAAAATTCGAATATATTTTTGTGATTTATGCTTTAATGAGAATCTGCGAATACGCTAGAACACAATAAACACAAATATATTTGGTGGAAGCCGGGTTTCTACCCCAAACCCCAATTGTAGCACCGTGTACCTATTTATAAAACAACATTTAAACAATCATTTCCACAATAACAAGAGATAAAGTTGAAAATAACCTTGATCTTTTTTATCTTTATTTATTAATGTGGAACAGTTTCTTTAATCGTTCAAATTGGAAAAAACACAGTGAATCCTGAGCGGAATGGAACCCGCTCTCCTATGGTTCAATTACATTGACTGATTTTGTTATTTATTTACTACATAACACAAAGTCGTGTATATTCGAACACGCGCCAGTGAAATTGTTATTTAGCTAAATAGTGTCATAGGAAAACATATACCGAGCAAAGATATTCGGAATTTCTATTTCTTCTAAAAAAATTTTTAAAAATATTATCGGACGTCTACACCCTATAAAAAACCTTCTTGCCTAATTTAATTTCAAGTCTCTAAGGTTCTTTAGTTTGTGATTACGTGATTAATCAGTGAGTTGTAAGAAGTCGTTTCTCTTATTTAACCGACTTGCAACAAAAGAGGAGGACGACGCGTATGTTTTTTTTAGTTCAGAACTTCAAGCGTTATTATTTATTATAAAATAAGTTTGATTTATTTTTTAACCGTCTTTATAAAAAAAATGTCTTCTTGGGTTCTGAATTGGGGATTTATTTTTAGTTTTCGAGGCCCATAATGCCCATAACGTAATATCGAAAATGTTCAGAAATGGAGATGGGAAAACATTCTTATGCCGACGCCCGGCTCTTTAGTAGACCGGGCCCTCTGGCCCTCTGGCCCGGTTGATGTAATGGAAGTTATGAATTGGTTCACTGGCCCCGCTTAATGAATTTGTTATTAGAATAGACAATGTCCACATGACAAGCTTAAAACTTAAAGTCAGTTGTTTTTCTTAAAAATCTATTTGTATAATTATAAGTGATAATATAATTCAATTATATTACTTTATTTTAAGGTATTTATTTTTTTGTTTAGGAAGATACAAACGGACCTTACAAAAACCCTTACAAAATCCAAGGTTCTTCTTCTTACAAAATATGAAATAATTTGAATAAAAATAGGTTGTTCAAAATATCCGCATAATTTGATTAGGTGATACATACTGCTGGGCCTCGCGGTGCTACCCGGGGTTTAATGGATTTTCCCGTGAACGACACATTTGCCGCGGTAGATTCAGGGTCTAGAGAATCTGTACTCGTGCATTTAGTTCTTAGGTCGTCCACTGCCGACTTGTCCCTTTGATTGTTGTCTTATTGAAGGTGTATTTCTATACATTGTCTTAGCACGTGTTTTTCTATACATTCTCCACACGACAATGATAATCCCGGCGAGCGACAAGTGGGCGAATCGTTTTTAAATCGCCGACGATTCGCTGCCAGAATATTCGCTCGTTTTAGAGATTCCCTACGAGGTAAAAGTCAAAGTCAAAACATTTATTTCCTTAGAAGCTCTGAGCATACATGGACAGGTCAACTTAAATTTTTAAAACTAAATTGTATAAACAAAAATTATCAAGGAACTAACATTGTCTTAACAGTTCGCTTCAATATTTTAAACTGAGTCTAGAAGCGAATAGAACAACACAGCTGTATCAGTTATTACAATACTGTAGTTAATACAAATATGGAGTTCTTATTTATAGGTGAAAATTATAAATTTAACAGTTACAAAATAAATGCTTGTAGGGAAGAGCGGACTCGATTCCCGTGCGATGCGATTCGTTGCGATTCCCACGCGGAGACGGTCCCTTACCCAACACGGCTTTTGATTCCACCCACATTCTCTGCGCATTGTTTGGTTAGCAAATTATATAGTTGAAAAATCACTACGGATTTGGCAATAGATCGTAGCATTATTAATATGGACGGATTAGGCGATTTTTGTGATATAATTGTAGGCAGCAGTGCGTAGCGATTGTGCAACTCGGATGCTAGTTAGCGGCTCATTTCAATTCGGCCTAGGATGTGAGGCAACATGCCCATTCGTGATCGCCTGCTAGTTTTCTAACAAATAGGGACTAATAATAAGGAGGTAACTTAAATTTAATATAAAAAAACCCCCGATTCCAAAACTTAAGTTCCCTTAAAAGTAAAAAGTCATACTATTTTGCACGTGATGCGCTTTCATTTTCATCATGCGCTTTGAGACCCCACTCGAGTATATTTGCAGATTTTCGGATTTCCTTCCCCGCTTTTACCCACATAACTTTTAAATGAGTCAACCGAATTACATATGGTCGGGAGCTATGATGTCCCAGACAGACACGTCAAACTTAAAACAACCCTCTTTTTTGTCGGGGCTTAAAAAGGAGTATTGTGAAGTTTAATCAAAATCTTCTTGGACCCTGTTTTTAATTTAATTGAGGTTTTTGTTAAGTGGCTATCATTGAAATATGACACATGTTGGGCCGACCCCACGTAGTGTGGGACAAGGGCAGGATGATGATTAAAATATGTCAAAAATTCTTACGTGATAGTTTAATACCTAAATAACTAACTAGGAGGTAAAAAGGTGTATTGTTAAGTTTCACCAAATCTCTTTTTACCCTCGACCAAAAAAGAGGGGTGTTATAAGTTTGACGTGCCTGTCTACCTGTCTGTTACATCATAGCTCCCGAACGGTTGGAGCGATTTCAATTTAGTTTTGTTTTTGTATGAACACCCGGGCCAAATTTGTGAGTTTGGCTCGAGTGTTCTTAGATGATTACAGACTAACTTAAAAATAACAATCAATAGCCACATTTGTAGTACAATCGGCGGCCTTATCGCTTAAAGCGATCTCTTCCAGGCAACCTTTGGATGGATAGGATCTGCTAGGAACACGAAAGACGGTGCACAAAGATCTTTGCATTACACATAAATCATATGAAAAAGAAATAAAATAAAATACATACATTATATAAAGAAAAAAGCAGCAGAAAACACATATTAAGATTAGGAATATTATTAAAATTAGGATTAAGTACCTATCGTACTAATAAAAATGCTATTTTTATACACAGGAACTACGAAAACACCTAAAACTACGTGTTTTTTATCACGTTAAGATCATTTAATTAGAATAATGGAGTTATTTACTTATACCTTATACAAAACGACCTTGCGGACCTAGAAGTGGTCTATTTGCTCATTCAACATGTCATTGTCGTGTCGTCGTGAATATAAATACAAGATGGTTTCCTATATAGTCTAAGAGCCGAGGGCAGCCAGACCTTCGTTATTTTATAAAGGCTGAAAGCACAGACATACATCTGCCTAGAAAACTCAAATGCATGTAAGTACTTAGGTAGATCCTTTCTGGCAAGTGTAGAATGGCTCTTACGGAATACCAGCGTTGGTTGCGAACTTGTTTGCAGCAACGAATGAGTCAGAGACATTTTTGCAATGATGTATTTTTTGTTATTCTCTTTATTATCGTTTGTAAAATGTATATCATTGTTCCATAGATTATTAAATAATTAATAATAATAATCATAGTAGCCATAATAGTCATTTATTGATAATATAGTTTATAGTTTCATAGTACTTTATTCATCATAGGCAACATTGTACACTTGATTTCGTTAAAAAGTTCTAATAATTATTATCAACACACACAGAAAATACAGCAAAAGACACAAGTCGTTCAATTTGAGATGTAACTTAATAATTGAGCTGCCGAGTAGTGGCATTGTCAACTAAAACAATGTTTAAAACAAATAATTCTATTAAAATCCAATATAAATCCAATACAAATTCATCATTAAATAATAAAAAACATATTTAATTGTTACTGCTGTACCTATAGTGGCATTGTCAAATTAAAAACTACTAAAATTAGGAATAGGAATAATATATAAGTCACAATATAGGTTTAATTTCTCATTACTTTGCCGTTTTTGCTTTTCTCGGCTCTTAGACTAAATTAATCCTGCGACGTGAAGATAACCAGAAACAAATAAATATAAAATGCTGATTTGTTACGAAGTGAGAACGGTTATTGCCGTGGTAATTGTGCGTTTTTTATCGTCTGAAAATGCGTTTCTACAAAGATTTTTGAGATACTTATTTAAAAAATTAACGTTAAATTTTGTTCTTTAATACCTACTTACCGTACTTACGAATTTGATTATGATATGTCCTATACTAATATTATTGAGCTGTAAAGTTTTTTTGAACGTGTAAATCTTAGGATCTACTGGTCAGATTTGAATAATTCTTTCACTGCTAGGTAAGCCTATTAATCGAGGGAGTATATGCTACTTTCGGGAAAATGCACAAAACACGTACAGCGCAGCGGCGAGAAGAGCTAGTATTTGATCAATTATTAAACAAATATGTAAATCGGTACTTATGTCGCGTTTTTAGGTAGAATATAAAAATAATAATGACTATTACGTATGTGCTAACAACCTATGATGTGTTAATGAATTTGTTTAAACAAGCCGATGTTCCCAGAATGGACACATTGAATTTTCCATTAACTAATATTTAATTATTTAGTCCTTTATGCATAGCTAGATTCCCGCCCTGGCTTTGCAATGTTGCACATTATAGTGTTTGTGATGATGATGATGATGCTCTTCTGATGTCTTTTTGTCGAAGACATGTTTTCTGCATTTTAATCATCTTAATTTACATTTATAAAAAAACTCTAATTCCAAAACTTGGGGTTTTCCTTAAAAATAAAAAATCATATTATTTTTGTAATGTACCTACACGTGATGCGCTTTCTTTTGAGTCAATTTGTTAAATTAGTATACCTTTTTTGTAATTTTTTTATCTTATCGCTTATACCTAGTAGAGATAGTTTATGTATATTCTTATTGTAATTTGACGCGCTTTTTAATTCGCGAGATGGGCGATTTTTTTAACAAACATACTCTACAGTTTTATTTATTTACTTAAATTTTATTTTTTCATAATGTTAAGAAAACTTAAAAGCTAATCCTAAAAGCTAGTTATGTAGTATATCAGTCACCTAACACCCATAGTACAAGCTTCGCTTAGTTTGGGGTTAGGTGATGCTGCGTGATTAGTTTTGAATTATATAATTATTTATTATGTATCTATTGGGAATCACCAGGGCATAGAATAATAAATTACTAGGGTGAAATTGTCACTCAACTTTTATGTGCATTCTTCTTCTTCTTCTTTTAATAGATGGCGTTCGTGACTGGCTTTTATGTGCATTTTAAGTTAGTCTTGGATTGTCAAAATGGCGTTCAACTGAATAACACCTTTTTCACTTTATAATTTTATTTAACTTGACACTGGCAAACTGACCTTTCAAGCGCAGAGTCCAATTATAAGGAATTGAATTGAAGTTAATCTTGTTTGACGTGTTGTTTTTTTTTTGTTTCAGAAATGTCTAACCCTCCAGACATTCGCTCTGAAAGAGTGAAACGTATGTTCAGCTGGACCAATGCTACTGGGTAAGCTAGAAACATTAAACATTTATTTAAACGAGGTTTATAATATATTTGATATTTTAAGGTTTGATATTTTATCATATTTTTCGTTTTAAAGATCTTTATTCAAAAAAAGAACATACAGGTAAATTTAATAATAGAATTCTAAATTAACAATTAATTATTTGTAGTTTTTCTTATGAGTAACTTACTTTTTTAAACAAGTATTGTTAAACGTTTTACCCCATATTTATTAAATTTGTCACGAGTTATGTCAGACTCGTAGAAGGTTAATTATTGAAGGATTGATTTTAGCCAAAAACAAGAGGTTTTGAATACGAGGATTTATTAATAGAAAGAAATAATGTTTGATCCTAAAGAGAAAAGTATTTATGTTATTTAGTATATTAATGAGGTAGGTCACAGAGTATTTTATATATAAAATTCTCGTGTCACAATGTTCGTTCCCGTACCTACTACTCCGAAATTTTGTGAGCATATTGAGTACCTATATAAGTCTGAGAATCGGCCATCATCTGTTTTTCATTTTGCAAAACAACGTTTGTTGGGCTCAGCTAGTATAATATAATATTATTAAGAATACTTTATTGCACAAGAAAATAAAGAATTTTACAAAATGTGCGCTTAATGCCAAGAGATTTTCTACTGTATACCGACTGTGGGAGGTTCATATTAAATATACAAAATAAATAAAAATGTATTAGACTCTTATCCACAATGTTATTTCCCTCATTTCACATACTCGCTAAGATAAACTCAAAGCAAAGCCCCAGCCTCTGACCAACAGACAATGATGCAACAGTTATGAGGACCAGTTGGCTGATGTAAGAGCTACTTTCGCATGTACCCGAGAGGTCGATGAGTAAGCCTAGTAACCTACATGTCGATAATCATACACAGAAAACTCGACCTTATTGCTTTCAGTTGAGAAATCGCTTTCTTTGCCACAAACTTGCTAATTAAAAATCACTTTGTCGGACTTAATCGTTGAAGATTCGATTTCAATGACATTTGCTTTGATGTGAGTGAACCAGCTACGTAACCTTACACTATCCTACTAATATTATAAACGCGAAAGTTTTTGAGGATTTAAGTAGATAACTGAGTGAGTGAGTGATTTTTATTTCAGAAATTTTAATGGTTTCCATATTAAAATAACACATATACCACTTTTTTATAAAATATCAGTTTTGCCCTATTTGTATCAAAGTTGGCTGCATTCCCACTAAAGGACAAAAGCTATTTTTTACCAAAAATCTATTATAACGCTGGGACAGACGCGCCTGTGAAAAGCTTCTGTGTCAATAATGCCATCTAGTGATTATGTCTTGAACTACATATATATATTATATCTCACAGCGGTGTTAGCGTAGAAACGTTGTGCGTTCGGTTTTAATGTAGTTAGGTAAAGTTCCGATAGAGGGCAGTAGTCAAGAACATATATTTCGGATTCTGTAGTTTTTCACTCATCATAGTACTAATACTAAAACCTGGCTATAAATAATAGTAATAGTTATTAAAAGTCATTAATTTATAATAAAATTATTATACGTCACAATTATTACATCTGTTGTTTAGTACTAATAATGTCAAAACAAATAAATCATCAAAATAAAAATAAAAATATCAATAGTAATATAGTAACTCATTAAATTAGTAAAGCAACAAATAACAAAAGTGATATCTTTTAAATAAATAAAAATGAATTGTTGTTCGTTAGTCTGATTAAAACTCGAGAACGGCTGGGTCGATTGAGCTGATTTTGGTTTTAAATTGTTTGTCGTAGTCCAGGGTAGATCTAAACGGTGAGCAAATAAGAAAAATTGCCGGGGACTTTTTTTACCCGTGCGACGCCGGGGCGGGCCGCTAGTTAAACAATAACATTTTTCAAACTTCGCTGTACTTTTACTTGTATTAAATCATTATATTAGGTTATTAGGTATTTATTTCGGCTGCAGCCAAACCTACGCGTCGGCGACGTGGGAACTTTGTTGTCTGGAACCGTACCGCATCGTGGTCGCGTGGGTGTGCAAAGAGCCAATAGTAAAGCATGGGTGGCGTCCGCGCGGCAGACGCTCCAGTTTCGCTGTCGCTTTTTCCGCGCAAGTTTAGCCAAAGCTTTATTAATAAATAAATAAGTATTTCCGGACTAATCACACAGCATCACCCTAACCCCAAACCAAGCACAGCTTGTACTATGGGTGATAATTGAATGATATACTACATCGATACATTTGTTTTTGTATATACAAAATTATGATGCGTATGAAACACCCAGACCAGAAACCAGACATTGTAGTTCGTAAAAAATCTGCCCCCAGCGGGAATTGAACTCGCAACCTCTTGCGCCTCAGGCGGACCACAGCCACTGAGGTCGTCATCTTAATTAACAGTTTTCCTTAATTCTCCTGATAACGGGCCGGTATCACCAACCTCTGCTGATTTGGAAATTACAAAGAAGTTATTTTCGAAACATTAAATTAACTTTTCGGCAGATTATTCATAGTCATCTTGGTTTTAACAATCATAAATTTGCATAAACCTGCGTTATTTATAAATTTTTTGTGCGTTCGCGGAAGATCTGTCGATACGTAGGTACATTGTGGGACGTATTGAGGTTACAACAAAACCAAAAAGTAATTTCCAATTAAGGAAATAACATCGTTAAAGTTTGTAATTTTATTTTTAAAACTTTTTATATGTGGACCATGAAAATATAAATAATAATGCCATGTTTGATAAAGCGGGGTTGCTATATGTAAACATCATTAATTAAAACAAAATTGTGTAGTTTTTATTCCATTCTTGCTGTTAAGCTTTTGGACCAACGTTTTAACGAAGAGGCTTATGTCGAAGAACAAGGATGGAAAAGTAGATACCGATCCATATAAAAATACTTACTACTGGAATAATATTGTAAACTCAGCAACAAAGGCTTATTTTATTTATTTTTAATAATAATAGTATAGAAGATTAACTAATAATAATTTAATTCTTCTTAATCCGTCGTGCTCAGTTGACCTACCAGTAAAGTGACGTCAAGCAAACTCGCAAACAGCCGCTGACGGAAGAGGTGTCAATAACTAAGAATCCTTGGAGAATTAATGGAATATATAATTTTTGTTTAACGAAGCTTCTTGTGGTATTGGATTTCCCTGTGGAACAAGTAATCTAGGAGTAAAACCTACTTATTGAGTATCAAATTAATCCATATTAGAGCTATGTGGATTTATTTTCCTGTCGTAAATAGTGGAATAACAATCGGTCGCAATCGGCCTTTTTCAGTGTGTATTGAGTTGTGATTTGTAAGAATATAGTAAAATTGTAATTAATTTATTTTATTACAGAAACAATGTCAAAATTGTAATTGAATAAATATAAATAATCGAGATTGGTGACGTACCTACCGGAGATAAATGATAGAATGATTAGGACTTTTCAAAATATGCGGTATTATTAAATCCGCTATAAAGTTATTTGGTTTTGCTTTGACAATTTGTTTTATTTGGCCATTAGGTTTTGACAATTTCTTAATTAATCCTCACATATTTTCGTGAATATCGGAAGTAAGACTTAGACACTCCAGCGCATACACATTTTTTTCAACGTGGCTAAGTAAAGTTCTAAGTTATTAGTCTACGAACAAGTGATAATATTCTTTGGTACTAAGTTTAATGTCCATTCCAAAATTGTTAACTTCGATTATTCATTATTTTATCAGAAATTTGCATTGAATAGGATTGTTTTATATAATTAATTAAGTACTAATTAGGGTTTTTCGGCTCCTTGGCCCGGCTGATATTTACATGCCTAAATATATTAATACATACTATTATTTAGAAAAAGCCATTTACTATCTCTGTTAATTTCATGGTCATAATCATACTTAACTATAATTTTACCAACATCTATAAAACGTTTCCAAAAAAAGTTAAAATCCTGTGTTCACATAAGTTCCGCTGTAGAGAGAGAGAGAGAGAGAAAGTGGTCCAGAGGCAGCTGTCCAACACAAAATTATTTTCATTCAGAAATAAACTCACGTAACCATAGCAACAACGTTGTTTGACATTTAGGACCCCACGCCATACCAGCGCCTCTGGCGGCAATTTTACACGTGTTTGGCCTCATTACACTCATAATCACAGCTGATATTATATAATTCTTATACCATAATCTATACTTATTATAAATTGAAGTTTCTTCTCGCGTTTTTCTGTCTATATTTACACTAATTTCAGAAACTACTGAATGGAGATATAAGCGCTTTTCAGCAGTAGGTAGAGTGGTTCTAGATTTAGATTTATTTAATCCAGGCAAAGCTGGAATGTGCCAGCTAGTTTAAATTTATTTATTTATTAATCATAACACTTTTACATTGCCATTACAGTCTGACACTAATGCGACAGTGGAAAATAACAAGCGAATTAAATTATTTACAATAGAACATACACGAATTACCTACATACAAAAATTAAAACACTAAATTTAAGAACAATTACTTAAAACATTGATAATTACATGTATATTACAATTTATAAATAAAATAATTCCTACAATTGAAATTATTGATTGGTTACGTAGTTGAAAATCAGTAACGGACTTTTAGTAGTTACCTCTCCAACAGAAATTAAGAAGTAAGTACAGAAATAAAAACAAGACGTTAAAATTGAATGAGGCCATTTTAAGGTCGCCAACATTCTCATTTTGGCGCAGAATTATTGACCTTTTGTTTTAATTTGACCACTCACGTCCAGTCACGCACAAAAACACATTTATTTACTTTCAGGATAAATATCGTGAAAATTAAGTTTTGCTTATTTTTTTAAGCGTTATTCAAAATGACTACATTAAGAGATTACTGTTTATAGAAGGCTATAGAATATAAGGCTTATAGAACATAAAGTCACGGCGGAGGGCTTTAGTTTATAATATGTACGTACTACCTACCTATAGATTTTGTTGTACCTACTGAGTACTTAGTAAGTGGGCACGCAAGATACAAGATACAAAATCATCAAATTCAAATCATCAAATCATTAATCAAAAATAATCATAGGTGCTTAAAGATAAATAGGAAATAAATTTATGGTATCTGGTCACTTCGCTTTTTTTACACTAGAGCAAAGAAGCGATTAGAAACTGTGGCTCATTTTTGTATTGAAACTTTACAATCATTATTTGTTAGTCTTGTTTTTGACCCTCGTGATGATGGCAGTACTTCTACACGGTAAGACATATATCCCACGAGGTCTACATGCTAATAAGTTCTCCATATAATAAATTAGTCTGTAGAATCCCGATAATTTCAAACACTTTTGACCGGATTTCAAAACTGTATTCGGAAATACTGACTCAAGAGTGTTTTAATTCCTACTAATATTATAAAAGCGAAAGTATGTGGGTAAGTGAGTAAATGTGTTTGTGGCTGTTTCAACACAAAAACTACGGAAGGGATTTTGATGAAAATTGAAGGTAATAGCTTCCATAATCAGAATAACACATAGACCCCATTTTAAATGAAAATGTATTATTGCGAGCGAAGCCCGATTTGGAAGAAATAGTAGTAGCTTAGTAGGTAGTATTAAAAAACGCTCATTTCATTAACTTGAAGCCACTAAATTTGTAAAACGCTTGTCCGCATGATAGTACATCTCTCTCCGTAACTCTGTCAGTTATGTAAAAACAAGACTAGTGGCTCGCCCCGGGCGGCCTTGCGACCCAGGCCTGCGTACCCTTGATGACATTAATCATTATCATTAATTATTTGAAATTTAATTTCTTTTTTTATAATAAAATTAAGAAATTTTTAAGACAGATCCGATTAAGATTGTTTTTTAGCTCACTTAGAATGATTAAGAATGGATTAAGAGTATTTAGTTGTCAAATTTTCAAAATTGTACAGATGTTCTTCGTGAAATCTCCTTTATTTAAAAATAGATTGAAGATAATTAGGGTAAATACCCTGACACTAAGAACAGTCTTAAATCGAGTGATTGAACTTTATTATTATTGCTAAGTGAACACTGAAACTTTATTTCCAAAAAAAAAAAGGAAACTCAGTATGTCAGTATGTAATCTATGGTCAAGTGAAATCGTTTGTCTATAACTAATTATGTACAAACTTATCAGTCACGCACTTTAACCTAGATTTAGAAAAACTAAGGTTTTAATACCATTTTACGCTATTATAAGATAATTGGATACATTTTAATTTTATCATCCATCTCTCTACAATGTTAGTTATTCTGCTATATGGCTATTAGCTGCTATTTAAAAACAAATCCACAAAACAAAAAACCATGAAATCTCTCCATTCTTCCTCGACTAAATTAAGAAGTGCCCGAAAACACGAATTTTTTTAAATTACAGTTTTTTGGAATACGCCTCAATGAAAAAGCCATCAAACCTTTTTTCTTAAGTCGACTAATAACTGTCTAAGCAGCAAGTTACCTCACGAACTAGAGAGCGCTGAGTAAGAAAGCGGAAAGCAGAATTAACCAGACTGAAAGATATAAAACACTTACGGGTGGGTTTTCAGGGATTCTGGACACTGGGAGAACACCTTTTTATAATTAATTTGATTTTTTATTGCAAGAGCAGTGATGTCGTTTAGAATCGTAGAAAGGAAGAGAGGGGGTGAGGGGGCGGAAATAGGTTAGTGATGGATTGACAAGGATCGGAATAGTGTTGTGCTAATATCCTCATTAATCATTCACACCGGTTTCTTACTTTTAGTGATTTTGACTTTGACATTTCATCCTATTTCTATTAGTGAATACGAAACATGGCCCCCCACAAAAAAGGGTTTCCCTTTTTTAACAAATACATGTGAAATATATCCAACCTTATCGATATACCTAGTGCTTACTAGAAGCTCAAAAGTGGACTGTATCAATCTTAAATTACTTATATTAATTACAACTACTGATTTAACTTTAACAAAACTATAATAATACTAATCTTCATTACAAGGCAAAGGTACAAGTTTTGCTAGAGATCTTACAAATAGTCCTTTAGCAGTCTTAAGTTCTACAACGCGAACGATTGAATCCCGTCCGGGAAAAAGCTTTATCACCCTACCGCGTGCCCAATGCAACGATGGAAGACCGTCCTCTTTTAAAAGAACTAAATCACCGACTTTAACATTATACTGAGTTATGTGCCATTTGGAACGTTGCTGTAGAGTATGAAGATAATCATGGTTCCAACGTTTCCATACATCAGCAACCATTTGTTTGACAAGTTGCCACCGAGCAAGTTGGTTTACATGTTTGGTTTCCACGGGCATAGGTTCAGGTACGGAAACTAATGATGAGCCAATTAAGAAGTGACTCGGAGTTAAGACTGCTAAATCATTAGGATCACTAGATAGAGGGCATAATGGCCTAGAATTTAAAATAGCCTCTATCTGAGTAAATATGGTACTAAGTTCTTCAAATGTCAAGGGTTTGTCACCAATGACACGCTTTAAATGTGATTTACTTGACTTGACGGCTGCTTCAGCCAATCCGTTAAATGATGGACTGAGTGGAGGTGAAAATCGCCATTTAATAAAATGTTCCGCAAAAAAGTTTAGTACGTTAGGGTGCTTTTGAAAACTTTCTAATAAATTGAATGCCCCTTTAAAATTGGTGCCTGAATCAGACCAAATCTCTCGCGGCAACCCGCGCCTCGAAACAAATCGCTTGAAGGCCGCTAAGAATGCATCCGTGGTTAAGTCGCTAACGACCTCTAGGTGTACAGCTTTGGTAGTAAAACAGACGAATACGCAAAGATAAGATTTAACCAACTTAGCATTTCTTAACGCACTAGTCTTACATTGAAAATGACCCGCGTAGTCGATGGCCACCGATACGAAAGGCCTTTGCGATTCGGTAACACGACTTGTCGGTAAATCTCCCATAAGGGTTTGAGGGGGTTGACACTTTAATCTAAAACAATTTAAGCACTTGTGAATTCTACTACGTATGACGCGCCGAGCAGACAATATCCAATATTTTTCACGAATAAGTGACATCAAAGCATTAGGACCCGCGTGCAAGTACTTAACATGAAAATAATCTACCACGAGATTCGTAAAGTGATTGGAATGAGGCAAAATTATCGGATGCTTAGCTGAGTAGCTAAGCGTAGAATTTACTAATCGACCTCCTACTCTAATAATGCCGTTCTCGTCTAAAAATGGCTTTAAACGTGACATCCCGGTACTACAAGGTTTATCCTTTTTTAAATTCCGCATGTCTTCATAAAAACTTAGGGATTGTACACTTTTAATAAGCGCAACTTGTGCACGTTGCAATTCCTCACTTGATAAAAAATTGCTTATCTTATTTACATTATTTAACTTCTGTCTAGACTTTAAGGCAGTGTGCGCGAACCTAAAACACCATGCTGTAATGCGCACAAGTTTGGAATAAGAACTAAATCTATCGATAATATCAATGTCTAAACGATCGTCAGTAGCGGCCGCGACTACCGGAGTAGTTTTCTTAACGCCAGGTAACGAAGAGCACTCGAGCTGTTCGCATGGCGGTGGCCACAATTCGGGAGACTGAGTAAGCCACATAGGACCCCACCACAGCGGATGATTTACTAATTCCTGCGGCGCGATGCCTCTAGAAGCGGCGTCGGCTGGGTTCATGTGCGTAGGTACGTACCGCCACTGCTCGGGAGATAACAAATCCTGAATTTGACTAACACGGTTCGACTCAAACACCTTGAGGAGGTGTGGCTGTGTGCGTAACCAACATAATACAATACTTGAGTCACTCCAAGCGTAAGTATTTCTATGCAAGTCTGTTCTCAGCTTAAGGCTCTCGGTAACGCGTAACAATAATTTAGCGAGTAGATGAGCACCGGATAACTCCAATTTCGGAACGGTAAGCCTTTGCTTAATTGGAGCGACACGAGTTTTTGAAATTAGAAGGTGAACTGTCACGCTATTGTCATGATGGACGCACCGAATGTAGACAACTCCCGAAAATGCGAGCTCTGAAGCATCGCTAAAACCATGCAAATCGAAGTACTGAACCGTTTTTGATAAAACTTGTCTATTGATAGAAATTTTCTGCAAATGATGTAAATCCCCACAGAAGCGTTGCCAATCATCAATTATATCGTGAGGGGGTATCTGATCCCAATCTAGACCTATCGTCCATAATCGTTGCATAAGTATCTTCGCGAAAATGACGCAAGGTGCTAACCAACCGTTTGGATCATAAATTGAGCTAACCCTCGACAATATGATACGCTTCGTACATTCATTGCTGTCTAGAGACACCTGATAAGAAAATGTGTCTGTATTTGGACTATATTTAAAACCTAATATTTTAAGAGACAGGTCCGCGTCCTCACTAAACTTTAATTCGCAGTGCTCAGTTGGTAAATCGGTTAGCAACTGCGGATCGTTACTCATCCATTTACGAAGTTCGAATTCGCCTTTGCTCAATAAATCTATTAATTCTGTTTTAGTACTTTGAGCTTCGTGAATGGAGGAGCAACCCGTTACAATATCGTCGACAAAAATGTCGTTGAGCAAAATTCGTGAAGCGCGCGGATGTGTAGTTTTGCCTTCGAAGGCCAATTCGTGTAAACAACGCATCGCGAGAAACGCGGCTGTAGTAACACCATAACTAAGCGTGTTGAGCTGAAATTGCTGAATTTCAGGCTTAAAATGATCGTCAGAACTCTGTGAGGTTCGATCGCCACCCGAATTGTGATCGCGCCATACGATCAGCTGATATTGACGATCGAGAGGATTAACTAAAACTTGACGATACATTTGTCGTATGTCGGCGGAAAAGACAACCTCGTGCAATCTAAAGTGGAGAATAATGTCTACTATATCCTTCTGCAATTTGGGTCCAGCTAATAACTCATCATTTAACGACTTCCCACCCGGGCCTTTGGATGAAGCATTGAATACACACCTGATCTTATCCGTACCCTTCTTATATACCGCGTGATGAGGTATGAAATATTGTGGCAAGCGTTGTGCAATCGAGTGTTCGATTGGCTGCATGTGGCCCAGTTCGATATATTCTCGCATGAAGTCTTTATACCGCGCTTCTAAAACCTTATCTCTGTTGAATTTATTTTCTAATGATACAAGCCGACGGATGGCTATGTGCAAAGTATTCCCAAATTTTATCCCAATATCATGGTCACCCTGGCGAAAGGGCAAACGCACCACAAAACGTCCCGATTGAGTACGCGTATGTGTCTTCTTAAAGTAATCTTCGCACCTAACGTCATCCGGATCTGGCTGCTTTACCCTACTTATTTCCTCTACTTCCCAAAATTTACGTAATGTTTCATCTATGGATGTCACGCAGTGAAATGATTGTGTCTGTGATTGACGTTCCGCAACGTCACCCATTAAAACCCAACCAAATATTGTCTCGAAAGCAACCGGCAATTCTTTTCCCATCTCTAGTTTCGGTCCATTAAAAATCTGAGCGCACGCTCCTGCACCTAACAACAAGTCGATCTTGGATGTCTCGAAAAATCTCGGGTCGGCCAACTGAAGATGACTATATTTGACCAATATCGTGGGATCAAGACTCGACGAAGGAAGTGGCGCCGTGATTTTTGAAAGAACTAATGTATCTATACAGAGTGGTTCGCCTAATTTATTTTCTAAGAAAATATGCAATTCGCCTTTCGGTTGTATTTTGCTGGATTCACCTACTCCTGAAATAATGACGTTTGTCTTATGATAGCGCATCCCTAATCGTTGTAAACAAGACGAAGTCACGAAATTCGCCATGCTTCCTGGGTCTAATAGCGCGCGAATCGGGTAGTAATCACCGTCCCTCGAACACGAAACCATAACTACTGCTGTTGCTAGCAATGAATGACGCGTGACTACCTGCTGTTGACTAGAACGCGTACCGCACGAGTGGGAAAGAGACGGCAACAAATCACTCGCGGGCGACGCCGCGTCTAACTCGGGAGCGGAACTTGAACAGTGAGCGACTTGCTTATTTACGTCAATTGATTGTTGTTGCAATTGATTATTACTATTATGATTTAATGTTGTTTTCTTGTTCGAGCACAATAACGTATTATGTTTGCGTGAGCAATTTTGACATCGAAATTTAGAACGGCAATATGCTACTCTATGAGGGCGAAAACAATTGAAGCAGAGGCTTTTTGATTTTACAAAATCATATCGTGATGACAACTCCATCACGATGAATCTAGGGCACTTCATCATAGTGTGTGTTTTACCACACACGGGACACAGCACTTGTTTATGCTCTTCGGAACTTAAATCTGAATCTACAACATCCATACTCGACGCGTAAGCCTGTTTCCTATTACTATTATTACCACTGGGCGCAGCGCTTTGCGGCCGGCCGCTACTCAACTGACTTACTACGCCGGTAGTTTCCAATGTCTTGCAATAACTACCTAAAAATGCGAGAAGGTTATCGAACGTAGGTATTGTCTCGTGTTGGTAAGTTAATTCAAATCTAGCGCGTAAATCGTTATCTAATTTTCTCGTAAAAATGTGTAATAACAACATTGACCATTCTGTTACCGGGAAACCTAAACTAGCTAGCCCACTCGTGTTCTCATGCAAAATGTTCACGAATGTACGTAAGTGAGATGCATTCTTGACGGAAATGGTAGGTAACGCGAGTATGGCGGCAATGTGCGCGTCCGCAATCAACCTCTTGTCGTCGTACCTATCCAAAAGCAGTCTACGAGCCACTTGGTAATTGTCAGGGATATTCGATAAATGTTTGATCAAATTGGCGGGCTCGCCAGATAAACAACTCGTCAAATAATGTTTCTTTTGTACTGAATTCAATCGCTCGTTGTTGTGAACCAATGCATTGAACATGTTAATAAAACTAGGAAAATCCTGATAATTTCCCGTGAAGCGGGGCAAACTTATGTCCGGTAATTTATAGTTACACTCATTTATTTTGTTTGAAGAACAATAATCGGGCAAATCTTTGTGAATAACTTGTCTGAAATCGAGTTGCGCCTTTGACGACACACTCGTGCTAATTATGTATTTTACGTCAAGTAATTGCTCCTCCAACAAAACAAACTTATTCTTATAAGATTCTATTTGTTCATCTTTTAAATTCGAAGCACTTAAATTAAGATAACATTCTTCTGCCTCCACGCGCAACGAGTCTATGTCTGCACAACGAATTTTAAACTTACCTACTTCTAATTCATTCTTAAAATCTAATTTATTCGCACAAACACTAAGTGAATTAACTTTTTCACAAAGAAATTCAAATTTTAGAATAAGCAATTGACTTCTCGACATGATTTTATAAGTTTTTACAAATGACTAAACACGATGTAAAATGGCGTCCTTGACACGAAAACTTTCCCCAGAACAAACTTTTAGGAAATGTCGCAAAATCACTAAAAACTAGTATTATATCCGGTCGAAGGATCATGAAAGATATAAAACACTTACGGGTGGGTTTTCAGGGATTCTGGACACTGGGAGAACACCTTTTTATAATTAATTTGATTTTTTATTGCAAGAGCAGTGATGTCGTTTAGAATCGTAGAAAGGAAGAGAGGGGGTGAGGGGGCGGAAATAGGTTAGTGATGGATTGACAAGGATCGGAATAGTGTTGTGCTAATATCCTCATTAATCATTCACACCGGTTTCTTACTTTTAGTGATTTTGACTTTGACATTTCATCCTATTTCTATTAGTGAATACGAAACACAGACCATAATTCGGGTACAGGTGTTTTGACATTATCTTACAAGTATATACGTAACTGTGATTTAAAGATTGTTTTTTTTTGAGGAGCTAACTACATTTTGCATGGTTGCAAATTAAACATTTTGGTATTCATTATATTAAGATGACAGGTGAGTGTTGAGATGACGGGCGATAGAGGGAAATGGAAGCAGAAAACATGTTGTGCCGACCCCACGTGATGTGGGATAGGGTCAGGAAGATGATGGTATTCATTAGTTTTGTAATGCAGATGTTTCATGAATAAAACTTTCTTTATTTTTATCTTTATTATATTTTGTGGGAACGTATAGATTCTCATACGTGAAATTCAGGTTGTGATTTCTTTTATGGCTAAAAAAGTTATGTACCTATACTAATATTAAAAAAAACTGGTTTGTATAAGCCATTATATCACTGATCACTCTATCTATAGCTGAAAATTTAAATAAAACTGTAGATTAGTTTAAAAGATACAAAACTTACTGTAGGTACTTAATTTTTTTACTATAAAAATATCTCAAAATTTGAAAAAATATACAACTTTTAGTAATTTATTATTCTGTGGTTACCCTTATTATAGGCAAGTAAATCTTTTTCCATGTAAGTAATTATGTATGTATATAATATATCAGTCATGATACTTTAATAATAAAGGTGCACCTTAGTTTCAGAGTAATAATATTTCTTCTGAAAAGTCCAAAATAGGAAAGATGTCTACATAAAAAATAGGTAATTTGTTAAGTCCGCCTGTTAGGCCCAAAAAATACTGGACACCTATTTATCGCTTTGTAAATTTAACATGTCATAAATATTTTTCTTTGCTGGCAATAATTTATTATGACGTTTAGAAGACTTGCCAATTTTTGATTACCTCGTGCATGGGTGTTCTATGATGCATCTAAATTTTCCAAGTTTACCTATTCAATAAATAGTTGGAAACCCTACACACTGTTCTGTCTATCACACTTAGGTTTAGCCAGGCTATACAACATACTAATAATGAGGTGAATCATATTTTAGAAGATATTTTTCTTGTCTTCTAAAATACGAATATTCATTTATCGCGTGGGGGAGAGGTTTCTAAACCTTAAAAACAAGAAGCTCTTGTTTTTTACTCATTATAAGAATAATTAAACGGGTATAAGAAAAATTATATAAGAAATAGGGTAATGACTGAAGAAAAATAATAAGCCCGTCATTTGGATTATTCTAAAAATATTATCACCTATTTTTTCCTTTATCTTGCTGAAAAAATAAATCTTGATGATAAAAATAAATCAGTGCATTGAAGTTGTCGTATCGCTTTCGTGTAATTTGTACATATTAGGCCCCTCTTCGAAACTTTGATGCTCCATATCTTGGCATTTTCTTCTCAAGTGATGCAATTATTAACTAATTTATGCGAATAATTGTAACACTAAGCATTAGACATTAAGCTAGACCTAAGCCGGTATGTTAATGCACTTGCTCGTCTACCCTGAAACAAGGACGGTGTCTATTTTAGGAGTAGAAGCCGAATGCTAAAGATATTTTAATATGAGTGACTTAAAAAAATAATTAAGTCCTTTATTAAGAATAATAAAAAAAAATCCGTGTTGGCTAAGTGGGAGGACACTCGACTTTTATTCCGGTCGTGAGTTCAATCGCTATTCTACCACGCACATCTGGATTTTTCTCCTTGAGAAATCCTTGAGAATCTTGTGAAATTGATGTGCGCTTTAAATACGTGCTATTACCGCACTTGGCCAGCGTGGTGAATTAAGGCCTAATCTCTCTCGTGTCCCAGCATTGGGAATGTTAATAGGTTGAATTCTTTAGTTTTAGGTTAAGAAGCTCTGAGCGTGAGTTAGATTTGTAAACTTTCATCCATCTTAATTTTCCTCATTTGAAAACTTTTTACATCATTACGGAAAACTTAGGTTCTGTGATTTATTGATGAAACCAATTTCTATTAAAGGAGATTGGGAAACAAATGTATGGGGTCTGGGCCCACCCCGGGTCTAAGACCAGCCCTCAATAACAACATGTGATGATAAAAAAAAATTTTAAAGTATTTTTTATTCTGATCCATGTACTCTATATGAGAAATCTTTAATCCCAATGACTTATTGTTCTTCATGCTGTACGACCAGTCAAACGAACTTATAATATTAGTTATTTCAGACGCCATAATAACATGTTACGACGTATTGTTTTTTTGTTTCGTTATAATGTTTATATCACGAATAACGTGAACCTTTTATAATAATATTCCACAAGACAATTTCGCGTATAAAAACATAGTTTTATAACCAAAATGTGGAAATATCCGTGGTTAGTTATTCCGGTTCAAAATAACTTGTTCGGGTTTGTCCTCGATAACCTGTTGCTGTCTTTTGTCAGTTTACTTGGAAGTTTTAAAATGTTTTGAGCTATGGACGATATGAATAACTAAGTAGCCGTCTTCAGCCGAAAGAATCTCGGTGATGTTATAGTCATGCCAAGTATTTCTATACACCTAAGTAGATATATGTATGTCAATTAAATATATAATTTTTTTATGCTGGATAAGCCTTTATTTGACCACAATCTCACCTGACGTAAAGTGACGATGTGGTCTAATATGGGACATGAAGACCTAGAAGGTAGATGGCTTCTCCGGGCCGCACATTACGAAACACGAAAAAATTGCTTCACGCATTGGCCCAGCCCGGAGGGTGGTGACAAGCCGCGGCCGAAGCCTACCACCAGAGACTGTTCTTAGCACCACCCGGAGGTCACGTGTAAGGATGCAGAGGGTTACCACTTACGGACGTGAACAGACAAAACCTCCAAAATATATTAAGTAGGTATATCAGATGTCTAGTACCCGAAACACAAGCTTAGAGCTTGCCACGGGGCTAGATGTTGTAGTGTGGATTGTCCGGATATATTTATTGTTTTACAGCAGGTTTTATTAAGGAACTTCTTAAAACTGGTCAGAAAATAAACGAGGCAAGGTTATCCACCTTCTTCCCAGGTAGGCAGTAATTCATGGCATTCCTATATCTTAAATATCGATTATATTGCTTGAAAAGTATTTTTTTAAATCGGTTTGGTAGCTCCTGAGATTTTTAAATAAGATTTATTAAATAAGAACTCCAAAATTGTAATAACTGCAAAATGGTTATAACTGATAAAGCTGTGTTGTTCTATTCGCTTCACAACTCATTATAAAACATTGAAGCAAACTGTCAAGACAATGTTATTTCCTTGATATTTTTCGTTTAAACAATTAGTTTAATTAATTTAAAGTTGTCCTGTCCATGTGCTTCTAAGGAAATAAACGTTTTGACTTTGACTTTGACTTTTAAGTTTGAACAGTTTTTTCAAAAAATTTTGGCTCTACTTTAGTTCCGCCATGTACGTGCCGCCGATCCGCCTATATCTTAGAATTACAATGAAGGCTTTTATTTTAGTTGGATGTTTTACGGCTGAAGAGAGAGAGATAGGTACAGATTATTGGCTTAGAAACTATGTTAAATCCACATCGTTAAAATAAAATTCTAATGATTTTGCAAGAAAGTAAAAGTTAAAATACAAACCTTTAGATAAGCCTACTTTAAGTACATAAGGAAAATATGAACAGAAACCCCAAAGTGAACCGACGCAATTTTTAATATGTCTGTGCAACACCTTTCATTTTGCGAAGTTAAAACGCCTTTACGAAAATCTCAAGTTGAGACATGGCGCTGAATTTAAACAAAAACTGAATATACGCATTCATATGTTGGCAGCAGATATGTTGTTAACAACAACATGTTTGTCCGTAACGCCAACAATTGGGTCAGAAGATGATCAGAAGATGATGTGTCAGAAGACCAGCGCTGGTAATCTGGCACGTGCTGAGACAGAGCCAGTTTTCCTAGCAAAGAATATTTTTAGCGTTATGTGTCTATTTCCAACTATTTTTGGAGTTTACTCCTTAAGAAACTATTTGAGTTATAAGGCCCGGTACGGAAATTTTATGAGGAGTAAAATCAAGTGTAACACGAAAAGTTGAGGCGTTACGTAGAAAGAGACAAACATATATATCTGTAGGATTGAACGTGTAAAAGAATGAGATGGAATACATTACACAGCGTATCTCATTCTCGGGGTTTCCTCTTTGCGCAATACTTCGTAGTCTCACTGTATTTTATTTGTATTATTTTGTAACAAACTTTATGTTATACGCTTTATTGAAGTAATAGATATAAATAATCCGAATAATTACAGATACATGTTTGTTTCTCTTATCATGTGACACACACACACACTTTTTTTTATTTTGTTTTATTTATTGTTTGGCAGAAATATAAACGTATAATATAGAGGTACGTATATAGGAAGAATGTATGCTCCAACCTATATTATAAATTTGTATTATATAAAAATTTGGTTTTTGGTGCATGTTCTAAGTTAAGTATATGTGTCAACATATTTGAGAGACCAATGTTGCCAACTATCTCCAAAACCACTATAGTCTGATTCTGATGCGGTTTTCTAAGCAAGTAAGATTGTTTGTTAACTCCCCACGGTTAATCTATTCAGCAATCTTTTTTAAATTATGCATACCCATGCATGACCATTTGACAGTTGTAAACAGAACCAATCACACGGATATTATAAATATAAAATTTACGATCAATCAGATCTCAGACTATAAAAATGGAGTACTTGTATGTTTACAAGGATTACTTGGACACGTTATTATTAAATGTTCTATGCTTTCTATAAAATTATGAAATGAAGTGTTGTTTTATGAAATATTTCAAAAATATATTAAAATTTTTACGTCATAGGTAGGTTACTAAGTACTCATTGTTTAACAATATCATCATCAACCTTTTCTTGGAATGGAATATTTTTGTTTCAAATGCAAAACAGTTTTCATAATTACTGTTATGACCAGTTTCTGTAATTATAATTGTAATTAACGAAGGTACGTGTTTCGCAAACCCATTCAAAAACGGGGTACCAAGCACGGCCACAATAAAGTATGTTATAATATCTTTGTTCCATTACATAACTCGGCAACCAGTTCAATTTAGTCGAGTAGTGGAACTGTCAATATTTCTCAACAATTATGCCTAGGTCAAAAGTCCGCGATTATAGCGTTAACGCGTAGACGGATAGTCAAATTCAACAGAAAAACATGGCATGTTGAGCCTTCAACGATTGAGGCAACAAAAAACCCACTGTATACGAATTGCCGAAACTACTTGCGTCACAGCGTCTTGACACATACAACTGGCCACCAAGACAAGTCTACAGCCTGGCCGGTTTTAAAAAAAGAACACGCGAGCGCGAAACGGAACGCTCAGTCAGGCACTGTTCGCGCGCCAAAACGCACGTCTCTGCCGCCAGCAATCGCGAAATTTAGAAAGTTACGAACGTGTACATGTGATTTTTTTTTATTTGCAAAGTGTGTGTCTGTGTATTGTGCAAAGGAATTGAGTGTATGTTAATAGGAAGCTAATCTGACGCCGACCAGATGCTTATAACGTAAGTAATAGTGATTAGTATGATTAATAAAACCAACTAGATGGTTGATTAATTGCATACCGAAAGAATGCTATGGAGTGAAGGATCGCGAAAATGCGCTTGGTGTAATTTGGATTTCCGCTGCAGATGTATTAGACGTCATGTCATGCAATATAACATCTTGAAAACCTCCGTTGATTTTACATCGTCATCTATCATTATTTTGTTACTACTTACTGACAAATGTAAGTACATTTCGAACTCTAATATCTATAAAAATATTTCTCGACACATCAAATGAGAAATTCGATATTCAAACATTTATATTTTCTTCCTGTTTTCCCGTAGGAACTCGTAGACATGGCGTAGAACCTCTACGGTCGTAGCACCTTTACAAATCTTATCACTTTAAAAAAAATCCTGTCTACATTATTGAATATTTTATTTCTTTTTATATCACTTTTACTTTACTGAATAGTTACATTTGGGTGCCGTTTTACAGAGAACGCAATTTTATTCACATTATACTATATGTGTTGTTTTTTTATTCCTTTATTTCAAATTTGTTGGGTTCTCATGCCCCCTGTCCGACATCTTAAAAAAAGGGTTTTCCATATACATCTCCTAAATAAGTTTTTGTTATGAATTTTGAATTCGGAATAATAT
This sequence comes from Gymnoscelis rufifasciata, assembly GCA_929108375.1. Classification (NCBI taxonomy): domain Eukaryota; kingdom Metazoa; phylum Arthropoda; class Insecta; order Lepidoptera; family Geometridae; genus Gymnoscelis; species Gymnoscelis rufifasciata. Next base: position 10,794,414 of record OV815324.1, read on the forward strand.
AATTTGTAATTGGAATTTGCAGCTGACTGCAGTTTGACTGATTCAGATAGAAATCGTTTAGTTTTAATTTTCATATGCGTCATTCCCGCTTACCAAGGAATGATGTTTATGGGTCATGATATTACTGTAAATTAGAAATAATAAGCTAAATAAATATGTATCTACTATGACCGCACGTATAGTCGTTATAATATAAAAAAAATGAAGAATTTATTTATTTACTAATACAATTTTTATACGACTCCTTTCCTACAGCACTCGAGACACAAATTTTAACTTAATAAATTCGCTGAAAATCAGCGCGTGTTAAGATCGGTTTAGCCGGGCCTCTAAATAAATCTTAATATTAAAAAAAAAGTCGTGTTTATTCGAAAATTTATTAGTTTAGAGCGACTGGAGCTAGGTATTTACATTTTTTTGTTTTTTTTTAATGACATAGTCTTTTATTGACAACAGTGATACAAACGGTGGATCAGTATGAAGTAGGTACATTACATTACGGTGTATAAGCATGTTTGTATTTAAAATTGATTTGTGTACGTTCCGAATAGCAAAATGTCTATAAAAAGGTTTTTACGACTTACGACTATTTTAACTATTACGGAAATAAATTATTATATTAATTTCAGATTTCAGATTTCAGATTTATTTATTTCACCTTATTATAACAATGGTTGCTATGATAGGTAAGTCATTTTGTACATTCTTTCTTAGTTAAATTATCCATAAATAAATTACAAAAAATCAGATGTCAATTAATTAAATACATTTTCTAAATAAATGAGTTCAACGTAAATATGTAAATAGATTAAATCATTAAATTATTTATCAATAGACACACAAATGAAAAGGCAAATTAAATATTTATCAGACTTAAACAATTAAATATCTAATTTATTAACTTAGACTAAAATAATCACTTTAATTTCATTATTATATTTATTTATTATACACACGAAATCATATAACCTTAGTCCAACTAATTAACAAAAAAAATGCAATGTTTCCATTTGGGAACATTAAAACTACTATAATTATCATCGATAAGAACAAGAACTTTTAAATCTTTGGTTGTTAGGTTTTTGGCCCCATATGTTATATAAATTGCTAGCGAATATATATTTATTTTACCGCCGGAACGACGTATTTTCCTATTCCTATTTAAAATCTGATAGCCTTCCTCGAAAAAAAATATATATTTATTTAAAAATATATTTATATATTCTTACAGCTCAGAATAAAATGTAATATGACTTCATTATTTTTTATTACAATTGTCATTTTTATTACCAATACTAGATGACTATACCATTAATTTTATTCTCAGTTTTAACAATAAACTTAACATGACACTTGAACAATATGACAATATGCGAAAACTGACCCTTTTTGGGCTTAGCCATACTTAGCTGCATTTTAAGTTAAGATATTTCTTATTAGCATTGAAATAATGCCTTTGTTATAATATTTTTTTTTTCTGGAAGGAATCCAACAAAAGCGTAATGGAACGTGATACAAATGTAATATAATCGTCATCATCACCCTGTTAACGTTCCCACCGCTGGGACTCAGGGACTTCTCTCTAGGCGAGAGAGTGAATAAAAGCCTAATTTATTCACCACGCTGGTCAAGTGCGGGTTACTGAATGCCACATGTCCTTCAAACTCTTTTAAGTTCTCAGAACATGCCGATGTTTGCCTTCACCGTTAAATCACGTGTTAAAAGCGCACATAAATGTCTCAAGAAGAAAAATCCAGAGGTGAACCCACGTCCTTCGGAATGAAAGTCGAGTGTCCTCCCACTTAGCCAACACGGCTTTTGTAATGTATTATCAATATTTATTATTTCTCATCCGCATTTCCGATGATTGTATACAAATAAACAATATTTGTATACTATTATTGGTTTTCTTAATAACTAGTGTGTTTCCCTCGGTGTTACTCGCGTTATTATAGATTTTTCCCCGGTAAAAAGCCTATGTCCTTTCTCGGACACTAGAGAATCTGCGCACCAAATTACATTTAAATCGGTTCAGTAGTATACAGTTTTTGCGTAAAAGAGGAACATACTGACAGAATTACATTCGCATTTATAATATTAGTATCAAATGTATCTATGTAGTATATCAGTCACATAACACCCATAGTACAAGCTCTGCTTAGTTTGGGGTTAGGTGTTGCTGTGTGAGTAGTCCGGAAATATTTATTTTATTTTTTGTTTATATAGAAATCGCACCACGTGCACATTACTAAATAATATGATTTTTTACTTATATAGAAACAAAGGTTTTTCTAATTAAGAAATTTAGGTTTTTAATATGTGGAAAACTCAAAAATAATCGAAATATATTAAGATATTCTCCTACAAACTTATAAACTCGCAAAGTGTACCTCTTCAGTATATTAACATAGTTTTTTTCTGCTAAGAATATAAAAAAAACTCTATATAAATTTGTCTTCTTTGCAATTAACATCATGCTATAGTTTTCTTTGTAATAAGCGGCAAGCTTCACTGACTCCAACGAAAGTATTCAAGTTAACATGGAAGAAAGTGTTGGCGCTAAGTGAGTTCACTTTGAGTGTTACTAAGTATATTGTACTGTTTCCTTAAAATACGATTTTTGTTCTAACTTAAAAGAAGACTAATTGACTGCCTTAGTGGAGCGGAGGGCCAAGGCCCGCTTGAGGCGCAAGAGGTAGCGGGTTCGATTCCCGCCGAGGGGTTAAGTGTTTGTATGTTATGCAAGCACTTTCTCTTTGGTCTGAGTGTTTAATATGTATAATAATAAATATTTATACACGTATGTCTATTATATTAAGTATATCAGATGTTTAGTACGCGTAACACAAGCTTAGAGCTTACCACGGGGCTAGATGTTGTTTTGTGGATTGTTCAAAAATATCTATTTTTTCATTATATCAGAACAAAAATCGCTTCTTTACTCTAGTGTAAAAAGTGAAGCGATTAGATACTATAAATTTATTTCCTATTCATCTATAAGTACTACTTATTGAGTAATAATGTTAAATTTATGTGTTTTTTGTATTTTATTTTTGACATCTCTAAGATTTGTAAAATTAAATGAAAATAGATTATTTTGTATTTTAAATTTCTTCATCTTCTATTAGTGAGACTTCGCCGCCTGTCTGTCACCAGGCTGTATCTTAAGAACAGTGATAGATAGTGAGAGAGAGAGTTTACGTGATTTTTATAAAGTTAGGCGACATTGCGCGAGGCTAGTACTTGGATGGGTGACCGCTCTGACAGCACCTTATTGGACTTATACTTGTATATTTTACTTGTCAAGTTTATTTATTGTCTGATATTGATTTATGCCGTGTTGGATAAGTGGGAGGACACTCGACTTTCATTCCGAAGGTCGTAGGTTCAAACCCCGCCACCCACCTCTGGATTTTTCTTCCCGAGAAATTTATATGCGCTTTTAACACGTGCTTTAACGGTGAAGGCAAACATCGTGAGGAAATCGGCGTGTTCTGAGAACTTTTAAGAGTTTGAAGGACATGTGACATTCACAAACCAGCACTTGGCCAGCGTGGTGAATGATGGCTAAATCTCTCTCGCCAAAGAGAGAAGTCCCTGTGTCCCAGCAGTGGGAACGGGGAAGTGGGAAAAATAGGGTGGTGATGATGATGATTGATTTAAATATTGTTAACTATGTTAATATCAGATTTTCAGTAACCAGTAACTACAGTACTTAGACGATACCATCACTTAATGATTTGAAAGTACCTTTAAATTATCCAATTATGATCCATTAAATAATTTTGAACTCTAAATATAGGCCGTTAGACTATTGTTTCGCTTACAGTAGCAGTCGACCTCGCGTGCACTTCAGTGCAATATAATTGTAACTATCTGTGCATCTTAATACGGTGCTTTCAACATCCTTACAATTTGAAATTCCGTTGCCGTCTCGCTTTGTAATTTTAAATCTAAAAGCAAAAATGTAACAACATATTTAAGTATAGACGAATATTTTCGACTTAGCGATGTATTTTTGAACTTTAGCCATACTCAAAATAAATCACTTTGCATAAAGTCTCAAATACCAGTATGTTTTTGTTTTTCTGAGTAGTAGGTAGTAATTCATCAAAGTACTTTAGTATTTAGCAAAAATATTCTTTAGTTTAAACATATTTATAATTTATTACTCGTGTTCTTTATCTGTAAGTTTAGAAGTGTCATTAAGGTCGAAAAGCAATCAAGTAATATTTCCATTATTCGAAGGTTCTCGGCTTTTTTATTTAACACATTGATTGGGTTGCTAATGATCGCGGAATGTAAATGACGTGTGGAAACGTCATCTTCCGGAAACGTTTTGATTGTAAATTTAAGAGATTTTAAGTTTTTATTGACTTTACGATTAACGTCATTACTATTGAACGTAGATCCATTAATAGACGCTATCTTTAAATCCTGTATCATATTTTAAGAAAATATTATTTATGTAAAATAGCTGCGATGAAGGAAATAATATGAAACGTTTTTTTTAAGTTGTTGTTCCTAGTCAAGACCGCTGTCAAAGAAGCTGGTCTTGACAGGAGATGTCAATGCCAAGTACGCAATCTGAAGTGCAAAGAGCACTCAAACAGCCTTGAATAATATAAATTAATAATTAATTTGGATAAGCGACGTGGCAAGGGCATGTCTAGAATACATAATTAAAATTTGTCCTTTATCTCTAAGATACGTTCGACCTGTTACTATATATACATATGTACATATGTAAGAATAAATTGTTGCAGTAAAAAATATCTGTGTATGTATGTCTATTATATTAAGTAAATCAGATGGACCCGTAAACACAAGCTTAGAGATTAACACGGGTCTAGATGTTGTTGTGTTGATTGCCCAACAATGTTTATTTGTTTATCAGTTCAGTTATTGAAATTAATTGAAATATCTTTATTTGCATGAATATAGGTTTTACAGTCAGTTGGAACGAGTTGGACGTATACTAATGGTCAAAAGTCTCCGTCATAGATTTCCAGTTATATCTTTTGGTAGACTGCCAGCATCCACCGTCAACCGTGGTCTGTATTAAGTCAAAACTTGTTTGTTGCTCAGGTAAAGTTGTGGTTAAAGTTCTATAATATGCGGAAGATAGGTTTCATAAAAATCTCACTCAAAAAATCAACTATTGCAAAGTAATTTATATAAAATTACAAAAAAAACCTCGAAACTGGTATTATTACGTCTGATCCCTTCCAAAAAACTTCATAACCACGACTGGAACTGAATGACGTCATTTCACTTTGCGTCATTCACAAATAAACGCGATCAAAGTCTAATGATTTGTCCGCAAGTGTACATGCAATTGATACCGGATTACCTATCTCTCTCTGGTTATGTAAGTTATGTAAGGAGTGAAGGAGATAACTTGCGTAATGTTCGTTTGTATCACTCTTTTGAATGAAGCCGAAGATTTAGTACGATAGTGGTATTAATATCTGAGACTTTTTGATATATTTTTAAATAAATAAAAATAAATATTTACGGACAAATAGCACAGCATCACTTTACCCCAAACTAAGCAGAGCTACATATAAAAATATTTTTTTATAAATACTTACATATTATGGTACTTACATAGAAAACACCCATGGTACATGGAATTGTAGGTCGTACAAAATCTGACCCTGGGAATTGAACCTGCAATCTCATGGGCCTCAGGCGGACTTTCACCCACCGAGCAACAGAGGTCGTCTAAAGTCAAGTTAAAATTGATTGCGTTGACTGTACGTAAAATAGCTAATTATTACCTACATTAAAAATACCGTGCCGAATGAGGAGCTGAGCGGCTTTTTAATATAAAATAACTTAGGGACGAATGCGGAATGTTGTATCTGAAAAAATCTGATCTTATTATTACCCCGACCATTTCTTGCGGTCGACAAATCGCCTGCCATATTGTATGGCGAATATTCTATTTGATCTATGTACAGCAATGGACTACCTAAAGCAAAAATTATGTGTTTTTATTAACAACACAACAATTACATTAAAACAGTAGGTAAATATTTAGAATTTACAAAGTCAAAGTCAAAACGTTTGTTTCCTTAGAAGCACATAGAATCAGAGAAGAACGACACGGCTTAATCAGTTTTTACAATTTTGGAGTTCTTATATATAGGTAACTATTATAAGTTTAACATTTACAAACTATTATCTCAAATCATAACGCATAAACCTGTTGTAAGTTCCAGTTACCAATGTTGGCTAAGTGCAATGCTCCCACATTATTTGTATCAACTTATACAAATTAAATCGTAAAACAGACCACAAGATAATACAGGTGCAAGATAATAATAATCATGATAGTTTCCTAAGTTATATTTAACAATGAGGTATAAATTTAGTAGTCTTTTTAACTAATCTCACCCGGTGAGTGAAGGTCCGATCGTAAAGGGATCAAGCTTATGTATGTTCTGCAACCACTTTATCCTTGGTCTGAGTGTTTAAAACGTATAAAAAATATCTATGTATGTCTGTTATATTAAGTCTATCAGATGTCTAGTACCCGTGACACAAGCTTAGAGCTACCACGGGACTGCTGTTGTGTGAATTATCCGGAAATATTTAATTATCTAACCTCAAAATGAGCATTAAGAAAAATACCTACGATCAACAACCAGAATTATGTCGATTAGGAAAAGTCTTAGGACAAAATTTGTCTTAAGATTAATTTAATTTATTTAATCATGACAAAACCTGTTCCTCGGACCAAACCCGCAACTTCCTAGGCCAAGCTATTCCCAGATGAGTAGGTAACATAGGTCATCTTAAAGTACCTACTAGTCTTCACAGATTCACACTACATGCTGGTTTTCCTGCCCTTGTTTTACGAACGTTAAGTAGGCTTTTCCTCCTTCCGTTTCCTCTATCTCTGAATCATACAGGGCAATAATTTTCCATGTCTATAAATACTATATATCGTCTACAATTATTATAGATCAGGTGTCAAAAGTCTTACAAGTCAGAAAATCATCATTATAAGTGTCAAATGCCATTTTTTATATACATATTTCTACATATAGCATCGATGGCTTTTATGATGTTACTGATAATGTAGCTAAGTTTTCAAGTAAATATATGTAAGTTAGTAGGCACTAGGTATTTGCTTAAGCAAATAGTTTTAATTCTAACATCCTCTTTGGTTTTATCACATGTACACACTATAAGGTGTAGTTGAGTTTCAAACATTATCATGTACTAGCGGCGAGCCCGCGGATTGCCGATAAAATGTCAATAAAAAATAATTTTGTCCTGGGAACTGGTTACTGGGAAAAAAGGCCAAATTTTACTGAAATCGGGCTTTACTCGCAATAATTGTATTTTCCCGTGAAAAGCGGTATTTTACCGCGTTAAAGTAGTCTATGTGTTATTCTGCTACATTTTTGTAAAGTTTCGCTAAAAAGAGCAACAAACACACTTACTTACTAATACGATACGATGTATTTATTATTTATTGTTAATATTTGGTCCGTTTCCTTGAATATGGATTTATTGAAACTAAGCCCATTAAATAAATACCTAGTTATATTCTTATTATTAATATACAAATTTGCATTAACTTTTGATTCTGTACCCCTGCACGTCCTAGTCCGTTATTGGTTGATAACAAACCGATCGATAATAAATAAAATAAATATATAAGTAAGTTTTTTATTATTATCTAACAAATGTCATCCACCATGCGTAAGCCGTTAAACATTCACAGAAGCCAAGCATTTACAATAAAATAAGTATCACATAAGCTAATTTTTTGTAATAAAATATATATAATATAATTAATATAAATATAGTGTGTTTTTGACCTGTCTAAGCTTTGTGTATGCAAACTATTGATTAAAATAAATGAATACTGAATAAATGTATAATTAAAAACGTTATTCATAAAAAAACAGACGCGGAAAATTAACATGGCAATGTATTTCTTGATTCAAATCAAATGCGGCCTCGCTGAGACAACACGAGACCAGCGATAGTCACGTGTTCTCAAAAAATATTATATAATATAGCGTGCCCGCGATTTCGTTTGCAGTTCCTTTTTTTATGAGAGACAGATCTATGTTTGTCCACAATCTCACCTGATTGCAAGTCTCGATGTGGACGAAGATGGAACACATAGATCTAGAAGGTAACTATTCACTCTTGTCTTGAAGACACTTAGGTTGTGGTTATTAGTAAATAAAGGGGCAGAGAGTTCCTGTAGTATTATGAAATATTTCGTCTATTTAAAAAAAAGAGTCATATAATGCACGTTCTCATTCCCTATTCCTGTTTCACCCCCATAAGGGTAAAAAAGAACATCAACATAAACAACACCTAATCATTAACCATTTAATAAAAACCCTTTTTATGCTAAAAAGTTTTTTTCTCAGGCTGTAAACAATCTGTGTACAAAATTTCATTTAAATCGGTTTTGTACTTGTGGCATGAAAGCGCACCCAGACAAACAGAGTTACATTTGCATTTTAAAATTGTTTTTTATAATGTAGTTAATGCAAGCAAAAAATCAAAATTATACACTTTGCTATTTTTCTTCTATATCCTGGCACTTTCTTATTTAATTACTAAAACCAAAACTAGGCGGTATACCAGTTATGTTACGGGCTGCGTAGATTATGAGAAAAATAAACCAAATCATAAATATCTATTACTTGTAGTAGGTGGTGTATTCGCGATAATCTGACCACATGATTTCAAATGCATTTAGAAACTGTTACTTATATTATTTAGTGATAAATACTGACAAAACCAGATATGTATACCTACATTATATAAAAACAATTTTATAAATGCAAATGTAACTCTGTTTGTCTGGGTGCGCTTTCATGCCACAACTACAAAACCGATTTAAATGAAATTTTGTACACAGAAATAGAAGGCAAAATTTTTTTAGTCATCTACCCTAATGTTTTAGAAAATTAATTGTAATTAAATTATAGTTCTGAAGTTTTTACATTTCCGGTTTAAAATAACATTAACAGAAAGTTTTACGTTTCGAGCGCGTTTATGTCTTTTTCACCTAAATGATGATATTTAGATCTAATTATTTTTGTGCGCAATTGTAATTTTAGTTAAAATCTTCATTAATTTCTTATTTATTTATGTATTTCTGTAGGTTAACTAATTATAATATACGTCAATGATTTATTTTTCGTAACTTATGCTTAAATTGTTTTGAAGCCTAGCCATAGTTATAAAAATATATAAAGCCTATATATGTATATATATAAAGCCCATAGCCAAGCATATTAGTTCGCTAAAGTGGCAATAGGCAGGCTATATAGCTCGTAGAACAGATGGCCATTGGGACCGAAATTTTCTCGACTACAGACGAGAAAATCTGAACTATGTATCTGATGCGCTTCGTTGGACGTCCAAAGTCAAAGTCAAAACGTTTATTTCCTTAGAAGCACATAGCCTACATGGACAGGTCGACTTAAAATTAATAAAACTAAATTGCTTAAATAACAAATATCAAGGAAATAACATTGTCTTGACAGTTCGCTTCAATGTTTTATACTGAGTTGAGAAGCGAATAGAACAACACAGCTTTATTAGTTATAACAATTTTGTGGTTATTACAGTTTTGGAGTTCTTATTTCCACCCTGATAGGTGTGGATGGGTGCGGGTACCCGGTGGATGCAGGTCGTTTCTAACCCAAATAACTGAAGATCTTTGAAGGAGGCCTATTTCCAGCTGAAAAAAATTATGTTTGTAAAAAAAAATAAGAATCGTAGAAAATCCTTCGCAAGTCATTAAGCGGCGTCGGAGTGCAAAGTTCTAGGATGGTAGGAAATGAACAAGACAACCTGCTATCCTTCAAATTAATGACTAACAACCGGCGGGATTAAATATTCTTTGAACTTACATGGAAAAATATGTCAACCGTGTGAAATAATGTACCTAACTATAGGAATTTATTTATTTGTAATCTCAGAAACTGTACAACTTTGAGATTTGGTACTTCTTTATAATCGAGCGATTTATTGTTAAACTACATATGTCATGATATTTTTTTCTGTAGAGTCTGTGTCTGTCTGTAGAGTGTATTAATGTTTAAATCATTTCGTGTCTTAACACTTTTCATTTGATAGATTGACATGCGTTTCATAGCTGGACACAAAATGTCGTTAATTCAAAATGGCGGACCAGTAGGTATGCCAGGCTCCAAACAAAAATTAATATTGTCGTTTCTCAAGAGGTTTTTAGTTATTGATATAATTCCGCTGATTTAACTATTAATTTATTTGTTACAAGGAAAACTAACAGCATCATCAATCTTTTAAATCAAGTATAGAAAATTTATCATTTAAGTCTATGGTGACATACAACACAAAATATAATGTATAAGGCATACTTTAAAATACAACATTCTATAAGGCTATTGCAGATAACCTAAATAACAGACACAAAATTCCTTCGTCCGATTCCTAAATCCTTATTAAATTCCTTCTCGAAATTGTAAAGTGTGCGCGCAAATCTGAATGACGTCATAGAGCAATGACCTTTGTGACCCTCGGAATAACGCAGGTACCCCTTAAACCTTATACTAATCTGTAGACGCATTCTGTAAACTCATTTCGATCCTTACGAAGCTGAATCCGCGGTGAGTTTAAAGTTTTGTATTCTGTAAAACTCGATAGCGCCTGTAGCGCCTCAGTGACGAGCGTTCGAAGTGAGCTCGGTCACTTGAGTGATTTCGAGTTCGGATTCGATTTTTTACAGAATGCGTCTGCTGTACTGAGAACTCATTCGCTTAGGAACTTATAAAATTAAACATAATCACAAATGTATTCATATTGTAATAAAGTGTAATTATAAAGTGTAGATTGTAAAACTTCCAGTTATTATTATTCTTATCTAAGGGACATTAAATTATACCTTATAAAATATACAGGACAAATTAAATATCTAGTACTTATAAAATACTTAGTCGTTATTTTAAGCAGTGATTGTCTCAAGCATTTACTTGTTACTTTTTGGAACTGAACGACTCTACTCCGAAAACGGTTAATTTTATAGAAAAATGCAGAGATGACTTTTTGTAGCTAATCTCAAGACAATTTTTAAAAATACCTCTTCGACCGTACTACAAACAGGTTGCGAGGTATTTGAGAAAAACCGATTTTCGTGATTTTATAACTTATATGTTCACAATACATAATATCAACGTCGATTTTTGACATGTTTATCACAACCCCGTTATAAAGGTATTTCATATTTAAAAGGTCTTACCTAAATTCTGCAGTAGGAATTAAAAACACTTAAAGAACGATGCGAGAACCGACATTTCAACATAGAGGAAGATCGCAAATTACTACGAAATGTTATGTGTAACTACAAAGTATTATATTATATTTAATTAATTCATTTTTTACATGTAATAATGGTATTATGAATAAATTCTGTATGTATTACAAGCATTTAGCTCACTCGCTGTGAGCTAAACAGAGCGCCGAGATTTTGTGAGAATTCTTTATTACTAGAAATCGAGGAAACTTTTAGTGTAGGTATCATAGGTTAGGTTTTTAAATATTTTCTTATATACTAAGGATTTGAAAATTACCACAAAAAAACCTGAGAACAATTCATCTTTAACCTAAGTCTCACGCTTGGCAACATGTTGTGAGATAAGCCCTCAGCGTATGAGTATGTGTGTATGTCTATTGTTGTGGACCTTTCGACCTTTTCGCAAACGCCATACAACCTTAACCGGTTTGCTTGCTTAAGTAATATATTTGCTCACTCATCTGTGTATGCTCAGACTATACGAGGATTACAGCGGAAACTAAGGGTCCTTTCAGATTATGCATTACGTGACTTACCGCGGTGGAGCGGTGCATTAGACGTAGTACGTCGTAAAGACTACGTTAGATGGTCTTTATATATCGTATAACGTAACTGTTTAACTGTCAAATATTATGAAAATTATTTTTATAAAGATATTGTTCGATAAATTCATCATTTGCACGTTTGCATTGGTTTGGAATGTCAAATTCAAATTCAAATATTTTTATTCTTTTAATTTCGGGTAATACAATGGTCTTATTATGAAATACTGCTCTACCAAAACCTGCCTTTACAGGCGTATGAATATATTAATTTATCAGGCGTATGAATATCTTAATATGTTTGCAAGACAATGAAGAGGTAGATAAGTACATTCTAGATTTTTGTTATAAATTATCTTAAAATCTTCGCGATTTAACCATGTGAGAGGCGACGTGATTAGGTGAGGTGAGATCTAGTTAGTCCCACCATCTCATTCTGGGCCTTCCACGGGGACGTCTTATCTGTGGGGAAGAAGAAGAAGGAGAGAGATAGGTAGGCAGGCCTTTGCCCTGCATTGGGACAATGTAGGCTAAATAATAAATGATTTTCTTCACATCGCACATTTACTTATCAGTTGAGATTGTAGTCAAACGAATTCAGTAAACAAAAATGCTATAAAGACCTTTATTCATCAGAATCTTATCAGGATTAAGAAATCTTCTTCAAAATATTTACCCACTTGCATTTAACCTTGTGATTTGGGCGCTTCAATTGTAGTACAAATAAGTTCATGAGAATTTTCCAGCGAACAGCGTAACCTGAGGTCACGTAAGCCTGCACCCCAAGGTCCATTGCAAATGTTTACAAACAGAGTAAGAAGCGAGCTATTATTTTAAGTGCCTTACCTTTATGGTTTTTGCTAAATCAATTTAGAGGCTTGATTTATTTATATACAAGCTGGCCCGTTCCGGTTTCGCACGAATCCAAAATACTTCAAAAATTATATTTATTCAAGTTATTTGTTTCATAAAAATTCTAAGGAAAATTCTACTTACGTCTGAAGAAGTTAACATATAGATACCTTAATATTAAAAATAGATTTGAGTATAAAAAATAGCTTAAAATCTATTCAAATAATCTAATTGATGGAAATAAGGTTGTCTTGAATCACTCTACCTATAGATGGAAACCGCATAGAGATGTTCATTCGTTTTTTTGAGTTTTTTTGATATTTACGTAAAGGAACAGGAAAACAGACAGACGCGGCTATGGACTTTAAATTAAAGTATGTATTATCTATATAATTCTATCAAAGACAAAACAAAATTTCAACAATATTATAACCGACAAGTTACGTAACTCTTATAAAGTATATTTTTAGGCTCCATATATTAGCAGATTATTTTAATTATAAAGCAATAACAATCCCTTTTTGAATATAAGACATTACATAAAATTTATAGGTAATAAATTTGCTTGCACAGAATCATACTATTTGCTGTAACAATGTTGTCTCGAATGATTGTGCATTTAGATAATGTATGTCCTTCAGTCCTTCACATCGTTCTTAAACTTTAATAATATGTATGTATATTGTTATTTAATATTTTGACTTGATTTTCACTCATGTTTTATGGAAATAAAACACGGAAATAAGGTATTTAGCCGCGGTAACTAGACTTGAAAAATATACTATATATGTCTTCTGTTTTATATTATATTACTATAAGCATAGGCACCTCTATTTGCGCTCCCACTGCTATGACTCAGAGGCTTCTCTCTTGGCGGGGGATGTTAGGCATGAACATTACTATGGGTATTATTATTATTTTATATTATGCCCGTTTCATCATCATCATCATCATCAGCCTATATTAGTCCACTGCTGGACATAGGCCTCCCCTAATGAGCGCCATAGCGCCCTGTCCTCGGCTTGACGCATCCAGCATCTGTAAGTAAGTAAGTAAGTAAGTAAAAACATTTATTTTGTGCCACAATAGAAAAACTTAAAACTAGAAATGGGTAAAATTAACACAATTAGGCAACAAAAAAGGTAGACGCTCAGCATTTGATCCAGCAGCTCAGAGCTGTCGATCACTGATATTCTGCGTCCCCTTACAATGATGGTGTACGCGACAGTGAACTCTTAAAAATTAAATTAAATTAAAACAAGGTTATAAATTTATCAGAAGCTATGAGATCAATAATAAAAAACATGTCAAACAAGAAAATACCAAACATAACTACAAAAATTACTGAGATCAAGTAAAAAATATACAAAAATCAATAAAATTAATAATAAAGTGAATAATAAAAATTACAGTAAAGCGGCTCAAAACGACTGTTTATGGAGTGATTCCAGATTGAGTTTCCAACAAGTAATATTTTAGCGATTTCCTAAAAGACCAGAATGATCTGCCTGCAGTCTTTCGCAGGTCGTCATCCCACCTGGCCGGAGGGCGTCCTACACCACGTTTGCCGAGTCGCGGTCTCCACTCCAGAACACGTTTACCCCAACGGTTATCAGTTCTTCGTACGATATGGCCGGCCCACTGCCACTTCAGCTTGCTAATCCTATGAGCTATGTCGGTAACTTTGGTTCTCTGTCGGATGTGCTCTTTCCGCATTCTATCCTTCAGAGAAACTCCGAGCATAGCTCTCTCCATAGCTCGCTGCGCGACTTTGAACTGGTGGACCAACCCTATCGTAAGTGCTATCGCTATCGCTATCCGAGGTAGCGATAGCCGATATATATGCCCGTTTAATATTACTTAATCCCTTATTAAAGCAGGAACCAGGTAGAAATAATCTTACGTGAAAGATTAGCGCTAGACATGAGAATTAATTTAATTTGCAAATCGTTTCAAATAGCGTGTTATGTAGAGTATAGAAAAATGAACAAAACCAGTTTGAGCAACTTTTTTTGGGCACCACTTCCAAAACTAATTTTTTTAACAAAAAATATTTACATTGTCATGGCAATTTGCTTCAATGTTTTATACTAAGTTGAGCAGCGAATAGAACAACACAGCTATTACAATTTTGGCGTTCTTATTTATAGGTAATATTGTTCTAATTATCATATGCTACTATCATATATCGAACGAAAATACCAATCAGCTTGGTAATTCCCTTACATAGGTAGTCATAAAACTTCTTGGTCGAGTGAATCCAACAAATATCAAAGTTGAGAAACTGTGCTCTTGACGTCAGTGCATTCTTTACGTATGATTCCAGTATATTGTTTCTATATTGACTCGTTATAAATAGGTGCGTAAATGCCAAAGTCCAATAACCAGGTTAAGCTATGGTTAACTACTTTAGTGTTAACCATAATAAATAAGTGTCCTTACTGACAATGGCTTTAGGCGATCGCGCGACTCAAATGCCTGGGCGATGATCGCTCACTCTTGTTTCATTAGGTTAAGACAGAACCTATTTCTTCCGAATACACCTTTTCACTACAATACGCATAGTTTCTTATGAATCCAAATATCTTCTTATATATAAAATTTCCATGTCACAGTGTTAGTTACCGTACTCCTCCGAAACGGCTTAACCGAGTATTATGAAATTTTATATGCGTATTCAGTAGGTCTGAGAATCGGCTGCTATATAATTTCATTTCGCAAATCAACGTTTGCTAGGGTCAGCTAGTTATTATATATATTTACTTCTATGTGTGTATTAAATAAATCATCCTTTGACTGACTACAATTTAAACTGATGGTAAGTGTCGATTTGGATACGAAAGGAACACACTGAATCTACACCTTGGTGGACCTATCCAGCCTTGTTTTGAAGATACACAGGGAACACTGCATTAGGAAAAAATCCAATCATTTGCAGAGCGAATGAAAGTGAATAAATATTGCTGGAACATTCCATTCCACACAACATCCAGCCTCGTAGTAAGCTCTATTGAAGTAGATAGATTAGAATCTACTCAGCGTACATTGAGCCTCACTCGGAAAATCACGGACGCCCATAACTAAGGAGTCAGAATCAACGTGCCTTGCAAAACACTGAACTATCAGGCTTTGAAGAATCAACGTTGCGCCACCGCGCCGCCGCGCATACTAACACTATTGCATCGTTCAAGGTTGGAGAAAACTGCTTCCACTGACCTTTAGCATAAACAGCTGAAGACCGCCAGTAAAAATATATTACTGGTGGCCAAGATTAGGCGACGACATAGTACGCTTCTACCACTGACCGACCGGCTAGAAGAAGCGTTTAGCACAGGACCGTTGATGGCACGAACTTTGGGAGTTATATGCACAGCGGTGGGCAAAACTGGCTGTGGATGATGATGATGAAAAAATGTCGTTATAATGTAAAATCAATTTTAATAAAAGGAAAAGATGTATCCCATCAAAAACAATACTTGTCAAAAAAACCAAGTCGCGCAACTCAGTTGTTCTGCGGTAAAAAGTTGTGAGATCCAAGTAAATCCAAGTCTTCAAATTTCGTCTCAAAATTCTTTAATGTTTTATATAAATATATTAAGACTTGGCCATCGCCTGAAAACACGTGTTAATTCAATCGCCTGAAAACACGTGTTAATTCAATCGCCTAAAAACACGTGTAAATTCAATTATTTAGTGCGATGGCCAAGTCTCAATATATTTATATAAAACATTAAAGAATTTTGAGACGAAATTTGAAGACTTGGATTTACTTGGATCTCACAACTTTTTACCGCAGAACAACTGAGTTGCGCGACTTGGTTTTTTTGACAATTATTGTTTTTGATGGGATCTCATTTCTTTTTGTATTTTGTAGACAGTTCTACTTTTTTCCTTTTCGGTACCTTCTACTTATTGTATACTAGCTGTGCCCCGCGGTGTTACCCGCGTTATAATGGATTTTCCCGCGGAATGACGTTTTCCCGCGGTAAAAAGTAGCCTATGTTATTTTTCAGGCTCTAGAGATTCTGTGTACCAAATTTCATTTAAATCGGTTCAGTAGTTTTTACGTGAAACAGTAACAAACATCCATACATCCATACTTACGAACTTTCGCCTTTATAATAGTATAAGTAGGATTATGTCCATATAATTTTCTTTTTGCCGGTCTTGATTGGATTTATTTATATTTCGCATTGTTATTACTTTAGTACATATTTCGTATATACGTATTGTGGCGTTGCGACAGCGACCTCTATACCGGTCTTTTCTAGATTTTTTAGTTTTTCCTTGATTCATACACCAAACACTACTTATATTCCAAATTTGAAGCTTCTAGGTCTGCTAGAAGTGCCTTAGAATTTTGATGATCGGTGAGTCAATGAGTGACAAAATTAAGAAATTTGACCCGTTATAATTCTTAAAATACTGGTTCAAATTGAATGAAATTTGAAATATACCGTGTTTTTACAATGTCTGCATGGTTACTGAAAATTTCAGTCTTCTAGTTTTATCCACAACGAAGTTAAGTTACAGGGGGTCGAAAATGGCCTGAATTGCTTCGAGAAAAGGATGGTACGGCCGTGCCGCTTTTTTGCTCGACTTGGTGGGGGCACTGCCGTGCCCCCAGATGTATGAATTTGACTTGAGGTCAAGTGATCTTGCCTATTGTGTTTCAAAATCATTCTCGTTGAATTTTATCAATGTCAAACCTGACCCGGTTGTCTAATGAGCCTTCATTTCACCACAATCTCATTTATGGAGCAGGTACCTAGATGTATCATAGATGTTTGTGATGATTTGTGAAAAATTCGTCGAGAACAATTGACCGTAAATACAATTCGTCAAAAACACAATTTAACTTTACCTCTGAGCAGGCTTTCTGGCGCTTCGGCTCTGATTTGTATTTTCGGCGAATTATTCTCGACGAATTCTCCACAAAAAATCACAATAATTATAAATCTAGGTAGGGAACTGCTACAGTAATGTATTATAAATCAACATAGGTACTTTTTATATAGATTCATGGGAATAACTGGCAAACTGAAACTATGATGAAACAATGAGGCTATAAGCCTTTATTTATTTATTTAATCTGTTCCTCACAGTCTGTTCGACTAAATAATTTACATATTATACAACAAAATTAGATGCTAAGCTTAAACAGCTACATAATTCCAAGACCTAAGTTAGCTATCTTGCCAAATATTTGCGTTATGAAAGGTCACTTACATAAGGCGGCATAGTTACCCGCTTTCTGAGTTTGGGTGAAGCTATTCTGAACGCGGTCAAGTGCGTGTTCGGGTGTGGCGAATATACCATAGTCAATATGGTAGCGACTCTCTGGTCAAGTCCTTTTTAAATAAATTCAAGGAGCGTTACAATTAGGTTCAACGTGAGTGAATTCGTCGCGATAGTGTGGCGTTAGGTGCGAAATGTCAAATTACATGGCATCTGTGGTCACGCGAGTGTATGTCTGAATGAAATTCGCATTTTTCACTTTATAATTTTATTTAACTCGACACTGACTAATTGTCGCTTCAAGCGCAAAGTCCAATTACAAGAAACTGAACTGAACTGAATGAAATTCGATAATTCAGTTATGCCTGAGAATCTCAGTGTATGAAAAAAACAGTGGCTTCATTTGATGAGTATTTATAGAACCTTTTTGTAAGTAGCTGTTTTTTTTCTTGTTGGCCGGATTTTAGTCAATCTTTTTTTATTATTGTTTTTGTAGTGATATCTTTTAAATATTGTATGGAACTATACAGTATCATGAGTCAGCTAAAACATATGTTTAAGGTTTTATTAAATGTATTATTTGTTAAGCTTTTTTGTTACTATTTTAGTCACATTATTAACAATTAATGTAATATTATTGGTGATTCGGCACTATAATTCATTGAAAGATTCTACTAAATAAACATACAGATGCATGCAATGTAACAAGAGAAAGAGACGAAATAGATACCTCTATTCTACATGATACACGCACCTCTTCATCGTTTCTGGTATCCTGGTACCTGGTATATCGATATTGCTGTTCTGTTGCTCATAGTATTTTATTATTTTTACTGTTTTTTTATAAATAAAATGATTTTTAATTAATTGCTGTTCAGGTTACTGGGTATATAAATAAAACCATATATTTTTCTGATTCGTTTTTGAAAACAAACTCGAACCCAAATCTGGTTATTACCCAAAGGTAGTAAAAAATGATGTTTGGTTAAAAAAACACATAAAAATCACACTCAAACGGGACTCCCACACAACTTCTTAGTTCATTAGATTGCCCATCGAGAGCTATTTATAAACAGAATAACAACTCATTATCAGCAATCCACGCGAACGTCAATAAACCTTTTTTCACGAGTATTTTAGCGGATTACCATCGTATTATGAGAAGCTCCTTTGTTTAAAGCAGTTTTGTTTATTTCTCTTTACTAATGACTAATTCGCGCTATTCGGTCTATATAAAGATACAAGATACAAAATCATTTATTACACGTCAAAATAAATTACAAAAAAAAAAAAAAAACGGCAATAAAGCGCTGGAGAAATTTATGAGATTTTAAATACATAGCGAGACGAGCTTGACAGATTTTTCTTGACTGGCGAGAAGTGGCCGGAGATCGGTAGCTGTGGAAAAAATGGGAGGAGGAGGATTTAGCCCAGCTGTGTAAAATAATCTGTGACAAATAATCGAGCGGCGCTTTCTGTTACAAGTAAAAGCGATATTACCATCTTTAGGGCCTACTGTAGGTACAAACCATATAATTTAGCTTATAATTACACTTTCATTAGTGAATGGGTCACGTCCAAGAGTCGGAAGGGGCGATCATGACCCACTAGTTGCGTCAGCGGTGATATAATGAATGCTGACGAAACGCTGCTGCAATGGTTCGATCTCAGCAACCAACCAGTGTACCCCTTTAAGCTTAGCGCTCACCTTAGACAAGTCTTAAGACAGACTACTTTTTAAATTTTTTTTTTAACATACATACAGCTTAGTTCTTATTATAGCTTAATTCAACATGTACATGCACCGTGTTGGGGCACTGCAAAATAGTTTGTAAAAGATATGAAGTTGTAATGAACCTGAAGTTTTAAACGAAAATATGTAATGTTATCTGTACATGTATGCTGCTTAAGAGATCACGAGGAAGATTCTCATGAATTTGCAGATCGATACTAGTATTTTAATTATTATTGTTTATTTATCATACTAGTTTCGGAGGCGAGTGTAATTAATGAAAACGGCAATTCCCGTCGTATAAGATTTATGATGTTTTTTTTCCTAGCATAGAGATACCCCTAGGATGACTTAAGTGAATAATCAGATCTTTTTTTTAAATATTATATTCGTTTAATTACTTAACGTTTAAAACTTAAGGTTCATAAATTGTAGAGAATTTTAATGGCTTAATCGATTTTAATGGCGTTTTGTGTTTTTTTTATGTAGCTAGCTTACGAAATACCGTGCGGAAATACTATGCATCACTTTTTTTTACAAACGTTTTTTTAAATCAACATTGGCCGACAAACTTAACTTCTAAACATCAAAACAGTGCATCCTCTAAAAACGTAGGTTAAAAATATAGGTCGCCTCTTAGCATCGGATGCTAAAATACACTTAGTAATATTGCGCCGCTGTACTCTGCGTACAAAATAAAGAATCTCAAAATGATCAATCGATCATATAACTACTTACATAAGTGTTATGTGAATACATTCTATTGTTATTGTCTTCTCACGAGCCAAGGACTGGATTCCCAGTGTAAAAACCTCAGGGGTTTCCATGAACGAAGCTTGAGAAAATTTGTGTCAATAGGTTCTACGCGGTATTGTCTAGGGTAGAGATAGACTCAACATCATCAGCTGACGAGGCCTCCTCCATAGTAAGCCAATTATTTCGGTCCCTTGCGACTCCTAAGATACACTAGGAAAGTATGATATATTATATCTAGAAAGTTGGTATATATTTGAAAAAACAGTCTTTAAAGACATATTATAAGACGATTCGAATACTTAGTAGACTTATTAAATAAATTCTGATATTTCTTCGAGAAAGGTGTTGCAACATTTTAGTACGGAGCCTGGCATACGTTTATTTAAAAAAATCGTGATTTTGCGTCATCAATAGAGATAGTTAGTAAATTTTAACTTTTTAGAAATATTTATATGCAGGCGTTTACGAAATATTCATAAATTCTTTATTGTATACATACATTACATATATCTTAAAAGTAACATACATAGGTCATGGACAAATTTGAATATAACCTTATTAGAGTTTTGTTCAAACCTTAAATAAGTTAAAAACTGTTTACATCTCAGAGGGCCTAAGATAAATAATACCTTTATTTATTTATTGAAATTTTCACAATAGATTCACATAAATTTAACAAAGGTAAGTCTCACAAAATGAGAAAGTTATGTTCGCGAATACAACATCAATCGATTTAGCGGACCAATAATGGAAGAGATTTCATTGCTTGGTCTAATTCTGTGTCTAATTCATTATTCCATTAAAATCGTTTTGCTGTTAGCGATTGAGCAAAACGAGATATTGATATTGACTACCTCTGTGGCTCGGTGGGTAAAAGTCCGCCTGAGGCGCATGAGGTTGCGGGTTCGATTCCCACCGCGGGACCAGATTTTGTACGATCTACAATTTCTGGTTTCGGGTCGGAGTGTTTTCTATGTACATATTAAAAAAAAAACTATGTAGTAAACCTAACACCCATAGTACAAGCTCTGCTTAGTTTGGGGTTGGGTGATGCTGTGGGTTTAGTCCGGAAATATTTTTTTTATTTTTATTTATTGTTATATGATTTATCCGGAAATATTTATTTATTGGATATAATTTCCTTATATTATACGATTACTCATTAGAAGAATGCTATAGACAAAAGATATGTTATCTCTACCGTAGGAATTTATTAACATAGGTGAAAAACCTCCTTTCTTTGTACAACAATACGTGCCTTCATCATCAATGATTTTGCATACAATGATGTTAGTCAGTGATTGCAAGCACGTAATGCTGAACTAGCATTATCTTGATTGTTTCAATTGTAATTTCAACTTAATTGTTAAAATGTTAAAGGCCAAGTAATTGTGCAGGTAGTTATATGAGCTAGGTACTTAGGGTATGCTAAGACTAGACTAGGAATTCTTATCAATATAATAATACGTGGAGATAGCGCGAGCATCTTCATACGCGCTTTTAAAAAAGAAATTTACTGTCATAAAAAGAACAGTACAGTTCACTTGGAATGACTGTAAATTAATAAAATCTATGTTAATGGTAAACTTAGTTCTACTTCAAAAACTTAACGCTTTCATACAAACTTTTAATCCCCGTTTTCCCCCTTAGGGATGTAATTTCGTAAAATCCGTTCGTTTACACACTATTATAAAGATACCTGCCAAATATCAAGTTTCTCCGTGTTACATTTTCGAAGGTTTTGGTGATTATAACAAAGTGAAATTAGGTAAAAAGTAGTTTCGGTTATAGATTGCGCGAATGTAAATAAAAATTAGTGCAGTTTAAAGATAATACGTACAGAGACGAAGTATTGTGCACTTCTCTCAAAATTCACTCACTCTCTCTTCAGCCGTAGACTGACCACTAGTTATACTGGACTTGGGCCTCTCATAAACACGTCATCGAAATCACATTATATTTAATAAACAACATGAGACATTCCAAACAGCAATATCTAACACGCGTAGTTTTGAATAGATTGAAAAAGAATAATAGAAGGGTTGAAGAATTTCCAAATTCCAGAAATCCCCATTAAGCTCGCACTACAGCCCAAAAATCCACCCTATTGAGGCGTTTTTTCACATCATTTTTATCTGTGAAATAACAGCAGTGAATTAATCAATATTTATCGTATATACCGAAGTTTTAATGGTTTTTGATAATTTGATAAGTAAAAAAAGCAACATTTAACCTAAAAAGGAAACTACTTACATAACTCTAAAAAAAACTGAGAACCGCGGTTTTAAGGTTTTCCATTAAAACCTTCGTTTTACCACAATGTCACGTGATGGAAAGTGAGTGGTCAGAGATGAATAACAATGGTTTAGAAGCAATGCAATGAAGAGATATTATTCAGTGTAATTTCACAATTTCGCGATGAAATTGAATGACAGCTTAGTGCGAGAATGTTTTTTTTTCTTTAACCATTTATTGCTCTTAAGTATAAAAATAAATAAAAATATAAAAGTCTTTTATTTCGGATAACATAGATCCATAGGGGGTTAGTACTTATAACACAATTAAATACAGTAAATGGTTAGTAAGAAAATCGAGATATAGAAAAAATTACAATTAATAAAACATAAAACGCAAGACTCATTCCCAGCGGAGGTCACGCTGGGAATGAGTCTTGCGTTTTATGTTTTATTAATTGTAATTTTTTAACCAGAGGAGCGGGACTACTCCCGGGATCACTCTGCGCACCAGGCTTGTCCATAGCGGTGATGAATATCTATCCGCTATGGTTTTCATGACGCTATTGTGACTGTCACGCATTCTGCGAATCAGGGATGTGGTTTTTTTGCGAATGATATAAGTAAAGAGATTTCAATTAACTAACCAGCCAAATCAATTATTCTAACGAACCAACGCTATAATAAATCAATTATTATAAAGAAAGAAGGAAAAGAAAGAAAACACATTTTATTTAGGACACACTTAACATAGTAAAAAAAAAATATAACATACAAACACACAGCAAGTGTCCCAAAAAGGCCCTCAACTCAGCATGAGTTATTTTGCACAAAATAACGCTGATCTTCTGTTGAAAGCCTTTTTGATTAAAGATTATGAAAGATTATCTTTTTGGAGAAAAGCCGCACAGTTTAGAAATAATAGAAACCAGAGGTTGATGATTAATAAGTTATGTATGTAACGTACGCAATGGAGCGGGCGGTGTAGCGTTACAGACAGGCGGACGCGCGGCCTCGCGCCGAGGATGTTTCTCAATCTTCCTGCAGTTGTCGCACGCACTCACACCCTTGGATATGTACTTGAAGGAAATTCATAGTTTTATTATTTGGATTTCAATAGCTCTTTTACTTTATGGTGTACTAGTAGTGCTCCGCGGTGTGACCCGCGTTTTAAAGGATTTTCCCGCGGTAAAGTAAGCCTATGTCCTATCTCAGGCTCTAGAGAATCTGTGTACAAAGTTTCATGATGATCGGATATATCTTAATATATATGAATCTCGTTTCACAATGTTTGTCCTCAATGGACTCCTAAACCACTTAACCGATTATAATAAAATTCGCACACTGTGTGCAGTTCGATCCAACTTGAGAGATAGGATAGTTTAAATCTCAAATTATAGTCTTAATTTTAATTTATTGCTAATTATTTGTCTGTTATTATATTATCTACAGGTTAACAAAAGTGTAAAATAAATGTCTTTTTATAGGTTGCCTATGATTTTTCTTGAAAAGTTATTCATACGTGGTGGTAATATACTCTTTGAGCTATTGTCTATGTCTCGAAAGTTCAATATTCATTTTATAGGTTGTCTATGATTTTTCTTGATTTTGGTTTTAAAATGTTTGTCGTAGTCCAGGGTAGGTCTAAACGGGGAGCAAATAAGGAAAAATTGCCGGGAACTTTTTTTACCCGTGCGACGCCGGGGCGGGCCGCTAGTATATATATATTATAGTAGGATAGGGTTAGGGATAGGGATAGGGATAGGGTAGGGTAGGGTAGGGATATATTTGTACCTGTGACATTTTCCAATAATATTGAAAATGTCAATGAGGCTAGTCGCTTCCAGCCGAAATAACTGGACGTCTTGGTATAGTTAAACGCAAGGCTTTCTTCGAAAAACTGGTTAAATACTTCAAATACAATTTTGGTACTATCGTTCTTTTTACATAAAATACCTTTAATTATTCACACTTATGTGACAATTCCGATATTCTAAAAATAAGTCTATTTTGGTATATTTTTGACGGTGGTATCTTTTATGCAGTAATTTATGAGTCATTATGGAAGTTGTTTCATCAGCTTAACTCAACGTGAAATCTAATTAATGCGAGTCATGCTGAAGCAGCTAAATGTAAGATTCATTAACTATTTCATTTATGATGATAAATTAATATAATTTGTTTAAACTGCAACAATCGGGTCAATGAATGACTGCTTCAGTGGCGCGGTGAGCGAGGGTCCGCTTGCGGCGCAAGAGGTAGCGGGTTCGATTCCCGCCGAGGATGAAAGTGTTTGTATGTTCTGCAAGCACGATCTCCTTGGTCTGGGTGTTTAATATGTATAATAAAAAATATCTATATATGTATGACTATTATATTAAGTATATCAGATATCTAGTACCCGTAACACAAGCTTAGAGCTTACCACGGGGCTAAATGTTGTAGTCTAAAAAAAATGAATTGCCGCAGGTGTTTTTATTTTAATTTTATTACTTACTTTATTATTGCTATAATTTTTGATAATTATACAGTACGACCTAGTGAAAATAGGTACTAGGCTCTTTTGCTTGCGGATTTAGTTTGTACTATATAAATGTCCCTAAAAATATTCATACAATACATTTTGAAGAGAGATGGACTGAGATGGACTTATACCACTCTACGGTTCCCAGTACAGTTTATTAACTTTATGCAAAAAATAAAAATAAAGTACCTATATAGTTTTTTTTTAATTCTTTATGTACGAAAACCTAACAAGGGTTAAATATAGAATAATATAGTCTGCCTTAATCCAACATTGACGCAAATAGTTGAATATTATTTTTAAAATATAGTCCTTAAGTTCTTGACATGTTTGAAAAATTGTATTCTGCAAATAAACATTTGATTTGATTTGATTTAAAATAAATCGTTTATCAATGAAGTAAGAAATACTTAAATCAGATTCTAAACTCTTTCTAAAATTAATAAGATTGCAGAACTTTCCAGATGCATTTAAGTCAATGATAATAGCAGGTCCCTGATTGGTCGACAAAGGGTAATTAGCAAATTAACCGTCGCTTGGCGTGTGGCCCCGGCCTTGCTGTTTCCTCGGGTTAGATAATCTGTATTATTTTATATATTGCTGATGGTTCGTGGAAAAGTATTATTTATATCGCGACATCAACTTAGATTATTAAACAGTTTTCTTTAAAAAAAACGGATTTACTTACGTATATAATTGTATTGCTAGAGTTGAGGATCTTTCTCCATTAAGTTCGCGCGCGTTTCTGTTCGAATCATTAAATTACAACATACCATATCCGAGATCACTATCTAATTATTTTTTTAATTCATTTATTAGTCGAGATTATTGGATTACGAGATTTGTTATATAATTTGCGTAATAAGATACAAGTGCCGTCGTTTAATTACGTATTAGAGTGTCTGACTCGTTGTTTAAACTTAGGTAAGTAGTATTTTCTAGCTGTAAGTGAATCTTTTGTTTAACTTATTATGTCTTTTATAACAAAAACACTAACACGATTTTTTAAGTTTTAGGCCATTTTTTCTTGTTTGTTTAATTACATACTATTGCTTACTATCCTCGCAACAGCTTTAAGCTATCCCAAACTAACAATAAACTCTTCTCCTGCTTAATATTAACATATTCAATAAAATCATTTATTTTAATTGTTTGATTTTACAAATCTTAGAAACGTAAAAAATAAAATACAAAAAACATAAACAAATTAAACATAGGTACTTAAAGATAAATAGGAAATAAGTTTATCGTATCTGGTCGCTTCGCTTTTTTAACACTAGATCAAGAAAGCGATTAGAAACTCTAGCTCATTCTTGTTCTGAAATACGATATACTTACACTTACGAGTATATAAAACAAAATAAATAAATAAGTATATCTCCGGACTCATCACACAGCATCTCCTAACCCCAAACAAAGCAGTGCTTGTACTATGGGTGCTAGGTCTCTGATATACTACATAGATACATTTTTTTTTGTAAAAACATACGTATGATACATAGAAAACAGCCAATATTTAAGCAGTTCCACGTTTCGAGATATTTTTTTTACCGATTTCATGTCTAATAAATAAATAAATATATCCGGACTAATCACACAGCATCACCTAACCCCCCAATCTAAGCAGATCTTGTACTTTGGGTGTTAGGTGACTGATATACTACACAGATACACCTTTTTTTTTGTAAATACATACGTATGATACATAGAAAAAACCCAGACCCGAAACCAGAAATTGTAGATCTTACAAATTCTGATCCCCCGGCGGGAATCGAACCCGCGACCTCTTGCGCCTCAGGCGGACCTTCACGCACCGAGCCATCGGCGTCTAATAAAAAATAGACAAAGCTAGAACTCTATCAGCGTCCGCCTATCACCGACAACACCTGCCAGCCTCAGGCTCACAAAACCAACAATCTCTGAGAGAAAGTCACACATGTTATGATATTAATAGCGTTGCGATATCTTCCGCACTCCGTTCCATTATCATTACAAGTTACATCTGGCCCGTTAGCCTACTCTCAGATGTATTATACTGTTGCTACTGTAATTTGTGTTAAGTAAGCCGTCACCGCTCGTCAATCAGAGATTTTTATTTGTTTATTTAAAGGAATTTCAACAATAAGATTTACACTATAAACTGACCTAGTGGCAACAGAAAGCTAATTAAAGATTTTTAAGAACTCATGGTCCCACAGAATTGGAAAAGACCTCGCGGTAGGCCGAGGCAACGTTGGAGATTGAACTTGACGCTCACCTTAGGGGTTAGATGACTTTAACAGGTGATAGGGTCATCTGGAGGGAAGGTAGGAGTGGGAAACCACAAGCTCAAACCTCAAACCTAATAAATCTAAATTTAAAATTTAAGAAAAACCCCCGATTCCAGTGCCATTATTTCCTTAAACGTAAAACAACATAATAATTATGTAATGTGGACGCGATGCGATTTCATTTGATACCCCACATTAGTATATTTGCAGATTTTCGGTTTTCCTTACCCACTCTCACCCCTATAACTTTTAAACGGCACAACCGATTTTCATGAAACATGTCTAAAAACAATCGCGCCAGACTCACCTTTCATACAAATAAAACTAAATTGAAATCGCTCAATCCGTTCGGGAGCTATGGTGCCACAGACAGACAGACAGACAGACAGACACGTCAAACTTATAAAAACCCTGTTTTTTGGTCGGGGATTAACAAAACGAGAATCGCAAGCAATGTCATTCTTAATTCGAGCATTTGCAATATTTCGGCTTTTCCAGTAATCCCCTAAAATTCCAAAAATCCCCCTGGGGGTTCCCGAGATCCCGGCCGCGGCTGTTTACGGCCTTTGGATCTTTTTCATAGAGGGATTTCTGATAACGATTTGAACAAAAAAATCCTGCTTCCAGTACATTAAGTAAATTTTATTTTATTTAGTTTGACCTATGATTATACCGTCGTATAAGAAAATACTTTACCACAGTTATTTCTTTCTTATAATGGGCATTCTTAACGAAGACTTTACGAAGTAAAAAGTAATAAAAATTCCCAGTACCTAAGTATATAATTATGATATTGCGGTAATTAACAGCTATACTTAGTTCTGCGCTTGAATAATAAATAATTATTGTGTGTCCGCGGTGAGTAAAATTGCTTGCAATAATCAGTTGTTTTTCCATTCTATATAAATAACTTACCACAATAATAATCGCCTTCAGGTAGCTACTAAAATTCGCAAAAAAACTCACTTAATATATAAAGAAGATTGAGCGGCATATTTAAGTACTTAAAAGTTGACGCTACCATGTTAAATGTTGAGATTTTTATTTTTAGATTGCTAAATAAGATCACGGTAAATGATACATTTAGTACCTAAACAATCTTGGTTTCTGAATACTAATGCTAAGTATTAAAGTATAACATATTATCTTGATATCAAATATCAATAAACAAACTATGTAACCAATTTTCATGAGATAATATAATCATAATTTGATTTTGTTAACATTCCATACACACAGTAACACTTAGCACCGTGGTAAGCTAATGACATGTTTCGGGTACTATTATTATACTATTATACGACTATTATTTGAATTTTTTTATATGGTTTTTTGACAATATTGAGGACTTTAGAAATAATTTAGTTATAAGAACTGTAATTAATGTATGTTATTATAGAAATTCAGATACAATGTAAAAATTGTGAATTTAATAAATTTTATGAATAATGAATTACTAGAGACATTTGATGATTAGGCGCTTATAAATCTTTAAACGATGTTATGAGATAATTGTATATTCTTTCTCATTCTATATACATATAACATTCCCATATAAAGAAACAAATATGAATACCATCTAGAGCCTCTCGTGATGCAAAGGACGAACCATATTTAAATCGAACGTAATAAAAACGTCAGATCGACTATGTCTGCAACATCTCTATTTGACCTCTCCCTCACACTAGAACGCACCAGCGAAGGTCGCGTTGCGTTAGAGCAGGACGGCCGTACTTCTAATTGACCTGTCTCGTATCGTAAGTGCTAATTTCGACACGCGACATTGATAGTGATATGTCAAAATGATCGTGCGCAGCGTTTTGATGCTCTGATGGAATGTGATGCTCTAGGTTCATGTGGAATAGTAATAAATAACTGTAAAGACACTTAATAATCCTAATACTTATTAACCCCCGACCAAAAAAGAGGGGTGTGACAGACAGACACGTCAAACTTATTTATTATTTATATTTATTTATTTCAATTTAGTAGGAGTATGAAATGTGAGTTTGAGGTGCGCGAGTGTTCTTAGACATGTTTCATGAAAATCGGTTGTGCCGTTTAAAAGTTATGGGGGTGAGAGTGGGGAAGGAAAACGAACGAAAAGCTGCAAATATACTCGAGTGGGGTATCAAATGAAAGCGCATCGCGTGCACATGACAAAATATTATGGTGTTTTACTTTTAAGGGGTTTTTCTTAAATTATTTTTTAAAATTACTAATTATTAATTTATTGATAAATTACTTATGTAACGAGTATTAAGTATATGAGACATCAAGCTTACGAGACGAGATTTTTGCTGAAAAATAATTCTTCCGTATTTGTTCCTTAAGCCTTCCTGTCGGTTTAATATATTGCTTAACTATAAGTATATTATCTACTTACTAACGAACTAAAAATCTGTTAAGTAGTTTGAAAGATCTGAGTGACAGATAGCGGGAGCGATGTTATTATATAAATGCTTTGCATATTAATTTTCGATGAAACATCCATCCTCCAAAGCTTTGACTTGAAAAAACACATAGATCGCAATAATCTTCATAATTAAAAAATAACAAGAAGACAATTTTTTTGGTGCGATAACCTGAAATGGGCAACGAATATTCACCCGACGACATACAATAAAGTTCTGATAGTAATTTATTTTATCGTAAAACAAGTTTTTAACGACTCAAAACTCCATAGCAACAAGCTATGAATTGGTTTTCGCAAAATGGCTGAACTTTTGATGTGCCTTATAAATTTGACCATCAAAATGCGGTCGGCATTGGTGCGCTCATTAGGCCTTTCGGTCAAGGCATCTTGTGGTTACTGCGGCGAATGTGGAAAATAATGGCAACAAGGGATTTTTCGACAGTAATTCAGAATGGGGACTTTTTGATATTTCAAAAAGTCCCCATTCTGAATTACTGTCGACTTTATTTTTTTTAATTAATCTCTAAATTGATGTACCTCTTTTGACTGGTTTAAGTTTTTATGACTATTATGTTAATATTTTGAAATGATAGGGATTGATTTTTAGACAAAAATATATTCATGGGATTTACATTTATTCGTCGTAATTAGCTCTGACTGAATATAGGAGTTATGTCAAGGCACCTACCTCTATTTTCTGATAGAAAATCCAGTTCAAACAATGTTATATTTTTCCTTATAACGAAACGTTGGTGATTATTATATGATTGATAACTATTTAGTTACCAACAAATAACATAACGTATCCAAATTTAAAGAATTTTAATGCACATTTTTATATTGTACAAATTACAATGTTTCTTATCGTTTAATTAACATGATGTTAATTATACAGTGTAGAAAATCTGATAACATTCAATTATTATTAGATATTAATATATCTCTGAACAAGGATGATGTAACCTTGTGTTTTTTATTGCGGATAGAACATCGATGAATATTGATAAATAGTCGGGCAATTATTACACCTTTAACAACTTAAGATTAATAAATAAATAATAAAAAATTCCGGACTACTCACATAGCATCACCTAACCCCAAACTAAGCAGAGCTTGTACTAATGGTATTAGGTGACTGTTATACTACATATGTACATTTTTTTTGTAAATACATACATATTAATACATAGATAACACCCAGACCCGAAACCAGAAATTGTAGATCGTACAAAATCTGTTCCCCCGGCCGGAATCGAACCTGCAACCTCCTGCACCTCAGGCGGATGTTCTCCCACCGAGAAACAGAGGTCGTCAAATCGATTTGCTTTAGATAATAGTTAACTACAAGCTAGGCTTAAAATAAGTTACGGTGATATATTTTTGTTTAGTAAAATCAATAGTTAAGATTTACACTATAAACTATCTATCTATATAACATTGTAAATCTAGAATTAACTAGAAATCTACAACTATTATCACAGATTATAGAACAAGGGTGCGTATTTATCAACGTAGTTCAATTTTACTTAGAATCTCATGCATAATTTTTCATGTTCGACTGCCTCAGTGGCGCGGTGGGCGAAGGTCCGCTTGCGGCCCAGAGGTAGCGGGTCGATTCCCGCCGAAGGCCTAAGTTCAAGTATTCTGCATGCACTTTCTCCTTAGTCTGGGACTATTATTAAATGAATGATAAAAAAATATCTACATATGAATGTCTATTATATTATGTATGTATATCAGATGTCTAGTACCCGTAACACAAGCTTACACTGAGCTTATCGCGGGATACCAAGATGGAATTTCCTGAAATATGTATTTATTATTTATTTATATCGTGTTCGTCATCATCGTCAACCGTAATTAAATGGATAACGATGAGGATGCCAATGCTATATCAAGGTATGGATTAATTTATACTTTGGCATTTGACATTCAACCTGCGCTATTATGGTTATAATGACTACAATTATAAACGTATGACAACCATGCGTCTAGGTATTATGGACCAGGCAAGAGGAAATATTTTTTAAAATATCGGGTTTTGATATTGTAAAGTAATTGCTTTACTACGAAGTGTATAAATAATATAAATAAATATATCCGGTAATCCACACCAACATCAAGCCCCGTGGTAAGCTCTAAGCTTGTGTAACGGGTACTAGACATCTGATATACTTAATATAATAGACATACTTATATATGATTGTTAATACTATGTCGTGAATAAACAAGTAGCAATAATTAATTTTACTGTATTTTACAATATTTGATATTAATAGGTAGCCAGTATCTACGAGGGAAATTTATACACAAAAAATAGGAGAGAGGGATAGACATTACGGTGAAAAATTGTGATCGTAACGTATTCTAAATGCATCTTAAACTATTATATTACTTTTTAAATAAAGAATCTAGTTTAATCGACAATCGCGTTACTTAGGTATCGAAGATATTTTTGTAAAAACACTATCAATGTCATTGATCTTACGAATTTTCAAACTATGCAATACTAGCTGTGCCCCGCGGTGTTACCCGCGTTATAATGGATTTTCCCGCGGAAAGACGTTTTCCCGCGGTAAAAAGTAGCCTATGTTATTTTTCAGGCTCTAGAGATTCTGTGTACCAAATTTCATTTAAATCGGTTCAGTAGTTTTCGCGTGAAAGAGTAACAAACATCCATACATCCATACATCCATACTTACAAACTTTCGCCTTTATAATAGTAGTAGGATTATCTTTATCCGCTTCACCTTGGTTTACCCTATTATTTCTTAGGTTAATAAACCAATAAAATTATATGACTTATCTATTTCAAGAATTCAAACTACTGCGACTGCGGTCACAGTTTATTGCACTAAACTTCAGAACCTAAACATACATTCCAGACTGAGTTAGACCAGTTTTCAAATGAATTGTGTATTATGCATAGTTTTGAAAGTGAAATCGATTCTGATATAACAATGTCTAAGTGTTAGTTCTAGAATCTACTGACAAATACATATTACATTTTAAAATCTTAATAACAATCACTGGTGATTCAATTTTTGAAATTTCTCAATAGTGAAATCTCTTTAACACCTTCTGAATAGAAATTGTTTTTTGTCTCAAAACATTTTTTGTCTAGAAATCTGCGCTAGGGTTATGATATAGTTTAAATAGGTATCAATTTTATATTTTAATATATTGAATCTATGGTATGTTAGGTCATTTGGTATGGGCGTAGTTATTTATTATTCCATGGTATGGGTTATTTTTGGCTTATTTTCTTCTATTATTTATATGTTTGATTTAAGTAAATGTAAGTACCGCGTAGCCGCTGAAGCTACGCGGCTAAGATTTAAGTCTATTATTTTTAAATTAATGTTATTAAATTTGTAAGTTCCATGTGTTTATGTTATTTTTTTTGTTGCAGAGAGACATCGCCCCCGTCGCCAATGGGTGACGAGAAGGATTCCAAGATGAGTCAAATACAGTTCAGTACACCTTACGACAGTAATGGCACAGTGAGTAACTCCTTATATATCTTTAAAATTTACAGACTCGCTTATCAAAACTCCCATGGGAATAGGCTCTGGCCGTCACTAGAAGTTATGAAGTTGAAAGACTGTTCTTTTCCGTACTCCCAAATATTAAAAAAATCTAAATTTTAAGAAAGTTCCTCGAATAGCATTATTTAAAGCACCCATATTTACGTTTTCATCTGCTAGGGCACAGCGAATTCTCTCTTGACGAGAGAGTTTACGCCTGAATTCACCACGCTAGCCAAATGCGGGTTGGTGAATGTCACATGTCCTTAAAACTCTTCAAAGTTCTTAGAACATGTCGGTTTCCTCACGAAGCCTTTACCGTTAATGCACGTGTTCAAAGTGCACATGTTTCAAGAATAAAAAATCCAGGTGTGATTGAACCCACGACTTTTGGCATGAAGGTCGAGTGTTCTGCCACTTAGTCAACACGGCTGTAGCAAATAACATTAGCTATAGTTTAAATGTCAAAATAAATAACCACCGAGGAGTTATCATACTTATGGTGCCGTAACATTAGTATGCCCAGCGGCTGCTCATTTGACTATTACCCAAAGTACCTGTAAAGTAACTGTGGTTATGGCCTTAGGGGGAAATTCAGCACATCAACATATTAGTAGGGAATCTTTTAATTTTCGTTAATATTAACTAAAATACGTTTTTCATGTGTACTTATATAAAAGTTACCCGTATTAATATTCTGGGTACTTATTATTTTTTGTAATGATGTCATCTTTCCTGGGATAAATCGGATACCGAAATTGGGGATCCAGTTTCCGGCGTATCCCGATAAAGGATATTAAATTTACTGTACGGGATAATTTAGTTGACAAAATTATTAGAAAAAATTGTTAAAATGCTTTTTGTAAATTCCGCTATTAAGTAAAGCAAGTCCTTAAGTCATTTAAATAAATTAATATTCCACGTCTTCTAAACACATTATTAATTATAACAAAAAAACCCGCCTGTATCACACTATTGACTATAAAAATAAATTTATTGGAATCCTATGATAAGTTACAAAACCACTTGAGTCACTAAGTCAACGCTTCAATGAAACTTTCGTCACTACAATAACCCGAACTTTGATATTATGATTCATATTTTGCGTAAACTAACCACAAGCTTAGACTAGTTACCGAGTCGTTTGAAACGGAATCTTCCATGGCCACGCTAAACTACTTAACTGGCAATGTAAAAACCCAACCGCTTAATGAAACAACAAATTCATCATAAATTTAAACGTTTCTGAATAAAATAACAGATCGTGTTAATTTTATTTTTTTATTTTGATGATTTGATGAGATTAATACGAAAATCTGTAAAATCTGCTATAAAATTAAATGTTTGAGTGTAATATAACCTTGTAGCAAATGTGAGGAATCGTTAAATCTAGATAAAATTCAGGATTCATTGTACTACTTGTACCGTGGAAAAATATTAAGTTACTACAGCAAAATACATTTTAATGCTGGATTCATCACAAACTATTAAAAATCCTTGAATTTCGCATTGACATTAATGTTTCAACATAAATTACTAATTAATTTAATTAAAATAACGAGTCTATAATACGTTACGTAGAAACACACAAGGATAAATGAAAATGTCCTGTGGGCAGTTGTGGCGTTCTTCAAAATGTCGTAAAATATAGAAACAATGGGTGCTCAGATTCGAGTAACAATACATATAATAATCGTTGGATAGGACAAGTCTTGACATTGGGAGTTGTTGACATTGCCGACGTCATCTCTCGGACTAACTAACTTACTCTTGAACCACCCACAGAGAAACATATAAAAAGGTTTAGTATGTGGAAATATAAAATAGCATAAATTTTTTTTGACAAAAGAAGTAGCATGACTTCGATGTTGACAGAACTAGTATATATTTAGTAATAAAAAGTGATAAAAAAATGTTTTTTAATTTGCAGCCCTTACCAAAACTTAAATTAGATGATAAAAGTTTTAATGGTTTTACTTCTCTATATTGCTATGAAGTAATCATATAAAATAAAGTAAGGAGTCAGGGTATAATTGTTTCCAAATCCCTACTGTTCCTTGCGCAGGAGATTTTCGGAAAATATCAAATTTATTTAAACGAATTTCCAATGATCCCCTTCGTAGGGGATACTACTACTACTGGAAAATAATTTTTAAGTAGTTTTATCTATTAATTACGACATAATCACTGGTGTAATAATAATATAATATAATATACAGTGTTTTTTTAAAAAAAAACATTTGTCTTATTATGGCTTTTGCAAATTAATATAATATGAAATGTAAATTATCACAAAGTACTCGTAGTTGATACAAATACAAAAGGTATAAATAGAAACAAGATATAAATAAGTTAAGGAAAACAAAACTTATGCGTCTCACAACAGGTCAGATAGCGACTTTCAAAGGCTCAGCCATGTGTCAATACAAACGGATGGGCGCCTCCAAACAAAGGCTTCTCCTAAGTATCTAGCCCGGAAACTGAATTATACAAATGTGGCCGAGAATTATCTCAAGGATGTGTTACAAAGAAACGCCTATTTTATCTGTATTTCAAAACTGGATATGTTTCCGCAATGTTTGCATAAGTGACTTGTATTCGCGCTGTATGACGCGAGTTCCAAAAACTGAAAATACCTTTCTACCTTATTAGTCCAGTAATTTTGTACCCGGAACATAGGCTAGTAGGCTGAATTTTACGACACCTTTATAACAGCATTCTAATGTAGATGGGAAAAATCGTCATTGATATTGTGACGGCTAATAAAACTATACATTTTCAAAGTTCAAATAAAAACGTTTTTAAGGTAACCACGATTTTAACATCTTAATCGCAACGAATGTTGAATACAAAATACAGGTGTAACATTTCGTCGAGCCGTTGCGCGAGCGCGAGCGCACACATCTGCACATCTGTTTCTTAATCTTTGAACTATCTTCTTATATAGAAAAATTCTATGTCACAATGTTAGTTACATAGAAACCTCCGAACCTCCGAAACGACTTTACCGATTTTTACCAAATTTTATATGCGTATTAGTCGACCCGACAGACGTTGTCCTGTCCCACGTCTCAAAAAACAATATCCAGTTGACCGTATTGTGAACTAAACCATTCCCAGATGGGGATCTGGGAACACACACAAAAAATTTCATCAAAATCGGTCCAGTCGTTTGAGAGAAGTTCAGTGACATACACACTCACAGAAGAATTATATATATAAGAATTCAGTAGGTCTGAGAATCGGCTACTATCTATTTTTCACTCTGCAAAACAACGTTTGCTAGGTCAGTCAGATTATATTATAAGTACCATGAAACATTAATAATAAAATAATAATAAAAGTATATTGTAATAATATTAATTTGTCTCCGTTCATAATTGGTTAGGTGTGCATTCTGTGTGTAAAATATAATAAGCAAATAAAAATTTCACGGATAATGACATTCACGGTTATTTTCTTTTTAATTATAAATGTATATTTTAATGATTTTACTAAGTAATTAAAAAAGTTGAGGCGTTACGTAGAAAGAGACAAGCATATATATCTGTAGGATTGAACGATTCGATTAAACTCCAATCGTGCGTCGTAGCTGACACACACACACTTTTTTTAATTATTTATTTTTAATGATTTCTCTCTGTTTCAGATATGGCAGAAGCGGCAACAGGCGGTTTGTGTGCGGCACGCGTTCAAGCACTACGGCTCCAACAAGCGACCCAACCACGTGCTGAGCAACCTCAACATGACCGTAGCCAAAGGCACCATGTAAGTCATACATACATGCATCTTTTAAAGGACTAGTTACAAGCCGTGTTGGCTAAGTGGGAGGACACTCGACTTTCATTCCGAAGGTCGTGGGTTCAAACCCCGCCACGCACCTCTGGATTTTTCTTGAGAAATTTATGTGCGCTTTAAACACGTGCTTTAACGGTGAAGGCAAACATCGTGAAGAAACCGGCATGTTCTGAGAACTTTAAAGAGTTTGAAGGACATGTGACATTCACCAACCCGCACTTGACCAGCGTGGTGAATTAAGGCCTAATCTCTCTCGCCTAGAGAGAAGTCCCTGTGTCCCAGCAGTGGGAAGGTTAATAGGGTGACGATGACCAGCCGGCGGCTTGTCCGCGTAATCATACATTTGACTGCGAAAAGCTGAAAAGGTAAAAAGTAGTCTGTGTTTGCAATTGACAGTTACAGTTGCAAGCATTTATATACTTTAGTTAAAATTTTATACTAGCTGTTAGTTTTTCCCAAAATGTTGTTAATAAATTAATTATGATATGTAAGCTATTATTATTGTGAAGTTTCATCAATATCCATCGAGTTGTTTTTGAGAGAAAGAGCAACAAACATACTCTTATACATGTATAGAATAGAATAGAAAATCGTTATTTGTTTCTCCAGCATAAACAACACTCATAATGTTAGTTAAAAATAATAAAACACTAAAGAAACAATATGGTTGTCACTCAGCATGTGCTGGAGTTGCTCAGGGAGTAGTGACAGCGCTGATTTTCAGTGGTACCTTATAGACGGCGCGAGTCTGACTGACACTACATATAAATAAATCATCATCATCATCATCACTCTATTAACGTTCCCACTGCTGGGGCACAGAGACTCACTCTCTCTAGACGAGAGAGATTAGGCCTTAATTCACCACGCTGGCCAAGTGCGGGTTGGTGAATGTCACATGTCCTCACGATGTTTGCCTTCACCGTTAAAGCACGTGTGCAACGCTCATAAGTTTCTCAAGAAGAAAAATCCAGAGGTGCGAGACGGGGTTTGAACCCACGACCTTCGGAATGAAAGTCGAGTGTCCTCCCACTTAGCCAACACGGCTTTTTTTATAAATAAATAATAAATAAATATTTCATAGTACATTAAGGAGCCCCTTTATAAACTTAGGTCAACATACTCATTGAGTTAATTAACTCGATGGAAAAGTAAACATCTTTTTAGACTACAAATATTATAAAGTCAGTATTTTTATAAATATTAATATAATTGACTGTATATAATAATTTTTGTTATTAATTCAATGCAATCACTGAAAATTAATTTCACACGCCTTTTTATACATGCTCAGCTGCCTTCATTTAATAAGTTTAAAGAATGAAACATACAATTTTTCGAAACAACTCATACGCAAAGAATGCCATCTTAGAAACACTGTAAAGTATATATTGGCTATATATAACTAGTTATACATAGCTATTTACATAAAACCCAGATCAATGGTCGAAGGACGTAGTCACGATGACCATAATAGGTACCAGTGTCTTTAAGTGGTGATTTAGCTTCGTCAGTCATCAAAGGCAAAACGTAAAAAATCTTAATTTAAAATTTAAGAAAAACCCCCGAATCCAATGCCTTAATTTCCTTTAAAGTTATCCACCACAATATTTTATAATGTGAACGCGATGCGCTTTCATTTGAAACCCCACTCGAGTATATTTGCAGTTTTCTTTCCCTTCTCTCACCCCCATAACTTTTAAACGGCCCAACCGACTTTCATTAGACATGTCTAAGAACACTCGCGCCAAAATCAACTTTCATACAAAAAAAACTAAATTGAAATCTCCTGAAATATTGATTTAGCTGTTCTAATATTTATGTGAAAAAGAAAAATTTGTTTTCCTGTTTTATTAATAAAAATACTGTGCTTAGGAATTATCATAGGTCCGAGTAGTCCCTGAGTGTCATACATACAGACTCTGTGCTTAAATATATCTGATACGATTTTGCTGTTTGGCAAAGTAATCCATACATTATAGACTTAAAGTTAATTATTTTTTGGTTAAATTATTACCTGTATTAACCTGCAGACAGATTTTAATTTCAAGTTACGAACGCTTTATGAGTATGAGTAGGAAGAACATTCCCAAGGTATAGGAACACAAAGAATATGATTCACGTAGGTACTTATGTCCCAAGGAGAAATGAAGAGGCCTTTGAACAATAGAAGCAATATTAATGTAATAAATATGTACGTGTATTATATATATAATAGTCGGCAAGCGTCACGTGTTAAGTAGGTAGTAGGATGTTCACAACTGACTATCGGTTTATTATATATTGTTATTTATATTTATCATTTAATTTTAATTTTAATAAATATTTTTTTTATATTAACATTGATGATTAGTTTGAATGACATAAGAATATTGTTTAAAATTGTTTTTCTTTTAAATGTAATTTGACGCAAACCCAATTTGCAGTGCCCCTCCGGGGTGCATGTACATATCGACTTAAGATGTAACAATTGACCTATATCTGTATAAATGTACATGTGAGCAAATAAATAAATATATAAATATAAATATAAATGTTTAATGCCGGCTTCATTTGCGAGGCGCCTCGTTTAGTATTTTCTCGTGAAGGCGGCAGATGTTTTTATAGTAGACTTATTATAATAAAAATCGTAAAAAATATCTAGATGTAATATTCTTTAAGATTTGAGATAATATTCGATTTTCTGCAAGCACTTTCTCCTTGGTTTGGGTGTTTAATGTGTATAATAAAAAATCTATATATGTTTGTCAATTTTATTAAGTATATCAGATGTCTAGTACCCGTAACAGAAGCTTCGAGCTTACCACGGGGCTAGATGTTGTTGTGTGGATTGTCCGTAAATATTAATTTTTATTTATTATTTTTATTATATCAGATGTGTAGTACCCGTATTAAAGCATAGTAAGCTCTAAGCTTGTGTTACAAGTACTAAGCAGATTACACGCCATTTTCTGTGCTATTGTCGATGCCACACTGGTGGTGGTAGTCTATACATAGCTACCTGTAAACTGTAACTGAAAAAATATAATCCATACAGAAACTTCTAACCCCGTAGTAAGGTCAAAGTTAAAAAATAATATGAAAATGAGCAAAATGGTGAACATACACTTCAATGACCAATAACCACTTCATCGTTTCTGCTATCCTGGTACCACGGCGTAACGTTAATAACGTGATAGTCATGAATAGAGGAAAAACTAATTAGATACACGTACACGCAATAGCCAATACCTATCTTCTATTACAAGTACTTATCTGGTAGGTCCAAAGGGCTATTGTACATTGTACCCCCTTTACGGAATCCCCAATGCCAGGACCACAAAATCAACCCTATTTCCTTATTATAAAGCAGTCTTTTGTTTGACATCCGGAAAGTGACGTCAAAACAATTAGCACTATAGTTGTCTTTATAAGGTAAGCGATTGTATGTAAGTGGGTGATTATAGGCCATTATGTGGGGCGAAGTTGCTGGAACCTATGTCACCTTCCGGAGTCTTGGAAATATAATAAATAGTAATACTAGTACCACAGATTAGATATAGTATCTAATCTGTGCTAGTACCTAGAGTTTATAAGCGTCTTGGAAATACGAGGATACCTACAGTGTTTGTTGTAAACAGTATTTAAAACGCGTAGTTTCAATTACTATAATAGGTAGATACTTGTTTAGACTTTGAGTAATGTTTGATGATACTAAAAATAAATTTGATAAGTATTTAATGTTATACCCAGCCAAGTACTGGTATCGCGCAACGTTGCTTAAGCTCGTAAAATCACGCTTGTTCTATGGGAGCTCCCTTAAATTAGTATTAATGTACGTTTTTACAGAATTACATCATCTCTCAAAATTTCAAATCTTTATCTATCTCGGTTCTTGAGATATAGCCTGGTGACAGACAGACACACACAGTCGTGTTGCGTAATGTGGTCCGGAGAAGCCTCTATCTACCTTCTAGGTCCCCCTCAACTCGGGTATTAACCCCTCAACTCGGAAGCTCTTCGGGAAAATGGCGGAAAAAACATAAGTATTCATAAAAATGGAAAAATAAATACCCTCTGTATTTTTTATAATTTTAATTTTATAAAACAAAAACTAAACTGTTGAATATTCAGCTGGCCAGAAACATAATTGCAGAGAAACATGATTTTTTGTACTAACTTACGTAAATCTCATTTTTTGTAACCACTAACCTACGTAACAGTTAAGTTTTTACACAATAGTGCATGTATAAACATGACAACAGCTTTAAATAGATTTATAAACTAAGATAACTAACTATGGTTTGATTTCGTATTGTTTTATCGTTCATTCATTATGCCTGATGATGTGAAAATATTATCATATGAATAGATAGATTCAATGATAGATAGAATAGATAGACAGAAAATTCTTTATTACACACACCAATAAACATAAATACAAAATTATTAATAGTAAAATTAAACCTAGCATCCGTAACGGGCGGTCTAAAGAATTTATAATACTAATTATGATTAATAAATATAGCTGTACAATCCACACAACAACATTCAGCCCCGTGGTAAGCTCTAAGCTTGTGTTACGGGTGCTAGATATCTGATATCTTCTATAATATAAAAATGAATCGCAAAATGTGTTGGTAAGCGCATAACTCAACAATATCTGGACCAATTTGGCCAATTCTTTTTTTTTAAATGATCGTCGAAGTCCAGCGATGGTTTTTACGGCGAAAATTCTAATATGATATTTGCAGCAAACGTTGTTTTGCTAAAAGAAAAATAGATAGTAGCCGATTCTCAGACCTACTAAATACGCATATAAAATTTGGTAAAAATCGGTAAAGCCGTTTCGGAGGAGTACAATTTCTGGATTCGGGTCTGGGTGTATTCTATGTATAATAAGTATGTATTTACAAAAAAAAATAGTTCAAGCTCTGCTTAGTTTGGGGTAAGGTGATGCTGTGTGATAAGTCCGGAAATATTAATTTATTCTATCTGCTAAACTGATAATCACGAAACTTTGCACACATATTCATGGAGGTATAAGAAGTAACATAGTATACTTTTTACCGCGGGAAAACAAAGCATTGAGCGCAGAAATATATCATAACGAGAGTAAGGCTTTGGCCAAACCTACGCGTCTGCAACGCGGGAAGCTCTTGCCAGAAGACGTAGCGCTTTGCGGTCTTGTATGTTTGCAAAAGGCCATAGGTAGTGTCCGCCGCGCCGCAGAAGCTCCCGACTCGCAGTCGCTTTGGTCGCGCAGGCTTAGCCGAAGCTTAACACCTCGAGGCACTCCCTAGTAGGCGTATACATACACAAAAGATCGAGCATTGGAGTTGTTTAAAGAATGTTAGTGAAATAATTATATGTATAACAGCCAGCTGTCTCGCTCCCATAACATTTCTGCTCACAGTGTTTGCCGTTATGTGTGTGAAATGTATAGTAATATTCTTCATTCACACCTTTGATAAGATCATTACAGTGTTTTGTAAAGCTCTGATGATAACTGCTACTTATCTGCTGTTTCCTGTTTTTGTTTTCTTGTGCTGTGAATCTTGTTTAATCTTTATCTTAATTTAGAACGGTTCAAAATACCATCAGGTATTTAATATTGTAATATAGAACTGAAACACCTATATAAATTTACACGGCATTTTGTGTTAAAGAGTCTTCGTTTATTTATCCATAAGGCCTTCCATACCACTTCCTCCTTACTACTTCGGCTAACCCATCAAAGTAAGTAATGAATTTCATGAATAACAGTTAAATACAAATATAATTTGTTTTTCCTGTTATATTTTATTTAAAATATCATCATCATAGTTTCCCATAAAAACTAAAGCAGTTTTCTGCTTGAAATAAATCTCTTAGGGGATTTCAGGAAATCGAGATGATTATGCCTTTTTTCCATCGTAGTATTCACCCTTAAGGGATTTTTGTGCAGATTTCTTTGAAGAAACCGTCGCCGTAAACAAACGTACAGGTATTTTTATTGAGATTTTTGCCAAATGCATCATAAAATTATATCAATCCAAACAAAATGGCTTGCATAAGACCACACAATCTAAGCTAATAACATTCTATGGTCCTTTCCAATCTAACTATCCCCATTACAAATAAGTGGGGTAAACAACACCTGCCATTATGATTACCCCATTAATCCTACCAATCTCCCATCTTGATATAACCATGGATATATCTCCCCATCTTGATTCAACCATGGTTAAACAAAGTAAAAGGCTTAAGCCTTGTTCAGAATGTGCGGTGACGAAACAGAGCGTCCGCTACGCAAGAATGTGTCAGAGCGTTGCGCTCTCGATATTAATGAACTAGATTTGCTATTACTTAAGGGGCCGTACATTAATCACGTGACGCTTGTAAGGGGGAGGAGGGGTTTTTACAAAAAAACACGTAATATCGCAAGAGGGGAGAGGGGTGGTCTAGTAATCTTACTATACGTGATATCTACAATACAATACAAAAAAAAACACTTCATTGTACACCAAAATAATAGTCACAAAAGTCACATATGAGGAAGAAGTACCAAGTGGCCTATCGTTTAAGCGCGATCTCTTCCATAACGTGTATTTATTTTTTAACCACCGATGAAAAATGAGGGGGTTATAAGTTTGACATGTCTTTCTGTTTGATGGTCTATCTGTTTATCTGTCTGTGGCATCATAGCTCCCAAACGGATG
The DNA here is from genome assembly GCA_929108375.1 of Gymnoscelis rufifasciata. Taxonomy (NCBI): domain Eukaryota; kingdom Metazoa; phylum Arthropoda; class Insecta; order Lepidoptera; family Geometridae; genus Gymnoscelis; species Gymnoscelis rufifasciata. The sequence continues at coordinate 10,838,306 of OV815324.1, forward strand.
AAGCGATGAACGTTAAAAGTGATTGTGTTAACGCGTTTAAAAGTTATAAAGGATAAAACTGGGGAAGACAAACTGGAAATCTGCAAATAAACTCGAGTAAGGTCTCAATTGAAAGCGCATCATGTGCTCATTTCAAAATTGTATGACTTTTTCAGGTGATGTGTTTTTAAAAACCATCACGTGATTAATGGACGGCCCATTACGTATGCGAATGTATATAATAAATGAAAACGCCTGTTCTGTTATTACACTGTTTCCTTATTTACCGAATGGTTCTATAAACCGGTTGGTCGCAAGTCTGTTTACGAAAACTTAATTATGAGGAAGACTTTTAGAGAAACAGAGACTGTAGCAAATAGGAAATATGTTTAACAGATTACAAGGTTTTTTATAAAATTATGTCTGGTTTTATTTACTTTATGAACCCAATTAATATAATGGGTCGGACATTATAAGCGATGTAACGAGTTCTATTGTGAACCGTTGGGCAAATCAATTAGCTTGATAATAATTACTTTTAATTATATGTGCATTAAGGTAACAAGTTCCATGACTCATGCATTAAAACAATGGATTATTAGGCATCAATACTCAAATCAAATAAAATGAAATGATACTATTTATCAGAAATTGTGATGATTGATATATTATAAGCGATTTTTTATTTTATTTTATTTTTACTATTTTAAGAAAACTTACAGTTAGGCAAACAATACCTCTATAAACAGACAAATAAGAAAGTACATGTATTCCACACGCCTTAACACAGAAGGCCAATTTAAAGTTTCCGTATATATTACACATAAATCTAGGCTTAGAATAAAGCAGCACTGGGTATAATTATCATAATAAATAAATAAATAACTATTTCCGTACAATCGGGAATATTTAACACAACAACAACTAGACATCTGATGTGCTTAATATAATAGACATACAAACATAGATATTTTTTATTATATGTATATATTAAACACCCACACCAAGGAGATAGTGCTTGCAAACAAACACTTGAACCCTAGATTAAAAAAATATAAGTTCTGTCATGTTATATTTTTCTTCAATTATGCTTTTGGGTGTTTTCCATGTATCATATGTATGTATTTATAAAAAAAAATGTATCTATGTAGTATATCACCTGTGGTGTCACCTAACACCCATAGTACAAGCTCTGCTTAGTTTGGGGTTAGGTGATGCTGTGTGAGTAGTCCGGAAATATTTATTTATTTTATTATTTATTATGTTTGTTTGTCCACAGATACGGTCTGCTAGGAGCCTCAGGATGTGGAAAGACCACCCTCCTCTCCTGCATAGTGGGCAGGCGGAAACTCAACAGCGGAGAGATATGGGTTCTTGGTGGAAAGCCTGGGACGAAAGGTAACAATTTATATTTTATGCGTTTATTCATGTTTTTAAAGGAGTCCGTTGCAATTAACTGACATAAATGGAGTTTTTTTTAATTCGACGCGTATTTTTTTTAATCATACATTTACATAGAATATGGGCAAGAATTTTTTCAATTTCATATCAACAGATTCTTAAAAAAATGTATGATTGTTAATGCGTAACATAATAATGTCTACTAAAATTATGCCTCATTTGCTCATAAAATTAAGAAAATTCTTCGCCTATTCCATCATGAATATGTAGTGACATTGTCGGTAAGCGTTTCTTGGTTTTGAGACCATAAAACTTAGTTCGTTAACAATCATTTTAAATCGGGTTTTGCTCACGTGTAATTATAATGGAATTATGGCATTCCGACGTTTCTATTCCCATCAAGAATAAATAAAAATACTTATACGATATAAAAATGTTATAATTAAATAACAAGCTGCAAACAAGCAAGAATTATGCTGTTTACTTTTAACTACAATCTTAGTAGGTACCTTCAAGATTGAACGAATCTGCAAATATTTTTTTTATGTAAACAGAGAAGATTATGTCGCTGATTATGATTATGTCGACCACATTATCTTAGACATAGACACATTGACCACAATCTCACTTGATGTAAAGTGACGATGTGGTCTAAGATGGAGCATGAAGACCTAGAAGATGGCTTCTCCGGGCCACATTACGAAACACGAAAAAATCTACTCCCCAACAAACAAATTATTTCCATACTGTATTCGTTCCGTTTTTAACCCCCGACCAAAAAAGAGGGGTGTTATAAGTTTGACGTGTCTGTCTGTGTGTCTGTCTGTCTGTCTGTGGCACCATAGCTCCCGAACGGATGGAGCGATTTCAATTTAGTTTTTTATGTATGAAAGGTGAGTCTGGCGCGAGTGTTCTTAGACATGTTTCATGAAAATCGGTTGAGCCGTTTAAAAGTTACGGGGGTGAGAGTGGGGAAGGAAAACCGAAAATCTGCAAATATACTCAAGTGGGGTATCAAATGAAAACGCATCGCGTCCACATTACTTACATAATATTATGTTGTTTTACATTTAAGGAATCTAAGGCATAAGAATCGGGGGTTCTTCTTAAATTTTAAATTTAGATTTCTAACTAATAGCATCCGTTTCAGGATCTGGTGTCCCCGGCAAGCGCGTGGGCTACATGCCGCAGGAGATCGCCCTGTACGGCGAGTTCACCATCAAGGAGACCATGATGTACTTCGGCTGGATCTTCGGCATGGAGACCAGGGAGATCCGCGAGCGCCTGCGCTTCCTGCTCGACTTCCTCGACCTGCCCAGCGAGAACCGCATGGTCAAGAACCTTAGGTAAGCCACAATATTCCAATTAATATGATGGTCTAACCTCCTTATTTTTTATTGGAGTTTACTCCTTAAGAAACGATTTGAGTTATAAGGCCCGGTACGGAAATTTTATGAGGAGGGAGGTTTTGTCTGTTTGGAGGTTTTGTCTGTTTACGTCCGTAAGTGGTAACCCTCTGAATCCTTACACGTGGCCTCCGGGTGGTGCTAAGAACAGTCTCTGGTGGTAGGCTTCGGCCGCGGCTTGTCACCACCCTCCGGGCTGGGCCAGTGCGTGAAGCGATTTTTTCGTGTTTCGTAATGTGGCCCGGAGAAACCATCTTCTAGGTCTTCATGTCCCATCTTAGACCACATCGTCACTTTACATCAGGTGAGATTGTGGTCAAATGAAGGCTTATCGATCATAAAAAAAAAAAAAAAAAAAAAGAGTAAAATGAAGTGTAACACGAAAAGTTGAGGCGTTACGTAGAAAGAGACAAACATATATATCTGTAGGATTGAACTTGTAAAAGAATGAGATGGAATACATTACGCAGCGTATCTCATTCTCGGGGTCTCCTCTTTGCGCGATACTTCGTAGTCTCACTGTATTTTATTTATATTATTTTGTAAACTATAAGTTACGCTTTATTGAAGTAATATAAATAATCCGAATAATTACAGATATATGTTTGTTTCTCTTATCATTTTAGCAGATGCGTTCATTTACCCTTTTTTTCTATTCGATATATATCATAATTATCGTTCGTAAGGAGTAAACTCCAATCGTGCGTCGTAGCTGACACACACACACTTTTTTTTAAGAGAGGTCTATGAGTTGATCTGTGAGGGTCCCGAAACCGATATAGAAGACTTAATATAGTCTAGAATTTTAGGAAATTACTTGAATTACGTATTATAAAATGATTGTAAATAATTTCCCAAAATCGCCCTGATATAATATAGTCTGCTACATCGGTTTCGATCGAGACCTTAGCTTGACATCTTCTTCGAAAGGTTATTTCTGGATTTTTTCCCAAAAATCCCCATTGAATGATTTATAATGGTGAGAAGAATTCTTTGAAATGCTTACAAAATATTAAAAAATCATAAATTTATACGCGCACTTCAATAAGCCTTAATAAAAATGTTTAATCCAATGAAAATTATATATTTATTTATTTTATTTATTTTTTATTTAAGGACTACTAACAAAGGTAACACCATACATTTCTTAAATTCTAGAATACAATAGACATACATAAGTGCTCCTTCTTTTACAAGTAGCCACCACATGCTCATCAGAGCATCATATCAGAGCTTAAATTATAATCCTGCAATACCTATCATATTAATTGGGCAGTGACTTTGCCAAAATATACTATTATCTATTGCAATCAATCATTTATTAAACATAAAAGAAAGTATTGCATAATTATTATTTTTAAATGTTTCATTGCAGAAAAATATTAAGACACATCCACATTTAAAGATAGTTTAACCTAAAGAATGAGGTTTATCACTTATAAATAAAATCATTCAGATATAATTATTATTTCTATACAGATAAAAAAGTGTTTACAGTTTACATAATAAAAATATTAGAAGATATTCTCAGTACAATGCTTCGTAATATACACATTAGGTCACTTTAAATTATCGGTTATACTGTTGAGAACACCCAAAAGTTAAACTGAAAGTTAACCTGTGAATGCCCGCTTGTATATCTGTCACTGTTCAAGCTTGATTAGGACATTGTTACGAGTGAAAGTGATGCGCTGGTAGTGTTTGAATGTATGTCAAATGTATCAATGAATGCTTTATTTGGCAAATTTCGTTTTAAAACAGAGAGAGGGTTATCTCGCTTATAAATAATTTCCATAAAAACATTGCGACCTCTAATTCGAGCATGCATTTAACTCCAAACCGATTCATATTGATGTATTTCGATATATAACTGAAGTTAAGCCCAACCCTATCTGATTACATACTTAATGCTGTGGATAAAACAGCTCTTATATCATATTTTATGCAACTTAACTTTCCGGCACTTTGGGGTCAAATGTAAAAAAAAATTGAAATGCGAACATATTAATCAGTTACTTAAATAAAAGTTGCAGGTTCGAGGTATATGCTAGTCGGTCTGAACCGAAATAATAAAAAGAAATACATTCTCGTCTTATTGTGGACTTTCATAGACGATTAATTGCTCATGATTATAAAAAAAAGACATTTAAAATTTATTAAAATATATATCTATAACAATATTATAATGACTTTGACACTCCATAAAGCTAGACACAATGCAATCTGTTGTAATTAGCTAGGGAAATAAAATTGAGTTTAAGTAGCATATGAATCGGTACTCGACACAAGTAATAATAAAAATGTTATTTGCCGAATGGAAATGCGACAAAAACTCACATCAATAAATCTAAATTTAAAATTTAAGAAAAACCCCCGATTCCAATGCCATAATTTCCTTAAACGTAAAACAACATAATATTATGTAATGTGGACGCGATGCGTTTTCATTTGATACCCCACACTAGTATATTTGCAGATTTTCGGTTTTGCTTCCCCACTCTCACCCCCATAACTTTTAAACGGCCGAACCGATTTTCATGAAACATGTCTAAGAACACTCGCGCAAAACTCACCTTTCATACAAAAAAAACTAAATTGAAATCGCTCCATCCGTTCGGGAGCTATGGTGACACAGACAGACAGACAGACAGACAGACAGACAGACAGACAGACAGACAGACAGACAGACAGACACGTCAAACTTATAACACCCCTCTTTTTTGGTCGGGGGTTAAAAAGCAATTATTCACGACTTTGGCACATAAAAGTCAACAGCGATGACTTAACCTATTAAACAAATGCGTTATTGTTCACATACAATATATTTAGCTTAAGGTTTCTCTTAAAGCTTCACTATGACCACTGTTCTGATGTATAATTGAAGATTTTTGTCAAATCAAATCAAATCAAATCAATCATTTATTTGCCAAATACATTTTCAATTCAAGTACATGTCACGATATAATTATAGTACAAGTAGTATATTGTATTTAACCCGCAAGCGGGTATGCAAATGTTAAAAAAAATTAATAATTAAAATAATCAAAAATCAATTGTAACTTAAAAATTAAATGAGAAATTAAATAAAAAATTAAACAAAATATAAGTCATCGATATCAGAATACAAATTAAAAGTCAATACAAATGTCAATTACCTACTTAAAATCAATATATTCCTTAACACTATAAAAACATTTGTCACTAAGCCAATTATTTAATTTAATTTTTAATTTTTGTTTTCGTCAGTCTGAAACTTAATAGGTAATTTATTTGCAAATTAATTATGTGTGTTGTATAAGGTCTAGTAGTGCTCCGTGGTGTTAACCGCGTTTAAATAGATTTTCCAGCGGTTTAAAGTAGCCTAGGTCTCTTATCAGGCTCTAGAGAATCTGTGTATCAAACATTTAAATCGGTTTAGTCGGTAATGAGGTACATACAGACTGAGTTACTTTCGCATATATAATATTAGTTTGTACATCGGATACCAAGTCCAGTAAGCGTCAGATTGTTATATACGTCTAGACTCCGTTCAGTTCAGTTTCTTGTAATTGGACTCTGCGCTTGAAGCGACAATTTGCCAGTGTCGAGTTAAATAAAATTATAAAGTGAAATACTACATGTTACTCAGTTCAACGCCATTTTTTCGTCTAGACGACGTATATAACAATTTTACGCTTTGACGCTTGTCAAAATAATCTGAAAACATAAAACCAAATTGATAAAAATAAACAGTTGAAAAATGGCGTTCAACTGAGTAACATTTTTTTCACTATTTAATTTTATTTAACTCGACACTGGCAAATTGTCGCTTCAAGCGCAAAGTCCAATTACAAGAAACTGAACTGAAATAAACAGTTACAATCATCATACTATTGCATGCGCCCAAAGTGCTCAAAATATATCACTTCTATTGTATCATATTTATCTAAGTCACCTCGTCAGGTGTGCACATTGATCTGTGCAAACAAAGCTTTCAAATTTATCGTCCTAAAGAGTTAGCATGCTATCTTTGACTGTACCCGGCACATAAGTTCAGATATTGTGACCAAGTGGAGTTATTTGACTGCGCGTCGACTGGTTGAACTTAGACTTACTTAACCCCGATTTCACCATTGGCTATAAACGCGATCAGATAAGGCTCAGTTCGTTTTACCGCCTAAGATCAAATTGTCATTTTATTGATTTTTTAACCCCCAACCAAAAAAAGGGGTGTTATAAGTTTGACGTGTCTGTCTGTCTGTTTTACTTTTAAGGAAATTTAGGCATTGGATTCGGGGTTTTTTATGTATATTTAGTTCTTTATAAATATTTGCGGACAATCCACACAACATCTAGGCGCGTCGTAAGCTCTTAGCTTATGTTACGGGTACAAGAAATCTGATATCGGATAATGATCAACAATGGTTGACGAAGAATAATACTTGATTTGTAGCATGAAATATGAAATTGGGTCTCAGACTTACTTAGACTAGATTAGCTTGATGAGGGGGGGGGAAGGAGCCAAAGCATGGAATTTGGCAACCGAGGAGGTTTTTAGTGGGTCGTTTCGACAACCCCACATAATCACACAGCACCCTCAGGTTGTGTGAAATCTGTTTAAAGATTATCCACCTCGAAAAAAAAAAAAAAGATTAGCTTACTGAAGTTACTGTAAATAATTCAACGATATTAATGACATGTAATTTGTTTTAGTGGCGGGCAACAGCGTCGCGTCTCGTTCGCGGTAGCCCTGATGCACGACCCGGAGCTGCTGATCCTGGACGAGCCCACCGTCGGGGTGGACCCCCTGCTGCGGCAGTCCATCTGGACGCACTTGGTGCGCATCACCAGCTCCGGGGACAAGACCGTCATCATCACCACGCATTATATTGAGGAGGCGCGCCAGGCTCATTGTGTAAGTGAAAAAAAAATAATGAAAAAATGTTTATTTAACAGAAAATTACAGTACATACATATTAACCAGCGATCTCCTACACTAGGCGAAGCCTGTATCGTGGAGATCAATATTGAAATTATCAGATCAGATTTTGCGGACTAACCAAACTTAACTTAAAACATTTCACACATACAAAAAAAAATTCTCTTAAATACTAGAAATATATGAGATAAAAAAACAAAAAAGAAAAAACCTGAATGAGTTAGAAAAAGCATCAAGAAACAATACGAAGCAAATTCTCGGTTGAGTCATAACAAAGACTTAAAAGCCATTTGTTAATCAGGTGTTTTGCTTTGGCAGTAGTCACATTTTCAATATTACAGTGTCGTAAAACTATATTGTAAATAAAAGCCTTGCCAAATGCATCAAAACGTTGGGCGAAACGACTTTTACAGGATACCACACTATTTTTATATCTACCCTCATAGGAACTTCGTGACTTGATTCTTCCGTCTCCCTTCCACTCCAGCCGGCTTAACGCAGCGATTTCCTTTCTATTTCACTGTAGAATAGACGAGGACAAATGATACGCCTTTTGCCTTTGTAGAAAAGAGAACAACTACACTCGGTTGGTACTCAATAGGTATTTTTTGTTAGTCCGGATGTCCTATCCATGAATTTATTTAGCCCTTATCATGAGACTAGGTACTGTCAGCCAACAAAAACTATAGATTTAATAAATTTTACTATTAGACCACAAACGGATATTTATAAGTTATTCCAAAATTAATACTAATGACGACTAAGTAGGTAACTAAAAATTTGAACAACATGTCTAAAAACATGTTCCGCAGAGATTTTATGCCCTTAAATTATATGGCCATAAAATTCCAACTAAGCTTGCAAAACACGATAATAATAAATGCCTGGGAAAAACAAATAGTCTTCTCGAGATCCAAGGTCCTTGTCGTAATGTCCGAAAAACTCCGGTTTTTTTACAAAACCTCACAAGTTTTGCGTAAACCGGTTTACAGTAGTAATATACTGTACAGATAAAAATAGTATAAGCATTAATATTGTTTTTTATTGCTGTCCGTAGGCGTAACTGAGGTCAAACCATTATACATAAAAATGGACAAATAGCAATATACTTTATTATACATATATACAAGTTAGTTAATGGAGGTTCTTCCTGTAGACTGAGTTAAGATATTTATTGTTTAATTATAATAAAATACATCATACACTTTTAAGAATGACAACTTAATGTAATTTTTCCAGTATTTACGACATATTATTCTTTCATGAGATTAAATAATTAAGTTGAACAAATATTCAAAAAAAGAATTATATTCTTCGTATGTTAGTGACTGAGATGTACATGTCTTTTATTTGTCCTAGTATGTGTTCTTAACTGGAAATTACCCGAATTTACCCAGTATTTGGGTAAGTTCCTGTTATTTATTTCACTTGTTTGTTTCTCGGTAGTTATAATCGAGTATTACCTAGTATTTCACAATTGTAAATTTAATTTATTTTAATCGGAAAACAAACAGTTAATAAACTTATTACTAACACTTAACAAAAAAATCCCTATTTGTCAAACTTTTAAAGGATAAATTAGCACGAAATCGCCACTTTAAACATTCTTAATACTCGAATTCATAGAGAGCCAATGTATTCACTGGCACTTGCGCCATCTATATGATATAGTAGAAATACATATAGAGTCATTTTTTATTAAACACAATATGAAACAACAACAACTAAATGCGGTGGTAAAACGAAACGTGCATTGTCTATGATAATAAATCTAAATTTAAAATTTAAGAAAAACCCCCGATTCTAGTTCCATAATTTCCTAAAACGTAAAACAACATAATATTATGTAATGTGGACGCGATGCGATTTCATTTGATACCCCACACTAGTATATTTGCAGATTTTCGGTTTTCCTTACCCACTCTCATCCCCATAACTTTAAAAAGGCACAACCGATTTTCATTAAACATGTCTAAGAACACTCGCGCCAGACTCACCTTTCATACAAATAAAACTAAACTGGAATCGCTCTATCCGTTCGGGAGCTATGGTGCCACAGACAGACACACAGACAGACAGACAGACAGACTGACAGACAGACACGTCAAATTTATAACACCCCTCTTTTTTGGTCGGGGGTTAATAAATAAATATTGCTGGACTACAAGTATAATATCAACTCACCCACCATGCAGACAATAGGCATAATACTAATCGCCATGAATAACAATATTTCCGCTTATGTCATTCCATAAATCCCCCTGGAAATTTAAATTAGCAATTTTATGAAATAGATTTATGCTACGCTTTTCACACTACTTCCACAAATCCCCAATAGGATTATGATGATGGCATGCAACATTTAGATACCCTACATGTTTTATTTGACCTATTATATCTGGTCAAAAACATAGATTAATTAATCATCTAATGTTTATTAAATATTCTTTAGCCAAAAATAAACCTTATTTCGTTCTAAAGGTAGTCATCAGTATCAATTATTTGTATTTTTTTCTTGTCTTATCATGAGTTGATACACTGAGACTTGAGTCTTGTAATTACGAGAATCAATAAAAAACATTTGGGAGACTTACTGACGATTTTGGTAAGGCCACGAGGCCACGGGGATGCAGGCTTCTGCCAGCCAAACTGACTGGATATCTTTAAGCCTATGCAGGGGATGTTCTACAGTTTCAGTGATGGTTATGTTGATTTACTCACGTATATAGTATTGAAAGTTTTAACGTTTCGGACAGAACTGGAAGGAGTCGGCGCTTATTCTTCCCGATGACGGACGCCTCTTGACTTGAAGTCCGAAACGTTAAAAGGTTTTCAACACTACTAGTTTTCATACCCGTGACTAAATCCCGTTTTTTAATGAATAGTTTGTAACTCACGATAATTACGATGGTTAATTATATATATCTTATTAAATTATATATATTTTTTTGTTCTCAGATCGGTCTGATGCGAAGCGGCCGGCTGCTGGCCGAGGAGTCTCCTCAGGCCCTGCTCACCATGTACAACTGCATCTCTCTCGAGGACGTGTTCTTGAAGCTCTCTAGAAGACAGGGTATGACACTGAAAAGTTTTTTTTAATAGTGTTCAAAAAGTGTGCTGCGTAAACATGAGTTCGCTTTAGTTATTCGAAACTTATTTATGTATCGACTTAGTTTAAATTCATCATGTTAAATATGTCAATCTATACTCATATTATAAAGAGGTAAAGAATGTTTGTGACGTGTAGGGGGTAAGCTCTTGCACAGCATTTCTTACGAAAAGAACACCCGGGCCAAACTCACCTTTCATACAAAAAAAACTTAATTGAAATCGCTCTATGAAATCGAGCTATGATGTCCCAGACAGACACACAGACAGACACGTCAAACTTATAACACCTCTCATTTTTGGTCGAGGGTTAAAAAAAACAGTATAACGCTAGTAGTGATACAGTCAACAGCAGAAGTAGGTGATAAAAATCAATGTCTCGAAACATCTTCTAGCGTGACGTGCCAGATGTAACAATCTATACCAAAGTCCAAAGTGTTAGTTATTATATCGTTATATTACTAGCTGGCCACAGCAAACGTTGTTTTGCAAACTGAAAAATAGATAGTAGCCGATTCTCAAACCTACTGAATACTCATAAAAAATTTCATAATACTCGGTTAAGCCGTTTCGGAGGAGTACGTTAACTAACATTGTGACATGAAAATTTTATATATTAGAATTTTTATTTACTACTAGTAAACTACATTAATAGGTAAGTTTTGACTTCATTTATTGCCTACATCATTTTGGGACCCTATTTCATCAGTTTCTTTTGCTGTTGACTGTACAATCGGCGGCCTTATCGCTAAAAGCTAGTATTTAAGCTATAGTTATTAGAATCACAGTATTTCCATCATAAACGCATCCTCCCGAATAAATAACTTTGAATATATTAAAGACTTGTGGCAAGAGTATGACTTAAACAAAAGTCTTTAAAAAGTATTAATGTTGAATCTTTTATCCCCAGGTCAGGCGAACCAAGTAGTGGAACTGAACGTGACCGGCGGAGCCCTAGGGCTCAGCAAGGCGCCTCGTCGCGAAGAGGCGCCCTACGCGGCTGAAGATGCACAGGTATATTTTATTTATTATATATTTCATATATATGGAATTAACTCTTCCTTGGACATTTTTTTTATTTTCAAATCCTGAACGCAATTAAAATGTTTTTACAGCAAATAAAACGTTATACTTTCTGCGTATGGCTCTGTGTGGGGGGTAAAACCTCTTTCAACTGATACTATATTGTTTTACGAGTATATTTAATACGAACGAAACCTGGGAGCACTTTGTATGGGGAAAAGTTTTTTTCAACGGATTTTTCAATGTTTCAGTTACCGTCTGCTCTTCGGGCCGGAGACAAAACCAAAAAATCATAAACTACTAAAATCGGTTCAGCCGTATTCCATTTAAAAGTGTTATAACGCATACGACTTTGTATTGCATGTAGTAGATCTATAGGGTATCACCAACTGCCACCAAGCATTTTTAACCGATTTCAAAAAAGGAGCAAGTTGCTCAATTCGACCGTATATGTATATTTTTTTCTTAATCGTCGAAATTTAATACAAACCATGATTACGCTACAGGTCGTCGGACTCAACTTCCACCAGAGCAAGGAGGTTCTCATCGCAGATAATCAGCTCGCTTCTAATGGAGATGTACGTATACCTATAATTATGTATAGTGTTAAGACTACTATTACCTGAGAGGCCTGTGGCCAACAACTTTTTAGACAGCTAATCTAAAAATTCCTCCTTAAAATCTCGTATAATATATAATGTACATATTTAGAATTATTATGATTGTATTTTTAAATATGTTTTAACTTATGCCTTAAGAATGTTGTTGTTTTTAGATTAAGCGACTATGTATTCTTGCTCGCCAACTTCTTATTTAAAACCTGTTTTACAACCCCACTTCTTGTACAATTCTTTATTTTTCTTGTGCAATACGTTTTCTTAATAATAGAGGTGCAAATCCCCCTAGGGGGATTTTATGAATGAGTTGCTTCTAGGTCAATGTTAGCATAGATAAATTGTTATATCAAAAATGCTGTGGTTCTGTTATTGTAATTAAAGGTCATCCATAAGACTCATTGACTAAGACTTCAGGTGATTATTTTCCATAAATCCCCCCTGGAAGCCCAATCCAAATTTATATATTTTTTTTCTTGTTAAAAGATTACCGAAGAAGAATCTTATATGGGATTTACTGTAGGTACTTTTTCGTTATCTTAGGTATTCGAGAAATGCTAAAAAATATCTATTTTTTCAGATCCCAGGAAAAGTGGCGGAAACAGTAGCGGGCATGACGCCCGACTGCAGCGACGAGTGCGGCGGCGGCTGCCTCAACGTGAGTCACACTCCTATTATTATACATACATAATAATACAATACAAAACACTTTATTGCACACACAGGGAAACAAAATACAACAACATGTAGGAAACAAAATGTACAATGGGCGGCCTTATCGCTTAAAAGCGATCTCTTCCAGGCAACCTTTGGATGGAAAAATAACTTTAATAAGATAATTAATAATCATCAGTAATAATCAGTAACAATCATTAATTGTTTGTAAATTAATTACAGTTACATGGAGTCAGGTAGTAAGACTAGTTTAAAGTACAATTAATTCTGCTACAGGAGCATACAAACATTATAAATAACAGTTAATAAAATTATACAAATTAAATAAAATTTATTCAATTCAATTAACAATTAATTTATATCAAATTCATTCAAAAGTATGGTCATTAATAAAATCATCAATGGAATAATATGATTTTTTTAATAATATGTCATTAAGTTTAATTTTGAATTCATTAGTGGACAGACATATTAGTAGCTTTGTTTGTTTTCGGATATTTTCATATAATTAATGTAGGTACTTCGTTCGTATACTACAAAGTTTTGATCTAGAGGAGACCCTGTCGATGAACGAGCTGTATGAGAAAAAACTAGGTTCCGAAACCTAAGCAACGGTATTTTGATTAGGTATTTGATAAGATATTCTTCTTATCCATAGATCATAATCTTAAGTTTTGCAGCAATAAAGAATTACCATCAGGATTTTCAGCCTTCATCAACTGTACGCTCAAAATATGGGCAAACTAGTGTTTCTCAATTTAATTAAAAGAGTAATGTGTACAAAACACATTACTTATCATGGTTATCAACGCTATTTAAATTTTCCTCGGGATATTTACCATGATTTATCTTTGGAGGCTCCCAAGGCATATTAATATTTAGGCACAGTTACATGCGCCATGATTACAGTTGCACTGAAGAAGCTGTAGCGATTTGGATAACAGTTTGTGTCCCATCTATGGTGATGCAAAGTCTCTTAATAAAAGATTGAGAAAGGGGGTAGACCGCTCTGTCTCTCAATAAAACTGTTACCTAAATCGTTGCAGCTTCATTTCAACCGTGCCGAAATATTGCGAAACTCAAAAGACAATTAATCATTGTAAATATCCCATTATAAATCCCTATCATCATTAGGCGACACCGCCGTAACAGATGATCCACGATGCTGACACTTTAGTTTATAAGATTTATATTTGTATGTCTATAAGGTATATGTTAATATGGACCTTAGATGCCTGAAATAAATGATTTATTATTATTATAAGTAGGACCTTTGTACACAGTATTAATACTGAATAAACATAGAACTTTATACTGAGTTTTAATAATACATAACTACATTGTTATTCTCACAGTTCACGACGCGCGGCAAGATCCGGGCTCTGATCCAAAAGAACTTCCTGCGCATGTGGCGCAACATCGGCGTGATGCTGTTCATCTTCGTGCTGCCTGTCATGCAGGTCATCCTCTTCTGCCTCGCCATAGGGCGGGACCCTTCGGGGCTGAAGCTGGTAAGTTTAGCTACTAACATTGATATACTACTACCGACTTTAACATGTCATGGTGTGTTTACTACTCAGTAATAAGCTTCACATAGTTCACATTGTCGAAGACACCTTTTTATTAATAATGGAATACCTCCTCCACTACCAAGTATAGAGAAAGAGAAAGAGAAACATTTATTGACACATCACAACACAAAATACAATAAAACAAAGAAAAAACATCAAATACTTAACACATAATTTTGTGATGTGTCAAAAGGCCCCGTCTCAGCATAATGTAACCCCACACTTAGAGCGCGGAGGTGCGCTGATTTTCAGACGAGACCTTGGAACACAAAACATCTCGAGCGACGACTAAATGATAAACATAAAAAAAGAGAAAAAAATATAATAATCAAAGCTATCTCGCCATATGCCCCACTATATGACGATCTATAACGATATGCTACCTCCCAGGCGGTTGTGAACGACGACGTGAACGTGATGAACGGCGACTGCCCGTACAACACGTCGTGCAGCATGAAGAACCTGTCGTGCCGCTACCTCAACCAGCTGCAGAAGCACACGGTGAAGGAGTACTACGCGGACCTCGAGGGCGCGCTCGGCGCCGTGCGCGAGGGCCGCGCCTGGGGCGCCCTCTACTTCAACGAGAACTACACCGACTCGCTCGTCGCTAGGCTGGCTCTAGGTACGTGTCGTGCGCGAGGGCCGCGCCTGGGGCGCCCTCTACTTCAACGAGAACTACACCGACTCGCTCGTCGCTAGGCTGGCTCTAGGTACGTGTCGTGCGCGAGGGCCGCGCCTGGGGCGCCCTCTACTTCAACGAGAACTACACCGACTCGCTCGTCGCTAGGCTGGCTCTAGGTACGTGTCGTGCGCGAGGGCCGCGCCTGGGGCGCCCTCTACTTCAACGAGAACTACACCGACTCGCTCGTCGCTAGGCTGGCTCTAGGTACGTGTCGTGCGCGAGGGCCGCGCCTGGGGCGCCCTCTACTTCAACGAGAACTACACCGACTCGCTCGTCGCTAGGCTGGCTCTAGGTACGTGTCGTGCGCGAGGGCCGCGCCTGGGGCGCCCTCTACTTCAACGAGAACTACACCGACTCGCTCGTCGCTAGGCTGGCTCTAGGTACGTGTCGTGCGCGAGGGCCGCGCCTGGGGCGCCCTCTACTTCAACGAGAACTACACCGACTCGCTCGTCGCTAGGCTGGCTCTAGGTACGTGTCGTGCGCGAGGGCCGCGCCTGGGGCGCCCTCTACTTCAACGAGAACTACACCGACTCGCTCGTCGCTAGGCTGGCTCTAGGTACGTGTCGTGCGCGAGGGCCGCGCCTGGGGCGCCCTCTACTTCAACGAGAACTACACCGACTCGCTCGTCGCTAGGCTGGCTCTAGGTACGTGTCGTGCGCGAGGGCCGCGCCTGGGGCGCCCTCTACTTCAACGAGAACTACACCGACTCGCTCGTCGCTAGGCTGGCTCTAGGTACGTGTCGTGCGCGAGGGCCGCGCCTGGGGCGCCCTCTACTTCAACGAGAACTACACCGACTCGCTCGTCGCTAGGCTGGCTCTAGGTACGTGTCGTGCGCGAGGGCCGCGCCTGGGGCGCCCTCTACTTCAACGAGAACTACACCGACTCGCTCGTCGCTAGGCTGGCTCTAGGTACGTGTCGTGCGCGAGGGCCGCGCCTGGGGCGCCCTCTACTTCAACGAGAACTACACCGACTCGCTCGTCGCTAGGCTGGCTCTAGGTACGTGTCGTGCGCGAGGGCCGCGCCTGGGGCGCCCTCTACTTCAACGAGAACTACACCGACTCGCTCGTCGCTAGGCTGGCTCTAGGTACGTGTCGTGCGCGAGGGCCGCGCCTGGGGCGCCCTCTACTTCAACGAGAACTACACCGACTCGCTCGTCGCTAGGCTGGCTCTAGGTACGTGTCGTGCGCGAGGGCCGCGCCTGGGGCGCCCTCTACTTCAACGAGAACTACACCGACTCGCTCGTCGCTAGGCTGGCTCTAGGTACGTGTCGTGCGCGAGGGCCGCGCCTGGGGCGCCCTCTACTTCAACGAGAACTACACCGACTCGCTCGTCGCTAGGCTGGCTCTAGGTACGTGTCGTGCGCGAGGGCCGCGCCTGGGGCGCCCTCTACTTCAACGAGAACTACACCGACTCGCTCGTCGCTAGGCTGGCTCTAGGTACGTGTCGTGCGCGAGGGCCGCGCCTGGGGCGCCCTCTACTTCAACGAGAACTACACCGACTCGCTCGTCGCTAGGCTGGCTCTAGGTACGTGTCGTGCGCGAGGGCCGCGCCTGGGGCGCCCTCTACTTCAACGAGAACTACACCGACTCGCTCGTCGCTAGGCTGGCTCTAGGTACGTGTCGTGCGCGAGGGCCGCGCCTGGGGCGCCCTCTACTTCAACGAGAACTACACCGACTCGCTCGTCGCTAGGCTGGCTCTAGGTACGTGTCGTGCGCGAGGGCCGCGCCTGGGGCGCCC
This sequence comes from Gymnoscelis rufifasciata, assembly GCA_929108375.1. NCBI lineage: Eukaryota > Metazoa > Arthropoda > Insecta > Lepidoptera > Geometridae > Gymnoscelis > Gymnoscelis rufifasciata. The sequence goes on from OV815324.1 coordinate 10,855,420, forward strand.
TCTACTTCAACGAGAACTACACCGACTCGCTCGTCGCTAGGCTGGCTCTAGGTATGTCTCGAGCACTAAGAATCATATATAAAATAACCGTTCACTACCCATGGAACCCATTTATTAGACATAAGTTTGCGACTGCCCGAAAAGGCGATTGTGATGCACTGAGTTTCGGAAACATGTGCCTACCCTGTATGGTTTGCGAGCCGTACAGGTAGAACCACCTTTTTTTAATGAATAGTTTGACTCGCGTTAAATTTGAAATTTAAAGAGAGTTTCAACCGAAGTATACTAGACTCAACACGACACATATTCATGCTCGTGCAGTTTCTGTTAAAAAAACTCAAAGTTGGGTTTGGATAATACTGACCGAACAATTATATTTCAGCTGACACAGCGGACAATGAAACTATCTCCTCGTCGGAAGTGCAAGCGTGGCTCGACATGTCCAACCAGCAGATTGGGCTCATGCTCAACCGAGACATACAATTCGCTTACAGGGACTTTGCCAAGGTGAGTATTCAAAATACTAAATTCAAGACATTTATTCCATAAGTTCCTAATAATCATAATATGTGGCTATTCTAAAAAATACCATTAATTCATAGCCTAAACCATTTTGACTGAAAATTTTCCACAAATCCCTTCTAAAAACTCCGCCAAGCCAGTTTTTTCAAAAATCTCCAAGCATAAATTTTGCTTAACAAATGTTATCAGGAATGTATCAATAATCCCCATTCATCGGAAAAAAATATTTTATTTTAATAATTTAATTTAACTAACTCAGTTTTCAGCAAACGCGGGGACACATTTATTTAAATTAATACTTATTACTATATTTATTAACATAAGTTATTCCTGCGGGGAATTCCTTTAAACGTGGGCAACTATGTGAAAAGCTTTAAAGCATTTAATAATCGATACTAAAAATAATTTTAAAAAAAGTGTGTGTGCTATTTACACACGATAGAAGTAAAACTTTAGTAAATCGACAAAAGAAAGAGAAGAATAAAAAAAGGTGTGTGTGCGATTCACACACGATAGAAGTGAAACTTCAGTAAATCGACAAAAGAATAAAAAGAATAAAATAAAAAAAAAAACAAAAAAAAAATACTATGCAAAAAGATTTTGTTCGGGCGGTCAGCCATCCAAGTACTGGCGTCGCGCAAAGTTGCTTAGCCTTGTTAGCGTTTAAGATTGGCTTACCCGACAGGTAAGCAAATCTTATTTCCATTTCCGTTGCATCCGATTTCAAATCACAACGATTCTATAGAAGTTTCACTTCAAAAAAAAACACGAAAAAAATACTGAAGATTTTGTTTGGGCGGTCACCCATCCAAGTACTTTCGTCGCGCAAAGTTGCTTAACTTTGTTAGCGTTTAAGATTGGTTTACCTGTCGTTTTTTCCGTTGCATCCGTTTTGAAATCACAACGATTCTAAAGAAGTTTCACTTCAAAAAAAGGACACATGAAATTGAGAACCCCCTGCTTTTGGTCGTAAGTTAAGTATAGGTCAAAGTTAAGTCTGACGCATGAATACTTCAACAGGAACTGCTAGAGACGTGCAAGTACAACCCCAAGCTCGGGGACATCCCCATCGACTTCATGGACCCCATCTACGGCAACAAAAACCCCTCTTTCACTGACTTCGTCGCGCCCGGAGTTATTCTCACGTGAGTGTTTGTTCAGAGAGATATCTGGGGGATTATAAGGCAAAAGTATTTTAATCATTTATATGATACTCTGCTATGTGAAATAATAATAACAAAAATCAAAGTTTCATACATGTTTATTTATTTATTTACACAATTTTTGGAAATATGATTAATATGATGTGTGAGAGATGAAAGCTGGGTTGTTCTATTCGCTTCTCAACTCAGTATAAAAAATTGAAGCGAACTGTCAAGACAATGTTATTTCCTTGATTATTCTTAGTTTTTATTTAAATTAGCTTTAAGTTGACCTGTCCATGTACGCATAAGCGTCAAAGGAAATAAACGTTTTTGACTTTGACTTTATCGATACTTTAGACTGTAAATCTCTGAAAGTCCTACTCCGGTACATCAAGGAGTTAGGATGGTCAGGGCCTAGCTAGGCATGGGGGTAATGCACAATACACTCCAAAGCGAGACGTCAGTGCAGTTCTTAGTCCCCCCAACAAAGAATTAGAATAAGATTAGCAAAAATGATTCGAAAATATGATTAATATGATGTGATGACGAAGAGAGTGTTAGATATGTGTGTTGATAGATATGTGGGAAGAGGTAGACCAAAGAAAAGATGGATGGACTGTGTAAAGGATGACATGTGTAAGAAAGGAGTGAGTGTTGAGATGACGAGTGACAGAGGAAAATGGAAGGAAAAAACATGTTGTGCCGACCCCACGTAATGTGGGATAAGGGCAGGAGAATGATGATGATTAATATGATGTATGGTCCCAGCATCGTGTTCTTCCTGGCGGTGGCGCTGACGTCGTCCGCGCTGATCGTGGAGCGCATGGAGGGGCTGCTGGACCGCTCGTGGGTGGCCGGCGTGTCGCCCGGCGAGATCCTGTTCTCGCACGTCGTCACGCAGTTCGTGGTCATGTGCGGCCAGACCGCGCTCGTGCTGCTCTTCATGATCTCCGTCTTCGGCGTCAAGAACAACGGGAACATCATCTTCGTGGTCATGCTGACGCTGCTGCAAGGTATATATATATAATAGGCGGAGTAAGGCAATCACTGAGTGTCCAAGGAACGCCTGTAGGAACGTCGGTCGTCCAGCAGCGAGATGGGCTGACGACATCGCTAAAGTCGCAGGACGCACCTGGATGCAATTGGCACAGGACCGTAATGGGTGGCGGGAGCAAGAGGAGGCCTATACCCAGCAGTGGGTGAAGTCAGGCTGCGGATGAGGAACCCTCTGAGTTCTTTCGCGTGACCTCGGGGTGGTGCTAAGAACAGTCTCTGGTGGGAGGCTTCGGCCGCGGCTTGTCACCACCCTCCGGGCTGGGCCAGTGCGTGAGTGACCACATTACGAAACACGAAAAAATCGCTTTCTTCGTGTTTCGTAATGTGGTCCGGAGAAGCCATATACCTTCTACGGCTTCATGCTCCATCTTAGACCACATCATCACTTTACATCAGGTCCGATTGTGGTCAAAAGAAGACGAATCGATCATAAAAAAAAGGAGATTAACTAGTATATCGGTTGCAGGTCTGTGCGGCATGTGCTTCGGCTTCGTGATATCGGCGGCGTGCGAGCTGGAGCGCAACGCCATCCAGCTGGCGCTGGGCTCGTTCTACCCCACGCTGCTGCTCAGCGGCGTCATCTGGCCCATCGAGGGCATGCCCTGGATCCTGCGGTGCGTGTCCCTCTGCCTCCCCCTCACGCTGGCCACCAACTCGCTGCGGTCCATCCTGACGCGCGGCTGGCCCATCACGGACCCCGAGGTGTACATGGGCTTCGTGTCCACGCTGGCCTGGATCGCGCTCTTCTTGGTCGTCACGCTGACCATTCTCAGATTTAAGAGGAATTGATCGCCATTTAGGTTAGGTGTGGTCCTGGTTTTGAGTTGTTCGTTTTGTCGATTGTGTTATTCGATGGGCGTATTCCGTAGAAGCAATCTGAATTCTTTAATGTAATAATAAAATATCATCAATTCGTATAAAATAGGACAAGTCAAAAAATATATCGATTCATTCAAATTTGGACAACTCAAAAATATATTATAATTATAAAACATTATTTAAAAAAATATTAAATGCACTGAAAGTAACTTAAATCTAGTAAAATAATAAAAAACAAAATTATCATGAAACATGCTTCACATTTTGGAACGCTAATGTTTAAATGCAATTTCCAAAAATCTCCATTTGAGTTAAATGCCTCTTTCTTTAATTTCAACTAGCAACTTTATAAATAAATTAATACCTAAGTAATGCATAAAGTAAATGAGATTTATAAACGATCAAATTAAAAGCGATGTAACGGAATACGCCTTATTTTGAATCACACTTATTTCACAATAATTGAGATAGCTTCACTAGTGTTAAATAAAAAAAATGTTGGAAGTAAAAAAAAATCCTTGCACACACAATATGCTCAAAAAAGGGGTAATAATCAAATATTCTCTTGTAGTAAAATAAAATTATAAATAATTGAGTCAACGTTTTAAATCAAGACAATTCACTATTGACTAACATTTGACATTTATATTTAGTAAATTTAAATTGCTCAGTAAAAAACTAAGGTTTTAATAACTTTTTGACTTTTACCTTAAAATATTGACGTTCTGTATGTAAATGAAGTTGGAAAGGTTGATTGACGTTTTCTATTTTTAATTGGCTTCTAATTACAAGACTTTACTTTGTTATAATTCAAAATAACGACGTAATAATAAACAACATACCCTTGTTTTTATAAATTGTAATTTTAATCATTTTTGTAATCTCTTTAATTATACGAAATATAATGGTATGATTTTTAAGATTGTCTGAATAATTACTGTAAGATTTAATTAATCAATTTTAATTGGCATCTAAAGAGAGGTCATTGAAAGGTTTAATGAATGTTAAAAAGGGTAAAAGTTTAGAGACCATTTTTTGTCGAATTTTACGCTATTTTATAAATAGAGAAACAGTGTTGGATTCCATTACAAGCTATATTTTTTTGGGGCATTATTTAAAAGTATATCTGAAAATATTGGTGCTTTGACTATTACCCTACTTAATTAAATATATTAGCAGATTTGCTTAACCAAGGACCACCCCATAGCATTAAAATTGAAAATCATCAGCAATTTTTATTTATTTTCGTCACGTCTAAATCTTTTGCTCAATCCGAAATTTTAGCTAAATGACTATAGTCTTGTAAATAGTAGGTTTTATTTATAAGTACATAACATTATGTACTATAGGGGATAGGGAATTAGCAATAATTATTGGTCGAACGCTTCATATAGATTTACTTATGTGTGCATTTGGGTATTTATAATCTATGAATTGTTGATTTTTTTATTTCTTCGTATTACCTCTAGAGATTTTATTGTTATCAACGGTCCGATAATATCCATATGCACATGTTATCATCGGTAAAGGACATAGTTGAATTTTTAAGATACCTGAATGGAATATACGAGTTACCATAGATTTAGATGGTGCCATACAATTATGGTTGATGTTTCAAATTTACACAGAACAATTATTTTAATTTTTGAACCCTGGATTTTTTCAGTGCTCACATCGAACTAAGATACTGAATATTCTAACTTTAGAAGTTAATGCTCAAACGAAAATATTGCGAAATTTTGTATAATCTTAAAAAATGACAATACTTGTTTTGTATAAATTTATTTCATAGTGCAAGACTATTAGCTAAACTTGGTAAATTTTACTTCTTTTGATTACGGTTCGCTTGTGTTTTGTATAAATTTAATGATTAACTGATCAAATTTAATTAAGATAACCTATTAATAGACTATATGTTACTTTTTTAAATTCGTCATTCACAGATATCATCATGATTTTAAGATTTTTAGTTAGTACTGTCAACAAGCGAATTGGCGTCATTTTCTTCTATCGGTTATAAACTAATCTAAAACTGTATTGTGAATGGTCCATAGTTATAAATGTACAGTAAGTTAGTTACATATCGGTAATTAGTTATAATAAAGGTGTACCTATAATATTAGGTGCAGTTATGTTTACGTATAATGGTAGAACAGATGGCACATACCACTTAGTTCTAGATTTAGTATAGTTAGTAGTAAAGTGTCAGACTGTGATTATTTTTGCTAACATTGACATTTTTGTAATGACAATTATACAGTAACTTGTACCAAATATATGTGAGTTTTTGTGTTCCCTGCCCTTTAGTGTAAGAAATAAATAAATATGTATTTACTAATAATATGAAACTGAACAGTTTGTTTGTTTGCTTGAACGCGCCAATCTGAGGAGCTTCTGGAAAGATTTATAAGTATTGTGTGTCGCGATAGTGTGTTGTGGGGTGTGAAACATGTCCCAACTCTAGTGATGCATCGGCTCGTAATAAAAGACTGAGAAAGAGGGTAGACCGCTGTGTCTACCAATAAAACTGTTACCCGACTCGCAGCTTCAGTTACACCGTGACGTCACTGTGCCGAAACATCGGGAAACTCAAAGACAATCAATCATGGTAAATATCCCGTTATAAATCTAAATAGTATTGATAACAATGATAGTTTCATAATGATAAGTTATATTCTGGATAGACTTTAAAAAGTCTTTTAAATTTCATATACCGGGGAAGGTACTAGGCTACTTTTTATAACGAAAAAAAACAAGCAAAGTGGCGAAGGAAAAGCTTATAAAACTATATGTTTTCTATATAACATAAGTATGTATTTACAAAAACAAAAAAATATCTATGTAGTATATCAGTCACCTAACACCCTTAGTACAAGCTCTGCTTAGTTTGGGGTTAGGTGATGCTGTGTGAGTAGTCCGGAAATATTTATTTATTTTATTTTATATTTCTAGACAATCCACACTTAGACATCTAGCCCCGTAGTAAGCTCTAAGCTTGTGGCACTAGAATTCTGAAAAATAAACAATAATTTAATTTAACTTAGGTTTAAACTAAAGCACTAAAAGTTTCTCCGGCGTCATCATTTCGAATAATTGCCCTTTTCATGACGCAGAACAAATTTTGATTTATTTCAAAAATTGACTTATACTTACTTTTTGCCAAGGGATAATTGGAATTTTCAAAAATCCCTTCCCTTCGTGCATCGGCTTATTCCAATAAGCTTAATTTTGTTGACCGCCTATTCTACGTTTGGTTAAAAATTATACTTACTATTAATGTACGAAATTGACAAATATTATTATACATTATTTTGTATTTCATATTTTACACACATTAACGCACATGGATATTAATTGTAGTCCTTTGTTCTGAGAGCCAGCACAAGGCCGACACCCATATTCTTCGCTCCCGACTTGTGGCCCGCAGGAGTCGTATAGAGGTACCTACGCTTTGGGGATGCGTTCGCGAAGAGTAATCTATCTCACGAAGTTGTATATTATATTTAAATTTTATGCAGAAAAAATTAAGACACATCCGTAACCTTCGCGGACAGGATTCGAACCTGCATCTCCAGGAATGCGCCCTACCGTGCTAGAGCAATTACACCAACGCGTCATCACGACATAGGTCGAAATTTTTCTGCACTTTGTATTATCGAGTGAAGCCCCGAGTTTTTTTCTGCATAAAATTTTAAAATAGTTTAACCTGCAAAGTGAGGTTTATCACTTATTAAAAAACATTAAAATTGTATATTATAGTATATGTTAGTCTATACAGTATTTATTTATATGCCTTTGTAAGGTATTTTATATGTATACGCGGTTTGCGGGCATTACCTCGCTGTAACACAGTTTCTAACTAGACAGGAGGTAAAGTTAAAACACTGCGTTAATTATGCAATACTTTCTTTGATTTTCGTAAATGATAGATTGAATTATTAAGAAATGTTCGGTACAAAACCTAGATCATTCAAAGCTATGATAACGATATTGACGATTTTACAATGCAAAAACAATTATTTGACGAGTGAGGTGTGAAATGATACTTCAATATAAAATTACCTAACAATTATTTATTATTAACTTAGAATAACTTACAGATGACTTAATAACACAGTTTAAGATTTCTTCGTCATAATTTCGCTTATAGCTTTTCTCTTCTTCTGGCCTTTGTCAAACTTTTGTTTCTGTAATGAAAATAACAGGTTAATTATAACAAAAATTAATCTAATACACTTTCAGTGCGAAATAGGAATCTATAAAATTAAAGCTAATGAGTTTGTTTGTTTAAACGCGCTAATCTCAGGAATTACTCGTCTGATTTGAAAAAGTATTTTACTGTTATGTGATAATAATGCTGCAGTTTTGCCGCGATTATAATAGCCTATTGCCTCAGCAGGAATAGACCCCCAACCAAGCTTAACACTCCGACCTTCGCCCACCGAGCCTCAGAGGTATATAAAATTGCTAAAGCGTTGTATTTGGACTGGCTTAGTGGCGCGGTGGGCGAGGGTCCGCTTGTGGCGCGATAGGTAGCTGGTTCGATTGTGGCCGAGGGTTCGAGTTTTGTATGTTCTGCAAGCAATTTGTCTTTGGTCTGTGTTTAATATGTATAGTAAAACATATCTACATACGTATGTCTATTATATTGAGTATATCAGATGTCTAGTACCCGTAACACACGCATAGAGCACCACGGGGCTAGATGTTGTTGTGTGGAAATAAATGTAATATTTATTTATTATATTGTACCTTTTTCTTCTCAGCCGTGACGCCGACAAACTCCTTCCGCTGCTTCTTCTCCCGAGGCGGCTGGCTCAGGTTCTGCCGCTTGCTGGGGGGGGCCTCTCCGCTTTGCTGTAACAAAATAATACAAGATTGCTCAAATAATAATAATAATATATCGTTTATTTCAAAAGGCCTTAACAGCAACAGTACATTGTTTAGTTTAGACCTAGTTTCTTATTCTTAGTTTCAACCCCTCGCTCTAACTAAGTTCAAGACTTGTAATGTAGACGCGATATATAAATACTCATATTGCCAACTTCAACGCCAACAATTGGTTCTGTCGGAAGACCAGCGCTGGTTACTAGCATGCTAGCAATCTGGCACACGCTGAGACGGAGACAGTTTTTCTGTCAAATAATATTTTAAACTTTGTGTTCGATTTAAAACAATTTCAGTTTTAATTATCTATATAAATAAAAATGAATTGTTGTTCGTTAGTCTGAATAAAACTCGAGAGCGGCTGGGCCGATTGAGCTGATTTTGGTTTTAAAATGTTTGTCGTAGTCCAGTGTAGGTCTAAACGGTGAGCAAATAAGGAAAAATTGCCGGGAACTTTTTTTACCCGTGCGACGCCGGGGCGGGCCGCTAGTTATAAATTATCCTATCATTTTGCTTATAGCAATCATATTATGGTACAAATAACTAATTATGTCAAATATGTCAAGAAGAAAATGATAAATTTATCATGGTTTTTAACAGAATTAAGGCTCCACATGAATATTAAAAACAATCTTTATAATTTAACTAGTTGTTGCCCTTGTTCTATAGATTTTCCCGCTTGCACGACGTATTTTAGTCGTAAAAAGTAGCCTATAACCTTACTCGATAAAAAGGCTATCTAATTCCTGAGATTAGATCGTATAAACAAACCACCAAATTCTTCAGCTTAATAATATTAGTATAGATAGCTAAAAATCAACTTGAAGGGTCGAATTCTCCACTTTAATGGTTTTAACTACTGGTTTTTACGATATACACGTACGTAAATACACATTACACAAAATACGAGTAGGAATGGTAAATTATGTCCAGAGATATCTCTCTTTGTCTCTTAGAATAGTATCTTAAAATCCTATTTTTTTTTGATAATTATTATTTTCTGCCATTTTTGGTTAATTTACCAAGTCTTGACTTGAAGATTTGGCTGTAAATTTAAGGGTAAAAAGCTTCTGAACATACCTGATTCGGTCGCTTATTCATCAACCTTCTCGCCGCACCACTGGCTTCTCCCTCGGCACCCCCAAAGTTTTTATTCTGCTGATTAAAACTCCTTCCTTGATTCCCAAAACTATTTCCTCCTTGATTCCCAAAACTCCTCTGTTGATTCCCAAAACTCCTCTGTTGATTCCCAAAACTCCTCTGTTGATTCCCAAAACTCCTCTGTTGATTCCCAAAGTTTCTATTCCCTTGACCGCTTTGATTCTGGAAATTTCTATTATCTCCTTGATTTCCGAAATGTCTATTTTGTCCTTGACCCTGGCTTCTATTTGGTCCTTGGTTTCCGAAGTTTCTATTCTGACCTTGGCTCTGGTTTCTCTGTTGAACTTGGCTGGGTTTCTTCCCTCCTTGCGATAAGGTTTGGGTGCATCGCTTAACGCGTATTATTCTGTTCTTAATTGTTAAGTCTTCTTCGCTTAAGTTAAGTGCTAGTTCCACTCCGTCTTTTGACTCGAAGTTTACGTAGCCGAATCCTGTAGATAGAACAGATTTTATTAATAATATTGGTGGTAAGTCTCTTAATGGTGCATTTCTATAAAAATATTCAATTTATTCCAATGGAAATAGTCCTACAAAAGTACGCATTAAAAAGTAGTTCTTATGTTTTAGGATACCTACATGTCCGTTATTTAAAATCAATTTTAAAACTATGAGATCAACTGATACTACTCCTATAGTTCTGTTTACAGTAAATACACATTTTGCAATCAAAAACACGAAATAAACAGTTCAAATATTTTTTCATTAAAAGTGCATAAATATATATTAGGAGCGGTCACCCATCCAAGTACCGGCCTCGCGGAACGTCGCTTAATACTTTTTTATTGTATGTTTTTAGTTTTTGTTGTTATAGCGGCAAGATAATTCCTCATAATTTCAACTCTTTATCAATCAATATTGAGATACAGCCCGGCGACAGACAGTCAGACAGCCCAGGACTGTGGTGGATGCCATGGATTTTGGGAGGCATAAGCCCAGCAGTGGGCTAAAACATACTGGGGCTGATGAATGACAGAGACGTTTCTATTATGTTATTAATGCGAGTGACGCAGTAGCCGCATCTCGCAAGCAAAGGTCACCACGGAAGACCAGCGCTGAGACAGAGTACTGTCTTAGCATGCTGAGTGGTCGCCGTTTTTAACCCCCGACAAAAAAAGAAGGGTGTTATAAGTTTGACGTGTCTGTCTGTCTGTGTGTCTGTCTGGGACATCATAGCTCCCGAACGGATGGAGCGAAATTAATTTAGTTTTTCGTGGATGAAAGGTGAGTTTGGCGCGAGTGTTCTTAGACATGTTTCATGAAAATCGGTTGTGCCGTTTAAAAGTTATGGGGGTGAGAATGGGGAAGGAAAACCGAGAATCTGCAAAGAAACTCGTGTGGGGTATCAAATGAAAGCGCTTCGCGCCCACATTACAAAATCTTATGGTGTTTTACTTTTATGGAAATTAAGGCATTGGAATCGGGGGTTTTTCTTAAATTTTAAATTTAGATTTATTGTCATTAAAAGCCTTTCATATGAATATTTATGTAAATGACAAAATAAACGTTTTTTATCTTTATCTTTACAAATGTCACCTTTCCCCGCATTAGTCTTCTTGTCCCTCACGATCCTGACGGACTGCACTGGCCCGCAGCCCTCGAACTTGGCCCGGAGCGTCTCGTCCTCCACCGCGAAGGGCAGGTTGCCCACGAACACGGCGCGGGCCGGCTCGTGCTCCGCGCCGGTGGCGGCCGAGCGGGACACGCGCAGGTGGTGCTTGTTTAACACTGTGTTGTTCTCTGCTAGAGCCTGGTGGTACAAATACTTATAACATTCTCGCAGGATAAACATAAACTAAGGTTTTAAAGATTTTCCTAAGTCCTCATTTGACCACAATCTCACCTGATGTAAAGTGACGATGTGGTCTAAGATGGAGCATGAAGACCTAGAAGATGGCTTCTCCGGACCACATTACGAAACACGAAAAATCGCTTCACGCACTGGCCCAGCCCGGAGGGTGGTGACAAGCCGCGGCCGAAGCCTACCACCAGAGACTGTTCTTAGCACCACCCGGAGGTCACGTGTAAGGATTCAGAGGGTTACCACTTAAGGACGTGAACAGACAAAACCTTCAGTCTCTTAGTTTCTTTAAAAGTAAAAAAGGTCATATTATTTTGTGTGCGCTTGATGCGCTTTCATTTGATAACCCACTCGAGGATATATATATTTTTCAAGCTTTCATCATAGACTTAATGTCCATGCCTTTTAATGAACGTACTTAACATTAATGAGCTTAGAATTTTTATTAACTCGAGTTTATTTGCACACATTCGGTTTTTGTCAGCCACTTTCAACCCCCACACAAAATACACAACCAACAACAACTTTCCAGATGAAGTTTGGTGCGCAATTTGTATTTGGTATTCCATAGCAAAATGTAGACTACTTATATGTAAGTAGATCCAGACAGCACATAGCTACATTTCGAGTTTTTAAGTGTGAAAGATCAATAAAAATACCAGATCGTAGAAACTTTCGAGTTAATAATATATGTAAGACTTTACATGCTATGGCGTTGTAAATTTTTTTGATTTTCCTGCGCGTTCACACAAACAGGCAAACAATTAAATAAAGGAACTTTTAGCTTTATAATATGAGTATAGAAGTATAGATTAAATAAATATATATTTCCGGACAATCCACTCAACAACATCTAGCCCCGTGGTAAGCTCTAAGCTTGTGTTTCGGGTACTAGACATCTGATTAACTTAATATAATAGACATAAATATAAAAATATTGTTTATCATACATATTAAACAGCCAGACCAAGGAGAAAGTGCTTGCAGGATATACAAACACTTGACCCCTCAATATAACTTTTGAAACTATCATGGTTATCAATATTATTTAGATTTATAACGGAGGTCCAAACGGACACCGTCAGTTTTGTGTGTCGCGATAGTGTGTTAGTGGGGTGTGAAACATGTCCCAACCCTAGTGAAGCATCGACTCGTAATAAAAGAGTGAGAAAGAGGGTAGATCGATTTGTCTGCCAATAAAAGTGTTACTCCAATCGCTGCAGCTTCAGTTTAACCGTGATCATGGCGCATGTAACTGTGCCGAAATATCGGGAAACTCAAAAGACAATCAATCATGGTAAATATCCCGTTATAAATCTAAATAATAATTGACCCCTCGACGGGAATTGAACCCGTTACCTCTTGCGACGCAACCGGACCTTCGCCAACCGCACCACTGAGTCAGTTAAGATTGAAGATGATTTATTACAAGATAGTATATAGTACCATCTCTACAGAGTCCGGATCAGCAAACTTTATGTAGACGTTGACGGTGGAGCGGTCCGGGTGGATCTCGTTCTTGATGACCGCCAGCTTCGGGGTCACGCGGCCGTCCTTCACTGGGATTGTTCTTATTCTAGAAATATACAGTAACATGGTTGAGGCTAATCAGCATGTATTAAGGTGAAACATGAAATGCATCGTAGCAATTTTAAGATGAGGCAAAACCTTTTTTTTACACACAGTACATTAACATTATTATACATTATATTATATTATATTATTATTACAGTATACATTTTTGTCTGTTGTCTGTCCATCTTGTGATGGCGTCCCACGCTGCGCTTAGCGCTCTGTGGCCTCCATTGGATGTGGCATCGTGTGGGATGGACTCATAGTAGGTACACCTAGGGTTCTGTGTTACAGTTTTTACTTATTTTGCAGTAAAAAAAAAAAACAAATATAATATATACATTTATACATGCAGCGCAGTTCGAGCAATCGCCCATCCAAGTACTGGCCTCATGCAACATTGTTTAACCATGTAAAAGTCACGTTTATTGTATGGGAGCCCCCTTAAATATTTACATATCATGTTTTTAGTATTTTGTTGTTATAGAAAACAACTTAAATACCTTCTGAAACCTTTCATCACGGTTCTTGAGATACAGACCAGTGACAGACAGACAACAAAGTCTGGGTAACAGGGTCCTATTTTGCTCTTTGTGTATGGAACCTTAAAAATTATCAATTAATTTATTGTTTCTTACCTCACAGTTTCAATATCCCCATACTTAGTAAATATTCTCTTAATTTCCTTCTTGCATTTATTACTGAAAGGCACATTGCCTACAAACAATGTCCTTTTTATTTCATCCTCTGTAACCTCCTTCGTTCCCTCAGCAGTTGGTGTTTCATCGGTTTTTTTAGCTTTCTTTGCATTTTTTGGGACATCCTCATCAGAACTTTCTGCTGCTTCTTCAGTGTTCAAGGCTTCAGCGTTTGAGGTTTCATTATCCGACTCAATCTCATCGTCAGACTCATGTTCCGAGTCGGAGTCTTTTTCTGTGATTGCATTTGGATTGGCAATGTTGGAGACTTCTTCTGTTTCACTATCATCATCATCATCATCATGATCGTCAGGTTTAGCTTCAATTTCATCTGCCTTGAGATTTTCACTCACCTGTTCCGGTTTGACTTCAGTGTCAATTTCAGGTTTTTTATTTTTGTTATTCTTCTTTTTCTTTTTAGATTTGGGTTCTGTATTTGCTTCTGTTGTATCTTTTGATTTAGTCTCATCAGTACTGATTTGTTTTGCTGAGTTTAATGAGTCTTGATTACCTGGTGTGGCCTTCTTCTTTCGTTTCTTATTCTGTTTTTTAGAATTTTGTTCATTGGAGTTATTTGTAGGAGTGTTTGTGGTAGGTTCTATGTTATTCTCCTTATTTTCAACATGTTTTCCTAAAATAAGTTTCTTTTTAGGACTCTTTTTTTCACCTGTCTGATCAACTCTCATTTCTTCAATTTTAAAGTTATCTTGTGATTTCCTTTTGTTTTTTTTGGGAGTCTGATTTTTTGTACTCTCTGTTTCATCTGTCTGTTCGGCCATCTGGTCAACTGGTTTTGGACTTTTACTGTCTTTTGCAACAGTATCTTCAGTTGGAATTTCTGATTTAGAGTTTCTTTTATTTTTCTTAGGCGTTCTTTCATTACAAGCCTGGGAGTTATTCATTTTTGACTTTTTACTCGGAGAAGCTTCTACAGATTTATTCAGCTTACTGCTAGGTGATAATGAGCTTCCTGATTTATTCATAGTATCGTCTAAATCTTCCGCTAAGTGTTTCTTTACTTTCTCGGCCTTAGGGCTGTTAGATGCCAAATTCTCAGTCACATCCAAGTCTGGATTCTCGAATATTCTCTTCGGAGATTTTTTAACTATTGCCTTCTTTTTTTGCACAGATGGTGAGAGGAATATGGACCTGTCGTCAACTGCTTCGCTCTTCGGAGTTACATTCGGTGATGCGGGATGTTTAGTTGGAGTTAAGGCTCTTCTGATCAATTTTGGCCTGTTCGGTGTAACATTCCCTGAAATTAAAGCTGCTATGCTCCCAACTACGTAATCCATGTCACTAGTAATAACTTTACGACACAATTAAAAATATATTAGTATGGAAAGGCATGAAGGACGAAAATAAAACACCATGTGTGGTGTGCAAGATGGTTTTTGTGGTTATTTCTTTGTTTTGGTACACTTTGACATTGACAGTTTTTTCTTTGCAGGTTTTATTAATCTTAAAAGTTGGGATCCCAACTTTAAGATTATTTCTTTGCCGGTATCAGGATAATTCTTAGAATTTTAACAACACGCTATTAATGCAAGTAATTATTACCAGTGATCGGAATTAGGCAGGCTAAAATACCTAAGGTTAGAAAAATAACAGAGAGCAAATGGAGACGCCTTAGGACTAAATATTAATCCGTCCCAATTTTTTGTCCGATTATTTTTTCGTCCCAGAAGTAACAAACATCCATCCAAACTTTCACATTTATAATATTATATTACCCACAAAAAAACACGACGTTCTCAACACAATAGACGTAGAGACATTCATCGTAGAATTGTCGACTTGTTCTTAAATAACACTTTCTCTACGTTTCTGTGGTAGACCTAAATACCAATCACATGTTTTTCCGAGGTAAAAAGTAGCCTATGCCCTTAATCAGGTTCTAAAGAATCTGTGTACCAAATTTTTGTGCCCCTTTGTGTTACTCGCGTTTTAATAAACTTTATATTTTTATATTTTTTTAAATTTTATGATTCTTAATCCAAATTGTAGTGTCCTTCGGTATTACCCGAGTTATTAAAGCCGTGATTTTTTTCTTGGTTGTTTTGCCTTCGAAAACGAATTAATATGACATAAACAGCGTTACAATCATCAAGGTTCTATTGTTGGTGGACTAGACCTAAATCGAACTAGTATTGCTAGAAACAATATAGTGCACGCTATTATTTTTAGCTTTTTCGATAGTTTGTATCTTTTTGAGTTTTATAGAAAAGCAAATGCATGTAGCATTATTTTCAGTCATTTAATTATGAGTTTAATAGAATTATCTATGCGCATTACATATTTATTAAATTTTATTGTATTAAAATCCCCCTCCCCAGGGCTGGGCCGTGCTTACAATACACGCACGGGCAACATTACATTAGTAAAAAAAAAGTAAAAACGATGCGCTCGTAACGAAACGGACGCTATCACGGTTTTCTATTTTTCATTGAATAAATACGCCAGTATTGTTCGTAATAACAATTGTGCTAAGTTGTTCAGTGTTTGGATTTAAAATAAATTTAAACTGTGAGTATTTAATCCTTAGTAATAGGTATTTACTGCCAAACATAACCGTGCCGTGCTGCCGCCCGCCATCGCCTCTATACTTTATATTTATTTAATAGGTCGTCAGTACGGCATTTCTTAGTTTAAGAGGAAATATACTCATAACATAATTCTAGAGAAATATACTGTTTTTTGGTAGCCAAAGTATCATATTTCATTGTACCGGGTTTGTAAACGCGTTGGTTGTTCGCGCTTCACATTACAACTTCAGACTTCTGTGACTAATTTGATTCTAACCATTCGCATGTACTATCAATAACTTCTCGTATTTGTCTGTAATTGGATAATAAGCTATACCTACTGCAGTAGGATCGCGAATTAATCGCGAAACCTGGAAGTGATTACTGACAAAAATTAAGTGCTTAATTAATTAGATGCGAAATCAAATTTGTTAGAACCAGTTTCGTAGTCATTGTTTCAAAATAGCCTTTTGTACCGAACACAGCTCTCAAGGTAACATTCTGTTATTTGATCTAATTGTTCACAGGAATGTACCCTTGCTTTAAAATTAATTTTCTTATTGTTTATCAGTTTATCATAATGCACCTTAACAACATGATAGATAGATAAATCTTTTATACACCATAAATATAATACAAACAGTAAACAGTAACAAGACAATACAATGGAGTACAAAGGGCGGCCTTATCGCTGTGAGCGAGCTCTTCGTGATTTATCCTAAAGTCCTAAGCAGCAGGCATGACCTACCCGAGTGTAAAACATTACTGCTACTTATTTATTAAGCGTCGCCAAAAAAGTAAAAAAATGTGTTTCTTATTAAATTTGCTTGGAAATATTGGACAGTACATATTCACAATATTTGTTAGGCTGGCTGATCAATGACAGTAATGCAACTACAAGAGACACCCCGTAACCTCTTGGCAGCTAAGATAAAAATATTATTTAAAAGTTATTTATCATAATTATTAATAAAAAAACATTTTACAGATTAGTAATCCGTTCAAAGTCATGTCATGTATAGTCTGTAACCTACTTTAATTTTAACTCCCAAATAATAAACATACATCGCTTTTTATATTGACATGTAGGAGGTCAATAGAATGTTTGATAGAAAACTTGGTTCATTAAACTAAATTAGTGCTAAATATGCTAAATAGTTAATAATAGTATTTCACTCTTAATTATTATCTCAATAATAGTTGCATAATAAGACATAAATAGAATTATTTTGTTGATAAGCAGTTTTTATGAATCCATTGATAGTAAAAAAAATTTTGGGAATAATAAATACTTATTATAGGTAGGTACATTATTCTCCACCTGATATGAGGAATAGAGTCATGACCTCAACAATCAATATCTAGCCTGCACTCGCTGCTCCGTGATAACGATAACATTGATCATCATCATCACCCTATTAACGTTCCCACTGCTGGGACACAGGGACTTCTCTCTTGACGAGAGAGATTAGGCCTTAATTCACCACGCTGGCCAAGTGCGGGTTGGTGAATGTCACATGTCCTTCAAACTCTTTTAAAGTTCTCAGAACATGCCGGTTTCCTCACGATGTTTGCCTTCACCGTTAAAGCACGTGTTTAAAGCGCACATAAATTTCTCAAGAAGAAAAATCCAGAGGTGCGTGGCGGGGTTTGAACCCACGACCTTCGGAATGAAAGTCGAGTGTCCTCCCACTTAGCCAACACGGCTTCGGCTTTCTGATAACATTGATATAATAATGCAAATGCTGATTATTTGCAAGCAATTTTAGCTAAGTGGGAGCACACCGAAAAAGGGTGCTAGGCTAATCAGCCTAGCACCCTTTTTACATTCCCACTAACTAATTATTCAACTTTGCATTTTCATAGTAGGTTTCATTTTCGTAGTGAAAATTTTCTGTTAAAAACACTTGGTTATAAAAATTGCTAAATTAAATACCTCAGCTTGAAATTTTATTTTGTTACAGCAGTAAAACTTTTCTTGTTATCTTAGTATTTCTAATTTTAAATAATCACCTATTAGACTAAAATTATGTTTCAGTCCTACAGTGTTATAAATTTTCCATTATAATTTTTTGAAGGAAGAATACTTACAAAAGATTCTTATTAATATTTAACATTACATATATGTAAAATTTGGACTTTCACTCCATTTTGCTAAAAACAATTTGTCATCTTCAGATAACATGAACAGTTGTAGTATCTTAGTTTTTTGGGATTGTTAGCTTATCTATGCTTGTTTTGTTTACATTACGAAGGGCCTTCTAGATGAATCTGTATCACTGAAAAAACCATAGGCTTATATCTACTTTATTGACTTTCATGATAATCTCTACATTATATAATCTAAATTAAAAAACCACGATCTTAAAACCTTAGTTTTCTTAATAGTAAAAAATTATTTAATTTTGTAATGTGCATGTGATGTGCTTTCATTTGATACCCCACTCAAGTATATTTGCAGATTTTATGTTCTTCCCAACTTTAACCCTTCATAACTTTTAAACGGCTCAACCTATATTATAATACAATACACTTTATTGAAGACCAATTTACAAAAAATGGAATAAACATATAATAGTGTCACAATGGGCGGCCTTATCACGTGATCTCTGCCAGACAACCTTTGGATGGACTTGAATAAGTGATAAAAGACAGAAGAGGCTAAATTGGTAATAACAAAAGTCAAGAGATAAGAAAGAAAATAATTCAAATATATTTTTATCGATATTGTTCATCAAAATGCAGGTTTTTCTTAAATTATAATTTTAGATTATTCCAAATACATACAATCCGACCACTTTTAAGGACTGAGTGAATAGACTTTTTCTGGGCAAACTGTTTCATTGTTGGCCTCGTCTCTGCCTAGACCTGCCTCCTGGCTAGACTAGTCAAATGTAAGCCCAATTTATAATTTTTTGCCTAATCGTAATAAAGTTATTAAAGCAGGGTATGGCACAGGATATGCCTTTAAACCACTGTTGCGTGAAAACCAGTGAAGTGTGCAGTCTTTTGTTACCTACAGTAACCTGATATCTCACATGTGGTCTAGGGATTCTGACCCTTGTTCTGGTGGGATAGTGAATGTTTTAGGCTGGACTTCTCTGGCTTTGGATGAATGGTCTGAATTTTAGCTGGTGTGTTTAAAAACGTGATGCGTCCTGATTTATTCAGTCACCGGTTTACTTGCATGTTGAGAATACTGCATCAGCAGTTGGTTTATTCGATTTGAAGCTTCATTTTGAATTCAGATTTGAAGCATTCAGCCCACCTTTTATACAATTCTGTATTTTCTTGTGCAATAAAGTATTCTCAATAAGAATAAGAAAACTTTATTGTAAAACTGTGTTGCATATACATAAGATCTTAAAACGTAGAATAGGTTTCAACAATTTTATCCATTTGGGACATACAATAATCAGGTACTTACAGTATTTAGGTACTTACATTGGTGGTTTGTATGCAGAATGGTATACCAGTTAGCAACGCATACCGTACTAACACAATTAACACAAATTACATGTATACACATACATAAAACATATAAAATATTTTAACCATAAACTTATAAACTTAATTCTCGAGAAATTCCTTTAAATTATAATGGCTACAGGTTGTAAGCCACTTCTTTAATTTTACTTTAAATAATTTCCCTTCTAACTTTAATAATATAAAATAAAAATCATATAATGTATTTTTAACAAGTTACATAGTCTTATTGCTAAGCAACATATCATAAAACTAATAGAAGTAATTTCAGCTTTCTGCTGGATACATAACGCATTATAGTGGTTCCCATTATGCATAATTTTAACTCATGGTGTTTAATGTTAAGATTTAACTCTCAAGACTTAAATATAAATTTTCAGTTCCAATCAATCCGAAAATTTAATCCAGAATATGACTATCTTTAAAAGCCAAGTCATTGAGTCTGATTTAGGATCTCCAAGTAAAATTAGACAATGGCTAAAATATAGACCTTTCGAGCCTCTACAGAGATTGTTCTATAATTTAACCATTGTCAATTTTACTCAGATATGGTAAACAAACCTTGGTAAGTATCGTAAAATAACACCTTTTTTTGTTAAACAAGCTACAAATTTTATTATTTAAGTACCAAGAATTTAAGTAAGTTTACTTATTTCAAAATATTTAACTACACCTTTCTAAAATGTTATTTATAACTCAAGCATACCCGTTTTCTCTTATGCTAATACAGAGTTTGCCAATGTAAGGATCACACAGAATCCAGATTTAAATTGCTAATATTGTCGAACAGATATTCATGTGGAATTGTTTGACATTGAGTAATAAGTACTTACTTAGTACTAGGTATTATTTGCTAGTCTAAGTTCTTAGGCGTCCATAAACTGCTACTCATTGCTATTCAATACAGGTTTAAGTATTGCTTTGTGTCCTGTCCGTGCATTCGTTTAGGCAGGTTGCAAACTTGGACATGACTCTTCTGGCAGATACACACAATATCAATTATTATGATTTGTATAGTACACTGGGAAGCGCTTGATCTATCTGATGAGCTTAAAGATGAAAATAATAGTTATTTCTATTAGTGCCAACGGCATTAACCGTCTCACGTTCAATGTCATCGTGAGTAAAAACAAGTCATATTAAAAACGGGATTTACTTCCGTATTTTTAGAGTTTCTTCTTCTTTCAACTTTAGTATAATAGACTCCGGCTTACAGTTTTTGAGTATATCGCGAATAGATAGATGAACAGCAATGTCAGAAACGTTTATTACCTTAGAAGCACAGGGCGTACATGGACAGGTCAACTTAAAGTTTATCAAACTAAAAATGTTAATATAAAAAATATCAAGGAAGTATCATTGTCTTGACAGTGACGCTTAAATTTTTTACACTGAGTTGAGAAGCGAATGGGAAAGTATACGAAAGGATTAGGTTAAATAAATCTAAATTTATAATAAAGAAAAACCCCTGTTTCCAATGCCTTATAAGTAACACCATAATATTTAGTAATGTGCACGCGATGCGCTTTCATTTGATACCCCACTCGAGTATATTTGCAGATTTTCGGTTTTCCTTCCCCACTCTCACCACCATAACTTTTAAACAGCTCAATCGATGTTCATGAAACGTGTCTTAGAAAACACGCGCCAGACTTACCTTTCATACAAAAAAAATTAAATTGAAATCGCTCTATCCGTTCGGGAGCTAGGATGTCCCAGACAGACAGACACGTGAAACTTATAACACCCCTCTTTTTTGGTCGGGGGTTAAAAAAAACTTATAGGAAAGTAAACTGTAATATAACTTTAAAAAATTGTAGAGCCGTGTTATGGCCGCAAACAGACCAAACCTGATAGTAAGACGAAATACCCCATGTCATACAAAAAGAACAACTCGATAACATTATATATTAGGTCCTTACATATGAAATTGGCGTTTTGTATGGGAGGAACAAAAAGTCGAATATTTTTTAATATAATATATTTAATTAATCAAAGTATGAACCATTATTTTCTATGCACTTTTGCCATCTTATAGGTAGTTCATTGATCCCTTTACTAAAAAAACCAGTCGGAAGGGAATCAATAAAATCTTTGAAGGCGATTTGGACTGCCCCATCGGAGTTGAATTTTTTCCCTTGCAAGAAGTTATCCAAATTTCGAAAAAAATGGTAATCTGTTGGAGCAAGGTCCGGGGAGTACGGAGGATGTCTTAGACTTTCCAATTGAAGCTCTTCTAATTTAGTAGCCGTCTGTTGCGCAGTGTGTGGTCTAGCGTTGTCGTGAAGCAGCAGTGGCGTGGAGCGATTGACCAGCCTAGGTTGTTTAGCCGCTAGCTTTTCCATCATGGTTTGCAATTGCTGACAATAGACATCAGCCGTAATAGTCTGGCCAGATTTGAGAAAACTGTAATGAACAATACCGGCACTAGTCCACCAAACGCTTACAAGTAACTTTTTTGGGGTTAATTTTCGCTTGGGGCAGGATTTGGCTGGCTGGCCAGGATCCAACCATTGCGCTGAGCGCTTCCGATTATCGTAAAGAACCCATTTTTCATCACAGGTAATGATTCGGTTTAAAATACCTTCA
Source organism: Gymnoscelis rufifasciata (assembly GCA_929108375.1). NCBI lineage: Eukaryota > Metazoa > Arthropoda > Insecta > Lepidoptera > Geometridae > Gymnoscelis > Gymnoscelis rufifasciata. The sequence goes on from OV815324.1 coordinate 10,877,678, forward strand.
TTATTGTGCCGGTTTAGTAATGTAACGCAGCAGTCGACGCGCGTTTGCCGGTTTGCTTCAGTCAATTCGTGAGGTACCCACCTTTCAAGCTTTTTAATCTTCCCAATTTGCTTCAAGTGAATTAAAACAGTTTTATCACTAACACCGCAGCCTGCAGCTAACTCGGACGTGGTTTGCGATGGATCCGCTTCCACAATAGCCTTCAACTCTTCATTATCAACTTGAGTCTCAGGCCGTCCACGGGGCTTGTTCTGCAAGTCGAAATTTCCAGAACGAAAACGTTGGAACCAAAAACGAACTGTGTTTTCTTTTGCAACACGACCGCCATACACATCATTCACCCTTCGAGTTGTTTCCGCAGCACTAGTGCCACGGCGGAACTCGTACTCGTAAATAATGCGATATTTTAAGTTTTCCATTTTGTAAAATGAGTGACGCAAACAGAAAAAAACAGAAGAAAAAAAACAAATGAATGACGATCATCGAAGCACAAATACATGAGTCTATAGCTGTACAAATTTGAATTTGGAATTCCTTACCAAAGAGGAGAAATTTGTGATTAAAGTGGCCAGTACGAAAAACGCCAATTTCATATGTAAGGACCTAATATTATTAGAACCTCGGATACCAATCACAGGCCCGTCATTATACCCTTCACTCATAGTAATGATTGAGTGCAACGACCTCGGCCCAAAACGCATCTCTCATAGACTGCTGTTGTCCTGGTACTCGCTGGCCCGTTATGCTTCTAATTTTGGTAATTGCTTTTAAGACTAAAGTGGTTGAAAGCTTCTTATTTGACTTCCATGTTGTTTTTGAAGTAAAAAGTACGGCAGGGTTAGGTATTATTTGTATTTTTATTTATGGAGTACAGTAAAAAAAAAATCTTTTGTATTTGAAAATATGTATAAGTAGGTAAGTAATGTAATATTCATAATTGTTTAATATTAATCAAACAATGGCAAAATAGTTTTTATGAACAGGTAGGTAAATAATGCAAGGTACTAAGAATAAAAAGACACATCATCAACCAAAAATTTTTGTAAATAAAAAAGAAACCATAAACATGCCATTATCTTATGTATGACTAGCTTGTCACGCCACGCCTTTGCTCATGTTTCATGAATTTTCCCGCGGTAAAAACAAGCCTATAACCTTTCCCGATAAATAGCCCATCTAAACGTGAAAGAATTATTCAAATCGGACCAGTAGTTCCTGAGATTAGCACGCTCAAACAAAAAAACTCTTCAGCTTTATAATAATAGTACTGGGGTGTCGCTATTTTATGGGCTAGAGCCCATAGATCGTTCGCTATTTATTTCATGCTAGCAGCTATGAGGTTTCAAATTGTACGTAGGTATTTAGATTCTAGTATCTGTAACATGACCTAGTAACATTAATGAATCATCCAACTCTCTGTTCCTATGCCACGTTCTGTAGGGTCAGCATTACATCTACAACATAAAATTAACGACTCAAAAAAATAAAAATAAAAGTGGATTTGTAGCATAAAATGATGAAATTTGTGTCTTACACACAATGTAGACAAGACATACCTATTAGGTGTACTGTACACATAGCCGGTCGGTCGCCTACACTGCAAGGCGACACCGCCGCGCCGCCGTAACAGATAATCCACGATGCTGACACTTTAGTTTATAAGATTTATATTTTTTTTGTATGTTAGTCTGTAAGGTATATGTTTATATGGGCCTGAAATAAATGATTTATTATTATATTATTATTATAGTCTAGGTAGACAGATTGTGATATCTCTACACTACCTACGCAATTGCCTTAATTCGTTGGCTTGCGGCTCAATCCACGATGTTTTACTGGCATAGGACTTGTGGAATACAAGGCCCGTGACTCCTCCAATCCACAGACATACATTTACATATATAACGCAAGTATGACGATTTGCATTGAAAACTAAGACTTGCCGGTATTATGGAGTCGAAGTGATGCGCGACATTATCGCTTGTTCCGATATTTATCGTCTCCTAACACACAAAGGTCAGTTCAAACGTTCAAAGCAAACGCGGCTACGTAATGTGTATGTATATTATTTAATAATTTTTCCGCCGTTTGGCTGCAACAATGGACGCGCGTGGTTAGAAGTGTGCGCGCGACCATCCTCGACGCTTGGTCGGGGTTGGGACACGCGAAGTGAACATGTATTTGCGTTATCTAGCTAGATAGCCAGTGGTCCAACCGCAGTTTTCCTAAAGAACCCGTGGTTTTGTACGTTTCTCTAAATATATTTTCTCTGTAGTACCTACTAATAGCAAGGGATAAACAATTTAAGTGCCATTAATGTTTCATAAATCTTTGTGTTCTGCTGCTGTATTAGTTAATTAGTATTATTATCACGATATTTTAAACGGATAATATATAGATATTAAAAGTGAAAGTCAAAACATTTATTTCCTTAGAAGCGCAGGGCATACATGGAAAGGTCAGCATAAAATTAATATTACTAAATTGTTTGCACAAAAATTATCAAGGAAATAACATAGTCTTGACAGTTCTCGCTTCAATGTTTTACTGAGTTGAAAAGCGAATAGAACAACACTGCTTTATCAGTTTTTACAATTTTGAAGTTTTTATTTATAACTACTACCACGATATGTGAAGAATTACCACCAGTTTAATATACCATTATATCATAGTATATTAATATATATATAACCCGTGAGGCCAGCAGATCATTTATGTATTCAATGATAAGGACCAATTTATACCTATATTTTTTCCAATAGATTTCTACCAACTTAACTGATCTGATCTTCAGTGGCGGATTTATAAATTTTCAAGGTATAGGCTGAATAGTTTTTGCCGCCCCTGCCTCAACAATTGTCCACATTATTTTTACACTGCTACAATTTCGTTGAAATTGCACGTAAAATAATTTTTCGGCATATTTCTGAGCTAATCTGTATAAGTTTGCTACTCTCGGAAAGTGCAATGACAAGTGAGAGAGAAAAGTCATCGACAAAAATAGTTCCAGAGAAAAATCTTTTTGATTTCTATGAGGTATAAAAAATCGTTCCCTAAATTTGCCGCCCCAAAATCTGCCGCCCTAGGCTCGAGCCTACTCAGCCTGCTGGTGAATCCACCACTGCTGATCTTAACTAGAAAAAATGTACGCAAGCTTTATTGGCATTTAAATTCAAACTTTTTGCTTTGTCGGTGCTATTTAGAACAGGATCTAACCTTCATAGGTACTAACCTGAGGTATTATCGCAGAAAAAATGTATTTAGTTGCAAGAAATATGGACCTTGTCGATAATATGTACTTGTGGGCACAGGTGGGCTGTTTTTGTTGATATAGAATGTGGGTGTCGGCTAACTAGACCGGGTTTATCGTGATATCATAATATGTCCACATTGATTCCTAAGGTTCCGCACCTATAAAACGTTATCAGATTAAAAAAATATATTTTGACGCTCATCATTATGTCACCTTTTTTTTTTTTTTTTTTTTATTATTGATAAGCCTTCATTTGACCACAATCTCACCTGATGTAAAGTGAAGATGTGGTCTAAGATGGAGCATGAAGGCCTAGAAGATGGCTTCTCCGGACCACATTACGAAACACGAAAAAATCGCTTCACGCACTGGCCCAGCCCGGAGGGTGGTGACAAGCCGCGGCCGAAGCCTACCACCAGAGACTGTTCTTAGCACCACCCGGAGGTCACGTGTAAGGATTCAGAGGGTTACCACTTACGGACGTGAACAGCCAAAACCTCCAACATATTTAAGTAACCACCTGTAACATATTTAAGTTTATGCAACATTTATTTTTTCTTATTAAAGTTATTTTTCCATCCAAAGGTTGCCTGGAAGAGATCGCTTTTTAGCGATAAGGCCGCCCATTGTACATTTTGTTTCCTACGTGTTGTTGTATTTTGTTTCCCTGTGTGTGCTTTGTATTGTAGTTTGTGTTTTGTATTGTATATTATTTTTTAAGTGTTTTGTATTGTATTGTATTTGAAGCGATTTTGCCGAATAACGAATACCTAATATTATTCGGTTTAAATCTATACCGGACCGAATAATTATGTACGACTATGGAATTTTCCACCTCTGAACCTTAGAAAAAATTAAACATGCAAATTTTTTACTTGGCAGCTCGCAAACATCGAGCTAACCGTAAGTAGTACGGTTACTTATTTTATTTATTTATTTTATCAATATTCCGTTCTCAATGTATCACGGAACCCACAACGTAGTGTGCTCTTTCCTATTATTTTTTTCCCCTTAGATCGTAGCGCGGCCCCCAAGGTCGCTCATGTCTATTTAATCTCGGCGACTGTAGACATGTCTGTTGCTATGTTATGTCACAACGTGAGGTGGATTTATGGAAACAGATTGACAAGGAAGTAGTTCTTAAAATAGTATTTGAATCTCTGTAATTTCTTTTTACTATGTTAGATATTGTGTGTGCAATCCGTTCCATACTAATATGATAAATGCAAAAGTTAGAATAGAATAGAATAGAAAATCCTTTATTACACACACCATTATACAAAAATACAAAAATTTTAAAAATTAAATTAAACCTAGCATGCGTAATGGGCGGTCTTATTGCTTAAAGCAATTTCTTCCAGACAACCTTTGTATGGAAATATTATATCAGGAAGGTTGGTGGACGGCGGTGGTAGACAAAAATTAACAAAAATAAAAACAGAAACTTACTCTAACTTATATTAATCCTATTACTACTATTGCCAATGCTAAAAGTGAAAGTTACACTGTCTGTCCGACTTTCTGTATTAAATTGAAAATGAAATTTGGTAAAAAGGACTTTTTACCGCGGGAATATGTCATTCCGCGGGAAAATCAACTATAACGCGGGTAACACCGCGGGACGCTACTAGTAAGTAACATGTTGAAAGTTAACTACAAACATACACATATAATTATAATATATTTTTTAAATTTTATGCAGAAGAAGAATAAGACACCTCCGTAACCTTCCGCTCAGGATTTTGCTGCATAAACTTGAAAAAAATAGTTTATCCTGCAATTGGCCAGCGTGGTGAATTAAGGCCTAATCTCTCGTCAAGAGAGAAGTCCCTGTGTCCCAGCAGTGGGAACGTAAATAGGGTGACATGATGATGGAGAATATATTCTGCCAAGTTGTCGGACGACTGATTTCGACAATCAACAGGCCTGTGTTTGCTTGCCGTGTTTTACTAACACACGTTATTTACGTGAAATTATGTGAATATTGAGCTATAATTTTTGTACTGGAATATCGTTAAAATAACCGTGAAAACCTTAAGCTTTTGTAAGTGTTTGGATGCTTTTGATTTATCAATAAGTAAATAAAAAAGGTTTTGGCGAAGGTTTTTTTTTGTGACTAAACTCCGTTATGTATTGCTCGTCAATTTTTATTGCCGTATTTTGATATCCGAGAGAGGACAGTATCAAAACTTAATCAATTTCTGCGGAATAGTCGATAAAAACCAGTCAGAAGACGATTCTGAAAGATTGATTCAAATGTCTAAAAGCTACGTACTGGCCCCCTGGCTTCGCAAAGGTACAAATTTTACAAATATACCCTTCTCTTAAATTACTAATTGTTCAAAACTTCAGGCTTCGGCAAAATATACGCGTCGGCAACGCGAGAAGCTACTGCAACTAGGGAGCGTCTGCGACGCGGAACTTTTTTGCCCAAAAACGGCTTGCTTTGTAATCGCGTAGGTGTGCATAGGGCTATAACAAAGAATCGGTAGCGTCCGCCGCGCAATAGACGCTGCCGCTTCTCAGTCGCTTTAGTCGCGTAGGTTTGGCCAAAGCTCAGCAGCGGAGACCACCTTCTTTATTACATATGTAAAGATTTATGAGGAGCCTAGTCAGATCCTAGTCTAGGTAGAATCTAGGAAGTACTGCAAAACGTTTTTTTTTTTTTAATGCTGTGTAAGCCTTAATTTGACCACAATCTCACCTGATGTAAAGTGACGATGTGGTCTAAGATGGGACATGAAGACCTAGAAGGTAGATGGCTTCTCCGGGCCACATTACGAAACACGAAAAAATCGCTTCACGCACTGGCCCAGCCCGGAGGGTGGTACAAATTGCAGGCAATTTCTAGCCTTAACAATCAATACCCATGCCAAATCTATTTCCACGACTTCCCTACGCGATTAATTTAAACTTGAACTGTTTGATGTGCGAAACTGTCTAAATATACTTATGGTAGGTACATGTGGTCGTGTAGACATTCTCATAAAGATTATAAACGAGGGCCCTTGGAATAATGACACGCTCGGATGATAGGGGATTGGGCAAGTTAGAAGAGTTTAGAGGTTGTGCTGTACATTATCTTTAATTACTTTATGCACTCATTTCATATACTAAAAGTCAAAGTCAAAACGTTTATTTCCTTAGAAGCACATAGCCTACATGGACAGGTCAACTTAAAATTACTAAAACTAAATTGCCTAAATAACATATATCAGGGAAATAACATTGTCTTGACAGTTCGCTTCAATGTTTTATACTGAGTTGAGAAGCGAATAGAACAACACAGCTTTATCAGTTATTACAATTTTGGAGTTCTTATTTAGAGGTAACTATTATAAGTTTAACATTTACAATAAAAAAAATGATTGTCATATAAGGAAGCTATTATAACATGAGCATATCAGTCCTGGTCAACCAGAATTATTAGAGCCTGTTACTGTGGAACTAAGCAACATCTATCCAAGCTGCATCATCCTTTATATAATCATTTATAGAGTAATACGCTTTTTTCATTAGACTTCTCTTAATAAATGATTTAAATTTTCTAATAGGAAGCTCTGTTACATTATGAGGAAGCTTATTATAAAAACGTACAGAGTTACCCATAAATGATTTGCCTAGTTTTTTTAGTCTGTAAGTAGGAATTAGTAATTTTTCTTTACTTCTCGTGTTAATACTATGTACGTCACTTTTTCTTAAAAACAAATGCTTATTCTTGTGGGTGAACATCAAGTATAAATTAATAGTTCCGGACAATCCACACAACAAGATCCAGCCCCGTGGTAAGCTCTAAGCTTGTGTTACGGGTATTAGACATCACTACATAGTATAAAACAAAGTCGCTTTCTCTGTCCCTATGTCCCTTTGTATGCTTAAATCTTTGAAACTACGCAACGGATTTTGATGCGGTTTTTTTAAATAGATAGAGTGATTCAAGAGGAAGGTTTATATGTATAATAACATCCATTAAATAGTGGAGAAGTACTGTTATTTTTGAGGTTTCTAATGTTCTAATTTAATTTTTTCCGATTACATTGCAAACGCAGGCTGACCCTACGAGTTTTATCAAAATAATGTACTAAGTAGTGTACAAATTGAAAAGTTCTTCAGAAAAGTCCGTGATGGTATATGTCTATCTCTTATGGATAACCCACACTAACTTTTTTTTGTCATTTACTTTATATTTATTTATTTATTATTTATTTATTTAGTATCAGCATTGCACCCGTGCGAAGCCGGGGCGGGTCGCATGTCTGATATAGATAGATAACAGACATAAATAGATAGATATTTTTATCACCTATTTCATTATCCGTTCATTGTTAGAAAACTATGGGATTCCATGCAAATATCATCATAATCATTCATGATCATTTTGAGTGTGTGTTTGTTTTATAAATAATACATATAAATAAAAACTTTGAATGGATTTATCACGGATTGGTTGTTGGTGAAAAATAAAAAATAAAACAACAGGCTAATAAAAAATATAAAAAAAAGTTTTTGGTAAAGCCTAGAGATAGAATATTTTAAAACTTGTTTATAAACCATTGAAACATCTAACATGTCTCGTTTTGGTAAAAGGTAAAATATAATATTTAGTATGATAGGACTAATTAACCATTAATATAAACATTAGCAACCCACAAATCGCTTCTAACTCGAGCCACACACCCAAAGCTCTACACTTTGTCTGTGTGTGTGAGTGCAATGACCCGGCCCAGCGCTATCGTTGTACGATAGTTTCTAGAAACAGGTATTAGAGGAAATGCAGGTTCTAAGGCCTGTCTCATTTATTGTGCTGTGATTGCTTTTTGCAAAGAGACGACGCGCTTTCTACTGATTAGAACATATTTAGGACTCATCAATACATTATGTACCTAGGCAGGTTTGTATTACTATTTTATTTATTTGAGGAAAACTTAAACTTACAGTCTAACACAAAAATACAAAATACAAAATACATAAAGCCTTTCTCACCCAATTCGAATTCCATCATCATCAAATTTATATCCATCAATAGTGTGTATACGTATACAATAGTTTTTATAAGAAATAAAGAAAAATAAATAGTATAAAGATAAATATAATTACACCAACTTTTTCAAGCCACGGCGTTGCCCGTGTTCTATGGATGCCCCGCGGAAACGACCATATTTTCCCGCGGTTAATAGCCTATTATCTAACAGTAACATCATTATTAAAGATCGGACCGGAATAGTTGAAGGCTTAATACTTCTCTCTTAATACTATTAGGTGTTACAGAGGTACATTTTGTGAATTTTTGAGATTGTGAGAATGTTTGTGACGTTATAGGGGGAAATCTCTGGATCTACTGAATTGATTTGAATGAAATTTGGTGCACGGATTCTCTTAAGCTTGGGAAGTGACATAGGCATACTTTTTATTGCGGGAAAATTTGGGATACCGCGGGATAATCCATTAAACTCAGTTCTTCAACGCGGGGTACCGCTAGTTACAAATAAACGTCTTTTCATGACAATAAGGAATGATGAGTTTATCTTAACCCTCGAGACGCAAAATGGAGTTCAACTGAGTAACATCTTTTTCACATGATAATTTTATTTAACTTGACTCTGGCAAACTGATGCTTCAAGCAAAAAGTCCAATTACGAGAAATTGAATTATCTTAACCCTCAGCGTAGCTCTGAGCTATCCTGACTCTGTGTAAGGTATATAGTCAAATCAAAGCAGTAAAATGGATTATGCTATTTAATTTTTTTTTTTTTTTTTATCTTTTGGTTCCAGATAAAAGATGAGCAGCAAAGGCTCGCGGAAGTCGTATACGGCGACTTCGACAGAGGAAAAAGAGAAGGTACATATTTTGAGTAATTAAGATATCTGTTCAATAGCGAAGAGGACTGGTGGAGGTTTTGTCTGTTCACGTCCGTAAGTGGTAACCCTCTGAATCCTTACACGTGACCTCCGGGTGGTGCTAAGAACAGTCTCTGGTGGTAGGCTTCGGCCGCGGCTTGTCACCACCCTCCGGGCTGGGCCAGTGCGTGAAGCGATTTTTTCGTGTTTCGTAATGTGGTCCGGAGAAGCCATCTTCTAGGCCTTCATGCTCCATCTTAGACCACATCGTCACATTGCATCAGGTGAGATTGTGGTAAAATGAAGGCTTATCAATAATAAAAAAAAGCAGTGCGACAGTATCAGCTGAATAATAAATATCTGTATCGTTTCTGTTGATTGTCTGTTCTGATATTATTATTATTTTTATAAGCCCCCCTGTGTCCCACTGCTGATAGTCAAAAATATTTTTTATCGTTTTTAAAATAATGTTATAGTATTATTTCGATTTTTAACGAGATATTTACCATGATTGATTGTTTTTCGAGTTTCCCGATATTTCGGCACAGTTACATGCGCCAAGATCACGGTTGAACTGAAGCTGCAGCGATTGGAGTAACAGTTTTATTGGCAGACAAATCGATCTACCCACTTTCTCACTCTTTTATCACGAGTCGATGCATCACTAGAGTTGGGACATGTTTCACACCCTACTAACACACTATCGCGACACACAATACTGGCGGTGTCTGTTTGGACCTCCGTTGCAAGCTTTTTTAAAATTTATAATGTTATAGTAATCGATATTTATGTCGTGATTATTAGAATGAAAACAGTTCGACGATATTATTTGATTTTTCTAAAATGAAATTGATTAATTATTTTATTAATCAATTTCATTTACCGCACTGCTTTATTATGTATGATAAAAAATATCTTTATATGTATGTTTATTATATAAGGGCCTGTTTTACCATCTCCGTGTAAAATTTGACAATGGTAATAATATAGAGCTATCTCGCTCTGTCACATGTGACAAAGCGAGATAGCTCTTGACATAACTTACCATTTACACGTATTATTTACATATTGACACTAACCATCTTAATCTTAATGATTTTTAATAGGAGATTAACCTAAAACTAAAACGAAATAAGCACACACAGCATCACCTAACCCTAGACTAAGCAGAGCTTGTGCTATGGGTGTTAGGTGACTGATATATGTAGGTACTACATAAAAAAAAATATAAATATATTTTTGGAAAAACATACATGCATTTGATAAAAAGAAGACACCCAGACCCGAAATTAGAAATTGCAGATCGTACAAACTCTGGTCCCCCGGTGGGAATCGTACCCGCAACCTCCTGCGCCTTTATCCAACATAACGTGTGGTCGGCACAACATGTTTTCTTCTTCCATTTCCCTCTGTCACTCGTCATCTCAACACGCACTCCTTTCTTACACATGTCATCCTTCACACAGACATCTTTTCTTCGGTCTACCTCTTCCCACCTATCCCTCAACACACCAGCTTCAATTTTATTATATACGTGCAGATTCTATAAATAATGCAAAACACTAAACAAACTTTGCCAAGGTAAATGACATAAATAAATAATAATAAATAAATATTGCCGAACAATCCACAAAACAACATCTAGCCCCGTGGTAAGCTATAAGCTTGTGTTACGGGTACTAGACGTACATGTATGTACCTATAAGGTTTGTCTATGTTTGTCTATGTTTCCTATTTGTTTAGTTAATAAACTCTTATCTACAGGGAAAACTTAACTCTGTACACAGCTCCTACTTCAGCATAATTAAGTTACATTGTTATTTTTTAAAGATTAATATTACAACTTACTTTTGTTATCAATCAAATTACAACGTATTTAGATTTTAAAATACTGGGCTAGCGCAGCGTAGGACGTCCGCCAACTATGGACGGACGACGATTTGGTAAAGGCCGCAGGTACAAGGTGGATGCAGGCCGCCTCTAATCGAGATAAATGGAGGTCTGTGAGAGTGGCTTATGTCCAGCAGTGGGAGTCCTACAGCTGATATGATGATGAGGATTAAAATACTAATGCTATTTATACTATACAGATACTTTATTTCTTAGCATCTATAAATATCGTGTGTATTAGTACGTGGTTAAAAAGACGCTTTTATTAAAAGACAAATTCCTATAAACAGGAAATAATTTATGATTTATGTAGAATATTTACGCAGCATATTATATTAATAAATAGTATTGACATATAAATACGTAATTTCAGAGACAAACAGACAGTCCTGTCAAAGATATGAAGAAGAAAGTCGCAGCCAACGCAGAGAAAGAGAAGACAGAACACAAATCTGTCAAATCACCCGACAAAGAGAAAGTCTCAGAGAAGGATAAAACCCCCCATGAGAAAGGAGATACTAAGAAGACAGATAAACCCCCAAATGAGAAAGTGGATAGTAAGAAGGCAGAGAAAACCCCTAATGAAAAGGGGGACAGTAAGAGGGTAGAGAAAACCCCTAATGATAAAGGAGAAAGTAAGAAGGCAGATAAAACTGCGACACCTGATAAAGATAAGTCGGATAAGGCAGAGAGAAGTGATAAAAGTGACAAGAATGATAAAAAGAGCCATGATAGAAAGAGTGAGAAAGCTGCGGAAAGTGAGAAAAAGGCAAATGATAAGAAAGATAAAGTAGAGAAGAAAGAAGAACAGAAAGATGAGGGAAAAGTGGATACTAATGGAAAAGTAAGTTTTGAAAACTGGTGTTTCCTGAGCATTTCTCGATTCATTCGTTTCCATGTAATGTTGAATTCTTTTGAATACTCCCCGCTCTGTCGTAATGCTCAGTGCGAGTAAGCATTTAACCGTAGCATTTCGTTGTACCTAGCGAATCTCGCTATCACTCTTTAGTAAAGTATCGGGCCTATATTGTTACAAAATATAAATATAATTTTGAATTTAAAATTTAAGAGAAACCCCCGATTCCTATACATTAACTTCATTATAAGTAAAACTCCATAATATTTAGTAATGTGCACGCGATGCTCTTTCATTTGCTACCCCACTCGAGTATATTTGCAGATTTTCTGTTTTCCTTCCCCACTCTCACCCCCATAACTTTTAAACGGCTTAACCGATTTTCATGAAACATGTCTAAGAACCACCGAGACAAAATCACCTTTCATACAAAAAAAACTAAATTGAAATCGCCCCATCCGTTCGAGAGTTATGATGTCCCAGACAGACAGACCAGACTCTTTTTTGGTCGGGGGTTAAAAACACTATTGTGAAAAGATTAGTAATATTGTAAATGTGTTCCCAGGATATGGAGAAGCCCCGTAACGGCGCCGCGAACGGGGCCGCCAACGGGGACGCGGCCAGCGACGGCTCGGCGTCCGACTCGGAGCTGCTCATCATCGACTCGCAGGACGAGTGCTTCCCGGAGCTGGCGTACGACGAGTCCGACGGCGAGCCGGACGAGGCGCCCCTCCGGAGCCTCACCAGGCGCTCGCAGGTACGCGCACCTGTTCTTCATCATCGCCCTATTAACGTTCCCACTGCTGGGACACAGGGACTTCTCTCTTGACGAGAGATTAGGCCTTAATTCACCACGCTGGTCACATGTCCTTCAAACTCTTTTAAAGTTCTCAGAACATGCCGGTTTCCTCACGATGTTTGCCTTAACCGTTAAAGCACGTGTTTAAAGCGCACATAAATTTATCAAGAAGAAAAAAAAAACCAGAGGTGCGTGGCGGGGTTTGAACCCACGACCTTCGGAATGAAAGTCGAGTGTCCTCCCACTTAGCCAACACGGCTTCAGCTGTTCTTAACCTGCTGATAAACCGATTTACCCAATGTTATAACACAAAGAAAAGGTGTGTGTGCGATTCACACACGATAGAAGTGAAACTTCAGTAAATCGACAAAAGAATAAGAAGAATAAAAAAAAATACTATGCATAAAGATTTTGTTCGGGCGGTCACCCATCCAAATACTGGCGTCGCGCAAAGTTGCTTAACAATGTTAGCGTTTAAGATTGGCTTACCCGACAGGTAAGCCAATCTTATTTCCATTTCCGTCGCATCCGGTTTCAAATCACAACGATTCTAAAGAAGTTTCACTTCAACATGTTGTATTGTACTGTTCAAGAATAAGAATCATTAATTTGCATAAAACAAGTGGTAAGTTTAAAAAAAAAGTGTTCTACATGTTTTGCCAATCCTAGGGAGCAAATTTGAGAAGGCACAATGCATTTGGTGATTTATTTATTTATTTATCAAACAAAATCCACAGCCCTTAATATATATCTTAATAGATAACTTATAATTATGACCTAAGGCCAAAAACGGATTTACATTTTATAAAACTTACATATACACAGACTTTCACTAAAGAAAGAAGAGAAATTTACATTACAAACAATAAGTATATTTTAAACAAAACAAAATCCAAAAATCTAAAACTACTACCTTATACAATTCCACAAATATATTACGAAGAAAACAAAAACAAGAAACAATAACACACAATCATCTTACCACAATAAACTTATTCGGTAAACTTCTATTATTTCTATTATTAGGTATTTCGGTTCGGTAAGGTATTAAGCAAAATTAGTTCTTAAAATAAAATACATTATATAGATATTTTATAGATACATAAGAACTTACATAGAATAAGAAGAACGCTATATATACTATTTATTATGATGCAAGGTTTCGAGGACCTTGCGTTTGAAGTTTGACTTGCAGCCGCTAAAAATGTCTAGTTCATTGAAAATCTTGTTATATGAGATATGTAATCTATTAATTAGCGAATTTGTGTGTGATAAAGTCAAAATCAAAGTCAAAATGTTTATTTCCTTAGACGCGCATACATGGGCATGTCAACTGAAAGCTTATTTTAATAAAACATAAGAATAATCAAGTAAATAACATTGTCATTAATAAACCGATTTACTCAATGTTACCCATAACAAGTGTTCGTATTATAATCTTCGTATAAAGACGGTCGCTTACAGGTACTTGACTTATGATTAATGACTTGGATTTTGTGTTTACTAACTTTTGGAAAACCAGTTTCCCAATCTAAAAACACATTTACCCATTTAAAAGTAACTTAAAATGTAAAATGAGCTATCAGGTAAATTTAATAAAATGAAATCTCAACCTCATCTATGAATCAAATGAAACAGGTTTCTTTTAAGAAATAATTAAATATTTAAATAATTAATGTACAAAAATACTGGAGAAATTATGGCACTACGAAGCTATACAACTGTGTTAGGGATTACGATATTAAGCACTGTTATTAATTACGTATTGACTGCATATAGATAAAATAAAACAATCAAAGACATATTAATAGAAACCTGATAAAACACAACATTTTCAACACTGTTCTTCAGTCAGTCGAGTTCTTTCCGGAGCTGTTTTTCGATGAATCAGATAAAGATACTTCGGGACTAGAAGATACTCCAAAACAATCACAGGTATCTGGATTGTGGCGTCAGTTGCTAATAATACTCATGTTAAGCTATTTTTCCTGTTGTAATAGTTAATTTATCTTGTTATATCAGTGTAATTTGCATTTGTCTTATACATAGAGCCCTGTATTAGTTTACGTTGACACACGTGCATATCTACAGAAATACTTATCCCCTGACACCAAGCCAGAGGAAAAAACACTTCTACGTCCCGCTACACCCTTAGCAGCAGCAGGGGGGCAAGCATCGCCACGTCCCGGGACACCAGAGGTACGGCAGCAGCCACCATCGTCCGGATTTCAGGCCCCGCGCAGCAGCAGCGGGCAGGGAACCAGCAGCAAGCTGGATGAGATGCTGAGGAAGCAACAGAGTAATTTCAAGGCATTCTCCAGGACGATTAAAGCAATCAACGTCGACGATATCACCAGCAGGTGGGAACTTGAAGACGCTCTACGGTCAGTGCAGTCTCGCTGGTCCGTAGTTGATGCCTTACATTGGGAAATCGATAGCGAGCTCTATGAGGAAAACTTCGAGTACGAGCAAAGCTATAGTAGGTATGAACAGCAGTTCAACCGAATTAAAAGAACTCTTAATGAGAAAATGTGGTCTCAACAACATCGCGAAAGATCGACGCCGCAGATGGATATACCAAGCTTCAGCGGGAACTATCATCAGTGGGTTTCCTTCAAGGATCTCTTCGTAGAATCTATACACAAAAATCAGGCTCTATCGAACGCCCAGAAAATGCAGTTTCTAAAAAGCAAACTGAAAGGTGAGAGTGAAAAATTGGTGCAACATTTACCAATCAGCTCTGAAAATTACGAGATAAGTTGGGAAATACTTTCTCATCGTTACGATAATCACAAGCTGATATTCAACAGCTATATGAATACCTTGACAGGCCTACCTATATTGCAGCAGCAATCAGCAGCAGCCATCAAAAAGGTATATGAAACGACGAACGAATGCCTCAACGCGATCAAAGCCCTGGGAATCGATACAAGTTCCTGGGACCCAATCATCGTTTATTTAATATCTAACAAACTGGATGCCGACACACATACAGACTACAACGAGTCTTTAAAAAATCCTCGAAATTTACCTACTCTGAAAGACTTATTAGAATTTTTGGAACTCAAATTTACGTTATTAGAAGCATCTAAGCGTAAAGGCGAGTCTAAACAACAACATGAGCCATCGACCAGCAAGAAAACGCATTTTTACAAAGCATTTAATACTCACAAGAGAATTGATGAAAATCCTAGCAATAAAAAAATAAATTACGAAATAACTAAATGCGCAGTTTGTAATTCAACGAAACAGCATGGAATTTTCAGTTGCGAATCATTCTTAGAAATGAATCCTCGCATGAGACAGAAAACCGTCGATAAGCTTTCCTTATGTAAAATATGCCTTAAGTCACATCGCAATAAGAATTGTTTTTCAAACAAGAAATGTCGCGAGTGCGAGGGAGAACACAACACTTTGCTGCATACTGCAACAAGCGATCGTGTTACATCTCATCCAACACCGTGTGAAGAGAAGCGTTCTCGGCCGAGTCAGCAGACAGGTGCAGCTCATGTTTTGCAGGGGGAGACGGGGGAAATTCTGCTAGCGACAGCGTTGGTCAACGTTACTAAGGCCGATGGATCTCACCAAATTTTACGAGCGCTGATCGATCAGGGTTCACAAACGTCCTTGATTTCAGAAAAAGCTGCTCAAATTTTGGGAATAAAACGTAAAAAATGCAAAGGTATTATTTTTGGAGTAGGTGCTAAAGAAATGATATGTAAAGGGATTTTAGGTATTTCAATCTCGTCGCTTCATTCTAATTATGAGATGAATATAGATGTTTTCATAATGAAACAAGTGGTCAACAATTTGCCAAAGCAAACGTTCACGGCACTTTCATGTCCTCTTTTGGATAATATTCAGTTAGCTGATCCCGAATATTATAAGAGTCGCTCCGTAGACCTACTGTTGGGAGCGGACGTTTACTCTGAGGTGATAATGAGCGGTATCATAAAAGATAACCCATCTATGCCAATAGCTCAGCAGACGCGGTTTGGCTGGATATTGTGTGGCAGCGCAAATGTCACTAATTTGTCTGAAGGCAAAAGGGCTTTAGGCCGAGGTGTAAAGCTCCATTCTGGGAAGGATAATAAGGTTCGTGTGGTTAGCCTAACAACAAATAGAGGGATCTTCAAAAGACCCGTTGTTAAAGCTTCAATCCTGCCGGTAAAACATGAGGATACACAGGAAGTACCTTCTGTTACGGAAAAGAAGGATGAAGTTGGTCCAGCGGAGCCATCACAAAAAAGACGGAAAAATAAACCGAACGTAATATCGTCGTGCATCAACATAATGATGATGATATTATTCTTATCAATGTTTTGTGTTAACACAACAGTGCACGGAGCTTACAACGTCACATCTGTTGAAAGCAATAACGGTATTTATTTTGATTCCCTTCCTCCCGGACCTCGATTACGAGTAGATGTGCTCAAGTGACTCTTGCCTCTTTTTATAAAACATTATTTACAAATTCATCAACGAAATACTCCAGCAAAAAATAGGACTGCATAAACGTAAGGAGGTTCAACTACAAACAGCAAGTGAGAACACTGCATTGAACTCGGACATCGTTTACCTGCGCCCGCGTGAGTCATCCCTTACTTACTAACGCACACGCTGACACTACACCCCGCGCGCGTCATCAGTTCAGTGCACACACACTGCTCTAGTGAACCCGCAGAGCGCTGTCGAACTTACCTGCGTACACCTATGCTTGCCTGGTAACCTCACTCGGCTTACTAGAGTTTTTCGTTGCTATTTAAAAAGTAACAGGGTAATTAATAGTCCAAGATTGCTATTATATTTGGTGAAGTGAACATTTAAATAAAATCTTAGACGAACAACAATGTTTCACTCACCAGAAAAAGCAGGATCAGACTCTGAACTTCTTAAACTTATAGATCGAAAAGAGGATTCTTTAGAGCGTAGACAAGATAGAGAGAGTAAGAAAAGAAAAGTTAATCACTCTCCTATAAATATGACAGATAAAAAATTTGAGGATTTAGAAAGACGAATTACTGATTTATTCTCCTCTTTTAAAAATGATATTGATGCCAAGTTTCAAACAATTGAGAAAAAATTAACAAATATTCAACAGAATACAAAAGACTTGGAAAAATCTTTAGAGTTTTTATCTACTCGCTTCGAGGATATATCCAAAAAGGTGGACCAGCTAGAATTAAAAATATTAGAAAAAGAGACTCAAATTGATATGCTTCAGGATAAATTAGAAAGCATCGAAAGAGGTACTCGCAGCTCCATGATCGAAATCCGAAATGTGCCAACATCAGGAACTGAGACCAAAGAAATTTTAAGAGATTATTTGATTCAAATGTCTACATCCGTCAGCGCCAAGGTAGAAACTGCCGATATAAAAGATGTTTTCCGAGTTCCCGGCAAATCGGAAAATATTAAGCCGATAATTGTGGAACTAACCACGACTATAAATAAAAATCGAATTTTACAAGCTGTTAAAAAATACAACTCTGCAAACAGAACTAGCAAATTAAATGCCGCCCATCTGGGTCTTCGAGCTCATAGCAATACCCCAATTTTCGTAGTAGAGCACCTTACAAGTCTCGCGAATCGATTGTATTTCCTGGCGAGGGAACTAAAAAGACTAGGCCTCTACAAATACTGCTGGACCCAAAGCGGCAAAGTGCTTATTAGAAAGCACGATGGCGGACCCATAATTCACATTAAAAATGAAGCGCAAGTGGAAAGCTTAAAGAAAAACCCAATATGACTATTTATAGCGTTCCTCAAAACAATGTTTACGATTATTGTCATTTCGAGCTACAACTTTTTAACTTTAATTACTTTCTTTTTTTTAAAACCTTTTCTATATCATGAATGTTATGAAGAGATGATGAATAATCACTTTAAAACACACCACACGAAAAACACACTTTTGATACATACTTTATTTATTTATACTAATATTTACACCACACAAACAATATATACACATGCACACTTTAAAACATACTATTTATATTATAGTAATTTATTTCTCAGCCGACAAAACTTTGATTTGCAACCTGTTCTATTAAACCTAATTAAATATGAAAGATAAGCAATTAATGAATGAATTAGACGACCTATCTATATGCCGATCTTATCAGAGCTACCCAAGAGACTGCTTGTCAATCATAAAAAATAGTAGTAATTATCTTAAGGTCGTGACACAGAACATCAGAAGTATTAACAAGAACTTTGATGGTTTTTCTGTTATGCTTTCAGAACTTAATTTTAACTGTGACATAATAATATTAACTGAATGCTGGTTAAGCGCAGATCAAATTTTACCACCAGTATCTGGCTACACGGTTGAACGAAGTAGCCGCTCATTAAATAAGAGTGACGGTATTGTTATTTATACAAGGAGTGAAATACGCTACACTATAACTGAACCATACTTTTCTGAAGCCAACTGTCTAATCATGAAATTATCGGACCATACTGCAATAGTAGCTATTTACCGATCACCGTCGTTTAAAAAAATAGAAAACTTTCTTCTCGCTTTAGATTCCAACCTTAAATCACTTGCTAACTATAAGAACATCATTGTACTAGGTGACCTAAACATAGATATTAAACCGAATAATACTCACCCCCTTAGCTCCGAATATCTTTCTTTTGCTGCAGAGTATGGCCTTCTCCCTGCACATACATTTCCTACACGTTTTGAAAACTGCTTAGATCATATACTTCTGAAAACGAAATCCCCTGCTGTTTCTTTTGTAATCAAATCTCCTATCACTGACCATCTTCCAGTACTATTATGTCTTGAGAACCGACGGAACAGAATTAATACATATACTAAAATAGCTAAAAAAGTTGATTTTAAGCGGTTTTTAAACCATCTCCAACTTAGTTCAAATAATTTAGAACTTATTTTAAATATTAACGATGTTAACATTGCAACTAATAATTTAATTGATATAATAAGGAAAGCTTTAGAAACCTCTACAATATTGAAAACAATACCGTGTCGCCAAAGGATTAAAAAACCTTGGATTACTCAAGGACTACTGCGATGTATAAGACATAGAGACCGCATGCATCATAAGGTTAAGAAGGATCCAGCTAACATTATCTTAAAAATATCATATAACAGATACAGAAACTTCTGTAATAACCTACTTAAAAAACTAAAAGAAATGCATGAAAGATCAGAACTTGTCAAAGCTGGTAAAAACCCTAAAAACACATGGAAGGTTATTAAAAATATTGCTAACATCAATAAAAATAATAAAAGCTCTTCTTGTCTTCTACAAACTGAACAAGACTCTATCTCAGCAATTAATAAGGTCAATGACTACTTTGTTAATGTAGGTCAAAAATTAGCAGACAGAATAGCAATACAAAGAGCACTATATAATATACCTAGCAACATTAACAAACAGTATCATCCCAGATCATTTGTATTACTTAAAACAGATATAGATGAAGTGGAGAAAACTATTCTAAGCCTAAAATCAGACTCTGCTCCTGGCTGGGACGGTATCCCTACTTCAATACTCAAACTTTCTAAGAATCTAATTGTCAAGCCATTGACACATATAGTGAATCTTAGCTTTACAACTGGTGTATTTCCAGATGCTTTAAAACGTTCATGTATTATACCAATACATAAAAAAGGACCAAAAGAGAGTCCAACAAACTACCGCCCCATTTCCCTGCTTCCATCTCTGTCGAAGGTACTTGAAAAACTTTTAAACAAAAGGTTAACTTCCTACATTGAATAAGAGAAACTATTATCCGAAGCACAATTTGGTTTTCGTACCGGGAAATCGACAGAAATGGCAGTTTCGTCACTAACTAAATTTGTGGTTAATGCTTTAGATAACAAAATGAAATGCGTGGGAATTTTTATAGATATGGCTAAGGCTTTTGACACTGTGTCAATACCACTTCTTGTGTCAAAACTAGAAAGATTAGGAATTAGAGGTATTTCACTAGAACTGTTCAAAAGCTACCTTTCGAATAGAACACAACGTGTATCTATAGACGATTTACACAGTTCAGATCTACAAGTGTTGTATGGCGTACCTCAAGGCAGCATACTCGGTCCAACCCTGTTTACTATTTTTATCAATGAGCTATGCCTATTTCAACCACCTCATGGGCAAATTTTTGCTTTTGCTGATGACACTGCTTTGGTATTTAAAGCGGAAACATGGGAACGAGTACGTGAATATGCGGAACAGGGTCTTAATTCAACAATTCTTTGGATACAGGAAAATCTACTTACACTAAATTATGACAAAACTGAGTACATGTGCTTCAGCATTCTCAAAAATTATATTCCTACTGAAACATCCTTTAAAATCCTAGCACACAACTGCAACTATCCACAAAATCCGTTAACATGCAACTGTACACCAATCCAACGAGTTCCTTTCACAAAGTATCTTGGCGTAATGATTGATAATCAATTGATGTGGACACAGCAAATTGACGCTGTAGCTTGTCGTCTCAGAAAGCTAGTCTGGATATTAAAAAGTTTGCGCAACGTAGCTAGCCCTGAATTACTAAAAATAATTTACTACTCCCTAGGGCAATCTGTCATCACGTACTGTATTTCAGTTTGGGGAAGTGCATGTAAAACAAAATTAATTAAAGTAGAAAGAGCGCAACGCTCTATTCTCAAGATAATGCTTAAGAAACCCTACCGTTACTCTACAGAATTACTCTACAAAGAGAGCCAGATCCTATCTGTACGTAAACTATTCATCCTGCAAATAACAATCTCTCAACACAAGTCCCTTGCATTCGATACAGAACGCTTTCTCAAAAGTAGAGGCAGTAAGCGAGTATGTGATGTGACACGATGCCATACAGCCTTTGCTAGAAGACACACATATTTTGTCCAATCGTATGTTTATAATAAACTCAACAATCTTCTAAAAATATATCCCATGATAAGCTATACATGTAAAAAGACACTAGAAGAGTGGTTGTCCCGACAGAGCTATGACACAATAGAAGACTTGATTACAATTCTAAAATAAGTTTAATAGTGCGTTTAATGAAATGATAGCAAATACATTTATGTATATATATATAAGTATGTTTTCATATATAGCACACACACTAATTTACAAATATTCACATTATGTTCACTATGCTTACTATCACACAAGTACACACACACACACACACATACACATACACACACATACACACACACATCTTTACATTCATATTTTTATTATTCCAAACATCTTTATTTCATTCATTTATATAGTCCATTTTTGCTTATGAATATTAAGTAATTAATAGTCTAAGAAATAATTATCATAGCACAATGATGCTTTATTACTGTATACATAGAATATAAGAAAGAAAATTTGTGTAACTTATACTTGTGAACCGGAGGAAGGGATAGATATGCCATAATACAGGATTTTCCTAGTTTGGGTATCTATACTTTCTGTTATGTAAATGCCATCTCTGTACCACGTCTCATCTGTAAATTACTATGTACTTGTAACATTTTTATGTGAAATAAACATTTCTTATTTCTTATTTCTTTGATAAAGTTTCAAACATGCGAGTTGTTCAAGACAAATGGAAGCTCATTGTTTACTACAACATGGAGCCGTACTGGAAGGGTTTACAACTACTATCAGCCTACAATAAACATCTCAACGATTTATGTTCACAGTTAAAAGAACGAAAATCTCACTGTGACATTATAGTACTCCAGTTACGTCATGGATTCGCAGAATTGGAACACAATAATAACATATTGCAGTATGGCGATAAACTCTCTCGCGCTAAACGCGGCCTCATAGATGGCGTGGGGAATATTGCAAATAGTTTGTTTGGTGTTTTAGATAGTCATTTCGCTCAACAATATGAAATTGACATATCCAAGCTAAGAGAAAACCAAAAGCATTTGGTCAGCCTCTGGAAAAATCAGACATCGGTGATAGAAGCAGAAAATAGTTTGCTTAAAAGGATCGAAACTTCAATGGAGAAACAACATGAGAAGTTTATTGATCACATAAATGAGTTACAGGAATCGGAACTCAAATTAAATGACGCGATTGTCAAGATAGAGACCTTAGATGAATTCATGATGTCTAGCATTATTGCCAACAATGTCTACATGAATCTTAAAAATATTCAAGATGCTTTGCTAGATACGATAACCAACTCTCGTGAATTCAACGTTCATCTTTTTACACCTAAGCAGCTTCGTGAAGAACTCAGCATTATCTCAGGGCAATTGTCCAAGGACTTATCTCTGCCTAGCAGCAACATTCAGAAAGATCTATCTAAGATTTACAAGATTCTTAGAGTTAGAGCGTGCATGACATCGCAGTACTTCATATTTGAAATACAAATACCTCTGGTGAATAGGGACGAGTATGAGGTATTCAAGACCTACTCGGTACCTCAGCAAGTCGGGGATAAGTTTGTAAGTATAACAGCAAAAGCGGCTTACTTTGCTTTAAACCTGCAAAAAGATACCTACTTACCAATTTCGGAGAATGAATTGTACCAAAAATGCACAAATTTCGAAGAAAATCTACGCCTATGCTACCTTCAGAAGCCGGTGTACCAGAAAGCTAATGGAGACAATCTATGCGTCAAAGATCCTGAAAAACATCAATGTAGAACCAAAATAATTAAGTGTCAATCAACTTACACAGAGCTTATCAAATTAAACTCATTCATGCTCACCTGTTGCGGTCAATGTACTGTAAGGTTTATCTGTGGCTATCAAGTTACACAGGTACAACTAACAGGTGTAAGTCTTATCGCACTAGGGAATGACTGCGTCATCAAGGGCGAGACCTTCACTATTACGTCACATAAACAACACTCCAGCAAAATAAACTCTGAGCCAGATGTGTACCCAATAGACATCGCACCAGTCAATGCCATAATAAATCTGACTATCCCAGTGGGTCACCTTGAAAGAAGCAACAGCGACTTCAAGGGATCGATAGAGCGTTTAGATAAACGTATCACGGAGATGAAGGCGGCGACGGATCAGTTGGAGCAGGAAGACGACATGTCTTCTCACGACGTACACCACTACGCAGCTATCTACCTCGTAGCAGCAGCAGCGGCGGTTGCGGGCGCGGTCGCCTGGTGTCGATCGCGCCGCGCCGCCGCCCCGCCCGGCGCGGAGCGCGCCACGCCCGTGTCGTGCGCGCCGCCCGCGCCCTCCGGGGACGGCAGTGCTTCAGAGTTTAGTGCAGTGTGTGATGGTGATGACAGTCGGAAAGTGCGTAAGTCCAGTGTTAAAAGTGTTAACTTTGAGAAAGGTACTACGCCTACGTTTAGCAAGATAAGGTTTTTAAGCGATAGTGATTAAGTTAGGTAAACCTACCACATATATTTTCTCTACTAAAATGTCGGTATCATACTGCGTTTACTAACAAATTATTGTTAAGATAAGTTCATCTTGTATCACGATATATTTCGCTACTAACCCAATCAGTTGTACATCTCACGCACTTCATCTCGCGCCCCGGAATATGTACGGTTCGTACAATATGTATAGTATACAGAAATGCAACGCAGCATTTCTGTTGCCGTGGGACCGCCGGGCGCGGGATGCAGCGCCCGCGTCAGTCCACATTACCATCGCGGCTCATCAACACGTCATTCATTAAATTTAAGTATTTCTAAATAAATTGTGCAGTGTTCAAATATAACTCTCTTTTCCTTGATGTCCTCTACATCAATGGTCCTTCGAGCAACCGAAGGCGGGGCCTATCGCGGATTGTGAATTTTGTGATTGAGCCTAAACTGGATTGCCCAAGGTCACAGCATACAACTGTGGCTCTAGGTGAGATAGCAGTCTTCGGTGAGTCAGTGCATTCTCTATTCGCTAAAAGCTATCAAATTAGTCAGAATGGAAGAACTTTTGGCAAATCAAAGCACCATCATCGGTGCGCTGGATCAGCTCCTGACTAACTTCAAAAAAGACGGTGCTGAACGGAAGACTCAGCAATATATCAAAAAGAGACTGAGTACTCTAGAGGCATACTGGCAGGAGTTTCAATCCAACCATATAAAATTGTGCGATTTTGACGATAAGACGCATGAATATTTTGTAGGTGACGCTTATAAACGTACATCAGGTTTTTACATTGACACACTGCACAATTTATTTAGAAATACTTAAATTTAATGAATGACGTGTTGATGAGCCGCGATGGTAATGTGGACTGACGCGGGCGCTGCATCCCGCGCCCGGCGGTCCCACGGCAACAGAAATGCTGCGTTGCATTTCTGTATACTATACATATTGTACGAACCGTACACTATTAATATAGCCGAGTGATTCCGTCCCGGAACCAACTTACCCAGTCCTAAAAATCTTAACCCATTCTATAAATACATTATCCTTAGTAATATATGTGGCTGTGTTTTAAACTAAACTAAAGCGTAGATGCTAGTGCCTACGTAAGTAGTCTAATTTACCTCACAAATAGCTCAGTCAACCGGGACATCCGTTTTGTTCTTTTAATAAATCTTAATTTAAAATTAAGATAAACCCCCTATTCCAATGCTTTAATTTCCTTAAAAGTAAAACACCATCATATTTTGTAATATTGACGCTTTCATTTGATACCCCACACGAGCATATTTGCTGATTTTTGGTTTTCCTTCCCCACTCTCACCCCCATAACTTTTAAACGGCACAATGAAACATGTCTTAAGACACCCGCGCCAAACTCACCTTTCATACAAAAAAAAAAAGAACTTAAAATTGCTCCATCCGTTCGGGAGCCATGATGTCCCAGACAGACAGACACGTCAAACTTATAACACTCCTCGTTTTTGGTCGGGGGTTAAAAACATTATCGGCCATGATTTAATTGTCCTTCAGATTCCCGATTATTTATTTATACGAAAGATTTATACGTGTTGAAGGGAAACCAGCGTATTTAAATATTGTTAGACACGTTGAGGCTATATTAAACGTGCACGTCGCCGGTGCTGCCAACTGGTGACATCAATTAGAACGTTTTACTGGTTTTGCTCTATCAGTCCATGGAACACACCAATCGCCGGTGCTGCCAACTGGTGACATCAATTAGAACGTTTTACTGGTTTTGCTCTATCAGTCAATGGAACACACCAATCGACGGTGCTGCCAACTGGTGACATCAAATTGGATGTTTTACTATACCGTCCTAACATTTGGCATTCTGAATGTCACATTTGTGCTGCCACCTATAGTTCCTGCACATTCCTTGTTTTATCAGCCATTTTTCGGAAGCCTTAATGAATCAATATACATGATATTATCCTGTCAGTGTATTGGTGACTCGCAGGACGAGTGCTTCCCCGAGCTGCTGTACGAAGAGTCCGACGAGGCGAGCACGGAGCTCGAGGAGTCGGAAACAGACATTATCATTATAAAAGAATCGCTTTTACGGCGATCGGAGGTACTTGCAAGTGGTTTTGGGATAGTGATGTCCGTATATAGTATTTGAGGGTGAAAACTTAAACTTGAATGAATATGGCAAAAATTTCACTTTAGGGCCCTCCGTTAATTAGTTTTATCATGATTATACTTTTATATCTGTTAAGATAATATTCTTAAATTTGTAAGATTTTTGTTAGGTACGTACATTACACGTGATTTAGCACCACATATACCATTCAAATAGGTTCAAAGATAGAAAAACATTATCATTAATTTATTATTATTTATTTTATATATTAATGGTCGGCCCCTTTGCTGATTGGCGTCCGAGGGTCTGACGAATTATAAACGATTTTGTATTGTATCTAGGGTAGAGAATATATTTGAGGATTGGCAATAAAATATAGTTTAAAATTTGCAGATTTTTATAATAAGCATGCTTTAATGGTATTTTTGGTGTAACGATAAACTCTGGGTAAACTTCCTAATATTGGCAAATAAACCTACGCACACAAGTTTTGTATTATCTACAAATCTGCGGCCGAGTGTTTCTCTGAGTCAAATATAATTATGTCCGTTTACGAAAATGAATGTGTACCTTAATACTAGCCACTTTAGTTAGACTCTAATTAATTTGTGGTTAGTTTTATCTGGAAACAAACGTTGCAATGAAAAATCAATCATTGACTACCTCAGTGGCGCGGTGGGCGAAGGTTCGCTTGCGGGGCAGGAGGTAGCGGATTCGATTGCTCACTGCAAGCACTTTCTCCTTGGTATGGGTGTTTAATATAAATTGTAAAAATATCTGTGCAATAGATGTCTAGTGCCCGTAACCCAAGGTTAGAGTTTACCACGGGGCTAGATATTGTTGAGTGGATTGTCCGGAAATATTTATTTACTTACGATACGAAATCAAAGAATAACCTGTAATAACCGGCACACTGTAGTAGGTATATATTTATCTATAGTTTTAGTTCGCAATATGTTTTTTTCGTGTTTAGTAGTGAGTTTCACAAGGCGAGTCTAGATGTTGATATATTTTTAAATGTGCATAAGTTTATTTCCCAATATTTGTACTTCATGACTGCCTTAGTGGCGCGGTGGGCGACGGTCCGCTTGCGCAATAGGTAGCGGGTTCGATTCCCGCCGAGGGGTCGAGTGTTTGTATGATCTGCAAACACTTTCCCCTTGGTCTGGGTGATTAATATACATAGTAAAAAATATCTATATATTAAGTATATCAGATGTCTAATACCGTTAACACAAATTTACAACTCACCACGGGGCTAGATGTTGTTGTGTGGATTGTCCATAAATATTTATTTATTTATTCATGTGACCCTGTGTTGTTGGGAGATGTTCGTATTAACACATAACATAACAATAACTCGTGTTGTAAAGGTGAAGACGACCAAAACGCCGGAGACGCCGCGGCCAGCTTCCTGCAAGGAGGACGATGTAAGATATCCGCTTTTTCCCGGTCGGGTAAATGTTGCTTTTAATTGTATTGGCGTGGTTGGCTTGATTATAGTTGCACTTAACAATAACCCCCCCCCCCCCCGTAATAAATATATGAATTATAGGAGGTTAATAGAACGGTTTATAAAAACGTTATTCATAACCCTAAATTAGTGCGAAATTTGTTTAATAACAGTTCTATAAAAACTTTCTCCCTTGTTTATCTCTTTGATAATATCAAAATAAGGCATGAATAGGCTTATTTTGTGTTCTTAGTAAATAGCTAAAGTTACTAAGAATAAATTTAAATATAAAATTTAAGAAAAAACCCCCGATTCCAATGTTTTTGTTTCCTTAAAAGTAAAACACCATAATATTTAGTAATGTGCACACGATGCGCTTTGCATTTGATACCCAACTCGAGTATATTTGCAGATTTTCGGTATTCCTTCCCCTCCATCTCACCCCCATAATATTTAAACGGCTCAACCGATTTGAAATGATGAAACATGTTTAAGAACATCCGCGCCAAACTCACCTCTCATACGAAAAAAAAATTGAAATCGCTGCATCCGTTCGGGAGCTATGATGTCCCAGACAGACAGACAAACAGACACAGACAAACAGACACAGACAGACAGACACGTCAAACTTATAACACCCCTCTTTTTTGATCGGGGGGTTTAAAATAAGATAAATCCATACTTGTATTATAAATGCGACAGTACCTGTCTGTTTGTTCCTCTTTCAAGCAAAAACTAATGTACAGCTATAATTCTCTAGACACTGATGAAGGACATAGGCTACTTTTTACCCCGGGAAAATCCATTAACGCGGGAAGCACCTCGGGCACTACTATTGTTCAGATAAATTACAAAAATACCTAAGAAATAAAACATCGACTATAATGTAACTATTCATTCTCAGCTCTTAGTTATGATCATTTTTAACCCCCGACCAAAAAAGAGGGGTGTTATAAGTTTGACGTGTCTGTCTGTCTGTCTGTGGCACCATAGCTCCCGAACGGATGGAACGATTTCAATTTAGTTTTTTTTGTATGTAAGGTGAGTCTGGCGCGAGTTTTCTTAGACATGGTTTATGAAAATCGGCACGATGAAAGCGCATTACTAAATATTATGGTGTTTTACTTTTAAGGAAACAAAGACATTGGAATCGGGGGTTATTCTTAAATTTTAAATTTAGATTTATAGAATTAATATCTCCTGTACAAAATTATAGTTAAATTCTGTTTTATAACTAGCCTATAAATTAGCCTAGATTGTTAAAGTAGCATTTCCGAGATGTAGACAGTTTCAGCGCTCCTAAAAGTAAATAACTCCAACAAACATCTGTGCACATTTACTTAACACGGATTCATTACTGCTTGCATTTATGTACATAGATTGTTACTGTTAATGGTTTTATTATTGTTACCAGAATACTTGTAATCCCAACTATTATTGAAGATATAAATAAAAAGATAAAAGATTTTTATTTTCCTATCAAACAATAATTAAAACGGAAACAGTTGTAACAGAAATAGACACAAAGTTTAAAATATTATTTGGTAGAAAAACTGGTTCTGTCTCAGCATATGTCAGATTACTAGCATGCTAGTAACCAGAGACCAGCTCTCTGGTCATTCATCTGGTCATTTATTTGCCCACTCTGAGATCTGAAACAATAAAAATGTTACACTCGGCACAAAACCATACTTATTGATAACAGAGAGCTAATCCAATAGTAGCAAACGAATCTTTTATTTGTTTTAAGAATCTGATAAGTTATTTCCATATAGATTTATTAATTGGGTTTGTTTGTACAAAGGCTGTTGCGATGTGAATTAAAGTTGCGTACTTACCATAATATCTTATGAGAATCTGAAGTCATTTTGAGGCGACGCCGCGCCGCCGCGCCAAAAAGTGGGCTGACGAGTGAAACTTTTACGGTAGCACTGTATTAATTGAATTTGCTTGCACAAGTTCTTTGTTTTTTATTTTTCATCGAATGTCGACGCTTACTACCAAAAGAAAACTGTTTTTTCCACTGGTTGAACAAGTTGAACTTTGCGCCATCGGCAGAATTTTCATGAAGGCAAAGCGTCATTCGCATTCACGTCATATCCCATTCATGAGCGCATACGTTCGTTCTTTCATGTTTTTTTTTTGCTTTTTTCTGATTGGGTGAATAAAGTGTCAACTTCTTCTTCTTTTTGTTGGGAAAACTGTTTGTATCGCGTGTAAGAAGTGCATAATAAGTTTTGTTTTGTTTTCTAAATTTATTCCTATTTTGTTTAAAATATTTATTAACTAGTTAGTTAGCTAGTTATTATATTATATTATTATGTTATCATTTTAGACCGTTTTGTTTGTTTGTTTTTGATTAATTTTATAACTTTTTTTTCTCTTTTTTTATGTTTATCATTTAGTCGTCGCTCGTGATGTTTTGTGTTCCAAGGTCTCGTCTGAAAATCAGCGCACCTCCGCGCTCTAAGTGTGGGGTTGCATTATGCTGAGACGGGGCCTTTTGACACATCACAAAATTATGTGTTAAGTATTTGCTGTTTTTCTTTGTTTTAATGTATTTTGTGTTGTGATGTGTCAATAAATGTTTCTCTTTCTTTCTCTTTCTCTTTCATCATTCATAATGAATTTCATTTTCCTGAGATAGAAAGCAGCAATTTAAATAAGTACAGTAGTTTTTGTGTGAAAGAGGAAAAACACAGAGTTACTTTCGCATTAAAATATTAGTATAGATTTCGAGACAGCGGTGTTCGCGGTTTTGAAGGCCTTATACAAGGGCCTTTTTTTAAGGCTTCATGCTTACAACTTCGAGTGTTTTTCGCAACAGTGTGCTTCGCAAGGACGGCATTCGAAGCTACGTATCAAACCTCTATTTTTAACGACCGACAAATTTCTGAGACATGTCTCAGAAATTTGCCTCGCGATTCTGCTCGGTCACTAAGTACGCGGATATTTATTAATTACCATAATCATTACTGACAAAAGGTACAAGGCACAAAACCCAGATCTAAATAATCTAAATTTAAAATTAAAGAAAAAACCTGATACAGTATTTTAATTACCTTAAAGTTAAAAATGTGTAAGCGCTTTCATTTGATATTGATTTTCGGTTTTTCTTCCATAATTTTACCCGTATACGTTTAATCGTTTCATCCGTTTGGGAGCTATGATGCCACAGACAGACAGACAGACACATCAAACTTATAACACCCCTCTTTTTTGGTCGGGGGTTAAAAATATCTGTATATGTATGTCTATTATTTTTATTAAATCAGATGTCTAGTACCCGTTACACAAGCTTAGAGCTAACCACGGGGCTAGATGTTGTAGTGTGGATTGTCTGGAAATGTTTATTTATTATTTATTGCGAATATAATATTGATAGCATAGCAACGTTTAGAAACTGCATGGTATTCATAATCAGTTGCATGACAGCGATTTTTCCTAATAGTTGAACTTTATAATCTAAAACTAACTTGTAGACTTTTATCAACACACTCAAAATACTAACCTTGCTTTTACATTACAGTCAAAAGAAAAA
Source organism: Gymnoscelis rufifasciata (assembly GCA_929108375.1). NCBI lineage: Eukaryota > Metazoa > Arthropoda > Insecta > Lepidoptera > Geometridae > Gymnoscelis > Gymnoscelis rufifasciata. Next base: position 10,908,744 of record OV815324.1, read on the forward strand.
GTGTTAAAGATGACAGACTCACTAGCCACAGATAGAAAACTGCGCTCCTCAGACTCGCCCAAGCCGGAATCAAAGAAGGAAAGTAAGAAAGAGAAGACTATAGACCTGACAGAGGAGAGCGGAGATATAGAGGAGAGTAAAGACAAGGAGAAAGAGAAGAATAAGCTGGATATAGATGTGGTTATCGATGTTGACACTCTAGAAGGTAAATTGAGCTTTAGGTTTATTTTAATTAATAAGCAGGGCTGTATCGCATTGTTTTTGACTTTATATTGTTCTCATCAAAAAAAATATAATACAAGTTTTTTACTTGTAATGACTATCAAGAAGCCGAAGCCGTGTTGGCTAAGTGGGAGGACAATCGACTTTCATTCCGAAGGTCGTGGGTTCAAACCCCGCCACGCACCTCTGGATTTTTCATCTTGAGAAATTTATGTGCCGTTGGAATCAATGCACTTTAAACACGTGCTTTAACGGTGAAGGCAAACATCGTGAGGAAACCGGCATGTTCTGAAAACTATAAGAGTTTTAAGGACATGTGACATTCACCAACCCGCACTTGGCCAGCGTGGTGAATTAAAGCCTAATCTCTCGTCAAGAGAGAAGTCCCTGAGTCCCAGCAGTGGGAACGTTAATAGGGCGATGATGATGAATCACTATCAAAATGTAACCAACATTTTTTTAATTTGATCTATACTTAAGCAAGCAAGGCCTAAAATGAATGAAACACTGCTTTAAATGTATAAAAACAATTATATGGATGAATGTCTATTAGGTACACAAGATGTCTAGTACCCGTAACACAAGCTTTTAGAGTTTATCGCGGGGCTAGATTATGTTGAGATGTAAGGATTATGGATTTCCATCTTATGTTCAGGAGAGAAGGTCAGGAATAGCTTCAGGTTCCAAATAAATTCTTAATTTTATTCACTTGATTTCAATATCAATGAGTTGCACCTAGCGAGCGGGGACTACTGACGACACCGCGCACAAAACCTACGCATCAGATAAAAAACTGTAGCTACCAAAGTCAAAACGTTTATTTCCTTAGAAGCACATAGCCTACATGGACAGGTCAACTTAAAATTAATAAAACTAAATTGCTTAAATAACAAATATCAAGGAAATAACATTGTCTTGACAGTTCGCTTCAATGTTTTATGCTGAGTTGAGAAGCGAATAGAACAACACAGCTTTATCAGTTATTACAATAATACCTGTAGCCGCTACTGTGTTCCGTGGACTGTCCAGCACTATTTAATATTTAACTTGAGTAGCAGTGCAATACAATGATAAAGGCAAATGTAGTGTGATGTCTGATTGCAGGCGAGCCGCGCCGCACGCGCGCGCGAGTGTCGCCCTACTCCCGCGCGGCTCCCGCGCGCCTCGACCACACCGCCTCCTCCGTGCAGGCCAACTACACAGGTCAGTCTAGATGTCTGATTGCAGGCGAGCCGCGCCGCACGCGCGCGCGAGTGTCGCCCTACTCCCGCGCGGCTCCCGCGCGCCTCGACCACACCGCCTCCTCCGTGCAGGCCAACTACACAGGTCAGTCTAGATGTCTGATTGCAGGCGAGCCGCGCCGCACGCGCGCGCGAGTGTCGCCCTACTCCCGCGCGGCTCCCGCGCGCCTCGACCACACCGCCTCCTCCGTGCAGGCCAACTACACAGGTCAGTCTAGATGTCTGATTGCAGGCGAGCAGCGCCGCACGCGCGCGCGAGTGTCGCCCTACTCCCGCGCGGCTCCCGCGCGCCTCGACCACACCGCCTCCTCCGTGCAGGCCAACTACACAGGTCAGTCTAGATGTCTGATTGCAGGCGAGCCGCGCCGCACGCGCGCGCGAGTGTCGCCCTACTCCCGCGCGTCTCCCGCGCGCCTCGACCACACCGCCTCCTCCGTGCAGGCCAACTACACAGGTCAGTCTAGATGTCTGATTGCAGGCGAGCCGCGCCGCACGCGCGCGCGAGTGTCGCCCTACTCCCGCGCGGCTCCCGCGCGCCTCGACCACACCGCCTCCTCCGTGCAGGCCAACTACACAGGTCAGTCTAGATGTCTGATTGCAGGCGAGCCGCGCCGCACGCGCGCGCGAGTGTCGCCCTACTCCCGCGCGGCTCCCGCGCGCCTCGACCACACCGCCTCCTCCGTGCAGGCCAACTACACAGGTCAGTCTAGATGTCTGATTGCAGGCGAGCCGCGCCGCACGCGCGCGCGAGTGTCGCCCTACTCCCGCGCGGCTCCCGCGCGCCTCGACCACACCGCCTCCTCCGTGCAGGCCAACTACACAGGTCAGTCTAGATGTCTGATTGCAGGCGAGCCGCGCCGCAAGCGCGCGCGAGCGTCGCCCTACTCCCGCGCGGCTCCTGCGCGCCTCGACCACACCGCCTCCTCCGTGCAGGCCAACTACACAGGTCAGTCTAGATGTCTGATTACAGGCGAGCCGCGCCGCACGCGCGCGCGAGTGTCGCCCTACTCCCGCGCGGCTCCCGCGCGCCTCGACCACACCGCCTCCTCCGTGCAGGCCAACTACACAGGTCAGTCTAGATGTCTGATTGCAGGCGAGCCGCGCCGCACGCGCGCGCGAGTGTCGCCCTACTCCCGCGCGACTCCCGCGCGCCTCGACCACACCGCCTCCTCCGTGCAGGCCAACTACACAGGTCAGTCTAGATGTCTGATTGCAGGCGAGCCGCGCCGCACGCGCGCGCGAGTGTCTCCCTACTCCCGCGCGACTCCCGCGCGCCTCGACCACACCGCCTCCTCCGTGCAGGCCAACTACACAGGTCAGTCTAGATGTCTGATTGCAGGCGAGCCGCGCCGCACGCGCGCGCGAGTGTCGCCCTACTCCCGCGCGACTCCCGCGCGCCTCGACCACACCGCCTTCTCCGTGCAGGCCAACTACACAGGTCAGTCTAGATGTCTGATTGCAGGCGAGCCGCGCCGCACGCGCGCGCGAGTGTCGCCCTACTCCCGCACGACTCCCGCGCGCCTCGACCACACCGCCTCCTCCGTGCAGGCCAACTACACAGGTCAGTCTAGATGTCTGATTGCAGGCGAGCCGCGCCGCACGCGCGCGCGAGTGTCGCCCTACTCCCGCGCGACTCCCGCGCGCCTCGACCACACCGCCTCCTCCGTGCAGGCCAACTACACAGGTCAGTCTAGATGTCTGATTGCAGGCGAGCCGCGCCGCACGCGCGCGCGAGTGTCGCCCTACTCCCGCGCGGCTCCCGCGCGCCTCGACCACACCGCCTCCTCCGTGCAGGCCAACTACACAGGTCAGTCTAGCTTCATACTTCATATACTCGGGAATTTGATTCCAACGGCAGATAAAATTCCCGGGATTTGTGGCATGTCCATATTAAGATATCTTCATGAAGTCCCGGCAAATTGCACTACCTATTCCTATCACAAGGTCTCGTCTGAAAATCAGCGCACCTCCGTGCTATAAAGTGTGGGGTTGCATTATGCTGAGGCGGGGCCTTTTGGCACATCTCACAAAATGTTGCTGTTATTTGTTGTGTTTCTTTGTTGTATTGTATTTTGTGTTGTGATGTGTCCATAAATATTTCTCTTTCTTTCTTTCTTTCTTTCACTGGTGATGTTGTATACGTAGTATAGTCAAAGTCAAAGTCAAAACTTTTATTTTCTTAGACGCATATGCATACATGGACAGGTCAACTTAGCTAATTTTACATAAAAACTAAGAATAATCAAGGAAATAACATTGTCTTGACAGTTCGCTTCTTTACATTGAGTTGATAAGAGAATAGAAACTAAGAATAATCAAGGAAATAACATTGTCTTGACAGTTCGCTTCTTTACATTGAGTTGATAAGAGAATAGAAACTAAGAATAATCAAGGAAATAACATTGTCTTGACAGTTCGCTTAAATTCTTTACACTGAGTTGAGAAGCGAATAGGACCACCCAGCTTTATCTCTTATGTTTTTATTATAACAATATTGGTAGGAATCGCATAATGGCATTCAACTGAGTAACCTCTTTTTCACTTTATAATTTGTTTATTTAACTCGACACTGGCAAATTGTCGCTTCAAGCGCAGAGTCCAATTACAAGAAACTGAACTAACAATATTGGTGTATAACTGTGTATGTGGCACCAGTTACGGATAAGTTGAGAGGTAATAGGTTAGCGTGGTTTGGGCATGTTATGAGGAGGAACGAAAGTCATGTTACGAGAGGAGCGTTAGATATCAATGTGGAAGGATATGTGGGAAGAGGGAGGCCAAAGAAAAGATGGATGGACTGTGTGAAAGAAGATATGTGTAAGAAAGGAGTGAGTGTTGAGATGACGGGTGATAGAGGGAGATGGAAGAAAAACACATGTTGTGCCGACCCCACATAGTGTGAGACAAGGGCAGGATGATGAACATGGTAACCACATTCTATAGTAAAAAATTGAAGCGAACTGTCAAGACAAAGTTATTATCTAATAATTTTTAGTTTCCAAGTTAACTTTAAGTTGACCTGTCCATGTATGCCCTGTGCTTCTAAAGAAATAAACGATTTGACTTTGACTTTATATAATGTGATAAGTATATTTTAAAATATTTATTAAGATAATATTAATATTAACTTATAGCTAATATTAACAAAGGTCCTTATAATTGAACTAGAACTATGATTTATTATTGTGCTTGAACTAGGTAAATTCTGTTTTTCAGGCATAAATAATATAGCCATTATAAATCATTTCCTACAAGTGGTTTATTATATTTACATGTGTGCATTTTTAACAAATTTTATGCTGATGTTGCTCTAACATAGTTGTTCTAAGTGTACAATTACATCATCATCATAAGCACCGGAACTTCTCTCATTGGAGAGATTATGAGAGAGATTATGCCTTAATTCACCTCGCTGGCCAAGTGCGGGTTTGTGAATGTCACATGTCTTTCAAACTCTTCAAAGTTCGCAGAACATGACGGCTTCCTTACGATGCGCGATGATTGCCTTCACCTTAAAAACACGTGTTAAAAGCTTACATATTTTTTTTTTCTAGATAAAAAATCCAGAGGTGCGCGGGAATGTTTGAACCCACGACCTACGGAATGAAAGTCGAGTGTGCTCCCCCTCTTAGCCAGCACTACTTCTGGCCTTGTCAAAATGACTTTATTATTTATTACTAGCTGACCGCAGCAAACGTTGTTTTGCAAAATGAAGAATAGATGTTGGCCGATTCTCAGACCTACTCAATATGCTCACAAAATTTCATGAGCATCGGTCAAGCCGTTTCGGAGGAGTACGGGAACGAACATTGTGACACGAGAATTTTATATATATTAGGTCCTTACATATGAAATTGGCGTTTTTCGTACTGGCCACTTTAATCACAAATTTCTCCTCTTTGGTAAGGAATTCCAAATTCAAATTTGTACAGCTATAGACTCATGTATTTGTGCTTCGATGATCGTCATTCATTTGTTTTTTTTCTTCTGTTTTTTTCTGTTTGCGTCACTCATTTTACAAAATGGAAAACTTAAAATATCGCATTATTTACGAGTACGAGTTCCGCCGTGGCACTAGTGCTGCGGAAACAACTCGAAGGGTGAATGATGTGTATGGCGGTCGTGTTGCAAAAGAAAACACAGTTCGTTTTTGGTTCCAACGTTTTCGTTCTGGAAATTTCGACTTGCAGAACAAGCCCCGTGGACGGCCTGAGACTCAAGTTGATAATGAAGAGTTGAAGGCTATTGTGGAAGCGGATCCATCGCAAACCACGTCCGAGTTAGCTGCAGGCTGCGGTGTTAGTGATAAAACTGTTTTAATTCACTTGAAGCAAATTGGGAAGATTAAAAAGCTTGAAAGGTGGGTACCTCACGAATTGACTGAAGCAAACCGGCAAACGCGCGTCGACTGCTGCGTTACATTACTAAACCGGCACAATAATGAAGGTATTTTAAACCGAATCATTACCTGTGATGAAAAATGGGTTCTTTACGATAATCGGAAGCGCTCAGCGCAATGGTTGGATCCTGGCCAGCCAGCCAAATCCTGCCCCAAGCGAAAATTAACCCCAAAAAAGTTACTTGTAAGCGTTTGGTGGACTAGTGCCGGTATTGTTCATTACAGTTTTCTCAAATCTGGCCAGACTATTACGGCTGATGTCTATTGTCAGCAATTGCAAACCATGATGGAAAAGCTAGCGGCTAAACAACCTAGGCTGGTCAATCGCTCCACGCCACTGCTGCTTCACGACAACGCTAGACCACACACTGCGCAACAGACGGCTACTAAATTAGAAGAGCTTCAATTGGAAAGTCTAAGACATCCTCCGTACTCCCCGGACCTTGCTCCAACAGATTACCATTTTTTTCGAAATTTGGATAACTTCTTGCAAGGGAAAAAATTCAACTCCGATGGGGCAGTCCAAATCGCCTTCAAAGATTTTATTGATTCCCGTCCGACTGGTTTTTTTAGTAAAGGGATCAATGAACTACCTATAAGATGGCAAAAGTGCATAGAAAATAATGGTTCATACTTTGATTAATTAAATATATTATATTAAAAAATATTCGACTTTTTGTTCCTCCCATACAAAACGCCAATTTCATATGTAAGGACCTAATAAGTAAGAGTCACAGCGTTCAATCGCGAAGAGTGGAAGAAGGGTAGGGAGGCCTTTGCCCTGCAGTGGGACAGTATGGGCTGAATAATAATAATAATAATAAGATAAGTATTAAACAAAATAACTTCTTGTTTCCAGGAAACAACACCACAATGGAGATGGACATAACGGAGACCTCGTCCATCTTGGAGGCGGAGTCGCCGGACTCGAGCGGCTACCTGCGCGGCCTGCGCACCATCAAAGGCCGCGGCTCCTACAAGCCGCTCAAGGAGATCCATCTCACCAAATCCATTAATAGGAGTCTGAGGAGCAACGCCAGCCTTAACGCATCAGGTATGTAGTTATACATATAACAACTAGCGGCCCGCCCGGCGTCGCACGGGTATAAAATGTTCCCGGAAATTATTCGGATTTTTCTCGCCGTAAAGACCATCCTATCATATTCGCAGATGATAGTACAGTAACCATTGAATGTAAAAATAGAGAAACATACAAAGACGATATTCATAACACCTTGACAGATATAGTCTCATGGATGGATAGAAACAACCTTAAAATTAATTTATTAAATAAAAACTAAAATTATTCACTTTCGACAACGCGACTCTGCAGCAACTTTAAATTTCGACATAAAATATAATGACATTAATATAGAACAGGTTGACATAACAAAATTCCTAGGCTTAAATATTGACAAACAACTAAATTGGAAATCGCATATTGAGACATTATGTAAAAAAATTAATAGTTCTGCCTATATTTTATTCAAACTATCAAGACTAGTAAATGATAAGACCCTTATAACTGCCTATCATGGACTCATTGCTTCTCGCTTAAGGTATGGTTTGATATTTTGGGGCAACTCTACCGACGTTGATAAAGTTTTAAAGCACCAAAAACGATGTATACGATCAATGTTTAATCTTAAGATTACAGATACATGCAAACCCTATTTTATACAATATAATATCTTAACCGTTCCTTCCCTGTGTATCTTAGAGACGGCTATGCTAGTCAAAAACAATCCTAGCTTATTCGTTCAACTGTCTGACGTTGTTGAAAGAAACAGACGAGACAAAAATAAAATATTCGTGCCTAACACTAAAACTGCTTTTATGCGCAAGAGCATTTTTCGAATGGCGCCTACTATATACAATAAACATCCTGAATCTTTGAGAAACCTTCCTTGTCGGGTGTTTCAGAAGATTTTAATGACATTTCTAATTAAAATGTGTTACTATAGTATAAATGATACTACTATAGTATGACTGATAAAAATGTAACTAAGATAATGACTTTTTAAATTGTATAATTATTAGTTTAATGAATTTGAATTTTATGCTGATGATTACTAATACTTTTATTATTTTAGTTTATTTAATAATGTAATGCTATAATTGCATGCCTGGACAGGTAAAATACATTGATCCATGTAAGACTTAAGCCAAAACATCGCTGTAACATGTATTTACGCAATAAATGAACTTTGAACTTTGAACTTATCTCTCAAGTTGCCAAGGTGTGTGTGTTGCCAGTGATGACTTACGGATCCGAAACGTGGTCCTTCACTATTGGCCTTATGAATAGGCTCAGAGTCGCTCAAAGAGCTATGGAAAGGGCTATGCTCGGGGTTTCTCTACGGGATCGAATCAGAAATGAGGAGATACGTAGAAGAACGCGGGTCACCGACATAGCCAAACGGATTAGCTCTTTGAAGTGGCAGTGGGCAGGCCACATAGCACGAAGAACAGATGGCCGTTGGGGCCGAAAGGTTCTCGAATGGAGGCCGCGGATTGGTAAGCGCAGCGTCGGACGACCACCAACAAGATGGACGGATGACTTAGTCAAACTTGCTGGCTCACGGTGGATGCAAGTGGCGACCGATCGGAATGATTGGTCGTCTTTGAGGGAGGCTTATGTCCAGCAGTGGACGTCAAAAAGCTGAAATGATGATGATGATGATATTTTAACATGCTAAAAACTGAAACTTTTAGTTGGCCGTCTGGGTTAATGAATGGCATGTTGAAGACATGTTCTTTTATATTTATCCGTTAAGATTGTTTAACCTTTTCACCGCCACGGTCGGCTATACTCGACATTTCAAATTGAGCTCACTACGCCAGCGTCGTCATATGACGACCAAAACTACTCCAAAAGAAAAACGAAATACACAATCTTTAAACAGTTAGATTCGCGTTTTATGTATCCTAAAAGCAACATTGTTTTAGTTATTATACATCTATACTAAAGGTTTATAAGAAAAACCCCTAGTTGTATAAAAATTTCGATGATGAAAAACTTAGATAAAATCCCGTCAGCGGGCGTGATTCGCCACGCCATTGTCGGCAGGAGCCGACCGCTAGTGTTGTGGTATACAGCTACCAACCGAACGTGATAAAAAATAGACAATTTACATTTAATTATCATAATTATTATTTATAACAGGTTCGTTCTCATGATATAAATAATAAATATCTATTATGATATCTTAATAAATCCAAACTTAAACTCTGCAAACGCACAATGAAAAAAAAAAGATTTATGAGCAGGATCGATAATTCATAACCGCCACCAAAGCACATCACTGTTTCGTCATCCCTTATCAGTGTAGCGTACGCCGTGGTCGGGAATACTCGACTATTTCGTGACGTCATAAGCGTGAGAACACAATTTAGTGACGTGCAAGTGCATTCCTAGTGGGTATGGCCGATGTTTTGAGCACAGAAGAGCTCCTTCGCATCTTGGAAGGAGTTGAAGAGCACGATAACTATTTTCAGGTGAGTGATTATCTGCTATTGATTTAGAATTCATAAGTAAAATCTAGGTGTTTGTAGGTTCATAGATCTCTCGTTTCTAACATCGACAAAAGCATGTTTCTGCTTCGAAGCACACAGGTTCCCTGTAGTTCGGTGGGTAGGCAGGTAGGTACATTACCAACCCACATTTTATTTCTTTCATGTAATATGAGAGTAGGGCTGGGTGGCCTACGTTGGGAACGGATGTACTAGATAGGTAGGTACTTTCATCATTGGTAAGTAGGTAGGGTAGGTACCTAAATTGGTTCGATTATGAGATAGGTACCTATCTTACGCAAGGAAATAATTACGTGGACAGAAAATCAATAAAATATGTTAGATGGATAGGTAATGCGTAGAAATAAAAAAAAATAAAAATAAAAAAATAAAATATTTATTTAGAAAATCACTTAAAGCTAAAGTTGACAAAAATCCTTAAAATTTAATTAGAGCTATGCTGTATTTATTGTGCCTGAACTAGGAGAATCCTGTTTTTCAGGCATACATTATTTCCTAAGTTTATTCTGTATAACAATGTTTAAAACTAAATTAATGCACATGTTGCTCTGACGTAGTTGTTGGATTAGTACACTTACATAATCTTAACCTAGATTACAAATACAAATTGGTGACTTACAAAAAACTACTTATTTTATAACGGATAAGAGGTTTTCAGTGTCATCGTATGACAAACTTTGTAGATAACCTTGAACTACTTTTTTGCATTTATATAAATTACACGAATGCATGTGTATTGCTCTATTTAATTTATTGTACAAAAAAGGTCCTAGAAAACTGTAAAATCTGTGAGAAAAAGCATGCCTTTTGCCTAGAAGCTTTGGACAAACACTATCATATCTTCTTTTAATAGTAATATCCGGTGGAATAGATGCGTGTTGTTTTAGAACAGTGCTCATTATGAAAAGCTGGCGAACAGATAATACTTCACATAATTTATAGAGACTGTTAGTAGGGAATCTAAACGGTCGAAAAGTAGATACTTTAAGTATCGCCCTTTGAGCCCTTTCGACTGTTAGTAACAATGTTTTACCTGCACCACCCCATGAGGTTATGCAATAACTGATAATAGATTGGCATAGAGCAAGGTAAATTTGTCTCAACAGTTTTTCGTCTGCTATATGACGAAGATTTTTAAAAACAAATATTAACTTTCTAATACGGCTTCCAAGGGCCTGTATGTGCGGTCTAAAAGAGAGCGTTTTATCTATTATAATGCCTAGATATTTCACTTTGTCAATGCTTGCTATCTCTGGACATGTGCACGGGCTATAATCTTGTACTAAACAATGATGTGCATATAATCGATAATTCGCCTCTGTTAATCTATGTTTTCGCATTGTAAACTTTATGTAACTCGTCTTATCTATATTTAAGGTGAGGAGATGTTGATGAAGCCATTTATTAACTAAATTAAAGCCATATTGAGCATGCATAAACGCTTCTTTTTCCGAATCTGCTGAGAAGAGAAGAGCTGTATCGTCAGCGTAGGAAATTATTTTGCCATGTTTTAATTTAAGATTACAAAGGTCATTAATATAAATTAAGAATAAAGTTGGACCTAAAATACTACCCTGTGGGACGCCATAATCAGTGTTTTCAAGGTCCTTACTAATGACGTCACCAATCTTAACACATTGAGTGCGGTGTTCTAAGTAACTTGAGAAAAGCTTAAGCTGGGTGCCTCTTATTCCCAATGCCTCTAACTTGTGCAAAAGTATGGGATTTGAAACGGTATCAAAAGCTTTTGCAAGATCTACAAAAATTCCAATGGTGTGTTGACCTTTATCTAGTTCTAGTTCAATATGATTGGTCAACTGATGTACTGCGTCTGATGTTGATAATTTACTTCTAAAACCGAATTGCATATCTGATAAAATTTTCTTTTTATCAAGATAGTTTACAAGACGTGAATTTATAAGTTTTTCCAATATTTTAGACATGGACGAGAGTAAAGATATAGGCCTGTAATTTGTTATCTGGTCTTTAGCTCCGGATTTATAGACCGGTATTACTACTGCTTTTTTTAGACAATTTGGGAAAATACCCTGAGAGAAGCACATGTTAAAAATTTTTGTTAGTGGCGGAATCAAGATATGCCTGTTATATTTCAATACTTTTGTGGAAATATTGTCCCAGCCAACGGCACAGTTATCTTTTAAAGACAACATTATACTATTTAATTCAGCCTCGTCAGTATCAAGTAAGGCAAAGGACGATTCCATGGGCAAGCTATTACCCAATAATTTTGTGCAGTTAGTGATCTGTGTGTGATTTTGTTCTGCCAAACACTGACCTACCTCGATGAAAAACTTATTGGCTACGTTAGCGGATTCAATTTCAGTTGAGCAAGATTGAAGTAAGCAATTTGACGACTCACGCTGTTTTGCTGAATTTGAGATATTTTTAATACAATTCCAGACTTTTTTGCTGTCATTTCCCGCATTTTTCAACGTTTTTTTGTCAAATTCAACTTTAACTTTCCTTAGGATATTGTTGCAGAAATTTCGGTATCTTTTGTAAGATGTTTGCAATACTAAGTTATTGGGATTAGATCTGGTTTTCATGTGTAGTTTATCCCGATGCCTCATGCAACGTATAAGACCTGGCGTTATCCAAGGTTTTAAATTACGATGTTTCTTGTTTATTAAAAGAAGGTGCGAGTTTTTATTAATTGCTGCTTGAACCGTTTTGATGACATATGACATGCAAAAATGCGGGTCAGCGGAATTGTAAACTGGAGCAAAATCTATGCTACGTAAGTCGTCTTCAAGGTTTTTCATGTTTAGTTTTGTAATAGTGCGTGTCTTGTTAGTTTTATTTATATTACAGTTAAGCGCAATTAGAGCAGCCCTATGGTCTGTTATTGTTGAGTTAGTAACAAGTGATAAAGAGGCAAATTTGGTTTTCAGCATGATGTGGTCCAAACATGAACCACTATTGTGTGTGGGAAATGTATGTGCAGGAAATAAACCATGAAAACAACAAAGGTTTAAATATTCTTCAGAGCCTGGAGCATTTTCTTGAGGCATGATATTAATATTAATGTCCCCAATCAGAACTATATTCTTAACAGATACGAGTTTTTTCAAAACTGCATCTAAAGAATCAAGAAAATTTGAGTGATTTTTAAAAGATGGCGGCCTATAGAGTGCTAATATGGCAAAATCAGACCCAATTTTGATCAAAAGTCTGTTGCAATCTTTAAAGGTAGGTTCAGGTCAGGTTGTAAGGTAGGTTTAATAATTTGTTTATGACAATTTACAATGAATAAAGAATGAAGGAAATAAAATACTTTATTAGCATTCATGGTACAATAACGGTTAGAAAGGTCATTGACCGTGACTTCGACCTACCTACCAAGAACACAAATTCTAGCACTAAATAATAATCAAAGTCAAAGTCAAAAACTTGGACTTTGACTTTGACTTTAGTAGGTATTTCTCAAATGTTTGTCCCGGGTGGAAACAGTAGGTAGGTACAAAAGTTTGTTGTAGATACCTACAGTTACCTACTCATTCAGTAGGAATCTAAGTATTATTACCTAGGTACCTATTTATTTAATTATCTACCTACCTTACAGCATGAATCTTCTAGCGAAGATGATCTTGCAACGCTTTGGACAGCGACTACGCCTGAGGCGGCGCCGGCGCCGCCAGCACCGGCGCCGTCTACATCTTACCACCACCGCCAACAAAGTCAAGATAATAATAATTTTATTTTGGTCAAGACGCACCTTTTTATAGTGAAAGTAAGTAAATACGATAAGGATAGGTACATATACAACAGCCTCAAGAATGTATCAGTCTATCAGTTAGTGGTTAAGAGAAAGTTAGGCTATAGTAGGGTTTCGGCTTTCCCGAATTTTTTAATTCCCGGGAATTGCGAATAATATTTTAAATTTCCCGGTAAGCCAGGAAATTTTGAGTCTCTATTTCTCGATTTAGATTTTTTCACCTACAAAAAAAACTTGTGCTACGGCTCCGTCAAAATAATAAATGAATTGAACCTACTTACAGTTTTATTTATTTTCCTACTTGCATGCATAGGTACGAAGCTAGCCAGCTATATAATTACTGGCAAGATGGGACCTTAGGTATAGGCTTCTGTATACACATACACACATACGTAGATACGACGACAGTTGACATTTTAAAAGTGGAGTATATACCTATACTTGCCCTTATCGATAATCAGCGACTATGACCTACCACAGCACTACCTCAGATGTAAGCAAGCTTTCAAACATCGTGCCAGCCGCGCCTTTGTCGGCTACTCGCGACAACAAACGACGACTCGTGGGTGAATAGTGATGTGCTGTTGTTATTTGAAAATATTTGTTATCGATCTGATTTCTGGTTTTATATAGGCAAAACACCGGCAACTGCGGCGTAACAATTTATATATTAAAGAGTAAATTGGTATCAAGTAAAACTCGAAAATTGAAAATAATGCTTATAACCTAAAGCCTTTCTTTTTTTAACTTGGATGGCTTGGAGAGTTAGATTTTACCATTTTAAGGTGGCGTTCAAAAGGTAATAAAACATCGCAGATTTTAAAAAGTTGTTTATTGCATAAAAAACCAACGAAATCAAGTCTCCATGTGTTTATCGACAAATACATTTTATCGACTCTTGGCAGCACTAGTTTTTTCGTAGGTATTATTGGTCACTTTGTGCTTTGGCGTAGAGGATACGAGAATGCGTTTGGAGCGTGGCGCTCAAAAGGTTAATGTAAGTTTTCTTAAAATTGTAAAAATAAAATAGTGCATGCAACACTATGTTTCTATGTTCGCATATTAATTGGTAAGTAAGGTTTATGATTTAATTTTAATGTTTGGTAATTGATTTAATTGTAAACTGTTTTGTGACCTTAATAAAATAAGAAGGCAGTGAGAGGTCAACGGTGTCCTGATAGGAACTATCACAGGACACATAACCCTCAACAAACACCTCGATAACATGGGATCCACGCACAGTTCACTCTGCAGAGGATGCCTCAACAAAGACGAAACAGCTGCCCACGTCATCCTGGAATGCGAGGGAGTAACAGCACAGCGATGTGAAATCCTTAAGAACCCAAGGTCACTCCGAGAAGCCAGCGAAGACCCCAGGATACTTCTGCGCTTTTGGTCGGAGTTGGGCTGGTTACACTCCACGCACAATGGACCACCTTTGAGTCTAAGTGCGGAAAATCAGGGCCCCCCTAACTAACTAACTAAGTTCAACGATGGAACAGGAAATAATATGTAATATCTTTGTTGGTCCGCAGCCTTGGAGGCGCGGCCGACCGGCACCGTGGTGGGCCGCAAGCGCAAGCCCTCCGAGGACGCGCCCCCCTCGCCCCCCGCCCCCGCCGCCCCCGCCGCGCCCGAGGCCGCGGAGGCCGCCCTCCACTCGCAGTCGAAGCGCATACGGCTGCTGGACCGATTCTCGATGCCGTTCCGAGGATTCAACGCGCGCCGCGCTGCTGAGGTTAGTTGAGCATGTATATGAATGAAGAGAAATTATAAGAAGATGGTTGACTTCTTAGATTTTTAAATGCAACCTTACTATTCATTATTTTTATTTATGTTAATTAGAAATGAATAATGATCTATCTATTCAATTCAAGTGACACCTAAGCTTACAATAGACACTCTCCTCCCCAGATCCACGGCATCAACAGCGACCTGCCGCTGACGGCGCCCGTGGCGCACCCCGCGCTCGACCCGGAGTCCCTGAAGGCCGCGCCCCCCGCCGCGCCCATCGCCGTGCCCCTCCCGCGCCCCGCCGCGCACGACCTCGACCCCAGCGGCAAGCGCTGCTCCATCATGTAGTGACAAACTACGAGAATACTTCTGAAGGAACTCCAATTAAACTTCTTCAAAGGAGTCGGAAGGAAGCCCATATAATTTTTTGTTCCCGTTGTCATTAGATATAATAAACATAGTGTGAGTTCGAGAGAGTAGCATTGAGAACAACGTTTCTTTAGTGTAACCCATTATGACCATATAAATAGTACAATAGTTCTGATAAATACTGGTATAGCGATTATCCAGCAAAAATTCTCTCCCCACTAAGGGAACTAAAAATAAGAACACCAGTAGAGAGAGAACATAATTGAGGGTAGTTTTATCTCTCGTATTTTTTATCGCACTGATTTGTGGAATTAAATAGCGATTTCTTTGTAAACTTTACCCTCAGTTTATAAGGTACTATCATCTTTATCTCACTAATTCATGATCAATGTCATTACATTTTTTTTTAAATCATCCATCATAATAGCTCATAAATTTAGACTCTAAAGTAAGTTGAAATAGATAACAATCCCCACCTACATTTTATACGGATTTTGAGAATTAGAAACGAAATATAAACTCATACAGCCTTATATTATATGCCTTATGCCTATATTTCGGCACAGTTTCATACGGTTTCATATAGTATGTCCCCTAAATGGGGCAGAGGGTGTATTACGTAAAACCGCTACGTGATTGGTTGCAAATTGTTTCTGGCCTGTTTCAGATCAGGTTTCAACCAATCGCGTAGCGGTCGCCGTCTCTTTGCTGTCGCTACTGCAAAGCTTTACGTAATATACCTACCGTTCTGTCCTGAGCGTAATTTCACTCCAAGTCTTGCCGACAGTCCGCCGCCAATAGGCGTATGACATAGGCCTCCCTCAGAGACTAAGTAACTTCGGTCGGTAGCAGCCGTCGGTCCATCTCGTTGACGTCCTAATCTGCAGACAACTCCGCCTATCTCTGTCCTATTACAGGATATAAATCTTTGTACATAATATTGATAACCATGGTAGTTTCAATACCCATTTTCATCTCTTAGAAACTTCAATGACGTCGAATTATGGTTAATATCACTTATTAAATCTGTATTACATTTTCTAGCTGAGTGAATGCGCCTTATATCTGAAATCGAATACTAGCTAATTGTACATTTTAGCTTCTACAAGATAAAATAATGTTTTTATAAAATAAACATCCCAAATGATTGTTATAAATTGTCTAAAAAGACAAATAGGCTATGTCCATGCTTAGTGTAAAGCTTAAAGCTAGCGTAGATTAAAGATTTTTGGATTAAAAATTAAAAGTATTACATAAAAAAATGGTTTTTAAGGTTTAGAGATGTGGTTTAATGTTGAAAATTCTTGATTATTTTGGTTTTAAAAAGTATTAGACATAGCCGTTCTGTATATAGTTGTATGTTCTTTGTTAGCGGTTGCCTCCGTTTCATACATTTTACTTGAGTTTGTTTGAAATATAAGTCTCATTATTTGAACTGCGCTAAGTGGGGTGTTCGATAAGATTTTACATAATTTTCAGAGAGGTTTCAACAACCAAATCATAGAGAATCTTTACCAACGATGTAGGTATTAAACTTTATAACGGCAAATATGTATTGTAATTATCATCACCCTATTAACGTTCCGACCTCGGGACACGGGGACTTCTCTCTTGACGAGTGAGATCAGGCCTTAATTCACCCCTCCGGCCGGCCAAGTGCGGGTTGGTGAATGTCACATGTCCTTCAAACTCTATAAAGTTCTGAAGACATGCCGGTTAGCTCACCGTTATAGCACGTGATTTAAAGCGCACATACATTTTTCAAGAAGAAAATTTCAGATGTGCGTGGCGTGGTTTGAACCCATGACCTTCGGAATTATAGTCGAGTGTAATCCCAGTTAGCCAACACGGCAAATAACGTTGCGATACCCTAAAAATCATTTCAACCATTATGTAATGATGATAAAACATTTGTATGAACCGGTAGGCAACTGCGATGTTACCTAAAATGGTATACATGGATTTTCACCTTTCGACACTATATTTAGTTTAAAAGATTTTAATTTGTGATTAGTGGATGTGTTGCAAATTAAATCGTATTTAATTTTATTTGTAATCAATCCCTGCATTTATTTTTTTCATTTTGTAGCCAATTTAGGTACCGATTTTGTTTTTATCATTGATTGTATGAATTTATGATTTTCTATGTAACATGTCCAAGCTTAGTTATTAAGTTATATAGGTACTTTATATTAAAAGAAGGGCTAAAAGAATGCAATTGTCAAACTTTCTAGACATAAACATTAAATTGTATTGTGTTACATAAATATATGTAGCATTATGTAGGTACTTGCAGTGCAGATAAGAAAGAAGTTCGTACATTGTCCCCGTTACTACCTGTCTCTGTTCTCCCCAAGTAAATACAGTGCTGTCTCACTCGGTTGTCGCAGCTGTTGAGTGAGATGGTAATATTATATTTAAGATAAAATAGATTAAATAAATTTAAAGTAGAAGCATGTACAAGAGGATTATGTATTTGAGGAAGATAGAACAAAAAGTTAAAATAATATTTTGAACTTAATTTTTTTGAATGATTTGTTTGTTATTTGGCAAAACTAGGCATTTGAGACAATAAATACCTCCCGAATCGCGTCGTGTTTGTGTGTTTCTAGTAAAAACACTCTCTCACTGTTTTCTCATAGTAATGAGAGGTCATTGTACGAAATTCTTCCTCTGCGCCCCGAATGAAGCCCACGCTATATTGCACTTTAATAAATCTTTAAAGTGCAAGGCATATTTTACACTTATCTTAATCTCTATTATGGTTTATTTACTAAAATACTTCGTGATCCCAAACCCCTTATTGGCGATCCCAAGGTCCAAAGCAATCATGAGAAGTGTATAGTGGATTTTTATAAAATAAATAGATTTTATGATTTGTATTTGAGAGTTTCAATTTAAATTTGATTTTATACTAACATATCCGTAATATGACTTATAAAGTAATATATCAACCACCGATGCACTGCCATACATAAAATTATAATAATAATTAAATTTATAGTTTTGCGAAGATATTGCGAAAACTTAGCTGAAAGGTTTATACATTTTAATACAAACATCGCTAGCCCATAGGTATATAAATATTGTAATGTTGAATCAAGCTATTTCTAGTTTTATAAAGAATAAGATATTGTTTTGTTTTCTTCCAAAATTGTTTTAGTAACATTTATTGCTCTTCGCAGAAAATGGAAACTTATAGCAATAGGCGTATTAGCCTTTCATAAAATATTGGACGTATCAATATATTTACCCCGTCATGCAAAATACTTAGCAAGCCCAATATAAGTGAGAACTAAATTTTTTTCTTTCTAACAAAAATAGATTTCGATGTGATCGACAAGGACAAACGAATACCTGCTTAAGTTATATGTAAGAGTTATCAATAAAGACTCAAAATTCTAATCGTATTCGAAATGGTTTTCGTATGTGCGAAGAATAGATTTATCTTCTTGTAGTATAATTTAGATTATTTGCGAATATAAATGTAATTAATATCAAGATGATATTTTTGTGATTAAATCGCTAGATCCAACTTCGACTTTCATTTATTTACTCTTAAATATTTCCAATGACACAGTCTGTGGTAGAATCATATCATTTTCAGAATTGAGTAGAAATATGCAAAACAGCTGATTTTAATAGTAAATGTTCTAGCTCCGCTGGTAGTTCGGAGAATTATGCAGTTGTCTTCGTCTCTGTAAATAAATGGATTGGCTTTGGTAAGTATAATAATATAGCATTTGGGTGTAGAAAAAAGTTCTGAGACGCAAAAAAAACGTTTTAAATTAAGAACCTTCTTCTTTTTTAAGTATATTATAAATTGTTTATCTCTGTACAGGATGTATTCGAGGAGTTGGCTGCAAACACCCCGGTGTGCGCGCCGTGCTAGAGGGAGGCGGGTATAGGTCAGAGATAATATCTATAATAAAAAAAATCTATTAATCTATTGAGTATATCAGATGTCTAGTACCCGTGACACAAGCTTTGAGCTTACCACGGGGCTAGACGTTGTGTCCGGATATATTTATTTACCTATATATAAATAACGCCGCTGGCATTAGCATTTTGCCCCCATCTCCCGTAAGCGTAGTTAATCGTGGGATAATAGTCTTCTCTTAAATCTTTGTCCGTCCATGAGGAGCTTTTTAAAAGTAAATCTACTTATATAAATTTAATTATGCTATAAGGTAGTAAATAAGATAGAAATGTACCTATTCTATATTTTACATTGCTCGTATGACCAGCAAATTCATTACGAAGGAGCGCAGACTGATAAATGTCCCTCGGACATCCAGTCACTTGGACAAACAAAACCGTTGTCCGTGGGACATCATGGCATCACGCAGCTAAATGATTTTCGTATTTAGCACTTTTTATGGCGTCAAATATCCCCTCTGTATGTAATGTAATATGTCTCGCTTTTTTTTCGTCTTTTTCTTAGGGTCAATTCACACCGAGACGCGACGCGACGCGACGCTGCGCGCACAGTTTTCATAGAGCGACTCAGAATATACTTTATTCACTACACGAAAAGATACACATTACATTGTGAGAATTCAGATTACGTTGCACCACGCAGCACTGCGCCTCGAGGTGCCTCGCGGCGTAGCGCGACGTATCGTGACGCAGCGGTGCATCGCCGGTACGCGCGGCGTGCAAGAGCGGTGCTGCGTCTCACGGTGCCGCGCGACGCCGCGAGGCGCAGCCTGAGGCCGCTGTGGCGACTTCTTTACTATTTCCGTTCAGACTTCGTTTAGAATTGATGCAGTTCGGTCGAGTGCTCGATTGAAAATATAATGATAGACTGGGATCTTGTTATAATCGGACTTCTTGCAGAAGATGAAGAGGAAGAAGTTTACAAAAATAAAATTAAAAAGAAGACATCACACAGGAGTATTTGGGTGCATAATTTATGGAGAAATAGAAGAATTCATGGTGAATTTCATACGTTGTCTTTTGACCACATTGCCAACTATCCAGAAAAGTTTTATGATTATTACAAAATGGACTACCAAAAGTTTCTAAATTAAATAAAAAAAAAAAGGTGTGTGCGCGATTCACACACGATAGAAGTGAAACTTCAGTTAATCGACGAAAGAATAAGAAGAATAAAAAAAAAGTGTGTGTGTGTCAGCTACGACGCACTATTGGAGTCTACTACTTACGAACTATATAATTATGATATATATCGAATTGAAAAAAAGGGTATATGAACGCATCTGTTACAATGATAAGAGAAACAAACATATATCTGTAATTATTCGGATTATTTATATTACTTCAATAAAGCGTATTACATAAAGTATGTTACAAAATAATATAAATAAAATACAGCAATACCTCGTAAGTATCGCGCAAAGAAATTTAAATAAAGCATTGTATTTGTGTCTCTTACCATTTCCGTTTCATCTTTTTGCATCCGGTTTGAAATCACTACGATTCTATAGAAGTTTCACTTCAAAAAAAACTTATTAAATGTGTTGCGGCCATATATAGAAAAACAAAAAACTAATTACAGGCTAGTAGATACGTTCCGCTGCGCCGCGCGGCATCTCGATGCGCCTCGCGACGTTGCGATGCGTCTCGCGACGACGCGCGGCGTAGCGCGAAATCATTGGCCTCTTTGAGTATCGTCGCGTCGCGTCGCGTCTCGGTGTGAATTGACCCTTACTCTGTCTGCCATGCCCGTGTCATGTCAATTGTCATTTTGTTTTAGTTTATCAATTATTATTATCGGTTAATATACTATAGTGCAGATTCGCAAAATCATCCATAATCTGGTGCATAAAAGGGCCGTGTGATACTTACAATTCTGTTGATTTTTTTACAAAAATTCCACCAACTTCATTTCGTTGACAACAGATCACATCTTAAACCACCTCATAAGCGTTCACCTATGCTTGGACGCAGGGACCTTTTTTCTTTACGAGCGAGATTAGGCCTTAATTATTGGTGTTAAGTGTGGTTTGAATCCAAGGCCTTCAGAATGAAAGTCGAGTTTGCTTCCACATAGCCAACACGGCTTCCACAGATTACATATCCAAGGTTTAGGTATTCTAATTTGTTGCCTTTCAGCGTGTTAACTTTAATTCAGCCGTGAAACCCTTATTATGACTGGGCTGTAGGTCAACCGACATTATGAGAAATTTTTAACAATTAGGTTGGTAGCATAAAAAAAAGAAAAAACAAATTAAATTTATTAAGTTTATTATCAGTGTTAACAAGTGCATTTAAATAATTAACTTAAGGACGGAATTAATCTCATTATTTACAGTTCTGATTATTTTATTGATTAAGTAAAAAACAATGCATTATCATTACAAAATTAAAAAAATAGTAGTTTTTCTAAAAACTTTGATTTATGAAGCGATTTTTTACTTACTCAAATAAATAGTTAAAAAAGAAAATCGTGTATTTTCTTCATATTTCTTTCCATACCTTCTTACATGAAATTTGTTTAATTCATTACGGTAGTCAATCGCTCCATGTCAAACCAGTAGGTACATGGGTTTATTTATTTATTAATCATTATGTATCTTTTTTTACATTATTTTTCCTAATATATCTACTAATACTAACAAAGGGTTGATCAGTATTATCTATTTGTACGTGAATTGAGACAATTCCCCATTTGCAAGATGGCGGACACATATTTCTAAAAAGAAAAAATTAAGAAAATAAAAAAAAATGTCATGGATGCTACCTATGTACTACATTATGTATAATATAATAACATTTCTAAAAGTTACAAAAAAATACTGGGATACAATTTGGATTTGGTCCCGTGTTATGTAAGTATGTATAAATTTAATTAGCCGTCAGATTTTTTTTCTAGTTACAATTTTTTCAAAATCTTCTGTAAGCACGTACAAAATAACTAGGTTAATTCAATTAAAATCCTTCACATTGCCAGAAGATAGGTAGGTAAATAAATATTTATATTATTTTAAAAATTTACAGAATATTCTCAAAGCTCTATTCTCGTATGACATGAAATCTAACAAAATATCAATACAATGAAAGCATTTATATTTTTAGGATTCACATAAATATCTACATCAAAAATACGTACTACAGTGTGTCTACTTAATATAAAGATACAAATGCTACCTATATATATATACACCTTGCGCAACGAAAACTTGATCGCATGAAATGAGTTCTAGCAACAACTGTTGGCAATATTTTTACACTAACGAACGAATCATCAACACGTTTGGCGATAATGAGTTTCTATGTCATGTTTCTAAGAACAAACTTCTTTAAGTTTTAATTCATCTAATACTACAGATGAATTGAGAATTTTAAAACAAGCTCAGCTGGTAATTTATTGTTCTGGGATAATTCGACCACTCGCGCGCTGCTAATATCACTCGATTGTCAGCGTAATCAGACATTTATTTATTTGACAAGTGAGTTCGAGTTTGAAGTATCGAGATGATGCGGGAATTATTTTACAGAATGCCAACAATACGACAATCCTTAGCGTAAATGTCAAAAATCTCACTCAATTTAGTTCATTTCATTAGCACGCTCGTCACTGAGGCGCTACAGGCGCTATCGAGTTTTACAGAATGCAAAACTTTAAATTCACCGCGGATTCAGCTTAGTAAGGATCGAAATGAGTTTACAGAATGCGCCTACTGTTCCACGTTCTTATTGGACTACACGGGCTAAATGATGGAACCCGATTAGCTATGTGCCGGCTAAGCTACATTGCGCAAGGTAGGTATATACATATATTTTTTTGATACACTTCGTCTCTTACCTACTACATATTTTATAGTTCGTCTACTCACCTAGGTACTACATACTAGTTACGTTGTAAAATTTGTGACAATAGATTTATTATTCTAAGTAATTTCACGTAAGTCCAAGAAGGTACAATTATTTGTACTTACAAATGTATTAGGTAAAATTTTAATTAATTAGGTACATTAGTAAATTAAGATTTTTTTACCCAATCTGTTTGGAGAAATATGCATAAACTTGAAACTTATTGGACGAACGTAACTACAACAATCAGTAATGCATCTACGTTAAGTTAATACATTTAAAATAATAACAATGTTTGTTCTACATACTATAACTACACTTTGTTTTGGCCTTTCTCGCATGAACACCATATTTTTAGAATTACTTTTTGAATTTAGTGCCGAATAAATAAGTTTTATTGTGCAAAGTTTCGTTGGTTTGTGAGCGTGTAAATAATCCAACAGGAATTAGTGCAACAACTCAACCGGATCACGGATTTTGGCGTTATTAAAAAAGTTTTCAAACTGTTAAATCCAAAAAGTTTGGCATAAACAAAAGAGTTTCCAATCAGCTAAAAGTAAAAGAGTTTGGGATATCAAAACAGTTTGGCATAGTCAAACAAAAGAGTTTTCAATCAGCACAATGAAAAGAGGCATAATCAAAAGAGTTTCGAATCGTTCGGCATATTCAAAGGAGTTTTCATTCCACGGCATTCACACGAGAAAGCTTTCAACCTGTATGTATCTTACGCGCGCGCCCTCAGCTGGTCGACGAGCAGGCGCCGGTTGCGGAGCACCCAGTCGATGTTGACTCGCGCCTTCTCCACCGCCTGGGAGACGGCGAGCGTGGCTTCTGTCAGGTACTTCTTGTTCTTCTCGTGCCATGCTAGGAACTGACAGGTAATAGAAACATTAGGAACACACTCAGGAGATTTAGTTTTAACAAAACTAAATTTAAGAAAAAACCTGATTCCATACCTTAATTTCCTTAAAAGTAAAACACCATAATATTTTGTAATGTGCACGCGATGCGATTTCATTTGATGCCCCACTCTTTAATTTGCAGATTTTCGGTTTTCCTTCCCCACTCTTACACCCATAACTTTTAAACGGCACAACCGTTTCATGAAACATCGTTTTTCATCAAAAACAGTCAAACCCACCATTTATACAAAAAAAAAAAACAAATTTGAAATCGCTCCATTTGTTTGGGAGCTATGATGTCCCAGACAGACAGACAGCCACGTCAAACTTATAACACCCCTCTTTTTTGGTCGGGGGTTAAAAATGTGAAATGGTCACCAGAAGAGTTCATAATCTGGAGTTGGCGGCACCATTTTGGAAGGTATTTGACTCAGATATTTGGCTTTTTTCAGACTTTTCTTGACAAGTTTCTAGGCTGTCCAAATTGGTGTAATTTAGAACCTTAGTCGAGGGCACTTACCTCGTCCAATTCCTGTTGCTTCGTGAACTGGTTGAGCAGCGTTTTGATGATGTACCCGAGCCTTCTGCCTTGATTGCTGAATCTGAAACAGAAGTATTCAAAAATATATCTCACTTCTTGCTCTCTAGTTGCTTAGGTATAGGTACCTACATAAGCTAGGCCCTAAAACGTATTTTATTTTTGCAAGTAACACTGATGAGTGAGAGAACCTTTTTAGATTGAAGCTGCTTTGGACTGTCTTTTTTGAAGTGAAACTTCTATAGAATCGTTGTGATTTGAAACCGGATGAAACGGAAATGGAAATAAGATTGGCTTACCTGTCGGGTAAGCCAATCTTAAACGCTAACAAGGTTAAGCAGCCTGTGCGCGACTCCAGTACTTGGATGGGTGACCGCCCGAACAAAATCTTTTTGCATAGTATTTTTTTTTTGTTTTTTTTTATTCTTCTTATTCTTTTGTCGATTTACTGAAGTTTCACTTCTCTCGTGTGTGAATCGCACACACAACTTTTTTATTTGTTAGAAACGGCAGATAATAATCATAAAAGTGATAGACACTGTTGCAATTGTCTGGGAATCTTACGCGCTATAGATGTCCTCAATGCGGTTGTAGACGAAGTCCTTGGCCACGAAGTAGCCGACGGGGGAGCGCAGCACGCCGACGACCACGGAGGCCGCGTCCTGCCGCCGCACCTCCGACCCGTCCGTGATGCTCCACTCCAGGAACCTGCCATGAGACATATATATTAAATTTTAATGAATGATTAAACTAATTGTTTAGGTTAAATTATTTTACGCAGTCAGTAGGGGCTTCACTCGATATTCTAAGTGCGAGAGCCCCGAGCAGGCTGTCTTGCGCGGCGGCCACGTTGTACTCACTGGTTCAGGATCCACACCTCGCGCGTGCAAGCGAGAGCCCCGAGCAGGCTGTCTCGCGCGGCGGCCACGTTGTACTCACTGGTTCAGGATCCACACCTCGCGCGTGCAAGCGAGAGCCCCGAGCAGGCTGTCTCGCGCGGCGGCCACGTTGTACTCACTGGTTCAGGATCCACACCTCGCGCGTGCAAGCGAGAGCCCCGAGCAGGCTGTCTCGCGCGGCGGCCACGTTGTACTCACTGGTTCAGGATCCACACCTCGCGCGTGCAAGCGAGAGCCCCGAGCAGGCTGTCTCGCGCGGCGGCCACGTTGTACTCACTGGTTCAGGATCCACACCTCGCGCGTGCAAGCGAGAGCCCCGAGCAGGCTGTCTCGCGCGGCGGCCACGTTGTACTCACTGGTTCAGGATCCACACCTCGCGCGTGCAAGCGAGAGCCCCGAGCAGGCTGTCTCGCGCGGCGGCCACGTTGTACTCACTGGTGCAGGATCCACACCTCGCGCGTGCAAGAAAGAGCCCCAAGCAGGCTGTCTCGCGCGGCGGCCACGTTGTACTCACTGGTTCAGGATCCACCCCTCGCGCGTGCAAGCGAGAGCCCCGAGCAGGCTGTCTCGCGCGGCGGCCACGTTGTACTCACTGGTTCAGGATCCACACCTCGCGCGTGCAAGCGAGAGCCCCGAGCAGGCTGTCTCGCGCGGCGGCCACGTTGTACTCACTGGTTCAGGATCCACACCTCGCGCGTGCAAGCGAGAGCCCCGAGCAGGCTGTCTCGCGCGGCGGCCACGTTGTACTCACTGGTTCAGGATCCACCCCTCGCGCGTGCAAGCGAGAGCCCCGAGCAGGCTGTCTCGCGCGGCGGCCACGTTGTACTCACTGGTTCAGGATCCACACCTCGCGCGTGCAAGCGAGAGCCCCGAGCAGGCTGTCTCGCGCGGCGGCCACGTTGTACTCACTGGTTCAGGATCCACACCTCGCGCGTGCAAGCGAGAGCCCCGAGCAGGCTGTCTCGCGCGGCGGCCACGTTGTACTCACTGGTTCAGGATCCACACCTCGCGCGTGCAAGCGAGAGCCCCGAGCAGGCTGTCTCGCGCGGCGGCCACGTTGGAGGCGCGGCGGCGCGCGAGCAGGAAGCGCCACTCGAGCACGGAGCCGCGCGCCGCCGCCACGCAGTACACCGTGCGCCGCAGGTCCAGGGGAATGCTGGGGGAATTATTCATTAATACATCCGGACAATCCACACAACATCTAGCCCCGCGGTATGCTCCTATCTGGTGTTACGGGTACTAGACATCTGATATACTTAATTTATAGTATCGTATAATAGTAATCGAACCCGCTACTAAGAACTTCTTGTGTAATACAATTGCAACAAAATGCGCTTGTACTCTCATAAAAAACTATGTGCCAATCAAGACATTACCCGAATATAACTAGAATCGGGTAATGTCTATAGTTTTTAATTAAGATTAATTTAATTCAAAGTCAAAGTCTTAAAATTTATTTCCTTAGAAGCACAGGGCATACATGGACTGCTCAGCTTAAAGATAATAAAACTAAATTGTTTATACAAAAATGATCAAGGAAATAACATTGTCTTGACAGATCGCTTCAATGTTATATACTGTTATTTTATGGGAAGCTCGATCAATGACTAGGCTAGACCTGTGCCCATCGAGCCATTGTCGAAGTGACCTATGTATGTACCTAAGTCTATGTACTCACGGGTTATTGGTGTCAGGGTCGGATTCCCTCATCCAGCTCTGGAACAGCTCCACCGCGTTCTCCTCACAGCCCGGCACCTTCATGCGGCACGCCCAGCTGCTGGTCAGGACCTGGGGGATTCCGTCGGTTTTGTAAAGCTTTGGAAGGATTTGTTCAAAGTTTTTTTTGCAACCATGTTGTTTACAAGATTTTTTTTTATGCTATGTATCAAACATGACCCGAATTGAGTACCTACCTACAGCAAAATAATGCAAGTGTAGTGTGTTTGTGTCGAGACAGAAATTATTCACCATAACAATTGGTGATTTAGAATAACCGGTTATTGTGAACCGGTTATTCTTGAGACTGATAGTGTTAACGCAATAGCTGATATTGTGCCAATAGCTGCTATTATAATCTGTTATTGTTAATAACGCTCACCGCTACTCTTCAACTCCTCAGGGCGAATACGGTACCAAGGCCGAGCGCACGCCGCTGTTCGCCTTGCTCCGGAAAACACGTGGGCAAGTGCATAATTAATTCTTGTAAAACTAGTGAACTTTCATAATTCCTTACAATTTCCCTTTTCCTGATCTTTCCTTTTTATTATCCATTTACGTTCCTTACCTACTATGTGTGAAAGTGCAATAAATCCCTGGCAGAGCCGGCAGATAACCGAGAGTACTGGAATACGTTTGGTAAACATAAATACAGCATGAAGAGCTATGCTTTATTATTATAATAGGCTTAAGTAACTAAAATAATGTCTCAATATTAGTATACAAAAAAACTACCTGTAGGTACATTTTTGAAGGCGCCAGGTGTTGGAAATTCAATGACAAAGTAAAGTAGATGGAGAATGTTTTTATTTCTTACAGATCTATGAGTAACATTTGTAAAGAATACGCAAGGCGCAAATTGATCCTGTTTTTTTGTTAGACATTCAGCGTCCTTTATGTATGTACTTTACCTTCGACCGTGTTGCAAATTTAATAGCGCCATCTAGTTTCGAACTACTGAAACTGAATTTGTAACTTTTAACAGCGCCATCTCTATTGCACTGAAAGCACTAAATAAATGTTCGCTTTGTTAATCTACTAACCTGCATCTTCACACTGTTGATGTCATCCCCCTTGAGCACCGCCTTCACGGACAGCCCGCCGGCCTTGTGGTAGGCGTTGCCTACGAGCCGTCGCACGTACTTCATGAACGCCCCGTAGTCCGCGGACCGTTTGATCACGTTCTCGATCTTGGCGAGCGCACCTAGGCCCGTGTCTAGGGGGAGGTACTCCTCTTCGTGTTCGAGGTAGCTAGCTAACCTGTTGAAATTAATTAAAAACTATTGTCATCATGTTCAACTTTGCCTATTTCCATGAGTTTTCCATCGCTTTCACTCTATCAGCTGTCGTCTCGGCCTCACTCATCTGTTATTCAATTATCATTCTTGCATATAATCTTTTCCCACGCGTAAATTAGAGAATAAAAAAAAAAAGTAAGTAATTATATCCGACCTAGTTTTGCTAATTATAATGAGTATTATGTTGTTAACTGTTTGTTAAGAAATCTTTATGTTTCCAAATATAAATAGTTGTCTAGCTAGGGTAAGGCATCCCAGGACGTGTCCGGCAATGAGTGAAGTGTTTAATAAATGAATAATATTATCTCAAAGAAAATAATACCGACCACAATCCAAACTCTATATTTGCTGGTCTTTCTTATCAGTGTTGAATGCGTCTATGTATACTTTCAGTGTTTAAAAATAACGAATGTCTGGCTGTTCTCGCCTTAGGCGAAGGTACTCACTGCAAGGCGATGGTGTAGTTGAGTCTGTTGGACCAGGCCAGCTCGAAGGCGTCCGCGAGCAGCTGCACGCGGCCCAGCACCGGCACGCTGGCCGCGCTGCTGGAGAGGGACTCGGCTAACAGCTTCCAGTTGCGCTCGTCGTAGTTCACGCGGTACGGAGCTGGAGAGGAGGAGCCAAGTTACAATTGTTACTTTTTGATTTTCATAGCACTTAGAATAAGCATCATAGCGCCCTCATGTTGGCCTAGTTAAAACAAAACACTATTAAAAGATTGAGAAGAGGCGAACTGCAAGGATCTAAAGTAGGATCCTAGTGTATTCTTCCATTACAAGTGCCAGTGTGTTATACACTTCTATTTACGGTAAGGATCTACACTGGGTCCCTTTCTTGTTCTACTATATAGTACCGAGACCGGTATGTTTCAATTTAAACCTCCTCACCAATCATGTCCGGGTTGAACAACACCCACTCGTCAGTGTCAGCGCTGTGCTGGAACTGGTGGCGCGTGGAGACGCCCTCGGTGTCCGCCAGCCACTGCAGCGGCGCCGCCGCGTAGGGCTGCGCCTCGCGCTGGCACAGCACCCGCAGGGGCACCCACCACGCGGACGTTGTGGGGGCGCGCGCACCCAGGGATAGATAGCGTTTCTATAATAAATCAAATACATAATCCACACAACAATATCCAGATAGTGGTAAGCTCTCAGCTTGTGTTACGGGACATCTGATAAACTTAATATATCATCAATCATTTTCTAAGATTATTTCGAAAGGGAATTATACATACTTCGTTTTTACAATCAAATAAAAGATTATAATATAAAATCTACACGTACCTGAGTAACAGTAAGCGATTTAGACCCATAATCCCTCTGGACATCAATGATAGGGTATCCCGTCTGCGTAGTCCAAGTGTCCATGATCTCCTTGACGGACACGTTCCTGGGCAGCGCGTCGTACTTGTCGCTGACAGCTGTCAGTTCCGCCCACAGGTCGTCCTGCTCCGCGTTGCTGTACGAGTGCTTTACTAGGTAGCTGGAAGTTAAAATAAAAATTATCTTCAAAAAGATGTTATAACGGCAACAGAAATTCATCAACCCTCCAACTTTCTATATTTAATGGTTCTTGACAGACAGCTAGATGACGAAGCCTCAGTAATAACTAACGAAAAACCATTTTTAACAGTTGACTTTTCATTTAATTTGGCATCGCGGTGCCCATTTGATAAGCGTAGAGTTTCCTACATAAGTTGTTACTTGTGAAATACGTGATTAGCTTCGACAACTGCGCGTTTGTTGCAATAGGACATCTGTATGAATGTGTATTAAAAAAGTCTCACTTGTGTATGGCCTCCTTGAAGACCTTTTCTCCGAGGAACATGGTCATCATTCGAATGAGCGTGGCGCCCTTGCGGTACGAGATCTCGTCGAAGATCTCGGAAATGCGCTTCGGGTCCGAGATCGGAACGGACACCTGCTCAATAAAACAATCAATTAATATTTTTGGACTTATCAAGTTCTGGAATTGAAGAAAATATTATTAAAAGTATGTACACACACATCATTTTGAAATAATAGTGAATTGTTGAGCAGCATTAATTTACTCAATAGTCGATCGCTGTTGACGATGCCCTCATGTTCGAAATGACTCTATAGACCGTTAATAAATAAATAATATTTATTCAGAAAACCTCCAAAAGCTAATGTTGACAAAAATCCTTCAAACGTAAATTAGAACTATGATGTGCCTGATAATATTGTGCATAAACTAGGAGAATCCTGTTTTTCAGGCATATATTTATAATAAAAGCGTTTAGTATCGAATTTGGATTAAAAGATTCTCCGTCATATCAGTATAGAGCTGACCTGAGATTTCTTCTGGCTTTTAATAAACCCATAACAGAATGTTAAGTCAGGTCGCCGTACTTATAGTATCAAAATACAGAAATGAACAGTTTCTAACCGGATGACTAGACTCCAGCGCGTCCAGACTGAACACAGACATGATGTTGTCGACGGCGTAGCTGCGGTCGGCGCCCCAGCTCGACTCGACCGCGTCCACGCCCACGGACGCCGCGTACGTCGCGAAGCCCTCGTTCAGCCACAGGTCCGACCACCACTTCATGGTCACCAGGTTGCCGAACCACTGGTGGGCTAGCTCGTGCGCGATCACCTGCAAACGTTAACGTGTTAGTACAAAACCAATAAAATATCCATCCACATACGCCTCCCTTCTCCCGTTTCGGGTTGAACTGACCCTTATTAGAAATATCTTTATTGCTCCAAAGATGGTATAAAGGTTAATGAACGCCACTTCACAATAACGTCGGCCGCGTTCAATCTCTCTCTACCAGCGTTCTTTCATCAATCGTCGCGCCAAATGATAGGTAAAATACGTTACGATGTCAGTAGAAATTATGGCTTGGCAACTGCATCACCCTAATTTTATATTTTATATCCCTCACTAAATATCAAAAACGAAGACAAGGGCATATTTTCCTAAGGTGCTATCTCCAGATACGTGGCATGAAGACTAACATGTTATTACCTTACCATCTATCGGTTACCTTATTAAGCTATTAATTCTACCTGTTTTTTCAAATAGACAAAATAGATAAGCTGTTGACCGCAAATGGCCATAACAGCATTACCGGGCTGTGAATGACTCCTACCGCTTGTCGTGCCCTTTTTAAACTCTCCGGGTTTTCGTTAGCGCTATCTAGAGCTGGCACAAATTTACCAGTGCCATCTATGCATCGATCTCTGAACTAGGCAGTAGAGCTCACCTCGGCCACTCGCTCCTTGTTGATGAAGGATGACTGCTGCTTGTCGTAGAGCAGAGCCGTTTCGCGATAAGTAATAAGGCCCCAGTTCTCCATGGCGCCGGCGGAGAAGTCGGGGATCGCGAACATGTCCTGTTTCGGCAGCGGGAAGCTCACGTTGAACCATTCCTCGAAGTGGGTTAGCACTTGTGGGCCGATTGTGGCTGCGTATGAGGTCTGGGGGAGAAAACATACATGTAGAGTATCTTAGGTGTATCACAACACAAGCTTAACACGGGTTCAATTCAATAGCATTAGAATTTCAGCCCTTCAAAGATTTCCAGTTATTGAAACCGCCCTGCAACCACCAGGAACCAGTCGCCTTTACCAAATCTTCCATCCAACAAGTAGGCGGATGTCTCACGCTGTACTGGCCGATCCGTGGCCCCCACTCGAGAACTTTTAACTTAACGACAGCAGTAGGCAGGCTCCTCCTCTCTCACTCTAACTCACATCGCTAGCCGTACTAACAGAAGTGTTAGGCGTTCAAAGCCACATATATTATACCACATTTAGCCAGTACTTTATTTATATATTTACGGCGTCGCACGGGTAAAAAAAGATCCCGGCAATTTTTCCTTCCACCGTTTAGACCTACCCTGGACTATGACAAACATTTTGAAAAATCATAGACAACCTATAAAATGAATATTGAACTTTCGAGACATAGACAATAGCTCAAAGAGTATATTACCACCACGTATGAATAACTTATCAAGAAAAATCATAGATAACCTATAAAAAGACATATATTTTACACTTTTGTTAACCTGAAGATAATATCAGACAAATAATTAGCAATAAATTAAAATTGCGACTATAATTTGAGATTTAAACTATCCTATCTCTTAAGTTGGATCGAACTGCACATGGTGTGCGAATTTTATTATAATCGGTTAGAGTCCATCGAGGACAAACATTGTGACACGAGATTTATATATATTAGGTCCTTACATATGAAATTGGCGTTTTTCGTACTGGCCACTTTAATCACAAATTTCTCCTCTTTGGTAAGGAATTCCAAATTCAAATTTGTACAGCTATAGACTCATGTATTTGTGCTTCGATGATCGTCATTCATTTGTTTTTTTTCTTCTGTTTTTTTCTGTTTGCGTCACTCATTTTACAAAATGGAAAACTTAAAATATCGCATTATTTACGAGTACGAGTTCCGCCGTGGCACTAGTGCTGCGGAAACAACTCGAAGGGTGAATGATGTGTATGGCGGTCGTGTTGCAAAAGAAAACACAGTTCGTTTTTGGTTCCAACGTTTTCGTTCTGGAAATTTCGACTTGCAGAACAAGCCCCGTGGACGGCCTGAGACTCAAGTTGATAATGAAGAGTTGAAGGCTATTGTGGAAGCGGATCCATCGCAAACCACGTCCGAGTTAGCTGCAGGCTGCGGTGTTAGTGATAAAACTGTTTTAATTCACTTGAAGCAAATTGGGAAGATTAAAAAGCTTGAAAGGTGGGTACCTCACGAATTGACTGAAGCAAACCGGCAAACGCGCGTCGACTGCTGCGTTACATTACTAAACCGGCACAATAATGAAGGTATTTTAAACCGAATCATTACCTGTGATGAAAAATGGGTTCTTTACGATAATCGGAAGCGCTCAGCGCAATGGTTGGATCCTGGCCAGCCAGCCAAATCCTGCCCCAAGCGAAAAATAACCCCAAAAAAGTTACTTGTAAGCGTTTGGTGGACTAGTGCCGGTATTGTTCATTACAGTTTTCTCAAATCTGGCCAGACTATTACGGCTGATGTCTATTGTCAGCAATTGCAAACCATGATGGAAAAGCTAGCGGCTAAACAACCTAGGCTGGTCAATCGCTCCACGCCACTGCTGCGTCACGACAACGCTAGACCACACACTGCGCAACAGACGGCTACTAAATTAGAAGAGCTTCAATTGGAAAGTCTAAGACATCCTTCGTACTCCCCGGACCTTGCTCCAACAGATTACCATTTTTTTCGAAATTTGGATAACTTCTTGCAAGGGAAAAAATTCAACTCCGATGGGGCAGTCCAAATCGCCTTCAAAGATTTTATTGATTCCCGTCCGACTGGTTTTTTTAGTAAAGGGATCAATGAACTACCTATAAGATGGCAAAAGTGCATAGAAAATAATGGTTCATACTTTGATTAATTAAATATATTATATTAAAAAATATTCGACTTTTTGTTCCTCCCATACAAAACGCCAATTTCATATGTAAGGACCTAATATTAAGATAAAGTACCACAGATTACTTATGTTACGATGTTTGGAATTATGTACCTACACACGAACGAACATTGCACTGGTTAGATGAAACGATTTTTTTTTATGCTCGATAGGCCTTCATTTGACCACAATCTCATTTGATGTAAAGTGACGATGTGGTCTAAGACCTTCTAGTCTAGGTCTTCATGTCCCATCTTCAAGATGGCTTCTCCGGGCCACATTACGAAACATGAAAAAATCGCTTCACGCACTGGCTCAGCCCGGGGGGTGGTGACAAGCCGCGGCCGAAGCCTACCACCAGAGACTGTTCTTAGCATCACACGGAGGAATGATTTGTAATGCATATACTTACAGAGTGTGTCGTTATTAATGGATAATCCGTTAAGGGTTGGTAGTCAAGCTTTAAGGCTACAATAAAATCATATTTCTATGTAACATTTTAAAGTAATTTTTGACCCTCTCACCTGGTCGATAGCATCCTTCCTCGCCCAGATCTTGAACTTGGTTTTGGAGAGACCCTCGGGACTCTCCACGAACTGGAACTTGGAGACCACGAAGGCCACGAGGTACGTCGACATGGGCACTGAGTTCTCGAACTTGTCGAACACGAATGATGAGAGCTCTTTGCTGGAAAACATTGCCTTGTGACAAACACACACACTGAGGAGTTTGAGTAATGAGTCGATTTTATTAATTACTAGCCAGACTTCGTACGGGTGCAAGTTACACTCTTTTAATTAAGGTCCTATGTTTTTAATTTTGTAATTTGTATGTATGTGGACAATCTGTCTGAATAAAGAAACTTTAAATTTTATTTTATTTATTTATTACTAGCTGACCCCAGCAAACGTTGTTTTGCAAAATGAGAAAAGATGTTTGCCGATTCTCAGACCTACTCAATATGCTCACAAAATTTCATGAGAATCGGTGAAGCCGTTTCGGAGGATTACGGGAACGAACATTGTAACACGAGAATTTTATATAAAAGATTACCTTATTCTTACATAATTATTATCTTGTCAAACATTCTTAGATCTTCTTGAAAACATATTGTTTAGCATCTTAAAAATATTAAAAAAACCTTCTAGAGCTATAGTTATTTGGCTTATGTCCAGCAGTGGATGTCGTACAGTTGAAATGATAATGATGGTTTATGATGAAAGCTGTAGGCTGCATTTGCCAATGTAAAATATAATTATTTAAGCTAAAATACCTTTGTTATTATTATATTTTTTTGATTACTATTATTATTCCAGTTTAAAGCGAAAAGCAACGACTTTATATAAATAAATGGCTTGTTAGAGTGTAGTACTTTAAAAATAACTATTTAAGTGTATACAGTTGATTGTAATGGTTAAAATAAACTTACTTGAATCTGGACTTGACGACGTCCCAACTCCAGTAGTCATCGAGGGCACTGAAAATATTCAAATCAATGGATTAATTATTGCCGACACCGTATTGATATCAACCAGTGGATGTTTCACAAATTTATAGAAGGAATACGCGGAATTTTGCACACTATAGTAATGGTAGTACTAATAATATTGTAAATAACCATGAATGATAAAACATTAGTACACTAGGTATAGTATAGTGTTAAGATTGATATTATTATTAAGACCTCTGTGGCTCGGTGGGCACAGGTCCGCCTGAGGCGCAGGAGATTGCGGGTTCGATTTCTGCCGCGGGACCAGATTTTGTACAATCTACAATTTCTGGTTTCGGGTCTGGGTGTTTTCTATGTATCATAAGTATGTATTTAGAGAATCACTGGTCGCGAAGCTAGGCTCAAGCGACCAGCGACTAGGGCTGTAGAGAGAGGAACTTCCTGACGATACGCGCCGAGTCCAGGAGTACTGCCTTCTGAATCTGACCCTTGATCCAGCTACCCAGCGAGAGCCTCTGAAGGTGTTGGTCGAGACTCTTCGCTATTAGGCCGTTAACGGACACGACTATAGGGACGATAATCGCCGACTCAACATCCCACATGGTGACAATCTCGCGGGCCAAGTCATGATATTTGTTAACCTTATCATTCTCAGCCTTCACGAGATTGGCATCATGCGGGATAGTGACATCAACAAGAATCGCTTTCCGCTTTAACCGATCTATCAGTACAATATCAGGTTTATTCGCGAGAATAGTCCTGTCTGTAATGATAGATCGGTCCCAATAGAGCGTTGCACGGCCGTTTTCGAGAACTGGCGGCGGTGTGTATTTGTAGTACGGAACCTCAGGTCCAGTAAGGCTGTATTGAAGAGCAAGTTGTTGGTGGATAATCTTGAATAATCCTGTTTTATTTTATTTAATACATGTATTTATAATTTATTTTTATATTTTTTTCATATTATTTATGTATATGCTATGATCTTTGTGCACCGTCTTTCGTGTTCCTAACATATCCTATCCATCCAAAGGTTGCCTGGAAGAGATCGCTTTAAGCGATAAGGCCGCCGATTGTACAACGTATGTGGCTATTGATTGTTATTTTTAAGTTAGTCTGTAAGTATTGGTGTGCAATAAAGATATTATCTATCTATCTATCTATCTATCTTGGCTACTTGGTTATGCCTGTGCAAGTATTCAGAGTTGGCAAGATGCGAACAACCCGAAAGTATATGCTTCAGGGATTCCCCTGGAAGATGGCACGCTCGACATATTATGTCGATTTTGCCATCTTTCATGATATACTTTCTGTAATTGTTCGTCTTTACCACCTCATCCATAATTGCACAAACAAAACCCTCGGTTTCTCCAAAGAGGTAACCAAAGCGCAGCCAAGCTACCGAACTAAGGAGATCTACATTAGACCCTGTTAGGGCCTTGTAGAATCTCCCATGCAACTCCTTGCTCTCCCATACAGCCTTCCTGTCCTGAGTGCTCATCACCGCGGGTTTGCGCCAATTCTCGTTAGCCAACGAGAGTGGGGTAAATCCCTTGTCAACTGCTACCACCGTACGATGCATCTCGCACTCGGTTTTCAGGAAATAATCCCTGAGATTGCATACCTCACGGTTATGTAGGGTCTTGGCATTTAAAAAGCCTCGTCCTCCACACTTCCGTGGGATATATAATCTCATTACCGAAGAACGAGGATGCCGCATGCGGTGGGTGGTAAGCAGTTGACGGACTTTGCAGTCCAGGGCTTCTAGCTCAGTCTGAGTCCACCTTAGTATGCCAAAAGTATATGTGAGTAGCGGCATAACCCAGCCGTTGTAAGCGCGCACTTTATTGCCACCTGACAAAAGGCTGTTGAGCACTTTTGAGAGGCGGCAAAAGAAACGCTCCTTCACCGACTGTTTTACATCGCCATCCACAATACCTAACGCTTCTGACATACCAAGGTATTTATAGGTTTCACCTTCAGAGAGATTTTTGAGGGACATACTCTCTCGGAAAGTTGTAAATTATTAGAATTCACAACTTTCCCTCGTTGTATTTGTATGACCGCACACTTATCAACACCAAATTCCATGTTAATAGCACTGCTAAATATCTGAGTGATATTCAACAGGGCTAATAACTCGGATTTGTTTGGTGCAAAATTATTATTATTATTATTATAGTAAATCTTCATACTTGTCATCAGAAGACGCCTCGAGCGGCATGTTGGACACGGCGGTGAACTCCCGCAGATGGCCGATGGTGATGCGGAAGGTGGCCTTGTACATCGGCTCGTCGAAGCACGGGAAGCCCTTGCGGGCTGAGATGGCTTCGAACTGGGTGGCCACCAGGTACCTGCACACATTACATATTGGTGAAAATGAACCATAAAACCTGACACGAAATGTCAGAGCTTTATTTTAATACCGAACAAGAATCTAAAGTTACGTTCGCATAAACATGCTGCCTGAGATATATGAGATCCGCAGGCATGCAGAGCTGGTATTCACTTGCAAATCGGTATCGTGACAGTGTCAGTAAAATTAGACAATATATCATTCTGTAGATAAGTTGGAAAGGTATAGGAATTTCAATGCATTATAATAGATATACGAGCGAGCGATGCCGGCGAGTGATACTTCTAGATAAAATGCAAAGCGATACCACCATTTTTCATCTCTGCTGCACTAGTGGAATTGATTAAACCCATTAGCATACCACACAGATATAAATCGTAAATAGGCATGATGATTGAATAAACAATTGTATTATGATTATTCTGTCTGTTAACCCGTCCAAAAATACTGGACTGGGCACCCTAATATTTTCTTTATCAATTGAATAAGAAGGTGCAAAGATATAGACTTAGAGCATCAGAGTTCCGGAGTGTTCCTACAAACTGCGAAATTTAGTACAAATCAAACGAAAGAGCTACAACCCACACTTGGCCAGCCTGGTGAATTAAGACCTAATCCCTCTCGTCAAGAGAGAAGTCCTTGTATCCCAGCAGTGGGAACGTTAATAGTGGTGCTTATAAACAAAAGCATTACGTCACGTGAAGTTTCAATGCACTGTCACGTCTAGATTATTCAATACCGCTTCATTATTCCACTCCATGGAGCTGCAAACTAGGTATAATTAATCCGGAAGGTACTGTGAAAACCTAATTTAAAGTAACGATGTAGTCTAAGATAGGGCATGAAGACTTAGAAGGTAGGCTGCTCCGAAAAAGAAAGAAAGATAAGATAGGTACTCATACTCACTCATTAGCCTGCGTCTCCTTGTCCATATAAGTACTGATGTAGACGCCATCCAGCCCTGGCTGCAGGGTCCCGAAGAACGGCAGCGTCAGCAGGTAGCGCCCGCCCGGCTGCAGCTCCTCGGACACCCCCAGGGTCAGCAGGTTAAAGGTCTCGTTCAGACTGACGCTCTAAAACAACATTCATAAAATAAAAATCAATTTATTCGTTATGTAAAGATTACATAAATTGGGTATTAAATAGTATGCCAATGTAGACCAAACACTACGACACTACTAAATGTGCGCTGAAACAGCATTGTGTTGATTACCAGCAGGCTAGTAACCAACGCTGATCTTCCGTCAGCTCCATCGTCTCACATAATATGTGCTTCGCACGAATACTTACCTTTCTCTTGAATCATTCTACTTATTGCTGATAACCGCATAGAGATCCGTTCAGTAGGTAGTTACAATATATAAAATCATTTATTTCCATTGTTTGGTTTTACAAATCTTAAACTACAAAAATAAAAACCAAAAAATATAAACATAATGCAGTGGGGGATGTATTTTTTTTTAAATTAGTATCAGATAATCCCAAAACACAATCGGTCTTACCGCAAAATCATAAACACTAATTAGACACGTGTTAACAGTTGTTTAAAAATATCTATGGATCACTTTTGCTAAGCAATTTTAAGTTTATATTTTTTGTGAAATATGGCGGAATTAATTTTCTCTTTACATGTAGGCTCTGAAACTTGTAACTGTAAATTATCATGGTTTTCAATATTATGACTTAAAACGGGTAACATACCAAGTCAGTTTCGTGATCATGGGGCGCTTGCAACAGCGTCGAAATATCGGAAAACACAAAAACCGTGTAAAACTTACTTCTATGGATGGAGAGTCCTTGTCTCCCGAGATGGCGACCTTCGCCTCGTCCAGGGAGTAGCCTTGCATGTGGACCACCACCTTCCGAGTGGGCTTCAGTGCCTTCATCTGTAAGTCAAAGTCAAAGTCAAAACGTTTATTTCCTTAGAAGCCTATGCTTACATGGACAGGTCAACTTAAGTCTAATTTAAATAAGAACTAAGAATAATCAGATAATAAGAATAATAAGAGACAATAACAACGTGGTTCTAAATACATTTCCACTACGAAGTGCTCGTACGGGACCACTGAAAACCAGCGCTGTAGCCAGCTCACATAGCTGCTACAGCATTATGCTGAGTGGACACCGATTTACGTATAAATATTTTTACTATAGTATTTTTGTTAAACTGCTTTTAAGTTAATTTTTGATTGTATTGTGTGTTTATGACGTAAATAAAACTCTTTCTATTCTATTCCACTCTAATTTTTAACCCCCGACCAAAAAAGAGGGGTGTTATAAGTTTAACGTGTCTGTCTGTGTGTCTGTCTGTCTGTCTGTGTCACCATAGCTCCCGAACGGATGGAGCGATTTCAATTTAGTTTTTTTTGTATGAAATTTGAGTCTGGCGCGAGTGTTTTTAGACATGTTTCATCAAAATCGGTTGTGACGTTTAAAAGTTATGGGGGTGAGAGTGGGTAAAAAACCAAAAATCTGCAAATATACTAGTGTGGGGTATCAAATGAAATCGCATCGCGTCCACATTACAAAATATTATGCTGTTTTACGTTTAAGGAAATCAAGGCATGGGAATCGGGGGTTTTTCTTAAATTTTAAATTTTGATTTTTCCTAAATAACTAAATTGACCAGTGGTAGAAAATTCCTAATAAGTATACGCATTTTCTGATTTTCATACAATTTTTTTTTTTTTTTATACTTATTTAATAAATAATCACCGCGCGTCTGAGGCAGTAGGTACCTACTGCCTTTATAAGTGTGTACGATGTCCTAAAAACTAAGGTCAATCAATTTTGGTCTCCGCGATACAGGCTCTGCCTAGTGTGGAGGCTAATGTCAATAGGTTGATCATTTTTAATTTTGGTAATTATTATTATTTTTTTCTATTTTTTTCAATTAAGGTTTTGCTATTTGATTTGTCATCTCTACATAATACAATTAAATACACTTATGTACCGTTCATAATACCTATTAGTAGGAGCGTAGAAGTATTTATAAACGCCATAGATTATAAAATATTATTACCTACTAATATAAACGCGAAAGTTTGTGAGGTGTGTGTTTGTTGCTCTTTCACGGATTCAATGGATTTTGTTGAAAAATCACAGCAATATAGCTTACATGTCAGTATAACACATTGGCTACTTTTTTACATACTTACATTTCGCGGTAAAAACAAAAATTGCATTCAAAGCCCGATTTTATTGAAATTTGGCACGGATATAGGGTAACTGTTTTCCCAGTTAAGGACTAAAGCTACTATTTACCGAAAAGACGTTGTTGGCTAAGTGGGCCAAACACTCGACTTTCATTCCGAAGGTCGTGGGTTCACGCCCCGACAGGCGCCTCTGGATTTATCTTTAAAAATTGTTTGTGAGCTTTAATACACGTGATTTAACGGTGAAGGCAAAATATCGTAAGGAAACCGGCATGTTCTGAGAACTTTAAAGAGTTTGAAGAACATGGTGTCATTCACTAACCCGCACTTGGCCAGCGTGGTGAATTAAGGCCTTATCTCTCTGTCAGTCACTGAGAAGTCAGTGTGTCCCAGCAGTGGGAACGTTAATAGGGTGATGATTATGATGTTGATATTAACCGAGGGAAAATCCAAAGCCGCGGACGGAAAGCTAGTATCTTATCATTTACCCCTTTTTGACCTAGAAGGTAGATGGCTTCCGGAGAAGCCATCTACCTTCGAGGTCTTCATGCCCCATCTTAAACCACATCGTCACTGTGAGATTATGGTCAAATGAAGGCTTATCTAACATAAAAAAAAGTGTGTGTGTGTGTCAGCTACGACGCACGATTGGAGTTTACTACTTACGAACGATATTATGATATATGTACATCGAATAGAAAAAAAGGGTACATGAACGCATCTGCTAAAATGATAAGAGAAACAAACATATATCTGTAATTATTCGGATTGTTTATATTACTTCAATAAAGCGTATTACATAAAGTATGTTACAAAATAATAATAATTGTGTTCAATTTATACAAATCCAATTTTAGGATGATTGATTTCTTTCACTTTGAATTATAATATCATTCTTAAATACTGCAAAGAACAAATTAATTAGTTGTCGAAATTATAGCTTCTTTTTAATATTTTAATTAATAAATAACAGAAGGTACCTACTTATTATATGTTCCAACGAAACGCGTTGAGAGGACCATAAATTCGTCAATTGTTTTAGTTCCCTGCACAAAAACGTAAAAGCTATCTTTGTAAGACGATGTCCATACCGGGCCTTATAACTCAAATTGTTTCTTAAGGAGTAAACTCCAAAAAAAAATTTAGGTTCCTCTATCAATAAATATAAGTAAAATTAAAAGAAACAGAAACCTGACGAAAACAGGTCGCCAAGGACATAATATTACATCATTTGGACAGTATTTTTGTCATTATGATTTCCAAATTAATAAACTTCACCAATGTTGATATTAGATAAGTCTTGTTGTTTTTCTACGCAAATTTAAGTTTTTTTTATTTGGGTGTTTATATGTAAATGAAATAATACTGTATCTATGCGATTTAATGTTGTGTCACCTAAACAAGTCAAGTATAAACAAAACGGAGAAAATATACCAACACGATGGATATTTTAGTATATAAGATTTATATTTGTATGTATGTTGGTCTGTAAGGTACATGTTTTTATGGGCCTGAAATGCCTGATATTAATTATTTATATTTAATATATAGTTCAAACCTTATGCTATTAACATGTATTTGGTGTATTATATTGTGATCGTGACAAAATAAATGATTCATATTCTTATTCTTACTTATGTAAAAATGCGCGTAGTCGAATATCTTTGACTATTCATTTTTTTGTTTTTTTTTTAGTTTAGGGGGTTTAGGGTAAGCTGTTTAGCATAATGTAAGCATAAAGAAATTAGTCAAATTATGATTATAGAAATTATGGGTACTCCACACCCTTAACGGATCTGACACGATATTTCCTGTAACCCTGTATATTATATACTGGCAAATAAAGAGTTCTGATTTTGATTTGATTGATTTGATAAACACGCGGTATATATTTATATATACGTTTTGTATTGTATTGTATTATTAATCACATGTAGCTAACAGATAACTAATAAGAGGCTCAGAGGGCTTCCAACGGAAGATCAGCGTTGTCTTGTTACATACAAGTCAACAAATGCTGAGCTGGAAGACTTTACTTAATAATTCTTCTTTTATTTATATGTATTGTGTCTCAAATAAAATTTATTTCATTTCATTTTAATACATATTGAAAACTGTATGTTTATCATTAATATTGATATCGATGATAGTTTCAAGAAAAGTTTAACCATAAACACACAAACATTATCACAGGAATCTCACCGTAATATCCACAACGCCGTAGAAGCTATAGTTGGTCGCGGGGTCGATGTCGTACAGCAGTCTGACGTCATAATGGCTGGGTGTGACGTCACCGGGGAGGAGGTAGCTCGTTCCAACGGCGAGCACGGCGCTCAGCGTGAAGAATAATAAAGTCATTGTCACTGGAACAGACAGATATATTTATTTATTAATCAAGGAGTCCAAAGTTGATTATAAGCCGCGTGCTCAATTTTGATGGAAGGATCCTAAAAGTTAAGTAAACTCCTCCTTTTTAGGATGCCATACCCAAAGCCTAAAAGTGTATAATACACAGGGTCCTATTACTGAGACTTCGTCGTCTGCTTGTCTGTCAGTCACCCTTGTCACTAGGGTGACAAGGGTGTGTGTATTCTCAAGCCCCGTGTTAGACGCAATTTTGAGCGATTATGTATTTCAGTTGATCATAGCGATAAGGCCGCCCATTGTACTCTAACATTATGATTATGCTAAGTCTATGTTTGTTTTATTTTTGTGTGTTTTGTGTGGTGTACAATAAAGCGTTATCTATCTATCTATCTTTCAGTTGCCCCTATAACAACAAATACTAAAACACATAATAAATAAATAGATAGAGCCACTGATTGGACCCCGCAAACCAGACCTCGTGGAAGGCCCAGGACGAGTTGGCGGGCCGAGCTGGACTCCCACCTGAGCGCATGGCCTGACACCGCGCTGACACGCGAAGAGTGGAATAAGGGAAGGTCTTTGCCCAGCAGTGGGACAGTGCAGGATAAATAATAATAAAATAAATAAATAGATAAGGGGGTCCCATACAAACAAACGTAATTGTGGTTGACCACTCTGACTGCATCTTTACGCACTCTTAAAAAAATATTATTGTACTTATGTTTGTGTTGTTTTTTAACCCCCGACCAAAAAAGAGGGGTGTGCGTATCTGTCTGTCTGCCTGTGTGTTTTTTGTATAAAAGGTGAGTTTGGCGCGAGTGTTCTTAGACATGTTTCATGAAAATCGGTTGAGCTGTTTATAAGTTATGGGGGTGAGAGTGGGGAAGGAAACCAGAAAAACTGCAAATATACTAGTGTGGGGTATCAAATGAAAGCGCATCGTGTGCACATTACATAATATTATGTTGGTTCACATTTAAGGCAATGAAGGAAAAAATATGAATAAATGAAATGAATCAGGGTTTATCTTAAATTTTAAATTTTGTTTTTACTAATGGGTCATCGGTCGTCTACGCGCTGCAAGGCGACACCGCCGTAACAGATGATGATCCACGATGCGGACACTTTAATTTATAAGATTCATATTTTTATGTATGTAGTCTGTAAGGTATATGTTTATATGGGCCTAAGATGCCTGAAATAAATGGTATATTATTATTATTCTTGCAAATTGTGTATAAACTGAACACGGATCACTAGGTCCAGTATAAGTCTATGGCATACTTATCAAATTTATTGATACCTACATGGCATTGTGGGCAGCAGTTATTATTATATAATTTTGTGTCTAATTCTTAATGGTTTGAGTTCTATATCGTTTTAATTTTACATTTTATAGAAAATAATACAATAAAAAAAAACACTTTATTGTACACCACACAAATTAATAATAAACTTTACAAAAACCTTAACTAAATTAAAAACACAAACAAAGGGCGACCTTATCGCTATGAGCGATCTCAGCGGCAACCTTGGGATGGACTAAAAGAC
The DNA here is from genome assembly GCA_929108375.1 of Gymnoscelis rufifasciata. NCBI lineage: Eukaryota > Metazoa > Arthropoda > Insecta > Lepidoptera > Geometridae > Gymnoscelis > Gymnoscelis rufifasciata. The sequence goes on from OV815324.1 coordinate 10,953,420, forward strand.
AGCGGCGTAAAACAATTATAAGAAAAACATTAAAAAAATACATAAGAGACTCATATAATAAACCTAAATATTAGGTCCTTACATATGAAATTGGCGTTTTGTATGGGAGGAACAAAAAGTCGAATATTTTTTAATATAATATATTTAATTAATCAAAGTATGAACCATTATTTTCTATGCACTTTTGCCATCTTATAGGTAGTTCATTGATCCCTTTACTAAAAAAACCAGTCGGACGGGAATCAATAAAATCTTTGAAGGCGATTTGGACTGCCCCATCGGAGTTGAATTTTTTCCCTTGCAAGAAGTTATCCAAATTTCGAAAAAAATGGTAATCTGTTGGAGCAAGGTCCGGGGAGTACGGAGGATGTCTTAGACTTTCCAATTGAAGCTCTTCTAATTTAGTAGCCGTCTGTTGCGCAGTGTGTGGTCTAGCGTTGTCGTGAAGCAGCAGTGGCGTGGAGCGATTGACCAGCCTAGGTTGTTTAGCCGCTAGCTTTTCCATCATGGTTTGCAATTGCTGACAATAGACATCAGCCGTAATAGTCTGGCCAGATTTGAGAAAACTGTAATGAACAATACCGGCACTCGTCCACCAAACGCTTACAAGTAACTTTTTTGGGGTTAATTTTCGCTTGGGGCAGGATTTGGCTGGCTGGCCAGGATCCAACCATTGCGCTGAGCGCTTCCGATTATCGTAAAGAACCCATTTTTCATCACAGGTAATGATTCGGTTTAAAATACCTTCATTATTGTGCCGGTTTAGTAATGTAACGCAGCAGTCGACGCACGTTTGCCGGTTTGCTTCAGTCAATTCGTGAGGTACCCACCTTTCAAGCTTTTTAATCTTCCCAATTTGCTTCAAGTGAATTAAAACAGTTTTATCACTAACACCGCAGCCTGCAGCTAACTCGGACGTGGTTTGCGATGGATCCGCTTCCACAATAGCCTTCAACTCTTCATTATCAACTTGAGTCTCAGGCCGTCCACGGGGCTTGTTCTGCAAGTCGAAATTTCCAGAACGAAAACGTTGGAACCAAAAACGAACTGTGTTTTCTTTTGCAACACGACCGCCATACACATCATTCACCCTTCGAGTTGTTTCCGCAGCACTAGTGCCACGGCGGAACTCGTACTCGTAAATAATGCGATATTTTAAGTTTTCCATTTTGTAAAATGAGTGACGCAAACAGAAAAAAACAGAAGAAAAAAAACAAATGAATGACGATCATCGAAGCACAAATACATGAGTCTATAGCTGTACAAATTTGAATTTGGAATTCCTTACCAAAGAGGAGAAATTTGTGATTAAAGTGGCCAGTACGAAAAACGCCAATTTCATATGTAAGGACCTAATATTATACGTAATAACAAATACATTTAAGTAAAATAAAAAAAACAAAGCGAGATTAATATGTAAAATAGAATAATGAAAACTAGTGTGGTGGTATTGTATTTTATTTAGGCCTTCTCTTCTTCGATCAATGGGCTGATCCTAAACTGATATATTCAAATTCAAATCATTTTATTTCAGACAACATTAATTGAGTGGGAATACAAATTAAATGTCCATATTAAATTAAAACACATTAAGAATAACAAAAGAAAATAATAAAATACTTTTAACATTAATAATAATAATAAAATACATTAAACACTAATTAATCCATCCAAATTGCTGTCCAGTGCTTCATAAAAAGACAGTCAGTGTCCAGCCTTCTAGCAATAAGCTGTAGGTAGCTGTTGGAGCTGTCGCGAACACGGCGCATCAGGGACGCAGATCTTTTGCGCATTATCGCCTTAAACCCGTCAACTCGTGCGTCAGCAAACATTCCTGATGCACTGCAGAAACGCGGCAGCCCCAACAGTACCCTAAATGAGTTGTTGATATAATTTTTCTAATTGGACCAGTAGGTAGTTCCTGGGATTAATGCAAACAATCAAAGTCTTCAGCTTTTTATAATTACAATATTATTGTATTAAAAGATAAAGATAAAGAAAGTTTTATTCATGAAACATCTGCATTACAAAACTATGTTAAAAATAAAAACACAGATGAACACAAAAAAACACAAGACATGTTTTTTTTTTTATGCTCGATAAGTCTTCATTTGGCCACAATCTTACCTGATGTAAAGTGACGATGTGGTCTAAGATGGGACATGAAGACCTAGAAGGTAGATGGCTTGGCCTAGAAGGTTGATTGGCCACATTACGAAACACGAAAAAATCGCTTCGCGCACTGGCCCAGCCAGGAGGGTGGTGACAAGCCGCGGCCGAAGACTACCACCAGAGACTGTTCTTAGCACCACCCGGAGGTCACGTGTAAGGATTCAGAGGATTACCACTTACGGACGTGACCAGACACAACCTCCAAAATATAAATCGCAAGTTCCCACCGAGGAGGGGTCAAGAGTTTTTCCAGCGTTTTTCTTTGAGTGTGTGTTCTAGAATCACGTTCTCCTTGGTCTGGGTGTTTAATATGTATAATAAAAAAATATCTATATAATGTATGTTAATAATATTAACTACCTATATCAGTTGTCTAGTACCCGTAACACAAGCTTAGTGCTTACCACGACGTACGAATAGATGTTGTTGTGTGGATTGTACAGAAATATTTATTTATACCTTTCGTTACAAGGTTGCTATATTAAGTTGTTTACATACAAACGTAGATGGTATTTTTACCCTAAATACCCATTTAAATACATAACCACTACCACTATAATAGTCTTCCATATGACAACCCTGGCCGAGTTATGTGTTATTAAACTGTAAATAAAGTGTTATATTTTCCTTGTATATACCTGCATATTATGTAAAATGATGTCCACATATTTACGCAAATTATTGCAATTGCGTTTCTAATCGTATTCAGATAACGACTCATGGCTTTGACAATATGCCCGTATGGTGGTTGGTACAGGCCTGCATATTAGTGTTAAGGTTTAAGTAGATTTTAGAATATAATTATTTAGAAAAGGAACCTATTATATGTCTATAAGAGTCTATAATAAACTGCCCATTACAATTAAACGTGAAGAATGTCATCATCATCTGTCATTTGTAACTCAACTTAGAAAACTATTGTTAGAAAAATGTTATTATTCTATTGAAGACTATTTTACGGATAAGTTTAAATAATATAATTTTATATAATAATCTTCTTTAAAAGTAAATAAATTTTCTCTAACTAATATAAAGTGTATAAGCAAATATCTCATATAATTGGAGTTAATTTGAGTTATAAGGCCCGGTACGGAAATTTTATGAGGAGTAAAATCAAAAGTGTAACACGAAAAAAAGGCGTTACGTAGAAAGAGACAAACATATATATCTGTAGGATTGAACGTGTAAAAGAATGAGATGGAATACATTACACAGCGTATCTCATTTCTCATAATTATTGCTTGTAAAAAGGTTCCATGACGACATTTAAAAATAAAAAGGTTGTATGCTGTTCTAACGATATTTAAAAATAAAGAAGGTTCTTTCACTTTTTGAAAACAGAACACGAGGCTGTATAATATATATCACTTGGCTTTATGGTCAAGTGACTTTTGCCTGCTTTTGACAAATAAAAATAAAAGTTTCATCTACTGTTATATTTCTGAAGTGAAATGCAAAAATATTCCATAGCCATTACATTTATATATAGACACATAGAGCATATTATGCATAATATCGTTATTTTACGAGTATGGTCGGTTATAAATATAATCAATATTTATGATGTATCGGTCAAAAGCTATAAGCAAACTGTCTTAATAGTTCTGGGAAAACTATTAAATGACGTGCGCAAGTTTATTCGGTTATATTTACTTGCCATTTTTAGTTCAGCACTCTGATATTATTAAAATCAATAGTCAACTATTAAATTAAGTACTTAATCATATAAAACAAGCATGATTTGTTGCTCAGGGACATTTGCACAGATAATAAAATCAGTTAATCATAAATTGTCTATTGGAGTTTACTCCTTAAGAAACGAATTGAGTTATAAGGCCCGGTACGGAAATTTTATGAGGAGTAAAATCAAGTGTAACACGAAAAGTTGAGGCGTTACGTAGAAAGAGACAAACATATATAGCTGTAGGATTGAACGTGTAAAAGAATGAGATGGAATACATTACACAGCGTATCTCATTCTTGGGGTCTCCTCTTTGCGCGATACTTCGTAGTCTCACTGTATTTTATTTATATTATTTTGTAACATACTTTATGTAATACGCTTTATTGAAGTAGGTAATATAAATAATCCGAATAGGTAATTACAGATATATGTTTGTTTCTCCTAACATTTTAGCAGATGCGTTTATTTACCCTTTTTTTCTATTCGATATCGTTCGTAAGGAGTAAACTCCAATCGTGCGTCGTAGCTGACACACACACACACACTTTTTTATATAAAAGTAAATAAATTTTCTCTAACTAATATAAAGTGTAAAAGCAAATATCTCCACGCAATAATTAGAATAAGATTCAAATATGTATATAGATATCTAAATATAAGATTCTCATATTGCCATGCCCTGTCTGGGCTCATGTTGTAAGCACACATTAATTTTTAAGACCAATTATTATTGTACACACATGAATGAAATAAATGATTTGATTTTTGATTTTGTACGATCTACAATTCCTGGTTTCGGGTCTGGGTGTTTTCTATGTATCATAATGTATGTATTTACAAAAAAAAATGTATCTATGTAGTATATATCAGTCACCTAACACCCATAGTACAAGCTCTGCTTAGTTTGGGGTTAGGTGATGCTGTGTGAGTAGTCCGGAAATATATATTTATTTATTGAGTTTGTTTGATATACACACTTATAGAAATTGAAAAATAAACAAAATTATAGACATATTTTTCATAAAATCCTAGGGATCGAATTCAAAGACAAAATATTTATTTCCCTAAGCCCCGATTTCACCATTGTCTATAAACGCGATCAGAACAGGCTAATCTCATTTAATTTTTTATTTTTATATTCTCAAGATTTTAAGTCATAATAAATCCTTTTCATCTCAAATTTACACTTTTCATTGGTTGAACTAGTTTCAATTAAACTCGTTTTGTAGCATAAATTCATCGTTCTGGGTGCAATGTATCTCAGGAACCCTGATAGATAGAGGGCTATAAAATTTAAGGGAAGATGTATTTATTTTCCGCCATTACTTCAAATACCTACTAAAACAAATTATAAATAAACAAAGTCGCTTTCTCTGTCCCTATGTCCCTTTGTATGCTTAAATCTTTGAAACTACGCAACAGATTATGATGCGGTTTTTTTTAATAGATAGAGTAATTCAAGAGGAAGGTTTATATGTATAATAACATCCATTAAATAGTGGAAAAGTACTGCTATTTTTGAGGTTTCTAATGTCATGTCGTAAATAATTTCATTTTTTCCGCTTACATTGCAAACGCAGGCTGAACCCTACGAGTTTTTTCAAAATAATGTACTACTAAGTATTGTACACATTGAAAAGGTCTACTGAAAAGTCCGTGATGGTATATGTCTATCTCTTATGGATAACCCACAATAACTTTTTTTGTCATTTACTTTTTACGACAAATAATGGCTAATTTTCGAAGCGATTTTAACCAATACAGCATTAATCCTTAACCAATTAAATACCTTGAATACATTGATCATTTAATATTGATCTATATGGCCCTTTACACCGTATGATTTAAGTGAATAATTTCGAAGATATTACAGATTTAAAATACGTAGCGTTTGCGGCGGTACTGGCCGGCCTTATTTATGATTTATTTATTTAGTATCAGCATTGCATCCGTGCGAAGCCGGGGCGGGTCGCTAGTTATAAATAAATCTAAATTTAAAATTTAAGAAAACCTCCTACTCTAATGCCTTAATTTCCTTAAAAGCCAAGGAGTGATTTTGACAATGTGAATATTATGAAGGCGGGTATATAAATAATTGCTGTTTCCAACACAAAATGTTTGTATGTAGGTATCATACTCATGTATGCATATTATAAACTAAAGTCCCCAGTAGTGCCTGCCTGTCTTTATCAATCGACGAAAAAAAAGGAGGATGTTCGCAATACGACGCGTAGGTATATTTTGTTCAGGATATAAGTCGAAAAACTGTTTTCTGCAATAAGTGATTCAAGAGGTTTTCGCATTCGGGCCGGAATAGCCTTGCTAGTAATATATATTTCTAAAAAAGAGGTATAAAATAGATATTTTTAGTAGTATTATATTACTCTTAGTACTAAGCACATTCGGTTGATACATAATGATTATGAGCCGAAATAGGCGTTGGCTCAGCATGTGCCGAACGGTTGCCGCTAATCAGCGCTGTTTTTCAGTCAAAAACCTTTGGTGTTTTTTTGTAACTTCGGTGGTCCATCCAATTTTAACAATATTGCATTTAATGGTGTATTCCTACCAGTTCGCTCTGATTTAAGGTACATCGGTTCAGTTGTACGGAGTGCTTGTGAAATGAACAAAGATGTAAATAAATCTAAATTTAAAAATTAAGAAAAACCCCCGATTCTAATGCCTTAATGTCCTTAAAAGTAAAACACCATAATATTTTGTAATTTGCACGCGATGGGCTTTCGTTTGATTTGCAGATTTGCAGATTTTCGGTTTTAATTCGCCACTCTTTCCCCCATAACTTTTAAACGGCACAACCGATTTTCATGAAACATCGTTTTTCATCAAAAACAGACAAACTCACCATTCTCTATCCGTTCGGGAGCTATGATGTCCCAGACAGACACGTCAAACTTATAACACCCCTCTTTTTTGGTCGGGGGTTAATAAGTATATAAAGGCGATCTCATACAGCAAACGTAATTAATTAGAGTTGAGAAAAGTTGCGCGCCTTCAATGGCCGCTAGTTGCTTGTTTTCCAATATTTAGTTTTGCACGAATTTATTTATTTGACATGTTGAATGGATATTCCACTACCTTGGCTCCCCTTATTAACCACACCAACATCACAAAAAGTAATACAAGGAAAAACGTACATATCCTAAGTATGTGTTGAGGAAAAAATAAACAAACTCAAAGTCCTTTCCCTAAAGAATTAACCAAATTATGTGACAAGGCAACTGGTAGACCTGGTCATTTTTTTTCCTTTGTTTTAAAATAGTATTTTGTGATGTGTGTGAGTGTTTGTTTGTTGCTCATTCATGTTATATATCTTACATATCAGAACACACATATTATGTCACTTTTCAGCGGTAAATTACCAGATTTCGCGGGAAATTCCATTATAGCGAGAGAAGCCGGCCTTCGACATGAGATATTATACGGTTTAATCGCTTTTATGCCCTTTCAACCTAAACATCTCAGAAACCGTACTAATTAAGAGGTTTGATTCCTTATGACTTTTTAACTCCCGACAAAAAAGAGGGGTGTTATATATGTTTGACGTGTCTGTCTGTCTGAGACATCATAGCTCCCGAACGGATGAAACAATTTGAATTTAGTTTTTATTGTATGAAAGATGAGTTTCGCGCGAGTGTTTTTAGAACGTTTGATGAAAATCAGTTGACCCATTTAAAAGTTATGAGGGTAAAAGTGGGGAAGGAAAACCTAAAATCTGCAAATATACTCGATGAAAGCGCATCACGTGCACATTACAAAATAGTATGACTTTTTACTTTTAAGGGAACTAAGGTTCTGTAAAGAGGGATTTTTTTAATTTTAAAAATCTATACTAATATATAAAGCTGAAGAGTTTGTTTGTTTGTTTGTTTGTTTGAACGCGCTAATCTCCGAAACTACAGGTTCGAATTGAATAATTCTTTTTGTGTTGGATAGTCCAGTTATCGAGGAAGGCTATAGGCTATATAACATCACGCTACGACCAATAGGAGCAAAGATATAGTGGTAAATGTGTAAAAAACGGGAGAAATTGTTCATCTTTGAAGCCTTCCGTTGCGTGCGCCGTGAAAACGGTTCAAGATACACAAAAAATATGTATTAAAGAATAATAGCTCTTTTAATGATATAAAAAACAGTCCGCGATAGTATATGTCTATCTTTTAAGATTAACTCACAAAAACCGTTTTTATGGTACCTAATTTGGTCGAAATAATTTGTTTAAGTTGTATCAACATAATAATATTAATCTTTATTCAAATAAATATGTTGTTGGTTAAGAGTACTTCATCCATTATAACGCGGGTAGTACCTCAGGGCACAGCTAGTTTAGATTATAACTGTGCCTAGGAGTCCACTACTTTACTATCTACATAGATCACTCGCAGCATCACCGATTCCAAATAAATTATATCTTAATAAATAGCGAAATAAATTCTGTTGGACAATCCACACAACATCTAGCTATAGAGGGAGAGCCAGGGCCTGCCAGACCTACGTTAAAGTATAATATAAAGGCTGAATTTTTTTTCATGTGCTAACACTGGTGTAGGGAACAATGTTTGGGGGCTACGAACCTGGAGTAACGGTGTCTTCAGTAGGTATCAGGCAATCAAGGCGTGCAGTACCTGAGCTCTCTCACGTCATATTATAAAAGCTGAGATTTATACACAATATTCTAATGACCATTTTAAGTCATAAGTCATCTCTTAGTCCACTAGTGGTGAGCTCTAAGCTTGTGTTACGGGTTATATAACTTTAAGATGACAACATACCTCTAACTTCCATTCAAATATCTTCTCATTTAGGTATATATTATTTATGAATATGTTTTGTTTACTTACGAAAAATCTTTTTATAACATGTGCCCATTATCGTTGTCCTGTAGTTTCCGTTTATAAATAAATATTGATAAATATTTCAAGAGGGACAAATAAAAATGACAAAACCGAAATGTCAGAATGATAAACAAAGCAGCCCGGTGTTTTAAGGTGAGATATTGATAAAAAAAGGTACGTTATGCAGATTGTGGGAAGACAAATTGAGGAAAATGAAAGCGACCCCGACGTTCAAGTAAACATAATAAACTATTTTTTTTTAAATTGTGAAATTCAGGCTTAGCTACATATTATTTCCTTATTATGCTTAGCCTGTATCGAGGAATCTTTTTTACGACTATTATTACTCATAGTCCATATTTCTATACTTTCATATATATATGAATATATGAGTTTATAATCATTGATTAAGGGCCTGCTTCACCATCTCTCACTATTTCAGTCAGACACAATGTGATGAAGCGAGATAGCTCGTGACAGTTATATGGTCTTTGAATCATCACTAACAAAGCAAAGCTAGTATAAAACAAAGTCGCTTTCTCTGTCCCTTATGTCCCTTTGTATGCTTAAATCTTTGAAACTCCGCAACGGATTTTGATGTGTTTTTTTTTAATAGATAGAGTCATTCAAGAGGAAGGTTTATATGTATAATAACATCTATTAAATAGTGGAAAAGTACTGTTATTTTTGAGGTTTCTAATGTGATGTCGTAAATAATTACATTTTTTTCGCTTACATTGCAAACGCAGGCTGAACCCTACGAGTTTTATCAAAATAATGTACTAAGTATTGTACACATTGAAAAGGCCTACAGAAAAGTCCGTGATGGTATATGTCTATCTCTTATGGATAACCCACTAAGCCGGAGCGGGCCGCTATGTTTTTATATACAACGTTCACAGTTTTTCTGTAGTGTATTTAGTATCAGCATTGCACCCGTGCGAAGCCGGGGCGGGTCGCTAGTATCTAATATACCTTAGAACTAATTTATTTTTAAACTTATAGCTATTGCAGTGCTTAGCTACAGACTTCTTCGATCTAGGAAAAATCAATACAATGGCAAAACTAATTTCGCAAACTTTTGCAAGACATGGTTATAGCAATAAAAAGTGGAAACAGACAGACAGACGGCCTCCGCCAAGATCGGACCGACCTCTGATTAAGAATTCTACTCGCACTTGACATTGAATGCGACGAGAAGGTAGAAAACTTGACTTATAACTGTGTGTGTGCTTTGCATTAACTAGACGTGTTAATTATTCAGCAAAGCTCAAACAATGGACATTAGAATAACTTTAGAGGTTAGTAGTTTTGGGTTTGGTCAGAATAAAATCCACTTTAATTTTTCACAAAATTCCCACTCTTTATTAGCTTGTAATATTCCATTGTCTTGCCTAGACTAGTGCCACCGTTCCAATGCCCGGCCGTCGCGTTCCGCCGTCGAGCGCTCGAACCCTACTTGACAACTTGGTCTCACTCCTCATTGGTCGGTGCGCTCGACAGCGGTGGCGTGTGCGAGCGCCGATTGGCTTACGAAATAAAGTCAACTCAAACAATAAACCGGAAGTTGCCTTTAAATACAAACTTTTAGGTCACGATAATACATGTAAAAATTATAATTAACAAAACTATGAATTTAGAACGAATTAAACATTTGATTAAAATATACATAAATTAACTTAGTATCTATATTAACCTTACAGCTCGGCCATCCTACTTGAAGCAAGTCCTCTCGCTTAACAATCGGACAAGATATATATTAATTATTAACCTCATTTCAGAAAAGCCGAAACAAAAGACCACTTCAAACGAGCAACTAAAAACTTCTATCTTGATAAATTATATACATAACTTATCAAACCATCCCTTTTATTCATATATATTTGTATGTATATATGTATGTGTGTGTGTTTTAAATATAAAACATATATTTAGAATTGTTTTTGTTATATTTTTGATTGTTTTAATTATGTACCTTACACTTTAATATTGTAACTCTTTAGATTAAGCCACTTTTATACATTCTTGCGCGCCAACTTTTTATCCCAAACCTGTCCGAGGTTGGCAGGTAGAAAATGCCTTGGCACTAAGCCCACCTTTTGTACAACTCTGTATTTATACTGTGCAATAAAGTATTCCTAACAATAATAACGATTTCACATTTATTTTTTCTTACAGTTACTATGATCTACTTGATATTTATTTTAACTATTTAGATTAGACGGTAAAGGCGCCACTGTGCCTATGTAAACATTGTCTCTGTACTAAATAATTACAAGAAATTGAAAAAGTGAAAAATATAAAGCAAAAACTTAATAAATTCATAGATAAACTGTCAGTGCACATCAACAAATGTTATTTTAACTATTTAGATTGACATTCGAATAAGTTTTAAATAAGAAGATATTATGAAAATGTTAAAAAAAATCCGTCAGAAGAATAGGAAAACTAACAAACAAAGTGAGGCCTATAACTGTAACCTTTTGCACGGTGGGTATGAAAATACAAATCTTAAAAAAAATCGACACCATCTGAAAGATTCTACCACCTACCTAAAGGAAGATTTCACACCAAAGATATTGGAAAAAAGGAAAGAACTTAGAATTCAAGCAACGCAAAGAACAAGGTGAAAATATTGCCATAAGGTATGATAAAATCATAATTTTGAACAATGAAAATCATAAGAAGACTAGCTTTCCGAAATATTCCAAACTAAATATGCCGTCTACAAGTAATCGTAAACAAAAAAAAACAAAACTCATCACCGGAAGCTATTACAAAGATTGCACACAAAAAAATGTTCTAAAAAAAAAAAAAAAAAAAAAAAAAAAAAAAAAACAAATCCATAGAATCCTACATACAAGCACGGAATATAACAAATACACCAACAGCAGAAGTCACGAGTGACACTGAAAGTGATGACCAACAACAGTAGCAACTAGTGGTCTCCCTCCATAATAATAATAACAAACATATCAAGAAACAAAATAAAGAAGAAAACCATAACTCTCCCAAAATGGCTGGTCACCATGGGAGAAGATGACCACCACCCTCCATTTATCCACAAAAACAAACCAAATAACATAACATATATTTGCACATTAAATGTAAGATCTCTAGTAGAAACCGGTCGACAAGAAGACCTTGAACATGCCATCCGCAACATTAAGTGGTACATAATAGGATTATCTGAGGTAAAAAAAAAAAGGTACACATATAATTGAATATGAGTCCTATATTTTTCTTTACACCGGTAAGAAGAGTGGAAGGAATGGCGTAGGATTTGTTGTGAAAAAGGAACTAAAGAAAACTATAATAGATTTCCAAGCCATATCCGACAGAGTAGCAAGACTTGACTTACGCTTTAAAAAATAATAATCTGTGCTTGATACAAGTCTACGCGCCTACCGAGAAAAGAAACAAGATATTGATGGGAGATTTCAACGCCAAAATTGGTCAACGCTGTTCTAATGATTCTTCGGTGTTAGGACCATGGGATACGGGTCACGAAACAAACGAGGCAAAATGCTCATCCACTTTTGCCTAGAGAACGAGCTATACATTATGAATACTCATTTTAAGAAGAAATCGAAGAACAAAATGGACTTGGCGCTCTCCGGACGGAAACACACTTAGTGAAATCGATTTCTTCATTACTAGTAAATCTAACACTAAAGTTATACAGAATATCGAAATAGTAACAACCACACAACCAACAGACCATCGAATGGTACGGGCTACCCTATCTCTTACTACTACAATAAGAAAAGACAGAAAATCATTTAAAATTAAACGGCATGTACTTACAAAGCGGACGTCCAGTCACTCCAAACAAATTTTGTGAACTTATCAAAAACAATCACCGAAAAACCTAACATCCAAGAACAATATGAAAAGATTGACTAACAATAAAGAATGGATACAAACACTGAAAGACAATACAGAAGGAAAGATCACAAACAGAAAACATATCCTAAAAAGTCTCAACAGATTTTTACAAAAATCTATACCGCCAGAATAAAAATCAATGTCAACCTCATTACAGACCTGTTAACCAAGCTCACTTAGATGAAGTACCACTAATCTTAGTAATTAAAGTAAAGAAAAACATAAATAGTTTAAAATCCATGAAGAGCCCGGGAGAAGATAACGTTATCAACGATGTACTAAAAGCTATGTCTGAACCACTCGCACCTTTGCTAGCAAGTTTATTTAACAACATCATCCATACACAACATATTCCGGAACAATGGGAAACATCAATTATAACCTTACTCTACAAAAAAAGAACCCACTAAACATAAATAACTATAGGCCAATCAGCTTATTGCAATCTACGTATAAGCTATTCACCACTATAATAATTAATAGACTCAATAAAATTCTAGACTTCGAACAACCTCGTGGCAGGCTGGCTTTAGAAAGAACTATTCTACCATTGACCACATATTTACTATAAGACAAATCATAGAAAAATATTTGGAATACAGAAAAACGCTATAAATAGCCTATGTTGACTATTCCAAGGCATTTGATACAGTACACCATAACCATCTATGGAAGGCATTGATAGACCAAGGAATACCATACAACTATATTGAAAGAGGTCTCGTGGTCGCTCTCCAACAAGGTGGTCGGACCTCATCTCAAAATTGACTCAGTCCACCATTACCGACTGCTCCCGCACCGCAACTAACAGGGAACAATGGCGGCGCATTGCAAAAGCAGCAACCCAATATAAGGACCCCCCATAACCACGACCACTCTGTCAAGAGTGACCGACTAAGAAGGGAGATATTAAAATAATGATTGAAATCCATAAACGCAGTAAAGCCACTGTCAGAATAGAAACCAAAGGCGACGTGTTCCAGCTGGAACGAGGCGTGAGACAGGGGGACCCGATTTCACCAAACCTATTTAACTCTCTCTTAGAATACATATTTAAACAACTACAGTGGTCGGGCCTTGGTATAAATATAAACAGTGAATATTTGAACCATCTACGATTTGTGGATGACATTGCCTTAATAAGTGAGACACAGTGACCTACAATATATGTTAGAGACCCTACAATATATGTTAGAGGCCAATAGAAATGTGAGTTTGTTTTCGCCTCGCATACATTTCACCATCGTCCTCAGTTGAGTAGCACTCCTTACTCTCCCCTTTATTGTTCGACATTTCCTGAAACCTTAAAGTCAACCCATCCCACAGGGATTTGACTTTCCTGTGCCCACCTACTTGGGACTTTACCTTCGTGAACCCACCACCTTGGGTCTGTCCTTCTTTGTACCCACCACCTTGGGTCTCTCCTTCTTTGTACCCACCACCTTGGGTCTCTCCTTCTTTGTACCCACCACCTTGGGTCTCTCCTTCTGTGGGCCCCTATCCTCGGGACTTTATTTTGTCGTACCCTCCAACCTAGGGTCTCTCCTTCTGTGGGCCCCTATCCTCGGGACTTTATTTTGTCGTACCCTCCACCTAGGGTCCTTCCACTCCGTTGCCCATCACCTCGAGCTTCTCCTGCATCCTCATCCATTGTATCTGAAACTTCCAGAAAGCAGCTTAACCGGGCAAAAAATAATAAATAAGTAAATAAATTGTCTAAACAAACCAAAAGAAAAACATTTGCCTTCCCACCCAGTTGATCTTTCAACCCATTTGACCTTTCCACCCAGTTGACCTTTCAACCAATTTGACCTTTTTACCAATTTGACCTTTCGACTCATTTCACCTTTCAACCGATTTGACCTTTTGACTTATTTGACCTTTCAACCCATTGGACCTGTTTAACATTTCGACCCATTTGACTTTTCGACCCATTTGACCTTTCGACCCATTTGACCTTTCGACCCATTTGACCTTTCGACTTATTTGACCTTTCGACCCAAATGACCTTTCGACCCAGTTGACCTTTCAACCAATTTGACCTTTTTACCAATTTGACCTTTCAACCGATTTGACCTTTTGACTTATTTGACCTTTCAACCCATTGGATCTGTTTGACCTTTCGACCCATTTGACCTTTCGACCCAAATGACCTTTCGACCCATTTGACCTTTCGACCCATTTGACCTTTCAACCCATTTGACCTTTGAACCTACATCAAACACACAATCTAGGTTCTATGTTATGAAAACTTGATACTAATACTAAAAAAATAATAGGATTATGCAAACATCACACAGCAAAATCCTTAAATATCTTTGTAAGCATGGTTCATCAACACTATCTACCATGTAGTGATATATTAATAATACATTTATCGTTTATTATACTTATGTATTTTCTCCTATTTTTTTCTTATTTAATGTATGTATTTATTATTTATTTTTATTTATTTTTCATATTATCTATGTATATGCTATGATCTTTGTGCACCGTCTTTGGTGTTCCTAACATATCCTATCCATCAAAAGGTTGCCTGGAAGAGATTGCTTTAAGTGATAAGGCCGCCGATTGTACAACGTATGTGGCTATTGATTGTTATTTTTAAGTTAGTCTGTAAGCATTGGTGTGCAATAAAGTTATTATCTATCTATCACACAGCAATATCTAACCCCGTGGTAAGCTCTAAGCTCGTGTTATGGTTACTTTACATCTGATATATTATATACTAGCTGACCCGGCGAACTTTGTTCCGTCTTAGACGCTATAAATGAGCAGATTCTTGATTTCATTAAGTTAATTAAATCAAAGTCATCCTCTTTTGAATATATTTTCAGCACGCATTCAATCAATTCTATGTCAAATGTCTTAAAGTTACATTAAAAAAATTTAATAATTTTATATGGTGGTTAAGTAATTTTAAATTTTCTAATTTTCCGCGCAATTTCCTTTATTTTTTTCTTTCATAAGAACCTTCTCCTGATAATAACGAACAGAACAAAAAAAGAATTAGCGAAATCGGTCCAGCCATTCAGGCGTGATACCGTGACCAAGGGTAATAGGGATTCATTTTTATATATATAGATAGTTTGAATATTGATTTCTTACAAGTATCAAATTGTCATCTATACGTCATTACATAGCTGTCATTATACGTCAATTACATAGCTATCATTTGCGTTTTGTTATTCCCAGTCTGATTCTTTTTTGTTATAACACGTTTTATAGTGACTGACGTTTCATGTCAAGTCACACGGGAACGCTGTCGACCGGGATGAAAAGTATCTTATGTCCGTCTCCTGGCTCTAAGCTACATCCATACCAATTTTCACCCAAATCTGTTCTACCGTTCTTGAGTTATAAGTGGTGTAACTAACACGACTTTCTTTTATATATAGATATATAGATATACCTACATAAACAGATTATTAAACTCGAAGGAGAAAGTGCTTGTAAAACAAAGAAACACTGGAGCCCTTGACCGGACCCGCGCCGCTACTAGACTAAAGATCGGTTCTAGACAAGTTTTGGATTCATCGCATGTTAATTTTATTTAATTAAACGATTTCATAACCAAAACAAAGTACTAAATTGCTAGTTTGTTCTTCCGAAGTCAATAAGACATGGTAGATAGGCAAAATTTAAAATTTAAATATATATTATTAACTGGAAAAAAAAAAATACTCAATACCTATACAAAAAATGGGGAAAAGGATTAAGGACTTAGTAACTAATACTGTAAACTTACATGTAATACTAAAAAGGAAATCGAAGAGATAGAGGGAAAACAGAAACGATCTACCCGTTAAAATAAAATGTTTTTAGGAATTAAATCAATACTTACGTTTTTCCGAGCCGTGGGCGTTTTTAGAAGATATGAAATCCTCTCGTCTATCCCACTTCTGACCTTTTGGGTTTGGTCAGAATAAAATCCACTTTAATTTTTCACAAAATTCCCACTCTTTATTAGCTTGTAATATTCCATTGTCTTGCCTAGACTAGTGCCACCGTTCCAATGCCCGGCCGTCGCGTTCCGCCGTCGAGCGCTCGAACCCTACTTGACAACTTGGTCTCACTCCTCATTGGTCGGTGCGCTCGACAGCGGTGGCGTGTGCGAGCGCCGATTGGCTTACGAAATAAAGTCAACTCAAACAATAAACCGGAAGTTGCCTTTAAATACAAACTTTTAGGTCACGATAATACATGTAAAAATTATAATTAACAAAACTATGAATTTAGAACGAATTAAACATTTGATTAAAATATACATAAATTAACTTAGTATCTATATTAACCTTACAGTAGTCAGTATAAAGTTTTCGTACTAAACGTTGAATTACGTACAAAAAATATCTTCCAGCAAAGCTAGAACATCCGGCTTTTAAATAATTAAATAAGTTGGTTAAACAAAAACTCTTCCCTATTATGTTAAAATAATTAATTATCAATAGGGTAGATGACTTAAAAAAATTATATGTCCTTCATTAGGTTGTAATTTCATAGCCTCCTCGAAAACATTACATCAGAAAGATACAGGATTCTAAATGGCGCTGTTGATAGGTGAAATAGCCAAGACCAACGAACTTTACCTAAACAGAGGCTAGTTCCACGTGGGTCGTTGAACCTCGGGGAACCAGATTTAGATATTTACATAATGATTTTATTGTCCTTTCTTTAGTAGCCTCAGCGGTGGTTATAACGATAATTTGAATAGTAAACATTTAAATAAGTTAATTATAATTTTACCTACCTACTGTATAATATTCCGCAATCCTGGCTTAGGTTTTGTTTAAATTGATGGCGCTTTTAAAATAAATACGTGACCCACATCATGCGCTTGGGAATCGTATTGTATTTGTAAGATTATGATAAAGAAAAGAGTTTATTATAATAATATACCAGCGTCCTGCCCCGGCTTCGCACAGGTCTTTATTAAAAAAAAATCCCGGCAATTATTAAAAAAAATGAATTGGCTAAATTGTTCTAGGCGTTGTTGAGTTATGCTTTTATTGTTTTGCAAAATGAAAAATAGATAGTAGCCGTTTCTCAGACCTACTGAATACGCAAATAAAATTTGGTCAGGCCCTTTCTGAGGAGTACTACGGTAACTAACATTTAATACTATATATTAGACTAGCCGAGCCGACAGACGTTGTCCTGTATCACATCTCAAAAAACAATATCCAGTTTTTTTTTTTTTTTTATGATCGATAAGCCTTCATTTGACCACAATCTCACCTGATGTAAAGTGACGATGTGGTCTAAGATGGGACATGAAGACCTAGAAGGTGGCTTCTCCGGGCCACATTACGAAACACGAAAAAATCGCTTCACGCACTGGCCCAGCCCGGAGGGTGGTGACAAGCCGCGGCCGAAGCCTACCACCAGAGACTGTTCTTAGCACCACCCGGAGGTCACGTGTAAGGATTCAGAGGGTTACCACTTACGGACGTGAACAGACAAAACCTCCAGTTGACCGTATTATGAATCTAAACCATTCTCTAACCCACTTAAACAAACACAAAAAATTTCATCAAAATCGGTCCATCCGTTTAGGAGGAGTTCAATGACTAACACACTCACAGAAGAATTATAATATATAAAGATATAGATATTTATTTGTATTTAGATATTGTCCAATATTTGTACCAAAGTATTGGCCTCGGCTTTCTATCAAGGTTCCTGAGATTATAATCTGGTGACAAACGGATATATAGACATATCGACATATAGACGACGAAGTCTCAGCAATAGGGTCCCGTTTTACATAAAAACAAAAAAAAATATAATTTACTTTGAAAAACTTTAATCAAATCCTACTACTATCACAGAATACATAATAGTACAAGTACAGAAGACGAACTCCGAAAAATCAATTAAAGGAATAGCTACCTTTTCTACAACATAATTAAGTTCAATTCAAATCGCAAAGCGCTAGTTACCTACAGTTATATTCACCTAGAAGTTGCCTCTCTTTCTATCGCGTAACCCTTACCTTTTCTGACGACATCAGGGTTGTAATTACAAGAACATTTTTATCTGACTGAATTACCAGCTAGGTGTGTTTCACTCTATTTATGTAAACAAATGACATTTCAAATAAACCTAGGCTAGGTCTTAGTAGAAAGTGGTAGATTAGAGAACTGTTTAACTTTTTTAAATATCTGCATAGGCATAGATTCGTTAGTGGTATGTACCTTATTTATGAAGTAAATATTTTGTTTTGGTGTGTATGTGTAGGTAGGTATATGTTTATATATTATACGCGAATAAAATTGGAATGACATACGACGCGAACAAGATAGCCCAGGAGCCTGCCCAACCTTAAAATCATAAAGTTTATTCTCTTCTATCTTCAGTAAAGCCACAGATTATAATCTGTGGTAAAGCAAACTTGGTATATATTATTTTAATTCAGATTATGGTAAAGGTACAGTATAGGAGCTGACTAGATTTGTATTAATATAAACAAACACAGTAATGTAATATGTGCCCGGATTTACTAATCCGAATAAATAAAAATACATAGGTAGTTCATATTGATTATCTTTATTTGACTGACCAGCATACAAAGTAATAATGACATATATACATAATAATCCATAAAAAAAATATTATATTTTTTAATTCCTTTTTAATAAAAACTAAAAAAAGCTTGCGAAAGGCGCGCGTGACTCCCTAACGGCTATCCGCCAACTGTCCGCAGCGCGTCGTAGGTATGTTTTGACGCTTTAGCGCGGAGTGCGCCAGGCCTGCTACTATTATAAAGGCGAAAGTTTGTAAGTATGGATGTATGGATGTTTGTTACTCTTTCACGCGAAAACTACTGAACCGATTTAAATGAAATTTGGTACACAGAATCTCTAGAGCCTGAAAAATAACATAGGCTACTTTTTACCGCGGGAAAACGTCATTCCGCGGGAAAATCCATTATAACGCGGGTAACACCGCGGGACACAGCTAGTAAATAAATATTTCCGGACAATCCACACAACAACATCTAGCCCCGTGGTAAGCTCTAAGCTTGAGTTACGGGTACTAGACATCTGATATACTTAATATAATAGACATACATACATACATAGAAATATTTGTTATAGAGTTGTTTAATTTGAGACGGAGTTAATAATAAGTGGTCATGTAATATTCAATAGGTTTCAATAAGAAACCTTACGTCACCTTGTACTAAAACTTTCTCAATTAAATAAAACGAAACCAAATTAACCGTACCTACAATTTGTTATATAAGAACTATTAACTTGTTCAAAATAATTATTATTTGGGTCTATTGTGAGCGAATTGAGGACGTGTTTCCAACTTAGACGACCTTAGAAAATTTTTTGAAGTTAATGTATTTGTACTGTGATTTTGTTTATCCTCTTAATAACGCGAAATCGGCAACAACAAAAATTACAGATATTATTAATATTATTTCCAAAAAAATTAAATTTCAAGGTACCTTTCAGATACCATTCTACTGATATTGACATAAACATGAGAAAAAAAATTCGGACAATCCACACAACAATATCCTAGCCCCGTGGTAAGCTCTAAGCTTGTGTAACGGCATCTGATATAGGTAATAAACACACATTTATAGATATTTTTTAAAACATATTAACCACCCACACCAAGGAGAAAATAATAATTTTGTATCATAAGCACTCCTATTTACGTTCCCACTGCTGGGACACAGGGACTCATCTCTTGACGAGAGATAAGGCCTTAATTGCCCACGCTGGCCGAGTGCGGGTTGGTGAATATCACACTCCTTTTAACTCGTCAAAGTTCTGAGAACATGCCGGTTTCCTCACGATATTTTCCTTTAAACGTGTTTTAAAGTGCATATCCATTTTTCAAGAAGAAAAATCCAGAGGTGCATGGTGGGGTTTGAACCAACGACCTTCGGAATGAAAGTCGAGTGTTCTCCTGCTTAGCCAACACGGTTCTTATGCCTTATGTAGGTTTATATTGAATGTCATTTACATAATAGACATAAAATATGACTTCATTTCCGCATCCACCGTCATTTCACTGAGACTGTTTAAACTAGGCTTATCTTTAATACAGGTTTTCAGCGCTTGAATATATATATATAATTATTGGATAACACATTTATTGAGGAAGCTAGTAAATATATCTTAATCTATTAACCTTTCACATTGCTTCACTAATTATCCTGAGTGCTTGAATAAAAGAAAGCGATTGATTGATAATGTAGTTCAGAATCATTATTTATTCTATGATAATTTTATAATCAACTAAGCTTTGGCCGTGTTTGTTGTACAATAGTAAATAGTGTTTCCCGCGGTATAAAGTAGCCTATAGCCTTCCTCGATAAATAGGCTATAAAATAATCAAATCGGTCCAGAAGGTCCCGAAATTAGCACGTTAGGCTTTATTATTGGTTCATCGGTCGCCTACACTGCAGGCGACACCGCCGTAACAGATGATCCACGATTCTGACACTTTAGTTTATAAGATTTATATTTTTTACTAGCGGCCCGCCCCGGCTTCGCACGGGTTTTTATTCAATTTATTTTCCCGGAAATTATTCGATTTTTTCTCGCCTTTTAAACCTTACCTAGACCTCCACGAACATTTCAAGACTATGATAAGATAAATCCGTTCAGCCGTTCTCGAGTTTTAATCAGACTAACGAACAACAATTCATTTTTATTTATATAGATAGATGTATGTTAGTCTATAAGGTATATGTTTGAATGGGCCTTACATGCCTGAAATAAATGATTTATTATTATTTTTCTTAAAAGAAATAAAGGCAGACAACTCAGAAGACCAAATAAAAATTAAAAATTTACTGTAATACACCTAAAAGTGTTTGATTCCAATTAAAAATAAGTTTGTAATTGTTATAACGAAAGCGCTTGTGATCGACCGGTCGAACAGCATTGAATAAGTATATTGAATGCCAAGTTCTTAAATTATTTAGACATTAAGTGTTCAATCACCATCAAAGTTATTATTTGGGGATAGATAAGCATCGACATTAGGATGTTTTGTTAATAAAATTTCCTTTTGTAGGTATAATTGCGGTACGCACCTGATGTTTTTAGGATAATTAAATATTGAACACATATTCTAAAACACTTAAAAAAGCGAAGTTCTAACAATACTGAGTAAGTAAGTAAAATTTAATAATGAAGAAATATCTTTATTCATACCCTTAATATTTTTTCCCTTTATTTTCGATTAATCACGACACGGCATTATCTAACCCCAAACCATCCCAAACTAAGCAGAGCTTGTACTATGGGTGTTAGGTGACTGATATACTACATAATGTATATTATTATTTTTTGTAAATATGTACTCCTACATATATATAATACATAGAAAACACCCAGACCGGAAACCAGAAATTGTAGATCGTACAAAATCTTGTCCTCATGGATCAAAACGTACAGTAATTATTGCATGTTTTACTATCTAAGGGTAGATCTTTAACTTCTCTTATCTATCTGACTATCTTATCTAACGACAAATGCATAAAAATAACGACAAATAAGCTTAGATATAGGAAATAGGACAAAAGAAATATTGACTTTAAGATAAATTAATTTATAACTACGCTAAGCCCGGCGGTTATTCACTGAAATTAATTTGAATCGGAAGGTATGATTTTTAAATTTACTCAGAACATAATTACCAATATTAAAATACAAGTAAAAGCTTTGTTCCAATAATAAAGTGTGTATTGTGATCGATAGTATAGGAAATAGGACAATTGAGAAATTAACCCATAAACAAATTAAATTGTTACTACGCAGAGCCGGGAATTAATTTTAAGCGGAAGGTATTTATAAAATTTACTCTGAACTTAATTTCAAATATTTTATGTAAATGTTTTTTTTAAGAATAAGAATATTTTATTTGCCAAAAACATATGTAGGTACATATACAGGATATGATTAGTTAAATTTAACACAGTTTCAACGTGTTTCACCAGTTTGTATGCAAAGTTTTAGTAAAAAAACAGTCAGTATTTTCATAATAATAACAATAGACATAAACAAAACTCATTCATAATTATAATTAGGTATTGAATGATTATTGAAGAAATTAAAAAGAAATGACATTAACATAAAACTTTAGTTATAGAGTTAACTTTGTCATCTTATAATACGAATTAAATAAAATTTCAAATGCTACGTCTAAGCATTATAACATTTGCATGCCTTCTGTTAAATTATGTGAACCCATAAATCAAAGTAATTATCTATTTAATGTACCATTCTTTTGGCAAATAAATAGGTACTTACATATTATTTTATAAAAACACAAATAAGTACCTATATGAAACCTTACATCAAACTAAACACTATTGAACCATAGTTCAGGCAACATTTTATATAAAAAACACATATAAAAAGATTTTCCAATAATAAATAGCGTATTGTGAAGGATGGAGGGGCTGTAGACTTACGTGTGTCGCGCGCCGCGGCCCGCTCGCTACTGAGCGAGTGTGGCCCATGTCCGGCAGACAATGGCGCCGGGCGCAGGAAACATTACAGCATACTACACGATTTTATTTTGTCACTAGCTGACCCCAGCAAACGTTGTTCTGCAAATTTTTTTTTTTTTTGAAGTGAAACTTCTATAGAATCGTAGTGATTTCAAACCGGATGCAAAAAGATGAAACGGAAATGGCAAGAGACACAAATACAATGCTTTATTTAAATTTCTTTGCGCGATACTTCATAGTTGAGACTACGAAGTATCGCGCAAAGAGGTATTGCTGTATTTTATTTATATTATTTTGTAACATACTTTATGTAATACGCTTTATTGAAGTATTATAAATAATCCGAATAATTACAGATACCTATATGTTTGTTTCTCTTATCATTTTAGCAGATGCGTTCATTTACCCTTTTTTTCTATTCGATATAATATATCGAATAGAAGTAAGTAGTAGACTCCAATCGTGCGTCGTAGCTGACACACACACACTTTTTTTTTATTCTTCTTATTCTTTCGTCGATTTACTGAAGTTTCACTTCTGTCGTGTGTGAATCGCACACACACCTTTTTTTTTCATAATGTAAAATAGGTGTTGGCCGATTCTCCTATGAGAATCCTACCTTATCCGGTATCTATATACCGGATAAGCACAAAATATTTCATCAATATCGGTCAAGCCGTTTCGGAGGAGTTAGATTACGCACCCCTTGACAGAAGAATTTTATATATTAGATTTATTAACTCGCGGATATTGGATATTTTTCACGTAGGTTTTTGTATATACGGTGTACTATAACGATCCTATTTTGTAATTCATTAACAAGCTTTCAACATTTTACCTTTTTTAACCCCCGACCAAAAAAGAGGGGTGTTATAAGTTTGACGTGTCTGTCTGTCTGTCTGTCTGTGTGTCTGTCTGTATGTCTGTGTCACCATAGCTCCCGAACGGATGGAGCGATTTCAATTTAGTTTTTGTATGAAAGGTGAGTCTGGCGCGAGTGTTAGACATATTTCATGAAAATTGGTTGTGCCGTTTAAAAGTTATGGGGGTGAGAGTGGGTAAGGAAAACCGAAAATCTGCAAATATACTAGTGTGGGGTATCAAATGAAATCGCATCGCGTCCACATTACAAAATATTATGTTGTTTTACGTTTAAGGAAATTAAGGAACGGGAATCGGGGGTTTTTCTTAAATTTTAAATTTAGATTTATTTATAATTGACAATTACCACGGCGAAGTAGCCTGGATGTTGTTGTTCGTTAGTCTGATTAAAACTCGAGAATGGCTGGGCCGATTGAGCTGATTTTGGTTTTAAAATGTTTGTCGTAGTCCAGGGTAGGTCTAAACGGTGAGCAAATAAGGAAAAATTGCCGAGAACATTTTTTACCCGTGCGACGCCGGGGCGGGCCGCTAGTAATAAATAAATCAAATAAGAACTCCAAAATTGTTATAACTACAAAATTGTAATAACTGATAAAGCTGTGTTGTTCTATTCGCTTCTCAACTCAGTATAAAACATTGAAGCGAACTGTCAAGACAATGTTATTTCCTTGATATTTGTTACTTAAGCAATTTAGTTTTATTAATTTTAAGTTATTGACCTGTCCATGTAGGCTATGTGCTTCTAAGGAAATAAACGTTTTGAATTTGACTTTGACTTTGAAATATAATAAGACAAGGCCCCATACAACAGACGTGATTTTTATGAGGTTAAGCGACGTTGCGACTAGTACTTCCTGAGATTAGCACGTTTAAACAAACAAACAAACTCTCCAGCTTAACTTTTCAGCTTTATAATATTAGTATAGATAACTTCTGGCGAGTAGCGAATCTGTCCAACCAAGAATCTATCCTACACCGAACATAAGCTTCCTACATGATAATTCAAACAAAACTCTTTCTAATATCGGAATGAAGTCGTATCGTAACCGTAAGCTCTAAAAGCATCTGCAGTTTCTCCAATAATGGCGCCTCGTGGAGCGTCATCGATGTTGCGAGTCGATAGCTGGCCAATCACTGTCCATAACTTATATCTAACACTACCTTTTATAAGTTACTCGTACTGGCAGTTCCAACCGATCCCTGCCGACCTGATTGTTTTAAAAAAAAGTAAAAATAAAGAAAACTTTCTTGCGTAGAGATCTTAAAAAATTACTAATTATATACTAACTATAAATACTAGATATCTTACTAATTTCTATTACAAAGGCACATTGAATATTATATTTTGATTAACTGGCATTTTTTTTTATCGTCTTGACTGTATTTTTGTTATTGTAATATTGGAACTTAGAAAATAACGAAGTCGAGTGTGAAGTTATTACCTACGACGAATAAGTGAAGTATAAATAATAAATAATAAGTGTAGTTTCTGAATGAGCAGTTTTGGCCGCAAGGGGTCAAGTTTCGAGGAACGCTGCAAGGCGACACCGCCGTAACAGATGATCCACGATGCGGACACACTTTAGTATATAAGATTTACATTTTTATGTATGTTAGTCTGTAAGGTATATGTTTATATGGGCTGGGCCTTAGATGCCTGAAATAAATGGTATATAGACATAGGTAGACATAATTTTATTTACTTACCACAGAAACACACACTAAAATAATACAAACATAAAAATCAACATACATTTTTTTTAATTCCAAAACATATTATATATTTATAAACTAACCTTAGACTACCAAATAAATTTGATAAATATGAGATATTCTCATACTAATCTAGGGTTCCGTGTGAAGTTTAAACAAATTTTGCAATAATAAAACAGAAAAATAGGTATTACCTATTTAGGCGTAAAATATTAAAATTGCAAAAAGATGCAACATCGCTTTACTTGATGAAAAACACGACTTTTGTAAGGGAGCTCACTTACAGGTATATTAATTTAATATGTGTATTTTTTTATGTTTGATAATGATAAGCCTTCGTTTGACCACAATCTCACCTGATGTAAAGTGACGATGTGGTCTAAGACGATTGTTTTTAGTATTTGCAATGAGTAGCGCCAAGAGAAATATAATATTCCCTCAAAATTTCCACTGTCTATCTATCACGGAGCAATGTGACAGAAGTATCAGTAATAGGTTCCCGTTTTTACCCGACTGCGCGCCGCAAAGAAGTGGTAATGTGTTTATCAGTCTAGATGTATGTATGTATGTTTGTATGTTCCTTTGTAGCACAATTGGATACCACATATAAATGAAATTACCCGTAAATTCTTTTTCTCTATTCACTCTCTTTTACGTCTCAAACACTTCCTTCCTATTCCCACTAAGATTACCCTCGCAAACTCTCTGCTGGTTCCTATAATCGACTATGCGGATACTGTCTTTCTTGATTTGAACGAAGAACTTTTAAACAAACTAGATCGTCTACTTAATACTTGCATTCGTTTTATTTACAACCTGCGCAAATACGATCACGTGAGCAAATACCGCCAAATGCTAAAATGGTTACCTATCCGTGAACGTAGGAATCTCAGAATCGTATGCCTTCTTTTTTCGACTCTTAAAGACCCATCTACACCCTCGTACTTAAAAGACCGTTTCTCACTCTTATCTGATGAACATAATATAAATCTTCGATCTTCTGACAACCTTTTACTCGCTATACCTTCCCACAGTACCTCTTTCATAGGAAATTCTTTCTCCGTAGAAGCAGCACGGCTGTGGAATAGCTTGCCACCTAATATAAGGAAAGCTGAATCTAAAGATTACTTCAAACGAGCAACTAAAATTATTTTATAGATAAACTGTATTCCTAACCTATTATATACATAAATAAATATTAAATGTTTCTCTCTCCAATCTTGTTATCTTACCACTGCAATAAAGGCTATAATAAATATATTTATATATATATATATGTGTATATAAAGTAATATTTTATATATGTTTA
This sequence comes from Gymnoscelis rufifasciata, assembly GCA_929108375.1. NCBI lineage: Eukaryota > Metazoa > Arthropoda > Insecta > Lepidoptera > Geometridae > Gymnoscelis > Gymnoscelis rufifasciata. Next base: position 10,980,407 of record OV815324.1, read on the forward strand.
TTTGTATGTTATTTGTGTATTAATATTATATACCAAATATTAGGTTTAAGATTATCACTTTTAGAATTAATATTTATTTTTGTTTGTAAATTTTCGCACGCCAACTTCCTGCTTAAAACTTTCTGAGGTTGGCAGGTAGAAAATGCTTTAGCATTAAGCCCACCTTTTGTACAAAATTTTTCTTATTTTATTTTGTGCAATAAAGTATTAATAATAATAATATACAGAGCAAACACCTGGGCCGACTTTTATAAATCATACATCGATCGATTGCTTAGTAGGTACGGCGAGTGTCACTAAAGAAACGACGTCTGTGAAAATTCATTATGACGCTACTGGACGCCATTTTGTAATAATTTAATATATTAAATTATTAAATTATTATTTTATTTTTATTTAGAAATCATTTTAGTTTTCTTTCGACGTTTTAGATTCGATACGGCTGACCGTTCAGGTTCTAAATCGAATGAAAGTTGCGTAACAAACATTCTCACTTAATACGCTTACAGACTGTAAAAAATCCCAAAGAAGTATTTTCTCTAAATTTCAGCTTGTTAACCTTTGAGTTCGGAACCCTAAAAATAATTGCAAGATTTGATAGGTATGTACCATCGTCAAAAGATCCGCTGTTCTAGTTTGAAACTATTTTGCTTTGCGTAGGTTTTGGGTAACCGGTCACGCCTTCTTTTTTTGTTGTTAAGTTTGACCAATTAAGAGTTCGGTCGGTCAACATCTGCTCAACATAATGTAAAGGTCCTTAGAGTTGTTGCGGGACACAATGTTGCCTACAGTGAGGATGGTGTATCTGTCGCAGTCATCTGGTTGTATCTGCTATTTGATTGTATAACTGGCGCGTTCATTTAATGACGACATTTAATTGAATGACTACGGCTGAACGTTGATTGAACAAGCGTCACAAAACGTCCAACTAGTAAGCGGATTATAACATAGCTCTTTGAAGAGAGCGGACGTAAAATCAGTCAGGTGATTGAATATTTTTTTTTTATATTATAATTTTTTTTTTAATAGCAAATTGACTATAGTAAGTTCATTGTTGCTATCTAAATAATAATATAAGAGATGTGACTGCCATTATTGGTACTACGTGCAAGTAAAGATTTTGTATTTTATACTTGTTTTTTTTTCAGTATTATATTACTTAAATTAATGAAACTGATTTTATTTTTTTTGTCTTTTTTTTACCTAAGTAATCCCTCATTTCACAAAGTGACAAAGACTTGAGTTAACTTTCTGGAGTCTCAGAGAATACCATATATGAATAAATTACCCTTGAAACAATATGATATACTCGTATTTTTAGCCTATCTTAAGATTTCAAATACAACATAAAATCATAATATGGTGTGTCATGTCATGTCCTCATTTTTGTTATCTAAAGTAAGTTACCTTTTAAATTGCGAACTTATGGTCACCCAAACCAAACATTACAAAGTCAGCTATATCCCATTCAACAACTATGCTAAATGACGTTCAGTCAAGACGTTGAACGTTACATTAAACAATTTGACGAGTTGTCCTTCAGTCATTCAATTAAATGTCGTCATTAAATGAACGCGCCAGTCATACAATCAAATAGCAGATACAACCAGATGACTGCGACATATCCACAGAGCGAACTGTCACCGCTGTCGCTTAGTTCAACATTGGCTCCAACAGCAACCTGAGATAAGAACAGTCCGGTGGCCTTCACGTTCTCCAGACTTGAATCATATCGAGAATTTATAGGCCATAATGGTTCAGAGATGGGATTCGAGGGCTGAAAGAACAAAACAAGCCCTAGTCGCACATGTTGACCAGATGTGGGACTTATTGCGCGGTTCGGATTCGGATGGAGTAGGGATTCGAGGATTGGATAGAGGATTCGATGAGTTGTAGGTTGTAGGTTGTTGTAATCCTCACCGCAGGCTCCGATTAGCTGTGTAATCTCTCGTAACGTCCTTGACACCGCACAGCGCTTGAAAGTACAACGTAAAGGTCTCGTGGAATAAAGCCTATCGCTGACACAAAAACTTTATATGTCTGTAAAAACGTCTGATTGCTCAATAATATGTTTTTACTTATAAATTTGCTAATGTTTATTAGTCCGTTACAATAAAAAAAATCTTTTTCCCATATAAATAATATACTTAAGGTATATCTATTACTAATCACTATTTTGACATTTAAATTTTTATTATATATTTGAATTTAGGAAAAAAAAACCTTATTACTTAGATGACATAGATATCTTCTCAATTATATATTTCTATAATACCAAAAAATATAAAAGAAATTGAAAGTTTTTATAGTAGTTATATATTAAATATAAAAGTGTGTAATAATTTATTAAGGACTTTTTTTTGTTTACGTCCATAATTGATAGCCCTCTAAATCCTTACACACGTGACCTCTGTGTGGTGCTATGAACAGCTTCAGCTTCTTCTCTTTTTTTTCGTAATGTGGTCCAGAAAAGCCATCTTCTAGGTCTTCATGCCCCACCCCCCTTATACCTACCATATCGTCACATTTACATCAGGTGAGATTGTGGTCAAATGAAGGCTTATCTTACATAAAACAATATTTAACTTCCTATTATTTTAATTTCAACTGATTATTATGTTTCATTAGGTATTTAATTTTCTTCCATGTTTTTAATATTTGTACGCCTACATTGTAGGCAAAACATAGCCGAACTTATTTTTATGTTTTCTATGACCCATGTTTTGAGCAAATAAACGATTATCTTATCTTATATTACTTATCTTAACTTTTGAAATGAAATGAAATATACATAATATTGCTGTTCAACTAGGTGGTAATGTATACATACATTGGTTTTCTATTTATGTTATGTGACTCTAGTCTACCTTTCGGGCTTAGGTACATTATGAACCAGAGAGTATATACCTAATCACTAAAAAATGTTAAATATGAATTAATGTCAGTTATGCAATGTCAATATATATACGTTATCCATATTAGCCAGTTACGGACGCCATCAAATAAAAGAAGAAGAAGTATATACTTTATCATTTAACAAATCGAAAATAGAATAATATTCCTTTTCTTCCTTTTCTTTAGTGAGGAAAGAGCACAAGAAAAACAAATAGCACGAAGTTGTACAGCGAGCGCTCGCCAAGCCAGTCTATGATCTAACATCCAACCGGTCCACTGAACCAGTTAACACCTGTCTGGTTCTGTGAAGAACGCAACAAAGTATTAGTAACGTAGTATTGACTAGTAGTGCCCCGCGGTGTTACCGTTATAGTGGATTTTCAAACCGGACCAGTATATAATATATAAATACACCCTATTAACGTTCCCAACCGCTGGGACACAGAGACTTCTCTCTTGGCGAGAGAGATTAGGCCTTAATTCACCACGCTGGCCAAGTGCGGGTTGGTGAATGTCACATGTCCCTCAAACTCTTTAAAGTACTCAGAACATGCCGGTTTCCTCACGATGTTTGCCTTCACCGTTAAAGCACGTGTTTTAAGCGCACATAAATTTCTCAAGAAGAAAAATCCAGAGGTGCGTGGCGGGGTTTGAACCCACGACCTTCGGAATTAAAGTCAAGTGTCCTCCCACTTAGCCAACACGGCCTAACGGCCACGGACCAGTAGTTCCTGAGATTACAGCGTTTAAACAAACAAACTCTTCAACTTTGTAATCTTATATATAAAATTTCCATGTCACAATGTTAGTTACCGTACTCCTCCGAAACGGCTTTACTGATTCTTACCAAATTTTATATACGTATTCAGTTGGTCTGAGAATCGGCTACTATCTATTTTTAACCCCCGATCAAAAAAGAGGGGTGTTATAAGTTTGACGTGTCTGTCTGTGTATCTGTCGGTGTGTCTAGGACATCATAGCTCCCGAACGGATGGAGCGATTTCAATTTAGTTGCGCGAGTGTTCTTAAACATGTTTCATCAAAATCGGTTGTGTCGTTTAAAAGTTATGGGGGTTAGAGTGGTAAAGGAAAACCGAAAATCTGCAAATATACTCGAGTGGGGTATCAAATGAAAGCGCCTCGCGTTATTATGATGTTTAACTTTGAAAATAAATAATTGGAATCGCGATTCCAATAATCTAAAAACCCCCGCGGGGGTTTTTAGATTATATTAGTTAGACATAACGTTGCAATATTTATTCATTTAGCAAAACAACGTTTACTGGGGTCAGCTAGTATTAGTATAGATTAGTTAGAGATGCTAGTGAACCTTCTGGCTTCCACTGCAGACTAGAAAACTGTCTGACAGGTAGTTAGGTACCTACGTATAGATTAGTCATTCGTCGAATAGGGATTTAGCCGAATAAGGGGACCAGTTATTATTGGGTTTTAACTTCAACCGAACTGAATATTCGGCCGAGTTTGTTAGATGTAGATGATTTAATAATCTAAATTTACAATTAAAAAAAAACCGATTCCAGTAGGTACCTTAGTTCTCTTAAAAGTGAAAAGTCATACTATTTTGTTATGTGCATGTGATGCGCTTTCATTTGAGACCCCACTCGAGTATATTTGCAGATTTTCGGTTTTCCTTCCCTACTTTCACCCTCATAACTTTTAAACGGGTTAACCGATTTTCATCAAACATATCTAAGAACCCACGCACGAAACTCACCTTTTATACAAAAAAAACTAAATTGTTATCGCTTCATCCGTTTGGGATCTATGATGTTCCAGCAGACAGACAGGCACACAAGACACGTCAAACTTACAACACTCGTCTTTTTTGTCGAGGGTTAAAAATAATAATTTTTTCGTTTATTCGATTATTTAATAAAAGTTGTAGGCTTATCTTTATTTTTTTCACGCAAACGAAACATCAAGGCGTTTCATTGTATTAAAGTTTTGCGTGTCGTAACGCTCTTGAGAGATTTGTGCCAAATTCCGGAGTCGCAAGCCGCCCCCCTTAACTTTGATGCTCTATATCCTTTGCACTTTCTTATTAAATTTGAATAGTAAAATACAGATGTCCAGTATTTCTGGTCGGTTGTACAGACTAAACAAATACCTTTTTTTTAGGTAGTCCTCATGTCTATTTATTGTTTTGCCCTGTTAAAAGGCTACATTACCCTAAAATTGTGTAAAATAATAGTCTTTTTGCATAAATACAATGCAAATCATTTTTTCAGCCGAAGATTCTGTTGATGTAGATATCTTTTTCCCAATTAACTGAATAGATCTGTGGTGGAAATGAACCAAAATATGCAATTTCGAATATTTATTTATACAAAAGTGATAAATTATAATGAAATTCACCCAACCCGCACTTGGTCACCGTGGTGAATATCACATGCCAATAGTTTTTTTTAATATTTGTGTAACAATCTTACTGCGGTTACGTACAGAAAACTTAACTTATAGTTTTAACGGTTTCGAAAAAAAGTGGCTGTGCCATACCTACGGACGGACAGAAAGACAGACTTAACGAGTCCATAAGGTTTGTTTTTTGCCATTTGGCTAAGGAACCCTGAAAAGAAAGCTGTCAAGGCTATGTTTAATCTCATCAATCTACTTTGTTTTGATTAGGTACCTACATTAGGTAATTAGGGTGATAGACATGTTGTGCCGACCCCACATAGTGTGGGACAAGGGCAGGATGATGATGATGATTAGGTAGTTAGGTATTTAATTGTACAAAAAATATATTATTATGGGTAAGATGAATTATTTCTGTCAAGGAGTTCTACTTTATTTCGTTAAAAAATGCAAATAACTAAAATCATCACACGCGGACATACTATTCTTTATTTTAAGAAAACTATGTTATATAAAATGTTTTTGTGTCACGGCCTTAGACCTAAAACATTCATCCCTGAACATAACCCTCCCTCATTTCATTAGAATCATCTTTTCTTAAAATCTCACAGGTTTAATTAGTTGGGTCAATTAATTATTTTGAATAGGTAATTTTAATCACAATAAAAGGAACATTAAATTTTTATAATAATGTATTTCTAATAATCTTAACAAATACTTAATAACTAGACAATAATACCTTGCAGCAAATGCTTTACAATTCCTTTTCAAAATGGCACCAGACGGTAACTTCCTTCACTTATAAAATATGATATAACCATATATTTAACTAAATCTAGTGTATAATATCAAAAAATCTTTAAAATATTTATATAAGCTTTCTTTCTAACACAGCACCACTTAATATAAAATACAGTTAAGATATAATTGTACATTATATATTATTTCAAAAACTATCAAGGAGTATTTTCAGATCAATATATTGTATCTTAGTAAAATAAATCTTAGATAAAAAGCCTTAAAAAATAGTGGTTTAAATCACTTGATAGGATAAAGATATGTTGTGCTTAAATTTAATAAATTTAATGGCAATATCAAAATATGTAATTATTAGGAATTAAAAATATCCTCGACTTTTATATTTAAAACCAATAAAGGTACCAATTATTGGATTCACATGCGCCACCAGGGGCGCTAGTGAAGCGTGAGGTCCGTAATGTCAAATTAATAGACCAACTCGTACCTACTTGGCCGCTAGTTTCTGAGATATTTGGGTTTAAAAACTATAAAATATATTTAAAAACATATTTTCGAAACCATACACAAGAGGTTTGGTCCCTTAACACTTTTTGTTTGTTTATGTCGATTGACATGAGTTTCACTATTCGCAAAATATTTTTTTTTTTCAAATTGGCGGACTAGGAGATATGCGAAAATGTTGGATCCCTTTTGTAATTGGCATCTGTGTCTGAGGACTTTACTCCGGTGAGTACAAAAATATCCCAGACTAGTAATATAAAATAGTTTTTTACATTATACATAAAAAGTTTTAATAAAAGCACAAATATTAATGTAAATTATTATATTCGTGTGAGAAGGAACTCTTTTATATAAATGCTTTATGAGAACGAGTATAGGCAACTACAATATTATATGTATTGAGAAGACATAGGAACAGAAAAAGCTCTATGAATTTTGTAATAACATGTACTATGACATAATTAAAACTTCCTTCTATCGATTATAATCGATAATTATCGGGTTAATTATAAATCTGTATATTAGATTAATATCCAGTTTTTAATAACATTGTAATATCTTAAGCTCTTAGATTTGTACAACTTTGATATTTTTCGTTCTTTTACAACAATTTGGCAGAATACAATAAGAAAGAGCATTCTCCATCATTAGTTAACAACATGAATGTCAAGAATTGATATCAACTTGTATTTATGTTTGAAAGTTTCGTAGAATTTCATAAGATTCCACAATCTGTCAGTACCAAAGTACTTTTTAGACAAATTAACAGTTGCATCTGTCAGTTTATTTTCAATTTCTGTCAGTAAAACCACGGTAATTATTATCTATACAGTATTCCAACTCGGACGCATCTTGGAATTGAAAGCTTACAGGCCCACCTACATTTTAATTACATCTTGTACTTATTATTACAAACAAAATCTAGCGATTATTAGTTTAAAAACAACGGTTCGTCACTGCGGAACACTCGCGACCTCTTGTGTCGCTGGTGTATCCTTCGATCGAGGCGCGTAGGTACTTGCTTGCGTTTCGGCCGTTTGTGTGAAGATTGAATACTGAATAGATAGTATTACCGTTATGTGTAAACATATATTTTAGCCACAGTTTTCCTATCAATAAACTATTGTCATATAATAAGCTCGTTTCTATTTTATAATCACACAACTTCGAACAGTCTCATACACTTATAATGCTAACATTACTTTCTAGAATGTTGTATATTCTTCTATAGTGTAACATTTTGATACTTACATTTGTCAGTTTCATTGAAACATCTGTCAGCTTAGCAGTTCCATCTGTCAGTTTGATAGAGACCTCTGTCAGTCTGACAGAGACTAGTGTCAAGTATATAGTACATTTGTCATTTCATCTTTTTCACTTCATAATTTTATTTAACTTGACAATGGAAAACTGACGCCTCATGCGCAGAGTCAAAGTATAAAAAAATGTATCGGTAGCAAATAAGTGTCAGTTTCACAATTATAATATAAAATATATTTATCTAATGAAAATTGCCATCTAATAAAATAAGCTCAGTTATTAAATAAGTTACAATATAATTTAGAATGGATCTGGCGTTGACTCTAGGATTTAGAAGTCAGTTTGGCAGTCAACATTTTCTCGATAAACCGAATTTTAAAAAGAAGCTGTGGCTAAGTGTGAGAACACTCGTCTCTAATCGTAATCAGAATGTTCTGAGAACTGTAAAGAGTTCTCGTTCTACGTTCCGTAGGTAAAGGACAAAGGCGCAGAAGCCCTTTTGCTTCTCCTTACGAGTCATGTACTCCTGGTCCACAAAGTCATTGGGAGTGGCGTGGTGAATTAAGGCCTCATCTTTTCGCCACGTCACAACACATGTTATGCCAACCCCACATAGTGTGGGACAAGCACGTGACATCCGGGTGGTGCTAAGAACAGTCTCTGGTGGGAGGCTTCGGCCGCGGCTTGTCACCACGCTCCGGGCTGGGCCAGTGCGTGAAGCGATTTTCGTGTTTCGTAATGTGGTCCGGAGAAGCCATCTACCTTCTAGGTCTTCATGTCCCATCTTAGACCACATCGTCACTTTACATCAGGTGAGATTGTGGTCAAATGAAGGCTTATCGAACATAAAAAGAAAAAGGGGAGGAAGATGTGAGGACTAGAAGTCGGTGTAGTCAACTGGTGGGCGGGCTATGGGGCGGCGGCGGCGCAGCGTGGAGAGGATGGCGAGCATCTCGCTGACGGCGGGCGGCGCGGGGGGCGGCTCGCGCCGGCCCGCGAGGGAGCGCGGCCGCAGCACGAACTTGCCGCCCTTTATCTGGTCCACGATCGCGTCTATCGCTGCTCCTGCTGAAGGACACACGCGAGTTAGAACGTGCTACTGACTAACAGATATCGATCGATCGTTTATTGAAACCCAAATTTTTACATAAATAAATCTATATAAATAAAAATGAATTGTTGTTCGTTAGTCTGATTAAAACTCGAGAACGGCTGAACAGATTTATCTTATCATAGTCTTGAAATGTTCGTGGAGGTCTAGGGAAGGTTTAAAAGGCGAGAAAAAATCGGATAATTGCCGGGGAAAAAAAAAAAAAAAACCCGTGCGAAGCCGGGGCGGGCCACTAGTAAATAATAAATATTTCCGGACAATCCACACAACAACATCTAGCCCCGTGGTAAGCTCTTAGCTTGTGTTACGGGTACTAGACATCTGATATACTTAATATCGTCGGCTTACTGCAAGAAGTCATTAGTCGCAAGAAGTCACTAACTGCGTTAGATACACCAATGAGTTCGTCTCGATGAGCTCTACATTTTGGTAAAACTCACTAATTTGTAGCTCTTCAAACTTAGAAGTTATGGCTTGGTAATAAAGTCAATAACTGCATTTTTGGTCAATCTGGTTTCATAAAATTCATTAACTTACATTAATATATTTTACCAAAAGAAAACAAAACACAATTGTCATTTTTATTGTCATACATAATTCATTTATGTGACATATCAACATTTTAAAAATGCTTTTACGTTTACAAACCGTGGATTAAGTTTTGCTTGAATTCATTATTTGCACTTAACTAGTTTTGACGTATCATACTATTTGGGAAAAAAAATACTAACGGCTTTTAATGATTTCTATCAAAACGAGAAACGTTTTTATAGAATTCATTATATACACATTAATTACTTTTGCCGAAACATGGCAAACAACTTAATACAAGACTGAAATCGCCTGAATGATGTATTGTTTTATTAGTGATTTTTGTTATTGTAAAATTATACAGGAAAATGCATGTAATGACTTTTGCACACATACATTTAAGCCAACATGTAATGCTTGTTTACTTATAAGTTGCCGGCGAGTTTTATGAGATACAAGATACAAAATCATTTATTTCCAGAGTTTGGTTTTACAAAACTTAGACACTTATGATTTTAGAGCTATGAGATGCAATTCAAAACTGGTAGTAATAATTACATTGAATATTGGTTTTTCATTAATAGATGATTATTACATAAAATAATGTACATACCTAGGTTACTACCCAGTTAGGTACCTATTTAAAGTTTAAATACCAACTTGTTTAATTCGTTACAATTTGAGAAATGAGCTAATCTATCTTGGTTTCAAATTCTACATTAAATAGTTAAGTAGGTATTTCTATTTTTATTAATACGAATATTAACGATAAAGCAATCGAAGATTTAAGTTGTTTACGTGTTGCAAAAAAGTTGAACAACCACCCAAGGCTCCTAAACCTAGCGAACCTACCTGTGGTCTGAAGTTGATGGGTAAAAAGGAAGCGATAAGGTGACAGTTACCGAAATATCAATATTTCCTGATTGATTGATTTCTGTGGCCATTTTAGTTATTTTATTAAGTTTTTATGAACAAACAAGGTAATTCCTTGAGTTTTTAGTAATAAAAGACGTTATTTTAAGATAATTTTGTCTTTTATTACTTGAAAGAGGCCACTAATAACTTTGTTGCAGAAATACTTAACTCCAGTTTAGTCAAAACTTTTTATCGCAAGAAATCATTATCTTTGCATTTTTAGCTTTTAAAAAAATTGCCATGATTAAATTTAGACTGATTTCAGCTGTTTATATAATAATTAAATATCACTATATATTGGCGTTTAAATTATATTGATAACTGCCGTAGTTTTGATGATATGGGCTCTTAAAGTCATAAAAAGTTTAAAACTGATTTTGCCACACTTTTGGATTTGTCGGTTAATGACTTCTTGCAATAAGCCGACGATATAATATACATACATACATAGATATTTTTTATTATACATATTAAACACCCAGACCAAGGAGAAAGTGCTTGCAGAACATACAAACACTTGACCCCTCGGCGGAAATCGAACCCGCTACCTCTTGCGCCGCAAGCGGACTCTCGCCCACCGCGCCACTGAGACATGACAAGTATATTGACAAAGTTTGACGTTACTATTTTAATTATGTAATCAAATTATTGACATTGAACTGTTATTTGATTTATTTAATGTAACAAATGAAATTGTATGCTCTTAAATGGGTGATTTACATTGACACTATTTTCTATATTTAAGATCTTTTATGTACAAGTAAACGCAATAAATGACAACTTCACTTTAAAGAAAGTATTACATAGCTAACGCAGGACTATAGGACTTTACCACCTGTGCTAGTTAGAAACCACGTATAAAATATACTTTCAATAAATATATACTTTAAGGACTGACATACACTATGAAATATAACTTAAAACAAATACATACTAATATTATAAAGCTGAGAAGTCGTTGAACACTCTTATCTCCCAGTTAAAAATCGATTTGAGCTATTCTTCCATTGTTATAAATAGCATATTTATTGAGAAAGGCTGTAGGCTACTATTTGCCTCGGGAAAATATGTCGCTCCCGCGGTAAAATCCATACAACATGGACAACGCCATAGCGTAAAAAGCTAGTATGAAAATAAAAATGAACCAATTTGAAGATAGCTACTACTTTAGCCCTTAGAATTTCAAAAATACCATATTTTTTAGGTATCTTTGAGATACCATCATCCTGAAAGTTTTTCTTTTGGAAGTCGGTGAAAAAACACTTGAAACAAAGGCAAAAGCGAAACACAAATTACCAAAACACTTACCACCATTCTCAGCTGAGTTTTCGCCTTTGTTCTTCCTCAAAGTCCCCTGCTTGCTCGCCAACATGCTCGCCATGTCGCCCCCCACACACGTCATAGGCGGCGGTGGCGGCGGGGGCGGGGGCGGGGGGAGGAAGCAGGGCGGAGGAGGGGGAGGGGGGATCGATGGGGGGGTGAGTTCTAATGGTGCAGGGGGTGGTTCTATGGGTTGCGTGGGTGGTGGGGTGGGAATGCGTGGGGCTTCTTGTTGTTCCGGTTCTTGTGATTGTTGTTCTGTAATTTATAAAAATATAAATTTAAAATTTAAGAAAAACCGATTCCAATGCCTTACATTTCTCTATCCGTTCGGGAGCTATGATGTCCCAGACACTGACAGACAGAAATACAGACACGTCAAACTTGTAACACCCCTCTTTTTTGGTCGGGGGTTAAAAACAGGCGTGATTCATTTGTACTTGAAGCTCATCTATCTAGACTAGTTGACTAATTTTGGAAAACTATTTAATTGATTGCTTGTTACTATAAACACTTTAGCCATAGAGAGTGTTGAGATCGCACCACAGTTAATTTTTTACTTTTGCTGCCATTGATCATAATATTGCTACACAAGTGCAACATGACTGTAACTGGTTTAAATAAATAAAATATTTACTATATAATTTAGTTAATTATAAAATGTAGTATAATTGTATTAATTCATCTATATTTGTAAGACTTTTTTTTTATACCACTCCCTTATTAATCACGAAATATCAGAAACTATAATACCTAGAAACTTAATGTTATAGAATGTAGATGTCCGATATTTTTTTTTTATCTAGAAAAAGATTTAAAAGACCTACAGATAGATGTGTCTTAATCTTTTTCTGCATAAAAAAAATAATAGTTTAATCTAAAAAGTTTATCACTTATTAAAAATCATTAAGGTCCGATAAGAATGTTTCTCAGTTAGCGCCTTGAAGCTTTAAGTAACAGCTTTTCAAATACCATAACAATAAAAAATAAAATTAACAAATAATATATTATGTACATCGACCGACTTGCACTTGTCCTGGTCAGAGTGGTGACTTAAGGACTAATCACGTCAAGAGAGAAGTCCCTGTGTCCCAGCAGTGGGAACATTAATCGGGTGATGATGATGACATTAAGTATATCAGATGTATATTACCCGTAACACAAGCTTATAACTTACCACGGGGCTAGATGTTGTTGTGTGGATTGTCCGGAATTTATTTTGTCATATATAATACCTGTTATTTCAGCAACTATCTCCTCTTTCTCTTCAATTTTCCCCTCGTTTTTCTCCACATTCGCTCCGCTCTCGAAATAACTGATTCTAGACATCAGATTACTTCTCTTCGGCTTGAGGAATTCCGTCGGTTTGTTATTTGTCAGTTTGTTATCTGTCAGTTTGTTATCTGTCAGTTTGTTATCTGTCAGTTTGCTTGTTGAATTTGACAGTTTGGTTTCAGTTTGGTTTGCTACTGTTTCTGTTGATTTGCGGTCTGAAACATTAATCAATAATTTATTAAAAACTAAGTATTACATAATTAACGCAGTCTCCTGTGATAGTTAGAAACTGTATTACAGCAAAGTATTGGCCCGCAAACCACATATACATGATCACACATCAAGAAAATAAATTAGGCACTATCAATATAAAACTTATTTAAATATACCTATACATATAAAATAATTAAGTATTAATAAATACATAAGGAATAATTACCCTAAACAATACCTACATAAATATGACACTGAGTATAGAAATGTAGTAAATAAAAGCTATACCTAATTACAAGCCTTGTGAACATTTTAGTATCTTATTACGGTGCTTATATATTATTCTATTCGCTTCTCAACTCAGTATAAAACATTGAAGCAAACTTTCAAGACAATGTTATTTCCTTGATATTTTTGTTTAAACTATTTAGTTTTAATAATTTTAAGTTGACTTGTCCATGTAGGCCATGTGCTTCTAAGGAAATAAACGTTTTGACTTTGAAATGATTTATTTACTCGGTAGAATATAATTATTGTCTATGTAGAAAAAGACTTAGGGCCTGTTTCACCATCTCCGAGTGAAATTAGACATTGGTAAATATAGAGCCTATTTTGCTCACTCACATGTGACAAAGTGAGGTAGCTCTTAGGTACTAACCATTGACTCGTGTACGGTTCGTACAATATGTATAGTATACAGAAATGCAACGCAGCATTTCTGTTGCCGTGGGACCGCCGGGCGCGGGATGCAGCGCCCGCGTCAGTCCACATTACCATCCGGCTCGAAGGACCATTGATGTAGAGGACATATTTTATGACTGACATGTTTTATTGACATACCTAACCATTGCTTAGTTTACTGAGATTTTGTGAAATAATCCCTTATCCACATATTTTAATCAGAATCAGAATATTCTCCGGAGCAGAACTCTCAAAAACCATAAAATATTATCAAAACATATGTTATACATGTTGTATTAAAAATACACCATTTATATATGTATGTTGTAATTTGCATTTTTTTATTTAAATGTCTCAAAAGAAATACATTAAAATAAAGAAATGTACACATTTTTTTTACAAAAATCACAATACAACATACAATTTAACTCTTTTTGAAGTTAACTTGCAGATAACTTTGTGATTAAAGTCATACATACTTAAAGTCAGTATTGGCTTAAAATCTTATGTGAACTAAGTTTACAAAATATTGTAATATTAGGTCCTTACATATGAAATTGGCGTTTTGTATGGGAGGAACAAAAAGTCGAATATTTTTTAATATAATATATTTAATTAATCAAAGTATGAACCATTATTTTCTATGCACTTTTGCCATCTTATAGGTAGTTCATTGATCCCTTTACTAAAAAAACCAGTCGGACGGGAATCAATAAAATCTTTGAAGGCGATTTGGACTGCCCCATCGGAGTTGAATTTTTTCCCTTGCAAGAAGTTATCCAAATTTCGAAAAAAATGGTAATCTGTTGGAGCAAGGTCCGGGGAGTACGGAGGATGTCTTAGACTTTCCAATTGAAGCTCTTCTAATTTAGTAGCCGTCTGTTGCGCAGTGTGTGGTCTAGCGTTGTCGTGAAGCAGCAGTGGCGTGGAGCGATTGACCAGCCTAGGTTGTTTAGCCGCTAGCTTTTCCATCATGGTTTGCAATTGCTGACAATAGACATCAGCCGTAATAGTCTGGCCAGATTTGAGAAAACTGTAATGAACAATACCGGCACTAGTCCACCAAACGCTTACAAGTAACTTTTTTGGGGTTAATTTTCGCTTGGGGCAGGATTTGGCTGGCTGGCCAGGATCCAACCATTGCGCTGAGCGCTTCCGATTATCGTAAAGAACCCATTTTTCATCACAGGTAATGATTCGGTTTAAAATACCTTCATTATTGTGCCGGTTTAGTAATGTAACGCAGCAGTCGACGCGCGTTTGCCGGTTTGCTTCAGTCAATTCGTGAGGTACCCACCTTTCAAGCTTTTTAATCTTCCCAATTTGCTTCAAGTGAATTAAAACAGTTTTATCACTAACACCGCAGCCTGCAGCTAACTCGGACGTGGTTTGCGATGGATCCGCTTCCACAATAGCCTTCAACTCTTCATTATCAACTTGAGTCTCAGGCCGTCCACGGGGCTTGTTCTGCAAGTCGAAATTTCCAGAACGAAAACGTTGGAACCAAAAACGAACTGTGTTTTCTTTTGCAACACGACCGCCATACACATCATTCACCCTTCGAGTTGTTTCCGCAGCACTAGTGCCACGGCGGAACTCGTACTCGTAAATAATGCGATATTTTAAGTTTTCCATTTTGTAAAATGAGTGACGCAAACAGAAAAAAACAGAAGAAAAAAAACAAATGAATGACGATCATCGAAGCACAAATACATGAGTCTATAGCTGTACAAATTTGAATTTGGAATTCCTTACCAAAGAGGAGAAATTTGTGATTAAAGTGGCCAGTACGAAAAACGCCAATTTCATATGTAAGGACCTAATATTATATTAACCTACAGAATAAGTATCACAAAAATCGTAGCATACTGGACATGCCCCTTAAATAAAGTTTTCTCGTACCTGAGTCACTAAGCCTCTGGTTGACATCCGCTAAGGTCCGCTCAGTGTCCGCTAGCCTCCGCTCCGCTCGTTCAGCCCGTTCTCGAGCCGATTTCGCGTCTTCTTCCGCTAACTTAATCTTCTCTTCCCATACTAATATGTCGGTGTCTTCGTTTTTCTCTGCGAGCTTTAACTGCAATCAAGAATATATCTTTTATAACATAAAATAACAATAACATCAAAAATTAGTACTATTATGATTTTAGTTAGCAGTCTCGGTAAATTACAAGTATTTAGTCCGTGTTTTGCTAATACAAGCATTCAATTAAAAAATATATCTAATTGTTTCAAGAGAATACTGGAAAATATTTGAATGCAGTTTTGTTTTCATTCAAAAGTAAAGGAATAATAATAAATATTATAATAAATAAAAATTTCTCGGACAATCCACACAACTTCTAGCCCCGTGGTAAGCTCCAAGCTTGTGTTACGGGTACTAGACATCTGATATACTTAGTATAATGTACATATATAGGAAGATATGTTTTATAATACATATTATATGAAACACCCAGACCAAGGAGTAAGTGTGACCAGTGCCCAATAGATGTCTTTTTGAAGCATTGTCTAAAAATAAATCTTTATTAGTATATACTCGTAACAGTCTCCAAGTAAGTAATTTATTTCCTTCCTCACCTGCAAGTCTTCTATCTGGTCCTGGTGGCTCTGCTGCAGGTCTTCCAGGGTCATCCTCAGGGCGTCGACTTCCTCCAGGAGCAGGGAGAGACGCTCCGAGGAGTCCAGGTCTCCGGCCAGCAACGCGGATTGGTGTCGGAGGACTGTCACTTGCTTCTTGGCTGCGCGGGCTTCGGACCGGTAGCTGAAATGTCAAATAATATGTTTTAATTATTGAACGTACTTCATAAGTACCCCTATTTACGTTCCCACAGCTGGGACACAAAGATTTCATCTTGACTAGGGAGATTAGGCTTTAATTCTCCACGCTGGCCAGGTGCGGGTTGGTGAATGGTACAACTCCTTCAAACTCTTCCAAGATCAGAACATGCCGGTTTTCTCACTGTTCATGTCCGTAAGTGGTTACCCCTTTAAATCCTTACACGTGACCTCCGGGTGGTGCTAAGGACAGTCTCTGGTGGTAGGCTTCGGCCGCGGCTTGTCACCACCCTCCGGGCTGGGCCGGTGCGTGAAGCGATTATTTTCGTGTTTCGTAATGTGGTCCGTAGACCACATCGTTACTTTACATCAGGTGAGATTGTGGTCAAATGAAGGCTTATCCAGCATAAAAAATAAATTGTTTTGCTTTCACCGTTATAGCATGTGTTTATAGTGAACATCATTTTTCAAGAAAATAATCCAGAGAACCGATTTTATTGAAATTTGATACGAATTAAAATATAAATTTTAAGCTCATGTTAGATCATCAGATCGACACGTGACCTGATAGAAAATTTGTAAGATGGAGTTTAGACCTGCCAGCACACCCAAAGTCAAAGTCAAAGTCAAAACGTTATATTTCCTTCGAAGCACAGGGTATACACAAACAGGCCAACTTAAAATTAGTTAAGCCCGGAATGCAAAAACGTGTACTCACGTCTCACAGAGATGTCTGTCCTTGTCGGCCCGCTGCGTGAGTTGCCCGACCTCCTCCAGCAACAGTCGCGCCACTCGCTCGCGTCGCTCGGCCGTGCTTCTGAGAGATGCTAGCTCTTCTTCCTGAGCTGTGCATCGCGTTTGACAGGTTTCTAACTCCTGTGAACAGCAGGAATGACTTTTATAAATAATAAATAAAGAAATACTTACGGACCATCCACACAACAACATCTAAACCCGTAACAAGCTGAGAGCTTACCACGGGGCTAGATGTAGTTGTATGGATTGTCCGGATATATTTAATAAAAAAATATGAGCACTTTCTCCTACTCAAAATAT
Organism: Gymnoscelis rufifasciata; assembly: GCA_929108375.1. Classification (NCBI taxonomy): domain Eukaryota; kingdom Metazoa; phylum Arthropoda; class Insecta; order Lepidoptera; family Geometridae; genus Gymnoscelis; species Gymnoscelis rufifasciata. Next base: position 10,998,075 of record OV815324.1, read on the forward strand.
TATAGTAATAAATGAGATATTTAAACTGCATCTATTGATATGACAATAGAGATGTTATGGAGATTTTATGGGAAACTTACAATAGGCCAAACATTAAAAAAATGTGATAGTTGGTACCAAAGGATGATGGTGGATGAAGGTCAATGTGAAAGATGACATGAATGAGGAAAGTGGCTGACTCAGTGGCGCGGCCGTGACGGTCAAGAGGCCGCGGGATCGATTCCCACCCAGGGGCCAAGTGTTTGTATGTTCTGCAAGGACTTTCTCCTTGGTCCCAGACCAATGTTTTATATGTAAAGTAAAAATATCTATTAATGTGTGTCTATTATATTATGTATATCAGATGTCTAGTACCCGCATACGTACCGCACCCTAGTGTCTGTAGTAGACACTAAGTAGTAGCGTGGTTTGGGCATGTTATGAGAAGGAACGAAAGTCATGTTACGAGAAGAGCGTTAGATATGAAAGTGGATGGATATGTGGGAAGAGGGAGGCCAAAGAAAAGATGGATGGACTGTGTGAAAGAAGATATGTGTAATAAAGGAGTGAGTGCTGAGATGACGGGTGATAGAGGGAGATGGAAGAAAAACACATGTTGTGCCCCCACATAGTGTGGGACAAGGGCAGGATGATGATGAGATGTCTAGTGCCCGTAACACGAGCTGAGAGATTACCACGGGGCTAGATTGTTGTTGTGTGGATTGCCCACATCATCATCTTCCTGACTTCATCCCACATTACGTGGGGTCGGCACAACATGTTTTCTCCTTCCATTTCCCTCTCTATCACCCGTCATCTCAACACTCACCTCTTTCTTACACATATCATCTTTCACACAGTCCATCCATCTTTTCTTTGGCCTACCTCTTCTCACATATCCATCTACATTCATATCTAACGCTCTTCTCGTTACATGATTTTCATCTCTTCTCATGACATGTCCATACCACGCAAATCTATTCCCTCTCAACTTATCCGTAACTGGTGCTACTTTCAAGCTGCCTCATACATACTCATTCCTTATTTTGTCCATTCTAGTCACTCCACATATCCATCTTAACATCCTCATCTCTGCTACATGGATTTTTCTCCACATATATTTATTAATTTGTTGTCACCTGTGCTAGCGACACGTTGGCCTCGTGCGCCTCGAACTCGTGCAGCTTGGCCAGGTTCAACTCTGTCTTCAGCGTGGCGATCTCTTCGCTCAGCTCGGAAACCGTCTGCTTCAAGAACTCCACCTCCTCGTTACTGCTTGTGTCAGAAGCTGGAAGAAATAGATAGATAAAACATTAATTTGTTACAACAACACAGACCATATGATCATAGAAATAACACAGAATAAAAGCGGTAAGAAACATAACATATGAAATAAATTAGGTATTTTTTTGATTTATTATTTATAAGCCTTCATTTGACCACAATCTCACCTGATGTAAAGTGACGATGTGGTCTAAGATGGAGCATGAAGGCCTAGAAGATGGCTTCTGCGGACCACATAACAAAACACGAAAGAATCGCTTCACGCACTGGCCCAGCCCGGAGGGTGGTGACAAGCCGCGGCCGAAGCCTGCCACCAGAGACTGTTCTTAGCACCACCCGGAGGTCACGTGTTAGGATTTAGAGGGTTAACACTTACGGACGTGAACAGACAAAACCTCAAAGGTTAGATTACATTTATTACCGTTCCTTTTAATAAGTGTTCTTCAGAAGGTAGCTCTATAAAATAATATTTAAAAAAAAGTGTGTGTGTGTCAGCTACGATGCACGATTGGAGTTAACTCCTTACGAACGATAATTATGATATATATCGAATAGAAAAAAAGGGTAACTGAACGCATCTGCTAAAATGATAAGAGAAACAAACATATATCTGTAATTATTCGCATTATTTATTTTACTTCAATAAAGCGTATTACATAAAGTATGTTACAAAATAATATAAATAAAATACAGGGAGACTACAAAGTATCGCGCAAAGAGGAATCCCCGAGAATAAGATACGCTGTGTAATGTATTCCATCTCATTCTTTTACACGTTCAATCCTACAGATATATATGTTTGTCTCTTTCTACGTAACGCCTCAACTTTTCGTGTTACACTATATTTACTCCTCATAAAATTTCCGTACCGGGCCTTATAACTCAGATCGTTTCTTAAGGAGTAAACTCCAAAAACCTATATATTTCCTTACCCGTATCATTGGAGTCTGTGAAGTCGATGTCCACGCCCTTGGCCGGCAGCGCCTGCATCAGCGCGGTGCTGCGCCGCTTCAGCTGCTTGTTCTGCTTGTACCACTCCCCTGCCTGGGCCATGACCCTGAAGTGGAGGAATAACACTTCAAGTCAAAGTCAAAACATTTACTTGATTATAAACACAGGGCAAACATGGAAAGGTCTATTTATACAGTGAGTTTTTTTTAGTCGGGTAAAGTAAAGTAAAAGTATCTTTATTGCATAAATACATGTGGATAAAGGTGTTAAATAAATTACATAGAACAATGTATTTTACCAATATATGGCGTGCAATGCCATGTTACATACGTTATTGAATTTAATTACAATTGAAATTACCTTAATAGAAAATTAATTTATAAATAAAAAATGTCAAAAAAATTGCAAATTATGAAAATCAAAATTTTTTATCGTCCATAAATTCTTTTATACTATAATAACATTTTTCGGCCAATATAATCCTTAACCTATTTTTAAATAATGACAGTGGTAATGCTCTTATGCTCTCCGGTAATTTGTTGTTTGTCTGGGTGTTTTCTGTGTATCATATGTATGTATTTACAAAAAATGTATCTATGTAATATATCAGTCACCTAACACCCATGGTACAAGCTCTGCTTAGTTTGGGGTTAGGCGATGCTGTGTGAGTAGTCCGGAAATTTTTATTCATTATTATATATGATACAACTAGCGGCCCGCCCCGGCGCCGGCGTCGCACGGGTATAAAATTTTCCCGGAAATTATTCGAATTTTACTCGCCGTAAAAACCATCTTATCTCTCAAGTTGGATCGAACCGCACATGGTGTGCGAATTTTATTATAATCGGTTAAGTGGTTTATGAGTCCATTAAGGACAAACATTGTGACACGAGATTTATATATATTAAGATATGATAATACTTATTAGTATGAGACAGCCGTGTTGGCTAAGTGGGGGCACACTCGGCTTTCATACCGGTCGTGGGTTTAAGCCCCGCCGCGCATATCTGGAATTTTCTTCTATACCACAAGCACAGCCTAGACCAGCGTAGGACCATTGTAGTAGACCTAGAAGACGATGATTTGGTAGTCTACGGGCACAAAGTGGATGCAGGCCACTTCTATAGGATACATTTTATACCGAAAGAACTACGGGATACAGTTGCAGTCGAATTATATTTTTCTTGAGCATCGAACATCGTTGGCAAACATACTCGACCGCCATTTTGAAAAAAAATGTGATTCGGTGGCTACTTATGAAACTCATGTCAAATGATCAAATCTCAAGTGATACGGTTTCTACTATATACGACTAGTAGGTATGCCAAGCTCCATACAAAAATGTTCGAACCCTTTTGCTTGTTGATTTAATAGTCTTCAAAGACTATGATGAAAACAAAACATGAGTCACGAAAACATATTGTGGTAATAATGTAAATCCCGTTTAATGTTTCGTGTTAATAATAACATATACAATTAATATTATTATCTCTTACATAATTATCAACAAAGGTTTTTCCTGTCCTACTTTTACCTAAAAGTCATTTTGAGGCCATTCTCCTTGAGCACTCCTCGCCCAATGCCCTTGTTATTACTCATTAACACTTTTTAATGGGTGCTTAACGAGACTGACCCCGAAACTCAAATATTGAGGTCTGCAAATTAATCATTGAAGAGGTACTAAAGGTAAAAATACGTAATTACAAGCCGAAATTAAGTAAAAATATAAACTAACTGAATTTTTTTTTACTGCCTATTAATTGAGAATGGTTGCTATGCTACTTTAAATCGACTTTAAAACGTTGAAAGGAAACTAAAAATGATTTTTAAATATCCATTCAACGATACCATACATACATAGACTGATAAACACATTACCACTCCTTTGCGTCGCGCAGTCGGGTAAAAAGGTACATATTACGGCGAAGAGTTGCCAAATGTGTAAGGTTTTAGAGGTTCAATACCTACAATAGACTCCCTAATCTGTACTAGTTCGATAGGTATTATATTAGGATAGACTTCTGCCTTGACATGAGAGATTTGGCTTTAACTGGCTAACTGGTTTGGCTAATAATTGGCTAGTCAACTGCAGGTTGGTAAATTTCAGATGTCTTGAGACATATGAGATGCTCTTCAAAGTTCTAAGAACATGGCGGTTTCTTCACGTTGTTTGGCTTCACCGCTAAAGCAGCTGTTTAAAGCGTTTCCATAAAAAACCCCATAGGTGCGTGACGGGGTTTGAACCCGTCGTGGGCTATTCGGAATGAAAGTCGAGTGTCCCGGCGACACTGGTATAGATGAACACTTTTTGAAATGTATCCCATAAAATGCCCTACTCTCATATTACATGAAAGAAATAAAATGTAGGTTGGTAATGTACCTGCCTACCCACCGAACTACAGGGAACCTGTGTGCTTCGAAGCAGAAACATGCTTTTGTCGATGTTTGAAACGAGAGATCTATGAACCTACAAACACCTAGATTTTACTTATGAATTCTAAATCAATAGCAGATAATCACTCACCTGAAAATAGTTATCGTGCTCTTCAACTCCTTCCAACTGAACATCTGTCGACGTTGCTGAGTGAGCAGTTTTGGCCGCAAGTGGTCAAGTTTCGCCAAGGCGACACCGCCGTAACAGGATGATACCATGATACGGACACGTTGAATAATTCAGTTTTTTTTTTTATGATAGATAAGCCTTTATTTGACCACAATCTCACCTGATATAAAGCGACGATGTGGTCTAAGATGGAGCATGATGACCTAGAAGGTAGATGGCTTCTCCGGGCCACATTACGAAACACGAAAAAATCGCTCTACGCACTGGCCCAGCCCGGAGGGTGGTGACAAGCCGCGGCCGAAGCCTACCACCAGTTGTTCTTAGCACCACCCGGAGGTCACGTGTAAAGATTCAGAGGGTTACCACTTACGAACGTGAACAGACAAAACCAAAATTCAGTCAGTCAGTCTCAGTATATTATAAGTAATGTATATTTGTATGTGTGTTAGTCTGTAAGGTATGTTTATATCGGCCTGAGATGCGTGAAACAAATGATGTATTATAAATGAAGAGAGAGAAAGAGAAAGATAATCACTAACTTGTGCATGACGCCGGCATCAACATCCTGCTGGTTCTTCAGTAGCTGGTACTCCTTGCAGAGCTGCTCGGAGACCGCCCGCAGCCGCGCCAGCTCGCGCTCCCGCTCGCGCACCTCGCCCTCCAGGTGGGCGTGCTCCTCTGACAGGATGTTGAAGCGGCGCTGGAGGTCGTCATACTCGCGCTTGCCTGAAATATGAGGTTACAATCAAATTATACTAGCACAGTGGACTATCATAATGTATCTCTAGGTAGTACTATAAATTGTAAAAATTGATGTATTTTAATTTTTTAAATGTATAACAAAAAAAAATTAACTAAAAACCTAATTTGTAACCTAGTTTAAGCATATTGTACAAATATTTTAAATAAACTTTACTTTACCTAAGTACTTAATTTACTTTAAACAATTTATGGAAAGAGAAACTCTCTCTCTTTGGAGAGAACTTTTGGAGAAGCAGCTTTTTTTTTTATTCTAAGATTTGATAAGTGAGTTTATAGTTTGTAATTGTTAAAATTTTGTCAAGTTATTATTATTGTATGCTCAGATTGAGCAAACTGTTGAAACAATTTTATAATCCACCATCTTACACAGTTTTTTACAAAAAATGTTATTTTTCTTCTTCTTCTAAGAGTTTTTTTTGTAATATACTGTATTAGGTACCTATTTAATATTACATAAATCCACATGCCGCTTACAAAATATTTTTTTAATTCTTATATTTAGAGACCTTGAATGGCATTTTGTTAACTATCTTAAAGTATTCCATATTGAAGATTTTTCGTACTGCTATCAGTAAGTTTCACTCTCCATTGCAAAGTTACATAATAATCAACTCTGTTTTTTTTGACATTACGTAAATCAGTAATTATCTGTACTAATAAGTCAAATTTTACTATTAAATATTTAAGAGGGTTCTTAGGTTCAACAAATCACTTTACCAAGTAAATGACAAACAGACTGTCAAATTGTTCATATTAGATACCTCAGCAACTCTTATCAGGGTAAAACTTTACTGGAATAATTACATAAAAACATATGTTTAAGGAAAAATGTATTTAAATTTGTGTTTGGATGCTAGTCATAGAATATAACCTGTATCACTATAACATTATGATTATTATCATACTGTAAGTGCAATTAAAACAAATCAATAATTTATTGGCAGAATACATTTCATTATTAGTAAATAGCAATGTCTTAAAACTAGTATACTAGTAACATGAAGCCATCTACCTTCTAGGTCTTTTTGCCCCATCTTAGACCACATCGTCATTGTCACTTTATATCAGGCGAGATTGTGGAAGTCTTAACTAGCATTCAAAAAAACATGTATTCAGCCCGCAAGCAGTTCTGCAAATATTCAAATTTATAATTATTACTTTTCCTGTAGTGAACTAACTTCATTTCATAGAAATGTTAATCAATCAAAACCTTATCTTGGAAACTATTATTTGTCATACATTTGAGTGTGTGTAAACATATTGTTTTCAGTACTACATTATACAATATAATATTATTGGAATCAGTACTTGATAAGATGGCCTGTCTCATCTTTGGTAACATTGGCAGTATGTAATAAGCAGTTTTGGCTGAAAGGGGTCAAGTTTCGACGGTTTATTGGTTGCAGCCGCCATGACAGATGATAGATAGATAGAAAATACTTTATTACACACACCAATAAACAAGAATACAAAATTATTAATAGTAAAATTAAACCAAGCATGTGTAATGGGTGGTCATAATTTCTTCCAGACAACCTTTGTATGGAAATAATTTAATATTATTGATATTTTTTTGTATGTTAGTCTGTAAGGTGAGGGCTGGGGAGGATATGGGCTGAGTTGCCTGATATAAATTATTTATTATAATTATTATTATGAAGAGTTTGTAGGGTAGTCTTAGGATTTAGTAATATAATTCCTTAATAGTTATTATTTCTCAATGATTAGGAGGGCAATAGGCTACTTATAACAGATTATTAGATTATACATTATTCCTCGGGAATATTTATAAATATGGGCATTGCCTAGTGTGTGGGAGTGAAAATATAGTTTTTTGGCAAAGTAACAATAACCCGTTTATAGGACACCATTAAAGAAAACATAAAACTTAACTAATTAAAATAATAAACATACATTTTAGTTAAATTCAACTAGATTTTTATTTGTCCTGTCTAGATTATGTATTTCAGTTTGTTTGAGAGTGACAAAATTGATTATTATTAAATTAAGCACATTGTAAAATTTTCCTTGATTAAAACCACAAAGTTACGTAAATGTTCAGATTTTGGGAGTCATCAGAATTTGTAATTTGTATTTGTTTTTTGTATCTATAAGTTTGTTAGATGAGTAGGTAGGTTCTCCATAGGATTTCTTCAGGAATCAAACATAAATAGTTTACTTATTAACAAATATAAAGTAACAAGTATTTAAAGGATAAACAAAGCAATAAATAGAATTCACCTTTAAACTTTGTTAACTTGTTTTTAACCCACCTTTATCTTATTCTTTTGTTTCAATTAAGTAATGTAAGTGCCTACAGTACACAAACTAAAATTTTGCTTTTGCTAATTAGTCTTGTGTAGTTCGCGAACGACCTAGTTCGGAAGACCGCTCTTTCGTACGAACTACGCGAACTAGTTCGCAGAGAGACCGCTCCTTAGTTCACTAGTTCCGACGCGGCACGCGGAGCGCGGATTTGTTGTGAGCGAGAGCGGGCACTGACTGACTGAACTTTCGTTCGTTCATTTTCGCTCTTTAGCTCAGTCAGTTAGCGGTGCGCGCGTGGCGAATGTTTTGTTATGGTAAGTACAACAATAACCGATAACAGGTAACTACCTTGTATTTGTAATGTTAAATGGTTATTGTTACTATTAAAATACTTTAAACATTGAAAAATTATGTAGGTACAAAAACATGTTCAAAAACTTAATGAATATTAAAACGTTGATTATTTACAAAATAATATATTTTTATTTATTCATTATCTATCATAAATAAAGACATTCGTAATATTAATACAGCTAATATAATTTTCTTTTCTGCAATCAACTAATAAACGAATCCATTTGCAATATTCATCCACTATATTTTATTAAATATACTGAAATAGTAAGTTTATAATAATAAACAAAACAGCGCGACGAAGCGAACGCCGAACGACTGATCTATCTAACCGGAATTTGTGAAAGGAGCGGACGAACTAAAAGAACGACCTAGTTCGCCAAAGACCGGCGAACTAAATTGATCGCTCCCGGTCGCGAACTAAAATGCGCAAGACTATTGCTAATTGAATTGATTTCACCGAATGATTAAAAATTTAATTCAAATCAAAACAATCATCATCAAACCGTCTCAACCGTCTGACTGACCTGACCTGCCTGCCTGACTGCCTGCCCGCGTACTTTTTTATTTTGTCAAAATAAAAATAAAAATTGAGGAACTAGTGTTGCTCTTTTCTACTCGATAAAAATATCGTGTTTATATTAACGTAACGTTATTAAGTTTTTTTTTAACATCTAGTTTAAAAAAAAAACTAAATAACTATAAGTAGTTATTTATATGGAATACCTAGATAAAAAAAGGAAATATATTATATATTTTTAAACATACAAAACAGGTACTAATATAACGTAGTAAATGATAAAATAAAATAAAATAAAATGATATCCACAAAAGAGAATAATTATTATAAGCCTACATACAAAGACATTCAAGATGTTGCGTATTAATTTAATTAGTGTACCTACATACTCTCCAACAAGTAGGTACGTGCACTAAGGTTAATGACGTCAAAACAAAGAGGTAAACTGTTAAATATGAACTAAGTACACAGTACAAAGTAGGTAGGTTTGCGTTTGTGAATTTTAACCACTTTAATAAAAACACGTAAGCTGGCATTGGAGGGTTTCTCGCATATTAATATGCTAAGCAACAGGTTATCTTCATAATCCACAAATACGAGAAAGCCTTTTAAATTTCGTGATTTTCATTTGCATACGACCGGGAAATATACCTACGAGCATGCGCACTTGCAATCATAAACATTGAGAAATCTTAACCAGTAACTTAAGTTAGCTAGTAAGTGTGTTAGTTATTGCAAAACAAAACTGACCTTTCTCGGATTTCAGTAGAGAGGCTTTGTGTTTCCTTTCCGCTTCTTCGTATCTGTTTTTCCACTTTTCGACGTAAGTGGATAGTGCGATGTTCGCCTCCTTCGTGTTGTGGTGCGCATCGGGCGGTGGCATCCTGACAGCCGTCGCGCCGGCGGCGGGGGACGCAGTGGCGCGCGGGATCCTCGTGCCCGCGGGGCAGAGCGAGACGGCGGCCGGCCGCGCGCCTTGACACTGATTGTTCGACGCGATCGCAAATACATTATCACCATTCTTTTTAATCATTTTTGCATTCAATTCTTTCAAAACGCGCGCGTCGAACGCTTACATTCTCCCGCGATCACGTATGCAACGCGGCCCGCGTTAGATCAACAGGCTGGTGCGTCCGTAATAAAAAATCACCTATAAAATTTTCTTTGTTCTCGCCGTTTGAGGAAAATGCGGGCGAATTTGATACCCGATAACTATGTCACCCGCGCTCACTCAATAACGTAGCCTTGGATCCCGGGAGGCTGGAACGGAGAAAAGTAAATTGAAATAGCGCACTTCAAGATGTTGTATTTTCCTTTCGGTTGTCGAATCACAACTAATCGTAGCCTGTGACTGTGCTATGATAATGAGAACGTCGTCATTGTGAGTCACTGGGCTGAGTGTTTACGCTTTTTGTTTACAATCTGTAGTCATAGTTGGGAGTATTTCGATATTCTGTAGAATTTTAATAGATTAAATTCGTAATCGTTACGTTATGCATGATGTTCTGATAAGCTGTCTGTGTGCTTGCTCGTAAACCGCAGTCTTTGTTATTTGATATCAGACTCTTCGTGGAATGTTAGTCTTATCAATAACTCGCTATTCTAGGTCTTATGTTTTGTTTTCTTAGAATATTTATTTGTAATTCAAATAACTTGTATGTTACAATTCAGAATGTTTTTAGTTTAACCGTCCTTCTGATAAGATTTTTAAAATATTTCCTTATAGTGTTAGTGCTTATAAAATAACAAAACGCATCTTACCTATTCAAGATAATAATACTTGCAGACAAAAATATAAACCTACTAACTAATTAAAATTACCTTTTTTTGCATCACACACATTATTACATAAGAATATTTCTTATACTAGATAGGTATTTAATTAAAATACATGCACAAGTAGCTAAATTTTAAAACTATGTGTAGCTTTTTCTACAACTAAAATCCAAGTGAAAAAAGTGTTGTAAATCTACATGTGATAATAGAATTAACATACCTAAGTGTTATCTCATCCATTAAAATTATAATACCCTTAACACCCATTAAATGCGAGCCGTGTCGAATTAAGAGCTGTCACAAAAACCAATCCGTAAGCTCTTAGAACTCATCAATCAAGATAATATCTCCCTTATCTAACAAGATCACATTAAACATTCCAAAAAAGGATTCCTTACCAGACCAAATTGGAATAAAAAGGCACTCAACTCCAAATAAATTACTTACGGAGTATCTTCGCAAAATCGATGAAAACAAACACAATTCACAAGCATCACATGTCAAAGACCAATGAGAAAACGCACCAAACTCATTTTATCCGTGTAGGGTCGGTCGGAAATTCTAAATTTATCTTGTTTCCAGCGAAACGGGCGAACGGCGTCTTGTCTTGTCTATAATGCGCGATTGGTGTGGGCTGACGACTGGAATTGTGAGACTTGTAAAGTGATTTAATTGTCGAGAACGCCTAGCTACAAGTAGCATTTAATCTTTGTACTGACACACATTGGAATGCATTATTGCATGGTCTCCGCTATCATTTGACAACGTTTTATAAATGCAGGAAACTAAAATGGCTCAAGTGTTTCCGTAAGATTTTACTTAACTCATTAATAATAATCTTATCAAAGCTGATTTATATAAAGTACCTAAGTGATACATTTCGATATAATATAAATAACGGTTACTCTCCTAAATTAGCAACAAATTAGCTAATCTTAAGCTAAATGTAGTAAAATAACATTTCCATCAATACAGAAAACATTAAATAATTTGATAAATCCATTCTAAATGATGAATGCGAAAGTAACTCTGTCTATCTGTTCCTCTTTCACGAAAAACGACTTTACTAAAACTTGGTACTCAGATTTTTATAGCCTGAGAAAGGACATAAGGAAGTAAAAAGTTCCTCGGAAAAATGATATTCCGCGGGATAAGCCACTGTTACACCATGTTACACCGCGGGGCACTTCTAGTATATTAAATAAAATTAACAATTTAAAAAATAGATTTGATAGAGATACATTTATGCTTACTAAGTCAACGCGTGTAGGTATATGTACTTTAAACAAAAGGATTATACCAACTCCAAATATGAGGTCTTAACAAAAACTACTAATTTGGCCAAAAGAGCAGCGGCTGACCTTAAAATGATCTCCATATTTAGAGATCCAGGCCACATAGAGCAGCTTTAGTAATAACAGACATGGACGCTGATTAACACTGCCAAATCTTTCAATGTTACCCATTAGTGACTGCTTACTTGGATGATAAAAAAAAAATAAGGTCTTTTGTACTTCATGGAGATGTGTTGATGAATCTTAACAGAACTGAGGAAGTAGTAAATTAACTCCGTAAATAAATGGAACACTTTCTCCTACAGCTTTACGTTTTGAGAATAAGGAAAAGGTTTATTGAACTGAAGACAAAGTTCGAGTATCCAGATAAAAATACTGTTCTCCTGATTACTTTGTCTATTTATTTAGCAGCCCATATTATGCAAACCTGTACAAGATAACATGAATAATAAAAAAAACTTTGGTGGTCTGTGAATAACTTTGAACTTATTTAAGTTCTATTTTAGTTATTTTACTAATTAATATATTTAAGAGAAATGAGGTGTGAAATAAGTTATTAAAAGTACTGCATGTTGCAAACATACCTACATAAAACAAAACCGCTGACGCAGACGTGCAAAGAAATTCCGCTAATAAGCACAAAAAGTACGAAACCACGTGCACGACATTACTTCCTGTATTTGACGCACGAATCATGAAATAATATTTTTATGAGCGAATATTCCGAACGAGCGTTCACCTCCACTGCCTATTTCTGTGTCACTTTGTTATACTCTACGGTATCATAAAACCCTAGCGACTTTACTGGCAGAGGATTATGTGATGGACCACCTAAATTTCATCCTATCTGTCCAGATTACACAATATTATTACGGTTTTATGTCGTTTCTTCTTGTCGTCGGTTAAGCTGAGTTGGATGATACGATGATATATGGATATTTATATAAGCTTTTGATGTAGGTTCCTGTGAAGCGTGAAGTTGTACGAACAACTTCACTGCTGCAATGTTAACAAACTCGATTTTATTGTATGTGTAGTTTGTTTTTCAACATGGCCCTTTGATGTGTGTGAACCAGTGCAGCTGAGCGAATTCAATAGCTGTTTTGAGAAGTTTGTACGGACTTTCGAAGTAAGGTTTTCAGACACGCTAAATTTCATATTAAAAAAACCTTGGATATCGAACACTACCTACTTATGATACAACAAAAATGAAGACAAAGAATATTTATTGTTAAAAAACTGTGTTCATAGAATAGGTTATAAAATTGTTTCAACAGTTTGCCCAATCTGGAAGCATACAGTAATAAACTCTGTCTGATTAAAGAAACTTTTTATTTTATTTTTAAATAACTTATACACTTTATAGACACATAACAAATCTAAGAATAAAAACAATAACTATTTACTTACTTAATGACATTTGTAAGTAAAATTATCATATCAGATACCTACGTAGAAGAGAACTAAAAAGTTTTGTTCACCCGTGACCTTTTGTAACAAAAACATAAATTTCACCGAAGCCCGAAACATAAAGTCAATTAATGTCAACTAACAATTTAAACAGCAAATTTCGCCAATTAACCGTCATTTTTGTTATCCAGAGATATGTGGGTGGTGATGGAAAGGACCAACCTATATATTATATTGATATAACCTGTATTATCAATAGGTAACTTGAAATCGTTGAAATAAAAAAAGACTAACAAATAATTATTGAAAAGTACCTATCAATATAAATTGAGCTAGTGTAAAAAAGCGAAGCGACCAGGTACGATAAATTTATTTTTTATTTATCTTTAAGCTTTATACCAAACAATGGAAATAAAATGATTTGGTATCTTGTTGTGTTTAGAGTTCAATTAAAGAAAGAAGTAAGAATAACTAGGATAGATAGTTTTTCGTTTTTGATATAATACAAAATAAAGTTTATTAAAGCTTTTATACATGTATAACAGAAAAATAAGTAAACATTAGGTGGATTATTTGAATGAATTTTTAAAACATCGCATAATTAAGTCATTTTGTAATTAAGTACCCTCACAGTTATTAAATATAGTGTTTATTAAACGTAATCTTAAACATCGCATAATAACGATAAACACGTTATGAAAAAAAAAGTTAAATAACTCTTTTAAGTTGTAAAATGTTGGTCATTTACAGTGCGATCGGAAAAAAAGACATTAGGCTTGTATTATTTTTTACTATGTTTCAACGTACCTGGCATTTAACAAATACATTAATTAGGACCTATTAACGATAAGCATGACTTGAAAATAATTATTTGCTTTAACACAAACGGATACCGCCGCTTTCTATAACTGTTAAGCGTTATAGCCAAAATACCGTTACCCGAATAATAAATCAATAGTTACGTCTTAGGCAGCTCTCTGCCAAACATGTGATTTGTTGACTTGTCTAATAACTAAAGTAGGTAAAGCCCTTTAGAACAGAATTATTTTCATTTATTTAATTGATTTAATAAATTATAGTCAAAATAGCAGAAGTCAGATATTTATATCTACTATACCGACCGGTGACATTGAATAGTGTTGTCTTTATAATGGAGGCGAACAGCAAATTAATTCGCTATCCGTAATAATAAGAATAAGAACATAGATAAGGGTAAATGTCATGTGTCATTCATAATAGTAAAACAGTTTTCATTATTTCAACATGAATAAGATACCGTAGGTATGTACCTGTACTTGGTTTCATAAAGTCAAAGTCAAAACGTTTATTTCCTTAGAAGCCTATGCTTACATGGACACAGTAACTGCGTAGGTTGTTTCATAACTAAGGAATAAAATACATTCTATGCATTGCACTCACAATATGGTTTTTAACGTAGTTCCCCAATGCCACAATTTTTTTTAAATATTATAATAACTAATATCATGATTATTCTTAAATGTCAAAATCTGAATTACCTACATTAATAATTAAAATAATGTCTACTTCATAACAACACGAAAATTTAATCTTAACATGATAGACCCCCAAAGAATTCAGTAAACTTAAATTATGTGTACCAAATATGTACCATATTTTATACTGTAACAAATATTTCTACTTCCTAGTATTATAAAAACAATCTAAAAATAATATCGGGTATCCTTTGAAAACAGGCGTGTTGAATGATCTGATCCCATATGGGTTAGCTGTTTGCATGAGCACATTGATGAATCACTCGGGAATAGTAAGAAGTAATTGAGGCATATTTATTTGCATTGGATAATGCATGACATGTCGCCTACCTATTATTATGAATGACAGTACTTAAATATTAATGACGAGCTTTTTATTTCGCGGATCTACGTACACGATTTGGATTTTCATGGGGAATAAAGTATCTTTTTACTGACATGTTTTTTATATAATTATGCAATAGTATATATACGCAGAACACTGCACATTTAAAAGGAAAGCATGAGTCAAGCTACACCATACCCAGATCTAAGTTTGGACCTGTTTTCGGACCGTGGCTCGGTACCGAGTCGATCCTCATACTTGTCATCGACTCGACTACAATAAAAGTTTTAATGCGATACAATGCTTTATAAATTTGAATCAAGAAAATAAATCTACGAATATCTGTTACGGTATTATTTTATTTCTTTTTTTATATCTCTTTATATTTTAAGCAAATGCATTTTACGGTCACGGGTTAAATCCTGGTGGTCTCGGAAGGACATGATGATGTCGAATATTTTCTCATACAATACATTTTTTTTAGATAGATGTTTTGTTATACAGTCATCTCAATCGAACACCCTTAGTAACCGAACTTGGTTCTGCTTAGCTACGACACAGGACAATAAATCGCTTACATAAATAAAGATGGTGTATATATTTTATTGTATAAACCATATTATATTACATTATATTTACTTACTATTATTGATACAGATTACTTAAAGTAACTTGTAATATTACTATTACAAAATTAATACCCTAGTTTCTTAATCCGTTCTTTAGGGAAATCCAAAACACAATTTGACCTTCTTTGACAGGTCATAAAATTTCTATTGAATACATTTAACATGCTACTTGAGACACTTATTTATATATTCCAAACGTCGGTGTTTAATATATTATTATCGTTATATGTCTGTGGTACAAACAAAGCCTTCGTCACAGCATGAATCACACTCGTCTAGTCAATCCGGTCTACATACATGCATGACCCCTCGATAAACAATTCACGCTGACTCAAGGCCATAAGGATAATTTTGTACTAGTAACCTGTCAAACAAATCGCACCCTTAGAATGAAAGTGACCGAATCCAAAAAATGCAATTTTTGGTAAATGAGCATTAAAGTTTCCAAAGAGGTGTAGTCTTGAATACATTTTACTATATCTATTTGGTGTTCCGTCGCATATGATTGATTTCAAGTAGAACTATTGTTTAACCTTTTAAGTTAACAGTGGCATAGTATTTTTTGTAATTATACTATATTTAGTATATATTTTGACATAAAATATAAAGTACCTCCATATTGGGTCACTTTATTACAAAATAAATTTGAAACTGATGAGCATTTTTATTAATTAAGTCTGTTTAAGACGCATATTGCAAATGAATTTGTTGACATAATCAATAATAAGTCATTATTATACTAAATTTTATGTGAATTTATGGTAATAAATTAAAATGCAAAGCTATAATATCAAACGTATTTATTTATTGCAAGTCTTTACAAGAGTCTTTATAACTTTTTATTCAAGTCTTATCATTTATTTTGAAGGTAGTAGTTACTTCTGACTAGCAAATAACAAATTAAGTAAGTTTAAAAGTCTGGAGCTACCCATAATTACTTTATCACTATTAATCCAGTAAATACTGATTCTTTAAAACTGAGCAAACTTAATAACAAAAAAAAACACTAGAGATCATTCGAGATCTATTTAAATAAGTAAATAAACTTCTACTTCGATAACAAAACATAAAATATCTTCTAACTAATCACTTATTAATGTAACAATTTTAAAATTAAATTTCTTTGTTTTAATTAGGTGTTTAATATTCTTTAAATTTATTTAATATTACAATATTAAATTTATAAAAAGGATTTATAAAAAGCAGCATACACATTTGGAATTCGTTTTTTGTTTAGTAAATCACGGAGGTCCTTTTTCTTGTTTGTACTTTATCGTTCCTGTATAGATATTCTTCCGTTCTAAATGCTCAAGTGGTGGCATTTTCTTTCTTTTATGTCTGATGTTAAGTTTTGTAATACATAAATCAGAAATGGTTTTTCGTAAACATTAACAATTTAATACTGCTCTAGCTGCACGTTTCTCTATCATCATTTTCAATGAAGCTGTAGCCCCATTGAACTTGTTGATCTTTCAAATCATAAAAATAATTCTTCTTAGCACTTCTTATCAAGGTAACGTTTTGTTGTGGAATGTATGAGACCAGGATTGAGGTCACTTCTTTCTCTATTAAACTATGCACGCTGTCCCCTTCATTCTCAGTGTGTCCTTAGGACAAAAAAATATGGGTAATGGACTGAATATTTTCGAAGTAGGTACACAACCGCAAATCATAGCAACTATAGATAGTAATTATATTGAATGCATAAGTCGCATTGATCCTTCTTTGGCTTAAAAAGCCAATATTAAATTCAATTGTGAATATTTCGTAGAACTTGTTAAAACTTCCGTTGCTTTTGATAACATAATCGTTTTGCATCACTCCGTTTCTCATTATTAAGAGTGAAATAGAATGCGTTGCTAAACTTTCGTGGATTTTGAGCATTAGTGTATCGATATCTTGGAGTTATTTCTGCCATACATTCGTTTATATAGGAGCGCTGTAGATTAATGTCATTTTACTCCCAGAGATTTTGAAAATACTTAATCTCTGCTCTTCGTTGGTATTTTCTCGACATTTCATCAACCTATATTTTTTGAGAACATGGAAGATTTAGACACGTAAGTGTGGGCTTGTCCACTGTTCCTTGCAATTTTAGCGGACGACTGCTTCCATTCCGTGGTTTCCCGTCTCCTTTTTCGGCTGTTTGATAAAGAACCACCTTGATTGTTGGTGTTTTTGTCGCATAACGCACCACTGCTACTTGATGATGTGCTGCTGCTAGATGATGTACTGCTACTGGATGAAGAACTGCTGCTGGATGAACTGCTAGAAAATGAGCTACGGCAGGATGGTTTTTTATTTGATAACAAACTACGGTCAGGTGAGTTGTTAGGAGGAGACGTCTGACTATGAGAAGAGCGTCAGACAAAACGACTTTTGGAATCCTTCTAGGGCACAGTTAACGTTGGATCGCTACCGCTGAGGTCCACGTCGTTTTCACCGGAGTGTAATGGTGAAATCTTGTATTTGTTAATTAAGGCTGATCTTCTTATGGGACGAGAACCAGAACAAATCGTGGATAATGACGGTAGCATGATATTTGCTTCAGGATTATTGAAGTCTTCTGTGGTGGAGTATTATCCACGTGATCCTCGTAGCTATAATTTATTAAGTCATCTACATCACAATCTTGATGGAAGTCTTTATTTTGACATGACAGTGTTGTGGGTAGTAATGAGCATTCGTAATTTACAGCATCTGAATAAAGATGGTTTTCTTCTTCGCAACATCACTACTTTGACATTCCACCGAAGGCTCTTTGTTGTGTTATTCCCATAAAACTAAACATTATCTTGAACTCGTCTTGAAGTAATTTTTACTATGTAGTAAACTTGTGAAGTAAAGTCTGATACAACACAACTGCTTAAACCTTAAGTGCATGAATTGAAGCATTTCTTAAGCAAATTTTAAATTAAAGCGACACATTAAAAAAAGATGTTAATTCGTCCTTTTCATTTTTTTACTAAACAGGCGCAATATCAAGAATATCAAAACTAAATTATTTTAGTTCAGTAGTAAATAGTCCTATTCCTTTAAGTGTCGAGTATCCTTTATTTAAAATTTTAACTAAACAGTCCGAATCCTAAAAGACACTGAATACTATAACATATTTTTCTTTAAATACTGACCTATATCGTAAAAAGTCACTTTATGATGAAAAAATCATGAACTTACCTTTACAGTATTTTTGCAATAAACAGATACTATTCGAGCTACGCCAGTGTTTTACACATCCACTCGCTAGCACTGCTGACGTAAAACTAGTTCTGCCTCTTTCGAACAAAATGCATACATGAAAAGCGGGACGAGTTAAAGAGACCGAAGTATGCGCTGTCCTGTTTTTACTAAGAGATAGGTCACTTTTTCTTTACAGGGTTATAGACCATGCTTTATAAGGTCAGTTTATGGAAAAATCGAGTATAACAGGGATTTTGAGTTAGGTCACTTTCATTCTAAGGGTGCGAAATGTCATATTTCAATGGACAATAATTTTCCCTTGACTCCAAATAAAAACAATACATTCTATTAGCTATTCTAAATTTAAAATAACTGAAATAACAGCTTGTCGAACAACCAAAACTAGTTATCATAAACTATCGTTAATTGAAAATGTATCTACGTCACTATTTTACAAATCAAACAGTTTTCATAAAAAGCGCCATCTTGTTGAACGAATGGAAACGACTTGAATCAAATGAAGTGAAACGTAAAACCAAAGAGTTCATTGTCGTTGAGTATCAGCGAGTGTTTATTATGCATTTGGTTTAAGTGATTTTCACGAGATGTCGTTACTTGTTCTTATAGCAATGACAAACGTGATTATAATTCTCCTATTTCGAATGGTTTTTTCATATTACGGTACGGGGCGGGGATTAGACTCTCACACAGGAGATAATAAATTAAAAGACTCTATTTATTATTCTATATCGCTACCTTAACTACCCCGTCTATGTACAGATATGTGCGCCTAAATAAACGTTACATTTACATTTGAAACACTATACTACTGAAAAAAATTAAAATTGTTTGAAACGAACGATTAAATTTAAGGAAAGTTAGGAAGGATAAGGAAGCCCTGTTAGCTAAGTGGGAGCATAGTTGACTTTCATTCCCAATGTCGGGGCATGTCGGGGTTTCAAAAACCGAAGCTGGATTATTCTTCATAAAAAAATATGTGCGCTTTAAGCACGTGCAAACGGTGAACGCGAACATTGTTAAAAGGGGTGTAAATAGTGTGAAGATGAAAATATATATTTAATAATATTATTATCATGTAGCACAGACTTATGTAGAACCACGTATAACCAACACCGTTCTCTAAATTTTAATCCGAGTTAAGTTTAGCCAGATGTCCAGATGATGCCAGGTAGGTAATTTAAGTAGTTTTTTTTTCAAAAGAATAACCGATTTAAGATATACCAATTACCAAATAAACTAATAATTTTATAAAGAGGTACATAAGTACACTTTCTGAGTTTCCGTGATTGTGACTTTGTATGAGGCAATCGATGGATCTACTGGACCGATTTAAATTTATAATAATACCAATTTGGAGGCCCTAACATTCTAATAACAAGGTAGATAGTACCACACATGCGCCTAGGCCTTTCGAAACTTCCCCTTTATTTCTCTGGGGAGCCGAGAAACTAGGTAGTAATGGTATCCTAGTTTCCATACTATTAACCACCCTTGGAATAAGGTAGATAGGTAGGTACCTATTCAATTCCATTTTTATAATTGGACATGGCGCTTGAAGCGTCAGTTTGCCTGTGTCAAGCTAAATAAAATTATAAAGTAAAAAACAAGTTAGGTAGGTACCTACTCAATTAAACGCCCTTTTACGTCCTCCTTCCCACTAAAGTCTAGGTACCTATTAACATTAATAAATACAGGGCATGGAGCTAATATAACTTTCGCGCCAATTTATGATGCTTTATGAATTCAAGGAGGATTTATTCTAAAAACTCGTCAACCATAGCGAAGTCACCCTCCTTGGAAAAAGAAAATTCGTATTCGACATTTAAAAACGTCTCAATACGAATCCCGAGGGGTCGACGAACTCAAGTGTGGGCTCTCGATAATCGAAGTTTTCTCAACATAAGGCACATGATGCTTTCGGGACGTGCGAATTGCTGTTAAAGTTTTTCCGTTTTATATATGCAGTTGTTCGCCGCGAATATAATAAAAATAAAACAAAAATAATGTAATGGCCATAAAGTTAATATGTGCTATCAACATAAGTCCAGACAGGGCATGGATTAGCTTGTCTATGATGCGTAGGTACATAATAATTGGTGACTTTTTGTTATTAATAGATATTTAACGGAAGTTAATAACATTTTTTATTATAATTTTAGTATTTTGAAAACCACTAAGACGATTTTTTTGATTAAAGAACAGAACTTGAATATTTTATTGACTAACCTTCTAAATTATCATGGTTTTTAACAATATTATGATTTAAAACGGGTAACATACCATGATTTGACTGTTTTTGAGTTTAACAGCGTCGAAATATCGGAAAACTCAGAAACCGTCAAATCATGGTATGTTACCCGTTTTAAATCATAATATTTTATTGACTGTTTCTATAATTTAATTTTCTCAAATTTCATCCAATCAATATTTCGAAAGTTGGTTTACCTCAACTTGAACTGTAGAACTCATTCGTTTCACTAATTCGTTCAATTAGGGTTATATAAATAAATAACGACGGGTAGGTTATTGTGGCACTAAAAATTAGCTAATTAAGATGAGAGATTCACTACGGGCCGTCATCCGGCCGTGCTGCAATCATTGAGGAGACGGTGCATCATTATGATGGACATAAGAGTGTTTGAAATTTAACTTCATACTCGTAATTCAAAGGCCTGATCTTATAATCACAATATTACTTATTACTAGCTTTATGGATTTTCCCGCGATATAAAGTAGCCTTATAGCCTTCCTTGATAAATCTAAATAAAAAAAAAACCTATCTATCACTGAAAGATTTTGCAAATCGGATACTCCTCCGATACTATAGCGTTCAAACAAACAAATTCAGCTTTAAAATATCATAAATATAACTTATTTTGTGTTTTTAGCTGTACTTACAATGTTTGAGTAACTGTTATTAAAAAAGTTAAAAGTATTGTTTAAATGAACAGCAGGACTGCCCTCGCAGTTGTCGTGTGCAAGAACCTCGTCTGGGGGCCATAATCCTTGCATTACCTACTTATGTTATTTGCGGAAATCAATTCTGCTAGCTGTGTCTGAGCCCTCGGGATTTCGTGTTGTATTGTTTCAGCTTGTTTTTGAGTAGCTTAGTGGATTCATTTTAATGCTAGAAAAGCTGTTATAAATTATTACGAGTAGGTACTAAGCCGTAGCTTTCATTTCATCGTATAAAATGAACTCAAACGCATATTTACAATTCCCGAAACAGTAATCAGAACTGTCCTCGCAAAGCATTTATTTCATCGTTATTTTAAATTAACGTCAAACAAGTTTTCAATTTCCAAAACAGTAACCAGAATAGTCTTCGCAAAGCAGATTAGAAGGCTATTTTCAAAACTCTATTAAGAACATGTTCAGAATGAGTTCTAGTTGAAAATTAATCAGGAATTTTGTTTTTCATTTTGACATCGATAAGTTTGCTGTGATTTAATTGCGCAACCAATTTTTACGTTCCCACTGCTGGGACACAGGAACTTATCTCTTGACGAGAGAGATTAGGCCTTAATTCACCATGCTAGCGAAAAGCGGATTGGTGATTGTCACATGTTCTTCAAACTGTTCAAAGTTCTCAGAACATGCCGGTTTCCTCACGATGTTTGCCGTCACCGTTGAAGCTATTTAATTAGGTGTTTTTATTCTTCTCTTCTTGAACAGCTGAAGTGCCTCGCCATGACACTTTACGAATTTATTTTATAACGCATTTTGTGTATATTTAATAAAAGTGAATTAATTAATAATTTATTTTATTAATTTTTACTTGCGGCGCAAGAGTTAGCGGGTTCTATTCTCGCCGAGGAACCAAGTGTTTGTATGTTCTGCAAGCACTTTCTCCTTGGTCTGGGTGTTTATATGTATAATAAAAATGTCTAAATATGTATATGTGTATTATATATAATCAGATGTGTAGTACCCGTAACACAAGCGTAGAGCCTTACCACGGGGCTAGATATTGTTGTGTGGATTGTCGGAAATATTTATTTATTTTAATTACACCGAGCCATGGTATTTGTATACTCATTACTCACAATGAGTATACATACAAATACTCATACAATTTTATTTTATCCCATTCCCTTGCCTCTAACCTCCTTTACAATCAGTTTAAATAATATATTTTTGAAGCGTAACTACTAAGTATGTCTTTAATCCGATTATTTCATGATCTAACTTTAACAGTTATATTTTTGGTACAGAGTAAATTAATAATAAATAAATTTGATTATTAAATTAAATGTCCCATAAGCTCCCGGACTAGTAAAAAAACATTTAAGGAGCCAATGTCTTCACCAAAATAATATACTATGACAATGTATCTAGTTAAATAACATTTAGACGGCTTCCTTATTCTTCCATACAACAACAAAAACTACCTACTTTAAAATGTTTATGCAGAAAAATATTAAGACACATCCGTAGCCTTCAAGATACAAGATACAAAATCATTTATTTCCATAGTTTGGTTTTACAAAACTTAGACACGTCAAAATAAATTACAAAAAAACATATAGGATCCTGTGTGGACCACAAAATAGTGGGGAAATTTAAGAATAGTTTAATAGTTAAAAAGTCATTAACAACAAAGACATTCAAAACGTTTCTTAGAAGCACATAGCCTACATGGACATTCACAATCCATTATCAAAACCTTGCATCTGTTTTCTCCTAAGCGTTTTCACACAGTCCCATAAATCCTGTCCCGTTCTCGTTTCACAAAAACTAAACATTACAAATCAGGACAATTTCCCGACTGCGAGAACGGAGGGGAGGCGCCCTCGCAAGGCGCTCCGGCGATTATTTTAATGTGCATTAGATCGGCGGGGGAGTACGCGTTACGGTTATGATTTTATGAAGTTACTGGCTTCCTGGTGTATTTTATACACTAGGGTTTTGTGCTGTTTGCCGTGCTTTATGAAATATGTATTATAATTCAGTAGTTTCTGCGATTTTTAGCTTAAAGTTTGTATTGATTCGATTTATCATCGCCACTTTTAAAAACCAAGTAATTTTAAAACAAACTGAGAAAGTTGTTCACTGAAATGGTATTTTATGATTTCAGTGATTTTTTTAGTTTACCGCTTATATACAATTTGTATTTGTAACTACAATGTGTTATCTATATAATAAAATATTTAATACATTTTTGATATGTAATTGGTATTATGAATTAATTAATTCTGTATTTCTGTATTTCATTTTGCCTAGTATAACATGAATAAGTAAAATAATATTTTGATTAATAATATTTAAAATAAACTCACATAATTGATAATAATTAAAAGCAAATACGTTTGTACCTACTAAAAAACAAAAATCTTAATGATTTTTATAAGCTAGCAGAAAAAGATAAGACCCGTCCGCAACCTTAAAATTCATAAATTATTTCTGCGTGAATAAAAACAAACTTTTTTTCATAGTTTAATTTTAATTTAGTTACAAATAAATAATATTACGTAAAAAAGGGTCTTAATACCAGCAGCTGGTATTAAGACCCTTGCTGCTTACAGCTGCTGTATTGAGTCCCTTTTTAACGTAATATCGGAAAACTCAAAAACCATCAAATATCATGAAATTTACTCGTTTTAAGATTAAATTTAGCGTCGTACAAAACGCCAACGCAGAGAACATAACCAAAAAAACAGAATTTCATTTTTATTCCAGCGTTTCACACACGTATCGTATTTACGTATATATGCGTCGCGTACGCTATACGCTACGTAGCGGGCGGGGTCTACGCAGGGCGGGCGGCGTAGTGTTGCTAGCTACTGGATTGAGTTTCCCGAGATATTATTTTAAATGTATTCCGAAATCTATATGACACAGTGTGTTGATGTTGCTTAAATGCTATTGGATCTATTCACTATAATATATTGTTATTGTATGTTATTTTTTTTTTGAGTTATGAATATGAAATAAACATTTATCGGGATTTAAGCCTTTTCATGTTTTTACTAAGTGATAAGCCCCATTTACAGGTTATTAAAAGTAGTAAGTAGTTACTTAAAACATTATTTATCGATATCTTTAATTTTATTCTGACATCTCCGTCAGTCTCTATTCATTTAGATCGTAAACGAAGAAAATTTAATTGTCGATATTCCTAATTAAAACTGAACATTCAATCACCCATTGCTGTTATAATTTCTATGATAGAAAACTGAATCAACTTTATATGTGTAGAGTTAAAGTTATATGATTTTAAGATGAAAATGTGAGAAAAAGGACAATTGGGAACTCCCCTCAAATATTTTAATTATAATTCCGACTGTTTTTTGGAATTAAAACTTTGAACACCAACTGGTGAAACATGTTGAAACTGTATAAAATAACAAATAATATCCTGTATACACATGTTTTTTGGCAAATAAATTATTTTATTATATTCTATTCCCCTTTAAAGTGGGTTAAAAAAGCTGAAATTTAAATGGTTTTAGTACGATTATTTGAAAAGAAAGATAGAAAAAGAGAAAGTTTCTATAAAAAATATGAAGAAGAAGATCACAGAACAACAAAAAAAAAACTCAGTTATACAATATCTAGACAACTCGCTATGTTTGTTAGTGCCTCAAAAAAGCTTTCCGCCCTTTCCCCGAGTAATTTTAGATTTTCTTGCAGTAAAAAGTAACTTATGTCGGTTACTGTGGCTACAGCTATGTCCACGGTTAATTTGCTCAGAATGAAGCTTTACTGGCAATAATTGATTTTACGGCGAAAATTGGCATTTTACTTCGTTAAAAGTCATCTTACACCCATAGTTCTCTCTTCTCTCCCTCCAAAGTACTATTAGCAAGATCTGATTAGTTTGTAGTAAGGTGAATAGTTCGAAGCTATTTATTTAAGAATAAGAATAAAATAATTAATCTTGTTATTATTGTCTATTTGAACGAAAAAGAATCTATCCTCTCAGCTTTGTCGTCCAAATAAACCTAGAGCAAACCTAATTTATGGGGTAATTACTCGAGACAACAATTATTACAATAAACCGTGTCTTGTTACATTATTACCATGTTAATTATCATAATTACTCGGTGTTAAATCATATGAAGTAATAAGCCTTTACATTTTATACTAAAATATTATATCAATTAAGCTTAATTGATTTAATATCTAATATTTCAAAAGTCAAAACGTTTATTTCCTTATAAGCACATAGCCGCCTACATAGACAGGTCAACTTAAAATTTAAAAACTAAATTGTATAAACAAAAAATATCAAGGAAAAAACATTGTCTTGACAGTTCGCTTCAATGTTTTGTACTGAGTTGAGAAGCGAATAGAACAACACAGCTTTATCAGTTATTACAATTTTGGAGTTCCTAATTATAGGTTATATTTAAAATTTCCGTGTCGCAATGTAAGTTACCATACTCCTCCGAAACGGCTTTACCGATTTTTACCCATTTTAATATGCGTATTCAGTAGGTCTGAGAATCGGCTACTATCTAATTTCCATTTTAAAAAACAACGTTTGCTGGGGTCAGCTAGTATTACTATAAAATACAAAGGCTCGTTTCCAACCGTTCGTTCATATCTTTTAAACTACTCAACATTTTGTTAATGCAGTTTTTGGCATCAAATATAATTATTTTACATAATGTTTTTTTTATGTACTAATGATAATTCCCGGGTAATGTTTTTTATATGAGAGGGCGGGTCAAAGACCTCAAAAATATTTTGTGTAGTTTTGTATGACAGAAAGGCAGATTGGACTTTATGTTTGTTTTTACTGACTTATTTAAACCTAGAAATATGTTAATCTGTTTTGTCTATACGTATAACTGGGTACATTAATTGAAATCTAAAACGAACATTTTATGACAAAACAAATTGAAAATTAAGACATTCAATCCCTTACTTATTAAGATTTGACTTCAAGGTAAAATTAATTTTACTTTTCGTTAAAAATTCATCCGAAATAGGAAACAAACCATTATAATACCAACTAATAATAATTGTACTATCATCAAAAACTTACCTTAAAAACCGGGAAAATTTGCCCTCCGCCATTCAAAGCGTTTAGTCCATCCCTCGCCGCCGCGCCGGCCGCGCGTTAAGCGCCAACGGAAAACCACACAAAATGTAATTTCCCAATTATTCCCATCTAATATCCACATAACTCCCAAAAATAATACATTTTTAACAGTCTGGTGTGCTGGAATTGTTTATAAAGGTTGTAAGGAGTGGGATATGTACGTTTGAATTCGATGAATTAGCATCGGGGAAAAATTGATTTTTCTCTTTTGTGTTTTGTGGTTTAGTATCTGCAGCGTTTTGGGCAGGATATCAGAGTTTTGATTTGCTTGTAGATAATAATATGTTATGCTTGTTCTTAAGTTAATTATAGATTGATAATTAATCGATTTTATTAGTAGGTATATATTTAATATGACCTATGTAGACGCCTTATTAAAATTTAACTGATTTTTAAAATGGCTAGGTAGATATAGATATTCAACTAACATTTATACATGTTTTGTAAAAGTAAATAATGTATAAACTCACTGTTATAGGACCATAGGTACCTAGCAAATAAATCAAACACGTAAAATAATTTCACTATATTTAAAAAACACTTAAAATGAAGCGAGATGGCTGATTGTCTCTTATTAAATTATCTCAAACTACATTTCTTGTTTTGTGTTTTCTTTAGGATGCAATTTTATTCAACAGTCTTAAAAACTCATAGAGAAAACTCTACCATAAAAACAAATTAAATGACGAGTTTAAAATTCCCTGTCTGGCAGAATCATTTGCGTCCCTATTGAGTGGAAACATTTTTTTTTTTAATATATCCGGATATATGAAAACTGAGAATGGACATGCATTTTAGATAAAATAGGTTTTGTGGCCAATTATGCGTAGGTAAACAGTTTTCTAATTAATGGTGCGTTTGCATAAACACGTTTTTTCCAAAGTATTTTTAACCGACATCCAAAAGTAGGTAATTAGTATTCCCAATTTATTAAACTGTAGGTTATTTTTTTATTTTAATGTGTGTTTAAGTATAACTTCGCTGTCTATAAACCGAGTTTAATGATTTTTTATATTTATTTGAATAATATGAAAAAGAAATTTGGTTCCAATGTATCTTTTTTTTATCTGTATAATATAGTAGGTAAGTATTTATTTATTATTTGTAGGAAAATTAACAGCTATGATAAACACTATAAACTTATCTTAATTAAAGATTTTCACTTATAGTCGCAATATTAATATAATAAATAAAAAACGTGAACACAAGTCTATGTTACAACTTGTGATGGGTACCTACTGTAAACAATACATTATATAAGTAAACCTACAACAAAAACCAAAAACCTATATTCCTATCTATTTCCTATTAAAATAACTATTGAGCTAACAGATAAATTAAAGAATAACTAAACGTGATAATTTTTGTATAAACAATTTAGTTTTATTAATTTTAAGCTGACCTGTCCATGTAAGCTTGTGCTTATAATGAAATAAATGTATTGACTTTGACTTTGACGTGCCAAAATGCATTCGGAAAAAAAGATACAATTTTATTAGTTTTTTTTTAGTTTTTGCTTTTATAAATGGCTTAGCAACATTTAAATTAGTCGTTCTCTCTAAAAGTTCTCGAGTTATCTTCAATCATTTCTTAGTATCATAATAAGGCCGTTTCTGTTGTCTCTAAGATTTAGATCTTTGAAACAACCAGTATTTTATAGGGTTCCGTAGGTATGCATAGGGAGACCCTTTTACTAGATTTTGAGTAATGCTGTATTTAAATAAAATAAATATTTCTGGACTACCTACTCACACAGCATCACCTAATCCCAAACTAAGCAGAGCTTGTACTATGGGTGTTAGTTGACTAATATACTGCATAGATATATATATTTTTTGTAAATACCTACATACATTATGATACATAGAAAACACCCAGACCCGAAACCAGAAATTGTAGATCGTACAAAATCTAGTCCCCCATTTCACTTGCCGATGCCACTGCTGCCACTACAACAAATACTTAAATACAAAATTAATAAATACTAAAGGGGGCCATACAACAGGCGTTATTTTTAATAACGCAACGATAAGTGAGGCCAGTTTTTCGATGGGTTTTTCGCTCTACTGCATCATTTTGCTCTTTAATTTTTTTTCGATCATTTTTGTGTTTTTTTAGTTGCAAAGTATGTATAAACTGTACACGTAGGTATCCCTAGGTGTAGTATTAGTCAATGTCATAGGTATCAAATTTATTTAAAACTGTTGCCGCTTATAATAAATCCTTAAATCAATAGTATCCCTACATTATCTAGTCAAGACTTCACTAACAAAACTTAGTGTTTGTATGTTCCGCAAGCACTTTCTCAATGGTCTAGGTATTTAATATGTATAATAAAAGTTATATATGTATGTCTATTATATTAAGTATATCAGAGTCTAGAACCCGTAACACAAGCTCAGAGCTTACAACGGGGCTAGATGTTGTTGTGTGGATTATCCGGAATATTGATAAATGAAAAGCCTCCCCCCGCACCTTTCGGTCATTATCTTCGGGATAATCTCAAAAACTACTGTACAGATCTTTATGCAGTTTCTTGCAATAGGTGTAGTGATTCAAGAGGAAGGATTTCGCATCCGAGCAAAACCGGAACGGGCCAGCTAGTTTTAAGCTAGTCCAACTTGAGATAAGTACCAATTGAGGATTTATGAGCATCACACAATTGTGTAAGACTCAAATTCTCATCACCTTGAGGATGTTTCAATGGAGTGAAGGGAACAAGGCCGCTTGGCAAATAACTTTGTTTATATTTAATTGGACTCTAGACTGTAGTCTTAGCCTTAGTCTACAGTCATTTTGCATATTGACGTTGAGGTAGAGCTATCCAGATTTGAGAGATTTACTGCACTCGGTTCAAAAAATAACGGGTCAGTCAAAACGAAATTTCTTTAGAACTGTAAAAGTTAGATCAATGAAATAAAAAACAGAATAAAGACTATTTAGTTGCGCTTCTAATGACATATTATTTAAACTGGTTGTTAAGGAGGTTGGTGGAGGAATATGAAGGTATTCTTATGCACCTGTTCCTAAATTTGGTGTACAGCTAATCTGTCAGCCTGGAAGCTGTCAGAAGAGCTCGTGGAGGCAATACAAACTAAAATGAAGAAACGAAAACGTGGCTTTGCTTATTTAGGATAGCATACGTAGTTCGGGAGATATTCGGGTATATGTGTCTCTCCCGTTATTATATGAATTGACTGATAAATTAATAATGTTGGTTAATAAATCAAATCAAATCAAATTAAATGTAATAAAAATATTTATTTACCAATACACAGTTACAAGTCCACTTAGCAGCGAACACCGCACGAGGCAAGCCTGTATCGCGTGAGATCTGTTTACAATGAGTTTTAACCAGATACAGAAAACATAAATCTAAATTTAAAATTTAAGAAAAACCCCCGATCCCCATGCCTTAATTTCCTTAAACGTAAAACAACATAATATTTTGTAATGTGGACGCGATGCGATTTCATTTGATACCCCACACTAATATATTTGCAGATTTTCGGTTTTCCTTACCCACTCTCACCCCCATAACTTTTAAACGCCACAACCGATTTTCATGAAACATGTCTAAGAACACTCGCGCCACACTCTCCTTTCATACAAAAAAAACTAAATTGAAATCGCTCCATCCGTTCGGGAGCTATGGTGACACAGACAGACAGACAGACACACAGACAGACAGACAGACAGACAGACACGTCAAACTTATAACACCCCTCTTTTTTGGTCGGGGGTTAAAAATAAGTGATATAATAGGACAAATAATAAAATAGCATAGGTTACATTTGCAACAACATAATTTTTTCTAAACAAACTCAATAAGGAAAGTGAAAAAATATTTCTACAATTCAGCATAGAGGCTAGATTAATGTAGACAAATATCTATTATTATTGCCGTGATCATGGCGCTAGTAATAGCGTCGAAGACAACTCAAAAACCATAAAATCTTAAAATATTTAATAACATACCAGAATACTTATTAAGGTACCTACTACATACAAGTTGTTTTAAACCCCCGACAAAAATGAGGGGTCTTATAAGTTTGACGTGTCTGTTTATGTGGGACATCATAGCTCCCGAACGGATGGAGCGATTTCAATTTAGTTTTTTTAAGAAAAATGAGTTTCGGGCGAGTTTTCGCCGTTCGTTCAATACATGTTTGATAAAAATCGGTGCATCCGTTTAAAAGTTATGAGGGTAAATGTGGGAAACGAGAATCTGCAAATATACTCGAGTGGGGTCTCAAATGAAAGCGTCGCGTGCGCATTACAAAATATAATGACTTTTTACTTTTAATGGAACTAAAGTTGTGGAATCGAAGGTTGTTTTGATTTATATTATTTCAAGTCTGGGTTTCTTCATCACAGATCGATAACTAGGCTTTCAAACTTGATAGCTATTACTAAGTGATTCCATTAGTACACAAAGATGGAACAATTAACCACGTCGTGGATGGAACTTGGAACATATTGAGTGATCCGAGTACGTAGGAGTCAGGGTTTAAATGTCAAACACCCACGGGTTGTATGTGGTCTGATATATCGCTTTTAGGATTAATGTAATTGTTATATTGTGGTCTGATAGTGCGATACAGTAATACTTTGATTAATATAAAGTGCTTCTCCAATAATTATAAAAATATAAATAAATATTTCCGGACAATCCGCACACAACAACATCTAGCCCCGTGGTAAGCTGATTTGATTTGTGTTACGTACTAGACAGCTGATATACTTAATATAATAATTATTATAAAGTCTTTATTTGTTATTTATTAGTGATATAAAGCTACTTAAATTATTTTCATAAGTATGCAATACAGTTTATAAAAAAAAAATAAGTAATTTTTTTATACCTTAAAATTTCAACTCTCTATCTATCACGAAGATGACGAGGTCTCAGTACTTTTAAGGGTGCTCAAAGGTTTTACCATTTGAATGTGCAACCCTAAAAAGTAACCTTTGAACTGTTTTACCTCGTGACAAAATGTTGTCCTCATACATTAAAAGCAATCCACATTTGCCTCGGAGCCATACCTACACCATTGTGTGATATCTTCTTTAATCTGCTTGAAATATTATAATAGGCATGACGACTACCTACGTAACAAGCTGAAATTGAAATAAAATATCTAGCGACGTATGTTTTTTGTCTATTTTTACAGTCTGTAAGCCTTTTAAGCGATAATGGTCGTAACGCAACTTTAATTCGTTATAGATCCTAAACGGTAAGACGGATCGAAAAATGTTGAAGGAAATCTAAAATCAACACAGCTGATAGATAACTTAATTAAAAACAAAACTTGTTTCCAAAACCTTAGTTCCCTTATCTTGTAATGTGCACGTGATGCGCTTTCATTTTGAGACCCCACTCGAGTATATTTGCAGATATTCGGTTTTTCTTCCCCACTTTCACCCCCCATAACTTTTAGACAGGTCAATCGATATTTATCTAACATGTCTAGGAACACACGCAAAACTCACCTTTCACACAAAAAAAGCTGGATGGAAATGGGTTCATTAGTTCGGAAGTTATTGAGCCAGAGAGAGACACGTCAAAGTTATAACACCCCTTTTTGCGCCGGGGGTTAAAATTACACTATCGCGTCCATGATCGGTCCTGACGGTCTAGAACGCTATTGGAAGCGACCACCGACAAAGCCTGTCGGAACGGCTGCTCTGACAATACCTACCAAATTTCGGTCGAACAACTGGTTTCCACAAGGTCCATTTTCAATTCCCACCTGACAGTTTGTCGGACGACAATCTGACAAACTGTGACGGTGGTCGGAATGGAACGTGTATTCCCCGCGTATACTCAAAACATTAAATTAATTAGAAATTGTATGATTTTTGATAGATTTTTAGTTGTTATGTAACTTGTGTATGTTTAATGTACCTTTATCATTTATAATGTTAGTACCTACCTACGCATGGCTTGGCATAATTATAATCATTTATTCATAGATATTCAGGTTGGTACAAAGTTCTTTAAAAATTCTTTATTAGTCACACAGTTTTTAATTAAATTTCTAAATTAAATTACTCTTATATATTTTTTACTGAGTTTTTTACCAATTGATTTAGATTTATAAAATGTTTTTCGATCATCTAATAGAATATGTAGCTTTTTTTTTCATCTCTATCAGCCCAGTGACAGTCACTTCAATTTAATTTTAGTTTTAACAATTTACTTAAAAAACATGTTTTTATCGTGACCTACTTAACAAAAATACTTAAAGGGACTACCCATGTAACACAGACGTGCTGAAACCAATTTGATTATACAAATGTATGTATAATTCATCACCATCATGTCAGCCGTAGGCGTCCACTGCTGGATAAAGTGCCCAAGTGTGTTCCGTCAATGTTTGTGAATCGTATTCACCGCACATGCGAACTCATGGCCTTTACCTTTAGATACCAAGGCATACGTCCACTTAGTCCGCGGACGACCTGCACTTCGCTAGCCGAGTCGCGATCTCCATTCGGAACAATTATCCTAAAATTTATTTGAATCGGACGCACCAGACTGTAATAAGATCGATTTTATCAATCGAAAGAAAATCGATTGATAAATCGGACAAAAAAAAACAAGTTCAAATTTATATAAATTCAAGCAGGCCTCATACAACCGGAATAGCTTTCTAAATTTATAAATCTGAATGTATTTGTAATGTCACTGTACCTTCTTAAATATTTTAAATAACCTCTCCTGAATAGTCAATGTTTTCCAGATAAATACGGTTAAGTAGTTTAGTTTAACGTGTCTATGTTTTGTAAAACCAAACAATGGAAATAAATGATTTTGTATCGTGTATCTAGTAGCATCGAGGCGATATACTCAGATTATGAATTAAATGCTTTCCGTTGTATGTGACCTCATTTGGTAAACACAAACATATTTAAAACTCCAATTTACCTCCTAAATTCCAGATGATGTGAAGCACAAAAAAAGCCAAAGACTGGTCAGTAATGACGACAATAATTATCAATAAGAAATATTTATTTACAAACATTGTGAAAGTGAAGTGACGTAACGTTATACATATAGAGAAAGTCAGTGTTGGCCGCGCTTTAGCCGCGTACGTACGCGTAGGAAGCAGCAGTAATTTTTGAGAAAACGCGTAGAGTTAGAAAAAGGTTTTTAGATAGAAGCGCGTGGTAAATTAATTTTAGTGAGAAAGTGGTGTGAGGTTTTGGGCAGAACCGCCCTCGAAGCCGCCCAATGGGGTCTTGGGCGCCGCCCCCCGCTCTGCTGCGGGGCGCCTGTATCCTGCTGCTGTTCGGTGAGTGTTCCCGTCACGTACAAGATCATGACCATTTAAGTAATGATATTCTCCAATAATGTTGTAGGAGCTGTAGTGTTACATCTAGAATATTTGCAATAGTCCGATGTTGTATCAAAGTTATCAATAAAGAATCTTGAATCTTGTTGTTATAGATATAAGGGGGTTCGATTCCCGCCGAGGCATCTGTGTGTGTGTTTTACAACATTTTCAATGGTCTGTGTGTTTTTATATGTAATAAAAAAACGTATTATATTATCAGATGTCTGGTACTCGAATACAAGCTTAGAGCTTACCACGGGGCTAGATGTTGTTGTGTAGATCTTCACGAAATTTTGTGAGTATTTAGTAAAGTTATGTTTGATTAAATTGAACACTCTTACAAGTATCAAAAGTAGTTTTATCGTTTATCTCAAGTTCTTCTGCTCTAATTTGGTCCATTTAAAGCTCTAGCTAGAGGTACAGAATATAATAGATAACAATAAGGCCGCCCATTACGCATTTGATATTTAGCTTAAAGTCCCTTTTGTGTTGTTTTAAATCTTGGTTTGTAATGAAGAGTTATAATTGTTATTGTTTCTTTGAGATACGCATAGTAATTATCACAGGAATGAGAGATGCAACAAGCTCTTGTTCAAGAGTTCTTTTGAAACAGGATCACGGTGTAAACTGAGCTTAATATTATAATCTTGTCCAGGAGAAGCTCTTAGAGAAACTAGGACAGGGATTAAAACCGGGATAACGCTGGTTTCATAACGTTTATATAATGTACGAACATAGGTACGCTTATTAAAAGCAAACTGTCTCAATAAGCAGCATATTTTTAACTCCCGACCAAAAAAGAGAGGTTTTATAAGTTTGACGTGTCTATCTGTCTGTCTGTCGGTGTGTCTGGGGCATCGTAGCTCCCGAACGGATGAAGCGATATACCTACATACGCACACCATAATATTTTGTAGTATGCACGTGATGCGCTTTTGTTTGATACCCCACTCGAGTTATTTGCAGATTTTCTTCGGTTTTCCTTTCCCACTAAATAACCTTCATAATTTTTAAACAGGTTAACTAATTTTCAGCAAACATTTCTAAGAACACTTGCGCGAAACTCAACTTTCATACAAAAAACTAAAATGAAATTGCTTCATCCGCTTGGGAGCTATGATGTCCCAGACAGACAGACCCGCAGACACGAGGTATGAGTCCACGATCTTCGGAATTAAACCCGTGTGTTCTCGCACTTAGAAAACACGGCTTTTTGATAATATAACTAGATAATAAATCTTGCTAACATTGTCTTGATTGTGACGGAGCGATGGGAATCAAACCATCGACCTCTAACCTAAACAGACGTTCCCACGATGTCAGTGTGATCTTGATGATACATAGATAATTACATAAAAGTATACAATTAAAAAAGTTGCGCTGGTATAGTAGCTTTTTATCCCCCATTATATTCAAAAATAATGCTCGCTCCATCTCTCAACTGTATAAAAAAACAATTACGATTATGTCAATTAGAATCGTCATTTTTTGCACTAAAATTTCATCATTAAATGTCTTTATAAATTTACAGCAGATAAAGGCTACTTGCCCATTTACAGTACCAGTAACATTTTTTTTATCTATATAAATAAAAATTAATTGTTGTTCGTTAGTCTGATTAAAACTCGAGAATGGCTGGGCCGATTGAGCTAATTTTGGTTTTAAAATGTTTGTCGTAGTCCAGGGTAGGTCTAAACGGTGAGCAAATAAGGAAAAATTGCCGGGAAAATTTTTTACCCGTGCGACGCCGTGGCGGGCCGCTAGTTTTGAAATGAAATGAAATTATTACGCTAACGCCTGTCTGTAAACCTTCGCTTGACGACATCGAAGCCCTATTAACTAATACCCGAACCAAACTGAGTTCACGGTCACCTATTGTTTTGTATAGACTCTATTGTCCATGGTGGTTGGATAATCTATGGCCTAACCTAACTTGCTCAGACTCATTTATGGGTAGAAATCTCGAAATAGTGAAAAGGAACCCATAAATATGTCAGTTGTACCATGTTTCGTAGTAGTTCGGCCTAGAAAAGGCTGCGAACAGCAGACCTTCGTTATTTTATAATAGAGTGACTACATTAGCGGTCTTCGGCGAATATTCGTGTCAACGCGATATTGTGATAATAGGGTGATGATATGTGATGTGTGTCAGCGAGCTATGGAAAGGGCTATGCTCGGGGTTTCTCTACGTGATCGAATCAGGAATGAGGAGATACGTAGAAGAACGCGGGTCACCGACATAGCCAAGCGAATTAGCTCGCTAAAGTGGCAATGGGCGGGCCATGTGGCACGCAGGACAGATGGCCGTTGACCACGGATCGGCAAACGTAGAGTAGGACGTCCACCAACTAGATGGACGGACGATCTGGTAAAGGTAGCAGGCTCGCGGTGGTTGCAAGCTGCTACCGAACGAAGTCACTGGAAGTCATTAAGGAAGGCCTATGTCCAGCAGTGGACGTCCTACGGCTGAAATGATGTTGATGATGATGAGGGTAGATGATTAATAAAACAATCAGTCGGCTATGTAGATTATTTAATAAATCTAAATTTAAAATTTAAGAAAAACCCCCGATTCCAATTTCTTAATTTCCTTAAACGTAAAACAACATAATTTTATGTAATCTGGACGCGATACGATTTCATTTGATACCCCACACTAGTATATTTGCAGATTTTCGGTTTTTCTTACCCACTCTCACCCCATAACTTTTAATTAACAACCGATTTTCAAGAAGAGAAGCTACTTGTAATGTAGTATAGTCGCGTTCATAAATATATGAGCACAACCAAGGCTCCAAATACAGTACACAGAACGGTTCAAATTCATCTGAGCGAGCTTTCTTTTAATAGCTAGAGGTAGATGGTTCGATTTCCGCCGAGGGGTCAAGTGTTTGTACGTTCTGCAATCACTTTCTCCTTGGTCTGGGTGTTTAATTTGTAATGTAAAAAATATCTTTCTATCTATATGTATGTATGTCTATGATATTAAGTATATCTGATGTCTAGTACCCGTAACACAAGCTTTAGAGCTTACCACGGGCATAGAATAATAAATTCTAGATGTTGTGTTGTGGATTATCCGGATTATTTAAAATATTTTTTTTTATTTAGCGTGTATACAACTAAAAGTTCATAGCCATCTCCCATTTTTCACAATGCTGTAATTAAGTGAAAATTCATAAACATCAAATACCTATAGTTAATGCATTCACCAACCCGCACTTGGCCAGCGTTCAATTCAATTCATCACCCTATTAATGTTCCCACTGCTGGGACTCAGGGACTTTTCTCTTGGCGAGAGAGATTTTGCCATAATTCACCACGCTGGCCAAGTGCTGGTTTGTGAATGTCACATGTCCTTCAAACTCTTTTAAAGTTCTCAGAACATGTCGCGGTTTCCTCACAATGTTTGCCTTCACCGTTAAAGCACGTGTTTAAAGCGCACATGAATTTCTCAAGAAGAAAAATGCAGAGGTGTGTGGCGGGGTTTGAACCAACGACCTGCGGAATGAAAGTCGAGTGTTATCCCACTTAGCCAAGACAGCGTGGTGAATTTTAATAGGGTGATGATGATGATTTATAGTTAATGCATGCCAATGGCCAAGACATAATATAATGCCCTTTGCTAAAGGTTCTAGGTATTATCATAACTTATGAGGCACCTAGGTTCATGAACAGTTGCTAAGCTGTATCCAGTTATACAATATGATACCTAGGTCTAAGCTTTAATACTTAATCCTATTCATAACATGTGACCTACTTGGCCTGCCTTGATATCTAGATCAAAAGGACCTTTATAATACTACATCATTAACGTTGGAGGTTTACTCTACAGGTTTATTGTAGAGAGTATCAAAGTAAAAAAAATATTATTCTGATAACAATTTCAATTAGTAATTAATTTAAGATAATATAATAAAAACTAAATGTAATTTATTTGATTAAATAACATAAACTAATAATAAACATTCAAAATTAATAGTCTTGTATAAAATATGTGGCACCATACCCGTTCCGTCGTCGCTCTCACGATTGTGTAATATTTGCAAACAAACTTTCACATTTGCCTTTAAATACCTAGTATCCGTGGATCTGTTAATTTCATTCAATTTGCGTCATTTTACTGGTGTTTCGTTGCCGGTTCAAATCTTACATTACGTCAACCGTGACCAGTCTACTAACAGTCATTTTTAAATAATTTCTAAAAATGACGAACGGTCTCTAATAGTCCTATTTTAGGGTTCCGTTGAAAAAGGGTTAAACGCGACCCTATTACTAAGACTTCGTCGTCTGTCTGTCTGTTTTCAGCAGGCTGTATCTCTAGCATCGTGATAGACAGAGCGTTGACATTTTGACAGATGATGCTCTTGGCTGGCGCTATAAAATAAAGTTACTTATAGTGATTCAATAATTTAATTCTAGTTAATTTGACTATTTTTTGACGATGTTATGTTTTTTGAAGTGAAACTTATTTAGAATCGTTGTGATTTGAAACCGGATGCAACGGAAATGGAAATAAGATTGGCTTACTTGTCGGGTAAGCCAATCTTAAACGCTAACAAGGTTAATTCAATTCAATTTTTCAATTCAATTCAATTTATTTAATTCAGCTTCACATAGTTACAGCCATATAGAGTTAAGAGTTAATGTTACTGTGAACAATTAATGGTTAAGCAACTTTGCGCAACGCCAGTACTTGGATGGGTGACCGCCCGAACAAAATCTTTTTGCATAGTATTTTTTTTTGTTTTTTTTTTATTCTTCTTATTCTTTTGTCGATTTACTGAAGTTTCACTTCTATCGTGTGTGAATCGCACAGAAACATTTTTTTTTACAATAATATCGCATCTGCTTTGGCTAAACTGTGCATTTATTTTGTTCATCATCATCATCATTCTTATGTTATTTCATTTTAGCGCTGTGATTTATTAACCCGGATTAATGTTTAATTGTTCACAGAAACAGTTTTTATGGTTAGCTCAATAAATAACCCGTCATGCAAGCGCAATTAGTGTCTGACCTTGTCTGTTCTGGAAGATCATCTTTGTATCGGCCAAGTACGAGTTAGACTGGCGGGAAGTGTTCCGTATAATATTATTTTAGTTGTATGAGAAGCCTATTTGCTTTTATTTATATACTTTGATCGACGTAGAACGGAAACAAGTGTTATTGAATAAATATTTCAAGAGCCGTTTGCCGTTATTAATATTGAGACTCAAATATTTTATATTATTTATTAAGTTAAAAGATTTAATTTTTTTTATGAAAATTAAGAATTAGAGCTTTGGATAGGAGGAAGAAAGATAAAGATTATTTCGTGATTACCATTATACTAGCTTAATAGTCCACTCCGAACTGGAATTTACCGCCGAAAAAACGTATTTTCCCTTGGTAAATTCCTGCTATAGCCTGTTTTGATAAATGGGCTATCTAACGCTGAAATAATTTGTTATTTTTAAACTGTGGCAATAAAATAAATAACTGCGAGGAATAACCGCGTTTGGGAAACTTATTATCTTATTAACTTAATCTCTCAAACCCCCCCTAATAGGGTGAAAAGGGGGCTAAAACACTTACATACTCGTAGATGGTTTATCCTTAGTAATAATATAACACTTTACTTGATAAAGATAAAATTCCCCTTTTAATCTACTAATCGAATTGAAGAATATAACCGTTTTATGGACTATTACCTAAAACTCGTGTTGGCTAAGTGGGTATACACTCGACTTACATTCCGATGGTCGTGGGTTCAGAACACGCCACGCACCTCTGGATTTTTCTTCTTGAAAAATGTATGGGCGTTTTAAACACGTACTATAACGGTGAAGCCAACATCGTGAGGAAACCGGCATGTTTTGAGAACTTTAAAGAGTTTGAAGAACATGTGACATTTACCAACCAGCACTTAGCCAGCGTGGTGAATTAAGTCCAAAAAAAAAGAATTTGTGGGATTCATCAAGCAGAGGTCCGGCCAATGACAATCCTTTTTAATGAATATTCCGTCCACTCGCACTAAGCGATTCTCATCCACCTTTGTAATTCGCACGGCAAAAGTTTTTCGCTTCCTGCTGCTTATTTTCTAATAACTACGACTCGTCTTCGAGACAAGATTTAATAGATCTATGTGATCCATCTACGTTCACATCGACACACCATCAGGTGAGATTGTGGACAGATCAGATAGAAGTTAGTATATTTCTTTCCTGTCCATCCAAAGGTTGCCTGGAAGAGATCGCTCACAGCGATAAGGCCGCCCTTTGTACTCCAATGTATTGTCTTGTTATTGTTTGCAGTTTGTATTTTATTTGTGGTGTACCTACAATAAAGAGTTATCTATCTATGGTGACAGACAGACAGACGACGAAGTTTTACCTTCTGGGTACAGAACCCTAAAAATCTATCGCTTTTGGATGTTGTTATTGTTTTTGAGTCAGTTTAACAAAAAAAAAACGATTTAAATAAATAAAGAAAAGAAGAAATATCTAAATTAAAAGGTTTCCTTGAGTTTGTCTTTCCTCTAGAAAGGGTTTTTAAATTTTAAAGAATATTGTTGATTGCAATTTAGCACATTATGTATATCAGAAATTAATATTTTACACGAATCCCAAATTTCAGCATATTATGCTACAAATGGAGTTTAAGCGAGTTTTAAATAGAATTTGAACCTTTTTTTATGATTTAATTGGCTTACGTTTGTCTATACAGTCTAGCTAGAAGGCAGACACGAGGTCAACGATGGAACAAGTATTCCCAGAAAAGGCCTATTCACTCGGAACCTAGTTCAACCATTGAAAAATTTCTATTAAATGTCAATTTCATCTGAGTTAGCCTGATCTGATCGTGTTTAAAGCCAATGGTGAAATCGGGGCTTATTTTGGATCGATTAAAAAAAAACTCCCTCTTTCAACACCTCTCATTAAAGAAGGTGCTTATTGACATGCACCGGAAAATATTTACCTACTAATTAATTATCTTAATAATGATGTGGCTATTGTGTAAAAATAAACTTAGGTATAGTCATAGAATAATAAATTACTAGGGTACTGAAGAAAAATACTGTGATGTAACTTGTTCATTAAAACTGTATGCTATCCATATAAAATGAAATAATTCTACAGTTAAATCAATTATCATCATCACCCTATTAACGTTCCCCCCCACTGCTGGGACACAGGGACTTCTCTCTTGACAAGAGAGATTAGGCCTTAATTCACCACGCTGGCCAAGTGCGGGTTGGTGATTGTCACATGCCCTTCAAACTATTTTAAAGTTCTCAGAACATGCCTGCACCATGAACGTATTTAAAACTAATTTAATAAACGGACTAAAATGTTTTGTCAAAAATATGTAATATTTTACAGTTCAGTCAAGCTTGACTCTTCAATTGATTTTCGAAGAATATTTTACTTACAAATTTTGTCAACTGGCATGAGGCTCAACATGACCTAGATACTAGATTAGGCAAAACAATAAGAGCCCTTTTTCCGAAAAAAAGGCCCTATGTCCAGAATATTAAATGAAACACATTGTTGTGAGTTAGATCTGTTGTATTGCATCTAGGTAGCGCCAGATGACATGGCTGAACTTGTTACATAATCTTTCCACATAAATCCTTTTTATGTCACTAACAAAGTAGAATAGTTCCACAGATGATAACATGACAGGCCCTAAATCGAAATGTTGTTTAACAAATTGTGTTCGCTTGGTGCGTGCCTTTGACACCATTTCCTCTTTATATACCATATCCGAAACACCTTGTATATCCTAGAATACTCGCATTTAATCGCGAGATAAATTTACAATATCTCAGCACAATCACTTAAATGCCGTAGTTAAGCCCAATGCATTTAGTAATAGAAAACTTTACCCTACTTCATGAAATCAACACCCAGACCCCCGCGGGGCGCACGCACCCCTAAATATGCACCCCAGACCCCATCCATCTTGCGCCAACGAGCACGCTCTAGT
Organism: Gymnoscelis rufifasciata; assembly: GCA_929108375.1. Lineage (NCBI taxonomy): Eukaryota > Metazoa > Arthropoda > Insecta > Lepidoptera > Geometridae > Gymnoscelis > Gymnoscelis rufifasciata. The sequence continues at coordinate 11,040,267 of OV815324.1, forward strand.
GATGGCACAAACACCCGAAAAATGGCCGAAAATTCTAATTTCTGAAATCGATAAAAAAATAACAATTTTTTTATGCAAATTTCATGAGATTATCTCAGAGAGATGATTTGACTGCTTCAGTGGCGCGGTGGGCGAGGGTCCGCTTGCGGCGCAAGTGGTAGCGGGTTCGATTCCCGCCGAGGGTGAAAGTGTGTGTGTGTTCTGCAAGCACTTTCTCCTTGGTATGGGTGTTTAATATGTATAGTAAAAAATATCTGTATATGTATGACTTATCTTATTAAGTATATCAGATATCTAGTACCCGTAACACAAGTTTAGAGCTTACCATGGAGCTAGATGTTGTTGTGTAATTGTCTGGAAATATTTGTTATTTATTTTATTCCTTTTGAAAAATATATGGGGACTATCAAGGCACAAACACATCCGGAAAATGATCGAAAATTCGAAATTTGTATTCAAAACTTTGTTTTACTTTTTTTTTAAATCAAAATCTCATGACATTCCTTTTGGAAAATATGGAGGGGCTATCAAGGGGATTATTAAAGCCTTATTAGCCACTAGCACTACCTTATTACCCAAGTAACAGTGGATTTTCCTGAGGTAAAAAGGAATGTAATTTCTCAGGCCTTACAGAATCTGTGAACCAAATTTCATATAAATCGGTTTACGGTACCAGGATTCGAAGATAAACTCTACTACTGGTTACTACGTTACAAACTCAAACATTACCCCTATAAAATATGATTACCTATTCTAATATAGATCATTATGGACTATTATAAAACTTAATATAACGTATAACGGGTAACTTACTATGATTTAATGGTTTTTGAGTTATCCGATATTTCGACGCTGTTCAAGCGTTATGATCGCGGCATAGATATCGGAAAACTCAAAAAACGTTACTAGTTATAAGCCTTAATATTGTTAAAAAACCATAATTTCAAGTTATATTTAAAACTATTTCAACAGTTATATTAAATAACTCCTTGTAGAATAATCATGTCCGAAATCTGACAAGCTCCCCGAACAACCCAGATGGTTGTAATACGAGTGTCAAAAGCATTCCTACAGGAGGTGGAGGGAAGTTGAATGACAAAGCTATCTAGCATTGTACTTACACGAGGATAACTCCATCCATGTTTTTCACATTTTGGAAAATCCTACTGATATATTAAGCAAAAGTTTGTGACACTGTAAAAGTGTGCTTGTTGCTCTTTTATGCGAAAACTGCTGGAATGGATTTTGATGAAATTCACAATAATATAGCTTACAGAATTACAGAATGGATCCTTTTTACCGCGGTAAAATCAATTATTGCGAGCTAAGCCCGATTTGGAAGAAATTTGCACGGACATAGCTGTTTTCCTAGTAAATATATATATATATTATATATATATTTATTATGTGTTGGTAACATAATAATAAACATTTATGTCCTCCTACAGAAAGCTGTCATCTTAAACACATGTAGGATTGTCAGAAAATTTCTTCAAACTGAGCTTTCATCTTAAAACTAGAGCAAACTTGGCTTAGGCTCGTTTGTTTATGGTCAAATCTGGTTTTCTTGGAAAATCGAGTAGGATAAACCTAAAAAAGTAAATAATAATATTGTTATGTATATTTATTTATAATGTGTTGGTAACCAACCGTGTTCGTGATTTTCTTGGATGGGTTTCAAGTCTGACTGCATCTTTTTGCAAAAAAATATATATAATATTACGTTTTTTTATTGCAAAATGTGTGCTTGTAAACTTTGCAATTGTGAACTGCTGTTGATACCTACCACTACTATTAGGTACCCTTGGTGTAATATGAGAACTAAAATACTACATGTATTTAATACTAGCTGTGCCCTGCGGTGCTACCCGCGTTATAGTGGATGAAGTACTCTTAACCAACAACATATTTATTTGAATAAAGATTTATATTATTATGTTGATACAACATTTTACAACAAATTATTTCGACCAAATTAGGTACCATAAAAACGGTTTTTGTGAGTTAATCTTAAAAGATAGACATAATACTATCGCGGACTGTTTTAAAAGAGCTATTATTCTTTAATACATATTTTTTGTGTATCTTGAACCGTGATTTCTCCCGTTTTTTACACATTTACCACTATATCTTTGCTCCTATCGGTCGTAGCGTGATGTTATATAGCCTATAGCCTTCCTCGATAACTGGACTATCCAACACAAAAAGAATTATTCAAATCGAACCAGTAGTTTCGGAGATTAGCGCGTTCAAACAAACAAACAAACTCTTCAGCTTTATATATTAGTATAGATATAATTATAAAAGTGTAACAATGTGTATATATATCATATATATCAGATTTATTTTGGTATACTTAACCGACACCGAATAAAATCGATTTTACAATCGAGCCCAACCCTAGCCATTATCATAATCCATTCGATTGTGAAGATGTGGCATTATTTTATACGAGAGGAGTGGGTGCTTTGCGAAACGGGCTATGCCGAACCTGCCGAAATTAGAGATCGAGAACTTGAATTAAATAAGGGAATATCGACTTTAGCGTGTTATATTTTTATTCGATTCTCTTGTATTTCATGTGGGGAATTTTGTAGGTTTCTGTGTTATTGAGTGAGTGTAAGTTTTATTGGGGCATAGGTCCTTTCTGTCTAAGTGAACTGTAGGTACAATGTTTACCTACACAATCAAGATATAAAATCTGGCTTCTCGAGCTTTTAAATAAATCAAAGGAGTTAAATGAAGCAATAAGTCCCTAGGTACCTATCTAAATTGATAGATAGATAGATAAAACATTTATTTGTCATCACAATACAGAACATAGGTAAATAAAAATAGAACACACATTTCTACAGAATTAAAGAAAAACAAAACAAATAATAAAAAAATAGACAACATAGATTAAAATGGAACAACAAAGTAAAAATAAACATATAATAGTACTTAAAAATTAATAAACCTACGTGTGTGCTGCAGCATGACAAAAAGGCAATACTCAGCGCATATTTTGCTCTCAAAGCAAACACTGATTTTCAGTACCTAGGTATTGCCCGTCGTGACGAGCCTAACAAATCACCATCAAACGGATGTAAATTATATTGTAGCTTCTATGACTAACTTACATAAACTTACCTACATATCCCTCTATCTAAGCGCCTATAAATTCACCAGTAGCTGAGCTGCTGTCGAGATACGGATCCTCTGAGAAACAGTCTCTGATTAGTTCAGTAGGATCCGTAGTCTTGACTGTATCTGTGCAAAATATTTTATTTTAATTTTATTTTATAATTGTAGGAAAACTAACAGCTAGGTAACTAAATACTAAACACATTGTGTAACTGACGGCTAATTATAAGTTTCCACAGATATAAGAAAAAGTTAATAGTTATATAAAACAGTCAAATAGGAAAAAGACAGCACATTTGGTTTAATTTACAAACTAAGTAACAATAAATATTTACACAAAGAAAAAACTACTCAACCAGTGTTTAAGACGCTTGGTTGAGGTATTAATTAAATCTAAATCTACTTCATCGTTGCCATCAATAAATATAGTATTTGCTTGGATGTTATTGAATGATTTGCATGCCCTTAAGATGAAAGAGTTCTGTCTGTAGTTCATCCTCACCAGTGGTTCATACAAGAGCTTAGAGATATGACTCGGTACTTGGTGCCATTAAACCTAGTTTAGTTTAGTTAGAGTGTAGGTACCTATAGGTCGTCTGTGAGACATCGTACTAGCGATAAGATGTACCTTTTGTATTTTTTTTTATAATATAGCCATTTTTTTTTGTTGCTGGAAACTATAATATTGAACCAAATATTTAGTAATAAACACGCACCCGAATAAGTAAGATGAATTAATTTGGGTGAGAATATTTGTTGTTCCATCTATGTATTATCCTAATAAGTATTTACAATGGATTTCCGCAAAGTAAAGCCTGAATCTATTAATTATTATTCCAAAGGGGTTGCGCCGACAACAATACTATCGATAGTTAGAATATTGGTCATCAAATCAATAACATTAAATTTAGTAACTCCAATTTGTAATTACTTTCACACTTTTCTTTGCTTCACAAAGGAACTAAGTTTTTTTGAATATACTATTTATCTTTTACAAAAATCCTGTTTGCTTAAACAAATAATGTAGCAATAAAAACCACTAAGATTTAATGTTAAAAAGGCTTAAGCACCCGTATTTACCCGTTCCCACTGCTGGGACACACAGACTTCTCTTTGACTTGCCTTGATTCACGCTGGCGGAGGTGAATGTTACATGTCCATCAAACTCTTCAAAGTTCTTAGGAACCAGTAAAACTGTCCCAGAACCAACAATAAAAGCAGTGACTACATGCCAAGATTACAGATTAGGCAAGAGTATGATGCTGAGACAAAACTGAATTACTTAGGGCGCCGTCCCTAGCGCAGGTTAGGGCTGCCCCCACAAAGTATTGAATAATTAAACAAAAGAAATATCTACATAAAATTAACGGAAAGTATTTTAAACGTTTATAAGACAAATAAACCTTCTTTGTGACCTTTTCTAAATATTCAGCAAAAATTATTAACGGAAATAAATTATGATGAATTTTGAATTTTAACATGTTTCATAGAATAGTTATAGTTTTATTTGAGATATATAAAAATAACTATAGCAAAATATTACGTTAGAATAAAGACATTTATACTTGAACAAGATATTTTATTTATATTATTTACAAATAGCTGGTCTACGATAGGTTTATACATAATAAATAGTCGCATTTTGAAATAGGTCACTGATTAATATGAAATATCTATCACCCTCATCACGTATGAAAAGCCTAGTAAAATCTCAACCATAATACGTGGTTGAGAAAATTCTAACACGTAAAAACACCATCTCAACATTTTATAAATTAATAAATAATTAAGTACAATTTCAGTAAGGATTTCTATGCATTTTAACAAAGCTTAGATATTATTAATCTTATAAAGGCATGACATCTACACGACCTTATAGAGGTAGTGATTAATGCGACTGCTTTACGACTTTGTCACGACATGACATTGAATATTTCAAAAAGAATCTTATCTGGGTCGAATCACTATATAGATTGTGACAATATTTTGTTAGCCTTATTAGTCCCAGTAGTAAGCCCTTTAGTTGCGAATTAATTGTGCAGGCTGTTCTGTCTGTCGCGCTCCGCGATAAAACTGAACGAATTTTTGGTACTTACATAAATTGTATAGAGCCTGAAGGACATAATTTCTTATTACCGGGCTGCGAGACGCAAAGTAGTGGTAATGTGTTATGATCAGATCGTAAGACTATGTATGTGTATGTTTGTTCCTTTGTAGCACTATACAGACCAAACGCCTGGGTCGATTTTTATCAATCATCGATCGATTGCTCCTAGTAAGTCGAGTGTCACCAAAGACATGACGTCAGTGAACATTCAATATGTCAAATACTGGACGCCATTTTTTAAATAATAAAAAAGTTTAAAACTATCTAATGTGAGGCATAGTTAGGTATTTAAAAATCATTGATAGTTTTCTTGCAACATATATACGATCCGACTCACCGTTTAGGATATTATGTCGATTTCAAGTTGCGTAACAACTATTTTCGCATAAAAGGCTTACTTATAGACAATAAAAAATCCCATAAAAGTTAAGTCGGAGTCGGGTTTTAATGTGTCCTAAATAAAATATGATTTCTACGTTTTAATATCCCAAAAACTAGGATAGCTGCAACCCTAACCCTCCCCTAGCGACGTCAATCAAAGCGCCCCTAACATCGTTCGCGATATATTAGATAAACACGGAAAGATAATCACCGAATTTGATGACAGCAGCAATAGTATACCATTCTAATATGAATCTTACTTTGATATGGACAAAAAAGTGGTCGCCCGGCAGGAGTGATAACTTGTAAGCGCCATTAAAAAATACAGACAGAGAGAGAGAGAGGAGTGCAGTCTATCAACCGTTTTGGAACATTCACGGGATTATGGTAAGACAAAAACAAATACGTGAAAAAACAAATAAATATTTCTGGACAATGCACACAACAACATCTAAGCCCGTGGTAAGCTCTAAGCTTGTGAGACGAGTACTAAACATTTATTTATTTTTTAATTGGAACATCTGATCAGACGATGGAAAACATATTTGCAGAACACTGATATCTCGGCGGGAATTAAACCCGCTATCCTTGCGCCGCAAGCGGACCTTCACAATCACAATGTCGTTGTATATATTTATATATACTAGTAATAATTATAAATCTTTTCCACCCTCAGGAGCAGCATCATGCCGACGTCCAGAGCCGTACTACGGCCGTCTGATCGGCAAGCTAGCCAACTACGGGCACAACATACGCGGCACCGTGTACGCAGTCGACGAGAACACGGTTTTCATACGCGGGTTCGCGTACGACGGCACGGGGCCCGACGCATACTTCTGGGTGGGCGACACGCCGCAGCCCACGCCGGAGGGCACGCTCGTGCCGTACCCTGAGGATTATGTCACTAGGTGAGCTAACAGCGAATGATTCTAATATTAGTACTTATGTAACTAAGTGAACGTATACCAACAAATCTAAATCCAGAAGTAGATATCATTCCATTGTACTTAGAAAATAAATAAATATTTCCGGACTAATCAAATCATACAGAATAATGTATTAGAATTTCTAATCTAAGCCTGAGTCTTATCACCTTACTTCTGAATGGGTAATTGGTAAAACCTACTAGGTGAGTAACTGAAATGTTTTAAACAAACTATGGAAATATAGAAACTAAAAGTTTCATGTAGTAGTATGCCATTCGACAAGAGTACGCTATGGTACGGTGTTCATACGCGGGTTCGCGTACGACTAGTGATATATAGGCGTTAAATCAATTAACAGTTTCAAGTAACCGCTTTCTGCTCGTCAACGAATTAATTGTTTTTTGTCAATGAAATAGCGGTTGAAAATATTACAACAATCGGTATTTTTTTAGATTTTCAAAATTGACACGAGCAACGCAAGTCGCTATTACGTAGTCAACTAGAACAAAGAACATATAGATGAAAACTATAATATTCATAATAGTCATTTATTGATAACATAGATTATAAGTCACAATATATAGTTTGTAACAATCGATATTCAAAGTTATAATTCAAAATAATAAATAAATATCTTATCATAAAATAAATCTAAATTTAAAATTTAAGAAAAACCCCCGATTCCAATGCCGTAATTTACTTAAACGTAAAACAACATAATATTATGTAATGCGGACGCGATGCGTTTTCATTTGATACCCCATTCTAGTAGGTATATTTGCAGATTTTCGGTTTCGATTTTCATGAAACATGTCTTAGAACACTCGCGCCAGACTCACCTTTCATACAAAAAAAACTAAATTGAAATCGCTCCATCCGTTCGGGAGCTATGGTGACACAGACAGACAGACACACAGACAGACAGACACGTCAAACTTATATATAACACCCCTCTTTTTTGGTCGGGGGTTAATGAAATGAACTTCTGAGTGCGCCTGGATATCTTAGTCATAATAATAGTCCTAATAGTCATTTATTGATAATACATATATAGCTTAACATTATAAGTCACAATATGGGTTTTAACGTGGTTGCCCAATGCCATAACTTTTTCAAAATATACTTAGTAATAACTAATATTATAATTAATTTAAATGTCAAATTCTGAAATTCATTAATAATTCATATAAACAATTAAAATAATGTCTAATTTAATATAATATATGTACTGACCCAATAAGTAATGAACCGTTTATCACCCAGCCAGGCCAGTCCCAAGCCTGGAAATGTACCAAGTATTAAATTTAAAACGAATTTATTTATTCATTTACAAAACACAAATTCTTAGAACTATAACTCAAGATACGAAGCTCGCCGCAGAAGTATAAAACTGTGTCGCGATTTGCAGCGCCTTCTCATTTATGTACCTAACCAAAATACTGACTAAATCAGCTTGTTCAACTTTTTGACTATTGACGAAAAACAGTTAAGTATATAAAATTAGGTAATTTTAAATCTGTTGTGACTGTGAGCGACACGCCAGAGCCCAGCCACACCCCGATGATTATTTATTATACCTATGATTATTGGAAAAAAATGTACCAAAATTAATTTTATGTGGAATTAAAATGAAAATTTAGGTAAAATTAATTTGGATTCTATAAAAAAAATGCTGTTGAAACGGTCTCCTAGCTAAGCAGACGTTAGAAACAGATCACGTGACATATCTAAGGCTTATGTCAATCGCATACATTTTTGGACTTTGTAACGTAATTCGTTACCTTGAAATAGCTTATTAGGAATAATATTTATTATCTGTAGTATTCGTTGTTTACGACTCGATGGATCGATCGAGAGTTTGACGGCCATAGATAAGTTCGTCAACACGCGCCTAACTTCACAGCGCTCCGTGCGGGGGTTTATGGTCGCGAGCTGTCGAGTCATGACATTTCACTGCGCAGGAGAAAACGAGACGGACGCAGCGGCGGCGCCTAGCGTCGTCGCTGTGTTAGCGTACGTCGGGCATGGCGTCGGTCGCCATTTTGACTCGCCGATGCGCTCATTGTTCGCTGCCGTCTGCGCAATTTTCATAATTTTTACCTAATTACAATTTTATATTAACTACTAGGAGTGATATCAAACCCCTGTTGGGTAAGTGTTGCACTGATTTGTAATGCAGGCTGTATAGACACTCATTCTCATGCTCGAAGAATGACGTGGTATTTTTCATTCTTGCCATGTCAGCTCTGAATCTCTTTATATCTTGTACACGAGCTTGGCTTTGCATTACCTATTGTTAGCGTCATTTCTTTCTTATCACTATGTATTATTTCTAGCAAATCATAATGTCACTTTTACATTCCTTTAACATTTAATTTTTATTTTCACCTCCCGTTCTGATTGTGACTTCCACGGCATCATGAACACTTAGTGCTTTAGCTTTTTGTGCTGCCGTGGGAGTCCGTCACCCTTCGAGGAGCTGGTTGTAATGCCTTGCTTTATGGCGCATTCCAGGGTTCAAAGTCCACCCTAGGGCAGTCTTCGTCTCCGGCCGGACTTCTCACGAGCTGCCTCCCTTTTACTGGGACATTCAGCACTGCCTTCGCCGTCGGGTCGCTTCTACACTCGCGGCGCTATAAAGGACAGTGCTGAGGAAGCCTCCCTTTTACTTGGACATCCAGCACTGCCTTCGCCGTCGGGTCGCTGCTACACTCGCGGCGCACTAAAAGGACAGTACTGAGGAAGAGGAAAAACAAGGAGAAGACTTTTATAACCACTAGAATCAGCGGTCTGTAGGAACTTTAACGAACCCATTTCTAAGCCCCTCCGGCAGTTATGAGCTAGATTTAAATTAATTCTATAGCCCTTCTGGCTCTCTATAAACTTATTTAAATAAAATACAATTACATTTATTCCGTGTTTTTTTATGCTCCCCGGTTACCTAGTTCCGGACACTTATTAGGTCCGGACACTTTTTAGGTCCGGGCAATTTTTGCCAACGGGACAACTTTTCTACTATCGCTTTCGCTAATCGAATGTTCCATTGTCTAGGCCCACAGGGCACTTCGCTTTCATCTGGGTGGTCGGAAGGCGCGCTCATTCTATTGAAAATTACATTGAAATCATCAGAATCAAGTCTAAAGTGGCCTAAAAGGCCACTTTTAACAGTTGACTCGACGCACAGTCGAATAATGAAATTTCTTAGTGCGGTGGCTAATTCAAGTGCTTTCTCGCGAAGAGTTAAGCTGTTATAACCCGTTAAATACGAGATTAACTTTAACGTATAATTTTAGTAATAATATAATATTATCTGTGGTATTATCTACTTTTCAATTTTATTCTTATAATTGGATTTTGCGCTTGAAGCGTCAGATTGCCAATGTCAAGATAAATTATATTGAAAAAAAAGGTGTGTGTGCGATTCACACACGATAGAAGTGAAACTTCAGTAAATCGACAAAAGAATGAGATGAATATATATAACAAGGGTAGGATAATTACAAAGTTTAATTGTTTAAAAATGAAAGTATTTTATTTATTTAAAAAAATATTTTATTTCACATAAATATAATATTTTATAATAACACACCACTTACTAAAAAGCTGTAATACGCAGCCGCATACAGTGTACCTACAGTGTAGTAATTAGCTCACGTAGTTTTCACATACACTAACACACGTTAAATTCTCAAATATTCGCAAGTATTAAACAGTGTGAATATAATACACACCGACATCTGCTCTCTCGCTCTGGCTCACTAATTACAGGCGACTATTGTATTTGTGTCTCTTACCTGTCGTTTTTTCCGTTACACCCGGTTTGAATTCACAACGATTCTAAAGAAGTTTCACTTCAAAAATATTTGGTCTCACTATGCGTTCAACTGCCAAAAGTGCCGCAATAGGCCCACAGTTAGTACAAGCATATTTTCGATCTATAAAATACCAGATTAATTAATTAATTATTATTAATTAATCTAGAGCTGGAGGATGATGATGAAAATACCAGATTAAAACGTATTGTTATTACGAATTAACCATGTTAATACTGCCATTATACTCTGTCGATAATAAAATGATCATGCAATAACGCATTACCAAGCAATTCCAATTAAACATATTTATGTTGAAACTAGTTGAAAGCCACAGAATTACTGTCAGTCATGCTATCCGCCATTGATTTTTGTTTATATAGTCTAAAACCTATGGTTTAAGTGCATTGAATGTGTGTGTGTGTGTGTATGACAGTTTATATTCCTTGATATACCCGCATGTGAGTTTCCAACTGCATATATGTACTAAATCACTTTCGGGAAAGGGATGTATTAAAAAAAAATTCCATTCTTTTAGGGTTTAGTTTCTTGTAATTGGACTTTGCGCTTGAATTTGCCAGTGTCGAGTTAAATTAAATTATAAAGTGTAAAAGATGTTACTCAGTTGAACGCCATTTTACGTATCTCTTTTAAGGTTGAAACCCTTATCGAATCAACAATGTCTTACAAAACATACGGACATTGGCTGTTGACGGTAATATAGTTAGTCACGGACGCCAAAATAAAAGAAGAAGAAGACACTTTTACTATTGTGCAATGTGCAACCTAAGGAAAAAGTTAACCTGTTTTGAAGTGGAAGGCAGAAATTTATTGAAAAATTTAATTTTTTTTTTAAGTCTAGAAACTAGATGTTGAAGAATTTAAGTAATCCAATCGTCGATTGTTAAACCTTCTGTTACTTCAGTCATCCGTTTTTTGACTAACAAATGTATGAAGAAAACTCGGACGAAGGAACTCAGCTTACTTAACAGCTTAACTGCCCTTAACTTAACCTGTCAATTGAATTTTCGGCAGTAGGTAAGTTAAATTACGACCCTTACCCTCGTAGGCAACGAGCCTAGTTCCTGATCAGTACCACAGATTAGATACTCAGTACGCATAGCACTGCTCAGATGAATGGCGGATGTGTTTAGAACTCGCCTCTTTAGGGGAAGCGACACAAATAAGCAAGCTTTTATAAGAAAAAGAAACATTTGTTTTTATAGAACACGATTGTAAGGATCATAATATCGTCTTATATTATTTATACAATGCTATTAATTAGAATAAGTTCCAAATATGTCATCATCGACACCCTATTAACGTTCCCACTGCTGGGACAGAGACTTCTCTGACTGAGAGATAAGGACTTAATTCACCACTCTGTCCAAGTATGGGTTGGTGAACGTCACATGTCCTTCAAACTCTTTGAAGTTTTCAGAACATGCCTGTTACCTCACGATGTTTGCCTTCACCGTTAAAGCCCGTGTTTTTAAGCGCACATACATTTATCAAGAATAAATTCATAGGTGCGTAGCGGGGTTTGAACCCATCGGATTGAAAGTTGAGTGACCACTAAGCCAACACGGCTTTTTTGCTGCGAAAATGTACATGTACCTTAGCACACAATTCTAAATTTTCCATGCCCTGACAGGGATCATGTTGTTAGCAATTATTAATTATAATACCAATTGTACACATGAATGCAATAAATGATTTTGATCTAATGTAATAACTGATACCTAAACTGTAATAACTAAAAATTGTAATAACTGATAAAGCTGTGTTGTTCTATTCGCTTCTCAACTCAGTAGGTATAAAACATTGAAGCAAACTGTCAAGACAATGTTATTTCCTTGATATTTGTTATTTAAGCAATTTAGTTTTATTAATTTTAAGTTGACCTGTCCATGTAGGCTATGTGCTTCTAAGGAAATAAACGTTTTGACTTTGACTTTTTCTTAATCTTCAATTATAAAGTCTTGTATACCTATGACGCCGCCCGTCCAGTAGAGCAAGCAATCGACGCAACGTTCACTCTTCTCGATGGAGGACATCTCTTGACTTCCTAAGTCGGAAACGTTGAAAGTTTATTTATTGACTCTAGTCTACTAAGTGAGTGTATCCCATTTTTAGGGTTACGTACCTAAAGGGTAAAACGGGACCCTATTGCTGAGACTTCGTCGTCTGTCTGTCACCATGCTGTATCTCAAGAACCGTGATAATTTTTTTTATTCTATAAAAGCCTTCATTTGACCACAATCTCACCTGATGTTAATTGACGATGTGGTCTAAGATGGGACATGAAGACCTAGAAGGTAGATAGATGGCTTCTCCGGGCCACATTACGAAACACGAAATAATAGCTTAACGCACTGGCCCAGCCCGGAGGGTGGTGACAAGCCGCGGCCGAAGCCTCCCACCAGAGACTGTTCCTAGCACCACTCGGAGGTCACGTGTAAGGATTCAGAGGGTTAACACTTACGGACGTGAACAGACAAAACCTCCAAATAGATAGATAGAGAGTTGAAATTTTGAGCGATGATGTATTTCTGTTGCCGAACTAAAAAAAAATATGAAAAACATAAAATATATAAATACTTAAGAGGGCTTCCACACAGCAAACGTGATTTTGTTGGTAGGTAAAAAATATTTATTTATTTTTAGTGTATCCACTATAAAGATCCATTTTTTGTAAATACATACACATACATAGAAAACACCCAGACTAGAAATAAGCAAGGTTGCGCGAGCCCAGTACTTGGATGGGTGACCGTCCGACAGCATCATTTTTTATTTATTACAAAATGTGTAGAAACTGTACACTTAACCCTAATGTAGTACCTACTAGTAGGAGTCCATCTCGCACTTTAACATTTATTTAAGACTAGCTGTGCCCTGCGGTGCTACCCGCGTTATAATGGATGAAGTACTCTTAACCAACAACATATTTATTTAAATAAAGATTAATATTAATCTTAAAAGATAGACATATACTATCGCGGACTGTTTTTTAGATCATTAAAAGAGCTGATTATTCTTTAATACATATTTTTTGTGTATCTTGAACCGTTTTCACGGCGCACGCAACGGAAGGCTTCAAAGATGAACAATTTCTCCCGTTTTTTACACATTTACCACTATATCTTTGCTCCTATTTGTTGTAGCGTGATGTTATATAGCCTATAGCCTTCCTCGATAACTGGACTATCCAACACAAAAATAATTATTCAATTCGAACCAGTTGTTTCGGAGATTAGCGCGTTCAAACAAACAAACAAACTCTTCAGCTTTATAATATTAGTATAGATGAATATTATTTATAACGGTCGTCATTATCATTATGATTCAAGGATTATTTATAAAAATAATATTTACGGTACGCGCTATTTATCTCCAATGGAAAAACCAAAGATCCCTAATCCATGAAACTCATATATAATTCATATTATAATTTTAAAACATCCCTCTAGCGTCACCCCCGCCATTAAATTCCATCCCTTGATTATGTTTATTTAATTAGCGAGCAATTTATTTGCCATTTATTTCTTTTAACAGCCTCCGAACATTAAGGGATGAAGATGAGGGTGACTTTTGTGATGTCTCTATTAATGATCTGGTTACATCTTCTGTTGTTCTAACAAGTAGGTATACACGGTGTAACAAGGTCGATGGATCAACAAAAGCTGTAAGGTGATATAAATACCAACGAGTTAACGCCCCCATGTCAGTTCCCGATTTTTTATAGTTTTGCAGATATGCTATTTTTTTTATATTTTTTGTATCACCGTTAACAAAATCTCATTTATTGTGAAAAAATTTCATAGAGTCGTGATTTTTAAAACTGAACAGTAGCTTCAATAAATAACGTTCAGAATTGAATTTTTTTAGGAAATTGTTCAAATATTAAGATTAAGACCAAATTACAGAAAAAAAAAATAAACGAAATATATTGTAATACTATTTGAAAAACTGTATAAGTAATCTGGCTAATCACATATAACATTTTCATTTTAGAACAAAAAATTTATTGTGAAAATAACTTTTAATGTAACTTCCTAAGAAAAGTATAGGTAGTCTAGGTATGTACCAAAACCTTGTTTTGAGTTCGCCAAACTATTATTAAGTATCGAGGAACATACATTTAATGAAGGGGTTAAATCGATAGTTATTTAGATCACTATCTTTCAGCTTTGGTCGATCCGTCGACCGTATTACACCGCGTATTTAATGTACTTAGCTGGAACACAGTTTCTAAATAGCACAGGGGGTAAAGTCCCAAAAACGGAATTAATTATGTAATACTTTCTTTGGTTTATAATAATATCATTATGACCTACTACTATAAAGAAATGTGAGAGATTGATCGACTATTATGGATACACTAAGCATTAGATAAATAATCATACCTACTATTAAACTTACTACTTCATTAAATTTGTCCATTTGAGATGAAATCGGTTGGCATGGTATGGCCATAATATGAGAAGGGATGATTGTCATGTGACGAAAAGAGTGTTAGATATATGTGGTAAGAGGTAGACCAAGTTAAGTTGTATGGACTGTGTGAAGGATGAAATGTGTAGGGAGTGAGTGTTGAGATGACAAGTGACAGAGGAAAATGGAAGAAGAAATTATGTTCTGCCGACCCCACGTCAAACGTTGGCTAAGGGCAAGAGAACGATGATAGAATTTGTCCAGCTATACTGATTTTTCTGTGTTTGTTGCAGAGACCCGCCCATCCTGACGCAGCACAACAGTTCGGACATCGTGCTGCGGCTGCCGGCCGGCAAGAGGCTCAAGGACATCAAGTACCTCAGTGTCTGGTGCAGAAGGTTTACGGTAAGTCACCATACAGTACAATACAAAAACACTTTATTGTACACCAAAACAAAACTTTAACGTAACAAAATAGTTGAATAATAAAAATATAAATGAAAAAACTCCCGATTACAGAGTTTTAGTTTCCTTTAAGTAAAAAGACTTGCTATTTTGTAATGTGCTTGTGAATTGTGATGCGCTTTATCATTTGACACACCACTCGATTATGTTTTCATATTTTCGGTTTTTATTCCCCACTCCCCCAATCTACAGATTTACACTTTAAAGATTATTTTTCTACAAATGGGCTTCCAAATCGAAAAATCCTAGATCAAAAAAAGTTCGCCTGGTAGGTGCCTACGTGCCATTCACACCCTTACCACTTTATATACCATAAAGGAAACACCTTGTATATGGAGTCGGTCTCAGCAAAAAGGCAACATAACAAAAAAAACCTTAAGACGAAATCTTAAAACCTCTACGATAATGTTAAAGTAAGACTTCCTTCATATTACCTTCTTAGCACGAGTTTAGCACATAGCTATAGTGCCTAAAGCTAAAAGTTATATAGAACCATCCCACGCAAAATGGATACCTACCTATCAATCTACCTATGTAGGTAGCTACATTTTCTTCCTCCACAAATTACGACTTGGCAAGAAAAGTTTTCTTAAGGTCAGTTTTAATATCAAAGACTAAAGTTACCGTAACCTTTATTAATTTTTAAAAGATGAAAATTAATAAGGAAGGAAAATGTCATAGGTTACTGAGGTTACTTAGTTAATTAAGACAACACGAATTATTAATAAATACGTTTATAAATCTTTAGCTACATGAACATAATTTACCTAACTAGGTACTTACCTATGTCTTGCACACATGTTCTTTTTCTCAATAATCCTATCCATTCAAGGTTGTCTGGTGGAGATCGCTCTTTAAAGATAAGACCGCCATTTGTTACATAGTCTTAAGTGCTTATGTATTGTTTTGTGTTTTTAATTATGTGTGCAATAAAGGATATTTATCTTATCTTTTAAGGCACAAAGCCAGAAGATCCTTAGGTTTTTTGGAAATAAATATCTTGCATTTTATTTATTTATTAACTCACGGCATCGTTGGTAGGTAGGTACTATTTATAATTGGAAATATTTATGAAGATTGAAAATATTGAAATCCTACATTTGAGGTCTTGGCTTGCGCTTCTCATATATAATTTCAATTAATAGCATAAATTCATAATATTGTTTCTTCCTTTCTCATACTTCTAGAATCACACGATAACTTTGACGGTTCTTACCTATTATACTTGAAACTGCCCGTTTCAGGTATAATAAATACCATGATTCGATGTCAATATCGTAAAAGTCAAAAACCCGTTGCAAGTTGCAAGTCCCAATATTATCAAAAACCATGATAATTTTAAAATTTAGTAACATACGCTTCTACCTTTGCATTCATATACGTATACATGTATACGTATACCATAGTACCTGGGTATACAGCGTTACGTGGTAATGACCCGCGTACAAGGATATAGTGACAACTGAAGCCGGGACGGTATCGATTAGCGTCCCTCGCGCATGCCCGCGCTTTCGCGCCAAAACGTGCCGCTCGCTATCTTGACGCCAGTGCTGCCAACAGTAAATAGTAACTATTCCAATGCTAACTAGGGATGTTGGACGTGAAATATCGATATCGATGTATTGTTTAATATATAATTTATAAATCTTATTTTCTCAAAAAATATTTTAATTCTAATGAATTTTAATTTTAATGTGTCTCTGTTTTTTTATATTGTAGGTATTTCTTTATAATATATATTTTTTTTCAATTTATGTTTTTATATTTACTGTGGTCCGATATAAAATGTGTCTTATTCTAATATTAAATCAAATACTTTAACCGGATAAAAAAATGTCGTTATTATGGTTATCGAAGGATTTTGCGGTTTTATAATTTTTATACATAAAATAAATATAATTAGATTGTTATTTTTATCAAATTACACCGATCGGCGGCGTGCGGCTCGTTCGAGCTGTTCAAAGATTACCTATGTAACATAATAATAATTTAATACAAAATGTTCATACATCTCAAAAAATTGGTAATATTATTGGTCAATCATATAATCTAGTCAATCTAGTATTTTAAAGATCAACCAGCTTAAACGAACCAATTTGTATATGAATAATACAAATGCCTTTCAAAAGTGATAATTTCAAATACAGCTGGCGCTTACTGTTAGAGAGTCTGAATGGATCTCATGAATTAGGGAAATTTATCATTGGAATGGATACCTTTGTGTCAATTCTTTGCGGGCTGCAGAAGTTCCGTCGTATATGAAATTATGGAGGAGTTTGGAACACGACATTCTTTAGTATAAGAATATGACACATATTATTATGTCCCACCATTCATAACCTGAATATGCCTTAATTCATTACGCTGGCCAAGAGCGGGTTGGTGAATGTCACATGTCCTCCAAACTCCTTAAAGTTCTTAGAACATGCCGGTTTCCTCACGATGTTTGCCTTCACCTATAAAGCACGTGTTTAAAGCTCACATACATTTTTCAAGAACTAAAATCCAGAGGTGCGTGGCGGTGTTCTAACCCACGACCTTCGGAATGAAAGTCGATTGTGCTCCCACTTAGCCGAATAATATTCCTAATATTACGAAAATAAAATAAAATATCGACACATCAATAATAGTTTTCCAACATGCAAGGATGCAACCCTTCATAACCTGAATAGCATAATCGTCCATGTGATACTAATTCGCCAGAACGGCTGGACAGCTCGGATCTCATTATGCGATGTGCTGGTGCCTGAATGGATCTCATGAATTAGGGAAATTTATCATTGAAATGGAAACCTTTGTGTCAATTCTGTGCAGGCTGCAAACTGAAGTGTTCCGTCGATTTATATATTTTTCGATTTTTTTGAAGTGAAACTTCTATAATTGTTGTGATTTCAAACCGGATGCAACGGAAAAATCGTGGTAAAAAGTAGCCTACGTCATAGAATAATAAAGGTCATAGAATAATTTACAATACAAAAACGCTTTATTGTACACAACACAAACATAAACACATAAAACAAAATAAAAAACAAGAGGTAAATGATAAATTACTACGTAATCCATCCAGTAGCTTTTGCGTGAAAGTGCAACAAATACACAAACTTACTCATTTATAATATTAGTAGGTTATTATACCTAAGCTGTTAAATAACTTATATTCTAAGTAGGTACTCTTCTATTAACATTATAAAGAGACTATACTAACAATAAAAATACTTATTTCAATTTGATTGAAATGAAATTGACTTATTCCCAAGTCCCGTGAATCCTCATACAAAATATGTATTTACCAGTACACACGTTACAATTTCACAAAGCAGCAGTCCCCGCAAACGAAATTTTGAAATTCAGTCCGATGTAAAAGCTTAGACCTTATTAGCCCGTGCGATAAGGTCTTGTTGTTGTAGTGAAAAGCACACAGTGTGTGAAATGGTGCACTATGCCTGGGAATTCCGTCACCTGAATTCCGTCATTCCGTCTAACTGATTCGGCAACATCTAGCTCGTGTTAAATTTGAGAAGCGCGGAAAACGCTCTCTCTTTGCATGCGAAGATTTGTCCGAGCTTTATTAAAAAAAAAGTGTGTGTGTGTGTCAGCTACGACGCACGATTGGAGTTTACTCCTTACGAACGATAATTATTATGATATAATATCGAATAGAAAAAAAGGGTAAATGAACGCATCTGCTATAAATCTAAATTTAAAATTTAAGAAAAACCCCCGATTCCAATGCCTTAATTTCCTTCAATGTAAAACAACATAATATTATGTAATGTGGACGCGATGCGTTTTCATTTGATACCCCACACTAGTATATTTGCAGTTTTTCGGTTTTGCTTCCCCACTCTCACCCCCATAACTTTTAAACGGCCCAACCGATTTTCATGAAATATGTCTAAGAACACTCGCGCAAGACTCACCTTTCATACAAAAAAAACTAAATTGAAATCGCTCCATCCGTTCGGGAGCTATGGTGACACAGACAGACAGACAGACAGACAGACAGACAGACAGACAGACAGACAGACAGACAGACAGACAGACACGTCAAACTTATAACACCCCTCTTTTTTGGTCGGGGGTTAAAAATGATAAGAGAAACAAACATATATAATCCGTAATTATTCGGATTATTTATATTACTTCAATAAAGCGTATTACATAAAGTGTGTTACAAAATAATATAAATAAAATACAGTGAGACTACCAAGTATCGCGCAAAGAGGAGAGCCCGAGAATGAGATACGCTGTGTAATGATTCCATCTCATTCTTTTACACGTTCAATCCTACAGATATATATGTTTGTCTCTTTCTACGAAACGCCTCAACTTTTCGTGCTACACTTGATTTTACTCCTCATAAAATTTCCGTACCGGGCCTTATAACTCAAATCGTTTCTTAAGGAGTAAACTCCAATAACAACAAAAACAATTCATCTTCAACAGGTAAACTTCGGTGACGTGTTCATACCGCCCCGCCTAGACCCGCCTCGGGCCCGAGTGTTGCCAGAATTCAAGCGGTTGGCCCACGGCCTGCGCTCCGGGAACATCAGCGTGCTGGACGCCAAGACCTTCTACATCCCCAACCTGCACTACGACGGCGCGGGGCCCGACGCCTACTTCTGGGTTGGGAATGGATCGGAGCCGAGTAAGATGGGGAGGAAGGTGAGATTTCTTGCTAATCTAATTAAATAAAAATCTAAATTTAAAATTTAAGAAAAACCTCCGATTCCAATGCTTTCATTTCCTTTAATGTAAAATAACATAATATTATGTAATGTGGACGCAATGCGCTTTCATTTGATACCCCACACTTGTATATTTGCAGATTTTCGGTTTTCCTTCCCCACTCTCACCCCCATAACTTTTAAACGGCTCAACCGATTTTCATGAAACATGTCTAAGAACACCCGGGCCAAACTCACCTTTTATACAAAAAAAACTAAATTGAAATCGCTCCATCCGTTCGGGAGCTATGGTGGAACAGACAGACAGACACGTCAAACTGAACAAAAGAGGGGTGTTATAACCCCTCTTTTTTGGTCGGGGGTTAAATATATATTGAATTGCTGGACAATCTCCACCCTTCATTTTCAAATAAGCCCTGTTGGCTTAGAGGGAGCACACTCTACTTTCATTCCGAAGGTCGTGGAATGAAACTCCGCTGTTGATATATTGTTTTTTTTTCTTTAAAAATGTAGGTATGTACGCTAAACTCGTACTTTAACGAAGACATTCTAGGTCTTCATGCCCCATCTTAGACCACATCCTCACTTTATATCAGGTGAGATTGTGTACAAATGCAAGCTTATCTAACACTAGCTGTGCCCTGCGGTGCTACCCGCGTTATAATGGATGAAGTACTCTTAACCAACAACATATTTATTTGAATAAAGATTAATATTATTATGTTGATACAACTTAAACAAATTATTTCGACCAAATTAGGTACGGTTTTTGTGAGTTAATCTTAAAAGATAGACATATACTATCGCGGACTGTTTTTTAGATCATTAAAAGAGCTATTATTCTTTAATACATATTTTTTGTGTATCTTGAACCGTTTTCACGGCGCACGCAACGGAAGGCTTCAAAGATGAAATAATTTCTCCCGTTTTTTACACATTTACCACTATATCTTTGCTCCTATTGGTCGTAGCGTGATGTTATATAGCCTATAGCCTTCCTCGATAACTGGACTATTCAACACAAAAAGAATTATTCAATTCGAACCAGTAGTTTCGGAGATTAGCGCGTTCAAACAAACAAACAAACTCTTCAGCTTTATAATATTAGTATAGATAAAAAAGGACATGTGATATTCAGAAACACACACTTGGCCAGCAGCTTAGCGAAATGTCTAATCTCTCTCGTCAAGAGAGAAGTCCCTGTGTCCCAGCAGTGGGAACGTAATTAGGGGTGGTTATGAGTATGCCTTGATGCTCATCTTAAGTATTTACAAACGTATTCATGTTACAGGTACCAAACGAGCAGGGTTCCCTCAACCCCCTGCGCGGCTACCAGGGCGAGGACATAGAGATCCAGCTCCCCGGCAACCTCACCGTGTACGACATCGACTGGCTGGCGGTCTGGTGCGTGGAGTACCGGCACAACTTCGGACACGTCTACATACCCAAGGACATAGACGTTCCACCAGCTCTTGGACAGACTAAGATCACTGTAAGATACCATTCAAGAGACATTTGCCATGAGCCTTCCCTAAAGACTTAGTACTGATCTCCTCACCAACATCTTCATGGCAGACCTCATTGGAAGTAGCTAACCCCCAATGTCAACTTCGTTAGTCCAATGAACATAGGACTCTCTTAAGCAAGCTACGACAGTTGTTAGTGCCAAATTTATTTTCTTGCATGCCCAGGGTGGCCGGTAGAAAATGCTGCATGCATTAAGTCCAAATTCAGTTCCTTAATGTGTAATATCTATACAAGATGGTTTCAGGCCTCCTTTACATCTTCTCCTAGACCTCTGGAGGATGGTAATTAATATTTCGAAAGCGTAACCGGTAACGTAATCTAATTTTGGTTGGTTAATTTTTCGCAATTTTATAGATACTATGTCGACTTAAAACGCATAACACGATCATGTAGAATGTTCTATGGGCTATTTCATTGAGACAGTTGACTCGAGTCAGATGTAGAGAACATACCCACATTTTATCCAAAAATCACCTCTCAGGAATCTCAGGGGAAAATAGAATGTCATTAAGCTAAATAAACAGACACTTGCTGATGCTCATGTTTTTATGAAATGATGCAATACCTATTCTGAGACAAGCCTTAAAAAAGTTGCTTAACCCTATGATAATTATGTGCAACTTTATGCAGAGGAGTTCAATATGTGATGATCTGTACCTAAATTAGAATGGGTATGATTGTGCTACTGGTATATAATTAATTTATAATCTTTAACAAATGATTAAAAATGTGCATGTCCAATTATTACTAAATTTTCATTCCATTTAACAGCTTACCGGGATTAATATGTTAACTTTTCCAGTATCTAACCCGGACTAACCATTAATTTATAAACTTTTCAGGGTGGTATGAAAAAGCTGCGTCCTAAACCACAACCCTTCCCACGAACTCTGCAAACATGGTTCTTTGGGCTTTGAGTTTACGAAATAAGACGGTCTGACTTTACATCCGCACCTGTCAGTTAATTTTGATTGTCTTCAGTTAGAAGTAGTTTTTGCGGATTTTTTTTTTTTTTTATCTGCATATTTTTATACCAGTCGCTTAATAATGTAAGTAACTATGTATTGTCTTAGTCGATTTCGACGAATGCGACTGTAACTAAAAGACTGAGGCATGAGTTGCATAATAACATCTCACGCAATCTACTGTCTTATTTCGTTAAACCATAACCACATAATAAATAATAAAATACTGGTAAACCTTTTTATGTTTTTTACAAAGTGATAAACCCCACTTATAGGTTGAAACTAATATTCTAAAGTTGTGCAAGTTGTGTGGCAAGCTACGTTACTTCGTCTTAATTTTTTCTGCACAACTTTAGAATATTAAAATACTGGTGTTTGTTCAGCAATAAATTAATAACTAACTATTGTAAAACCTCTTTGTTATTGCCTTTCCTTGGATATGGATGTTTTTACAGCCCGCTTGGTGGTATAACCCGGTGAGTATTTTTTTTATTAACCTACGGCTTTATTTTTCCATATAGAAACATTTTTTTTTTCGGTCCCTTTCTAAATACTTACTAATATTTATTTATTTATTTCAAATACATGGAGCGCTATCATTTCAGGTTTTACCAAATTCAATAGAGCCCATTAAATTCCCTAATAAAATTTATTAAAATTAGGCCTACCATTTTAAATTAAAATAACCACAAAAAACTTAGTGAATATTACAACATATTAAGTAGGTATGTTCTTAGTTAATATAATAATAACTTAATGTTCTTTTCTTTTTTTAACTTTATAGGGAACGTGCATAATACTATTATAGGTGGCCGCACTAATGCGATAGTCTCATTATCTAATAATAAGGCATTTTTTTACACTATGATATGATAGGGTATATACAAAAAATACAAATACAAAAACGTTTATTGTACAACACAGTGATATACTAGCTATATTATAAAGCTAAAGAGTTTGTTTGTTAGATTGCTTGCTTAAACGCGATAATCACAGGAACTGATAGACCAAACATTCAAAAATTATTTCGGTGTCAGATCGCCATCTGTACGATATATTTAATAGAGGAAGTCTAAAGACTATTTTTAACCGTGGGAAAATCCATAAAACAAGTGCAAATCCGTGGCGTGAAAGCTAGTTTGAATATAAATTGTAAATGCACAGTTCTAAAATCTGATTTCTAACAGCATCTTCTATTTCAGACAAGTTCTACCACTTCCCAGACCCCCTATAGCACGTCCAACAACTGCAAGGAGATTTTGGACAAAAGGTTGCAAGTACGGTGGGAACTGCAGGTGATTATCAAACCTTATATTAAGTATATCTTTAGATTTACAACGGGATACTTACCATGTTGGAGTTTACTCCTTAAGAAACGATTTGAGTTATAAGGCCCGGTACGGAAATTTTATGAGGAGTAAAATCAAAAAGTGTAACACAAAAGTTGAGGCGTTACGTAGAAAGAGACAAACATATCTGTAGGATTGAACGTGTAAAAGAATGAGATGGAATACATTACACAGCGTAAATATCTCATTCTCGGGGTCTCATTCTCGGGGTATTGCTGTATTTTATTTATATTATTTTGTAACATACTTTATGTAATACACTTTATTGAAGTAATATAAATAATCCGAATAACTACAGATATATGTTTGTTTCTCTTATCATTTTAGCAGATGCGTTCATTTACCCTTTTTTTCTATTCGATATAATTTATAGTTCGTAAGGAGTAAACTCCAATCGTGCGTCGTAGCTGACACACACACACTTTTTTATTATTGTCTTTCGAGTTTCCCGATATTCTGGCACAGTTACATGCGCCAAGATCACCGTTGATCTGAAGCTGCTTTCTCAGACTTTAGTGTTGATAACCATGATAGTTTAAAAAAGTTGTATCTTTCATAAAAGTTAGAACTAAGAAGGTGACGGAGTATTTTTACTTATAATATTTTGTTGATCCTGCTTGATCAATACAAGTAAATGCTCCTGCCTTCTGGCCGCTGCGTTTGCTAACTAGATAAAACGGTTTTCCGTTTCTTTACTCATGTGATGTAACATTACATTACATAGTAATGCTACAGCAAATGTTTTACCTGTAGGAGATACAATTTTCAACGATTCTGATCCATTCGGATGGAACCATCATCAATTCATCAGGAAAGCTCGAAAACCTCTTCTTAAGCTCTGTAATTTAATGTCATACTATCATCGTCTTTTTATTTATTATAAGATCAACTTCATCTTAGTTTTAACAGGTTTAAGTTACGATATGCCTATGGTATCATAATAAGAAACTAGGTCTAAACTAAACACTATACTGTTACTGTTAAGACCTTTTGAAATAAACGATATTATTATTAATAATAAAACAAATGATTTCTATTTCCATCCCGACCAAAGCAAATAGAGAGAATTTGGCAAAGGTAACACATCGTTCTGTAACTTCCGTCTAGATTTTACCATTTTATATGCTACCGGGATAAGGTAAGTATATGATTATAAAAAATAATGATACAAACAGACGAATTGAGAACAGACAGATAGATAAAAATTATATGTAATAATATTATTCAGAAACAGCACACAAATAAATGAATATCATAAAAATAAGTATTTTTGATTTACCTACGACTTAAAGGCGATGTTAGGATTATATAATGTTCCAATAGCAGTGCGTTATAATGTCTAGGATTAAAGAGATTATGATAATCTAAGATTACATCAAACTTAGAAGCACTTTTTTTTTTATACAACAACATCTAGCCCCGTGGTAAGCTCTAAACTTGTGTTACGGGTACTAGATATCAGATATACTTAATATAATAGTCATACATATATAGATATTTTTATTATACATATAATACACCCAGACCATAGAATAATGAATTACTACGCCCAGACCAAGCATAAAGTGCTTGCAGAACATACAAACCCTATCACCCTCGGCGGGAATCGAACCCGCTACCTCTTGCGCCGCAAGCGGACCCACCGCGCCACCGAAAACAACCAACTGACTGTTGCCGCGCAACGCGCAACTGACTTTGACATAAATGTAATGATTAACATTTAACGACAATGTTGTTAAGAACATACTAAGTCAAATCCTGTTCACGGCACCAAATTGTAATGGATCTCCTCTAAATATTTATTTATAAAAGAGTCTCTTAAGGAAATGAATATCTTCATAACTCATCTAATAATAAAATTCTCGTGTCACGGGGTGCGAACTCCTCCGAAACGGCTTGACCGATTCTCATAAAATTTTGTGAGCATATTCAGTAGGTCTGAGAATCGGCCAACATCTATTTTTCATTTTGAAAAAAAAAAAAATATTGCAAAGCAACGTTTGCTGGGTTCAGCTAGTTATTATGTATAAGTCATAGGACTTAATTCAGATGTTGTACGTAAAATTAAATCCAACATTAACTATTTACTTAAACTAAGGAACAGATAATGGGGAATAAGCACGATACTTAAAAATAACTGTTCTTTAATGTTTCAAATTCCTTGTAATCTTCAATGTTTCAAAAACATGCATAAACAATTATTTTTTAAATGTATCATTACTTCATAGTGAAACCTAATTGATTATTCTATAGTGAAACTTAATAAAAATGTGACTATTTTTATATTCCCTCACAAACGTACAAAAACGCATTGCTTGGCCGAAATAACATGTGACGTCAAATTCTATTGGTTTCAATGATGGTTATAAATTGATTTTATCAAAATTTCACTAGGTTTGGGTTTACTTCGTTACTGACTTCACATGTTACGATCGTTAAAATAGGCGCGTTTAAATCGCCAAAAAAAATAGTGATTTCAATATACCTTAGTTTTTTAGCCAAATGGTTTATATTTTGGATGTGATCTAATATTTTTGGTATTGTAACAACCAGTAGAAACGTTTAAAAAAGTAAAAAAGGTGCATATTCCATGTAACCACAGATTACATATCTATGTAATTTGTGATATAACGTATGTTCATCATTGTAATAAACCTCTTAAATGGCACTGTAATAAACCTCTTAAATACCCAGTTTTCCTTGTTCTAGTAACCTATTAACTATACATAATATCTTCCAGGGAGACCACATCCAAGTCACCCTGGCAGCCAGACTGCGCAGCGAGCAGTACATGGCATTTGGCATCTCCGGAGCTGAAGGTAGACCCGCCATGTTGGATGCCGACGTCGTGGTTGCTTATTGGGACAATAGGTATGAGATTATATTGTTTTTTTACTTTATTTTCGGAAAATCCACACAACATCAGCCCCGCGGTAAGCTCTAAGCTTGTGTTACGGTAATAGACATCTGATTTACTTAATATAATTGAGCCATATAAAGATATTTTTTTACTACTTATTAAACACAAACACTTGACCCCTCGGCTGAAATCGAACCCAGGGTTATATACATACATATACATATAAATAGAAAATGGCCTTTAGAAAGGGTTTTTATGACATGCATGAATATATGAATTTAAAAACCTGACATATCAATATCACCTACCTAATTACCAATTATGATTAAATTTTCAATTCATTAATGTGTATTAAATAAGTTTTTTTTATGTATATTTAGTGTTATATTATAGATAACAAATAACTTGTAATTATTATAGATTTGCACACCTGTTTAGGTAGAGTGTTAATGGACATTTTATTTAGATTTAAGACCTAATTGTACTAACATTCTCGCAAATAAATGTGTTACCTCTATTATTATATTAATACGTACTTTATACAGGAGTGCAGTGAAAGGCATGGTTATTATTTTTGGAAAGAACTTTACAACACTTTCCTTTTATTTATTTATTGCTTTGAATGTCAGATTTTGTATTTTCAAGATAACCTAAAAAATCTATATAAATAAACCGTGAGCCCAAGAACTTTATGTCGGGTCTGAGATGATAGTTATCAACGTTTCCAATCGGCCATTTCATTTTGGCGAGCGAATACCAAACATCCAGTTAACTCAGTTGACCACTTGACTTGGGTGATCAACAGAGTGAACCAGCCGAGGGTAGCAGACTACACCATCACGCATTTGGCGCAGTGCGACGGCGAGAAGGGCGTCTGCCCTGACCACAGAGTTGGAGGCGTCAACGACGTGCTTCTAGGTAAAGAACGGTCGCTACTTTTTACATTTTCAAATGCTTTTGTTAATTTAAAATATTAATGAACAGTGGAAAACAAATGTACAAAATCAAGTTCAGTTTAATCTTTTAAATATCTTTTAGATGACCATATTTTTTAAAATACCGGCCCATTTTTATGGCCCATTTAAACATGGTGATTTTAATGTTGTGAATTTTCTATTTATTTATTGGAGAAACCAGAACTTAACAAAAACAAAATTTATAACTAAATATAACACTAGGAAGCTTATTAAATGTTCTCACGGATAAAAACATAATATCAAAAATAGCACTGTAACCAAAAGTATAACCATAACATCAACTACCAATAATAATAACAACCTACATAAATCATCATGACTGTGTTATTGAAATTTTATTGTAAGTTAGTACGTATAATCACGAAAAATACACATTTCATTCTTGCAGTGATAAATCGAAATAAGTGTCACTGTAGGTCTTTAACTCACATCAATAACATTATACATTCCTAAATTGTAGGAAACGAACTATAAATTCCTACTATGTTTCTATGCTGTGAAACCTGACCAAAAAACCTGCTTAATTAAAATTTTGTCATTCCAGTGACAGGAAGCCAAAAAGACGGCGTCACGTCCATCACCTACCGCCGTCCGCTAGCCGCCAGCGAGCCCTCTCGAGACAGAGAAGTGCTGACCTCTCGCTCCCAGTCGGTTATCGCGGCCTTCGGGCCTCTCAACTCGCGGTACGAGGCCAACGCGCACTCCTTCATGGATAAGACGATCAATGATGTGCAGTTGGACTTTGGGGCCATGGTATGTTTTCAAGGCACTTTTACCTTAAAAGCTAATACTCGAACGTAGATCTTTCAGACTAATTTTCACACAATAGGTACGTTTTAGAGCTTAAAATCCAAAATTTCGAATGCCCGCACTGAGCTCGCTTCACTTTCTCTATCTCGTCTCTCACTCTAACCCACAGCGCAAGCCGTGGGTAATTAACACAGGCGCTAACTAAATTATCACTGCAGTCGGTAATCCCGAGACGTGCAAGTTTTTTTTGCTTAATCTATTTATTCCCAAAGAACTTTCTAATATTTATAAACTCTTTTTTTGCTGGTCACCAGAATGACAACAGCTGCATCGGCCTAGCGACTCTGGACGAAAACGCGCCGAAGCCCTGGCCTCCTCGCATCATCTACAACGTGTCCAACTTCTCCGTGAGGATCGGACCGGCTGCCGGCGTCCGGGGATATACTCCTATCACCGGTGAGTATTAATATTGCCGGACAATCCCCACAACAACAAGAAGTAAGCAAGTTTGAATCTGACGAGCCGCATGATAAGTGTTTATATGGTATCAAAGGGGGAGAAGGGGTTGGAAACATCGTTCTAGAGAACCAAGTAAACCTCACCTGTCCCTGATGTTACTTGCTGAACAACGAACGAGGCTCTAGCACATACACACCATTAAGCATAGGACCAGCGTGGACCCACGTCCTGGAAGGCGAGGAAGTAGAGCGCAGCGACGGAGAATTCTCTAGAATCCGAGGTCACTCCGAAAAACACTAGCAATCAATATTTCCGGACAATTCACAAAACAACCTCTAGCCTATGGTAAGCTTGTGTTACAGAAATGGACCACCTTTGAGCCCCAAACCGGAAAACCAAAGCCCACATAATTATGTGCTACCGTTACGTTGAGTTAATAGTTATGTGGTATCTGTTCCTTATCAGTTTTTTACAGTAAGAGACGAGACGACATGAGGCCTGGATGTGCATTACGAAGGGTTTGTAGGATATCTCCAGATCTCATTACTAGTCACGAGCGCTTAACTGCGCTACTTTGTTTTTTTGTGGATATACTCTTAACTGAATGTGTTGTCTTTTAATTACATGCAGGCAATGATATCAGTGATGGATTATTCCGTGTCGGTAAGGAGATCATTTAATTTTTTTATTAAAATACAGCAATTGTTTAATATTACCTTTGCGGTATCTATACCACAATATTAAAAGTCAACTACATATCACGTTTTTGATTATGAGAATTCGATCGATTTTCTTGCGATTTGTTTCGAAATGCTAGTGTTTAAATGAACCAGATTCATCTTGAAAATATGTAGTACATACCCACGTAAATTGCATATCCGACGATTCTGTTATATTCATTAGGAAAAGCCCGAGAATCTCTCCTGTCAGACCGCGCATGTCAATTACTCTTTTAAAATTGAATTGTGTAACTCGCTTTAAATTGGAGAATATTGTTGTTAATGTTCTTCAGGCCAGGTATTTAACGTCAGTTGTTTCCAGGGCATCCGTCTTGGGGTATCGCGTGGTACATCAACGACCAGCTGATCCCCGAGCTGTACGTGGAGCGAGGGAAGACTTACACCTTCGTGGTGGAGGGCGGAAATGATGACACCAATCCTGCAAGGTACTATTAATAGATGCATGCATTCGTAGAATTATAAGTATAATTTTGCTTGTTTAGCTCGAAATGCGTATCAAAAATTATATTTTTTATTTATTTCAAGGAAAACTAACAGCTTATTCAACACAATAGTAACTTAATAGTATCAGTAAGCCAATAATAGTAATACCTCAACCAAGCGTCTTAAACACTGGTTGAGTAGTTTTTTCTTTGCGTAAGTATTTATTGTAACTTAGTTTGTAATTTAAATCAAATGTGCTGTCTTTTTCCTAATTCGACTGTTTCATATTACTAGTAACTTTTTCTTATATCTGTGGAAACTTATAATTAGCCGTTAATTACACACTGTGTTTAGTATTTAGTTACCTAGCTGTTAGTTTTCCAAAAATTATAAAATAAAATAAAAATAAAATAAAATAAAATAAAAACTTTTCATGTATAAAAAATTAAGCATTTAAATCTATGGTGACGTACAATACACAACATTATGCTTAGACGTTCCGCAAAGTAACTGTCTTACTCTGTCGAATCTGTTTTTTTTATTTGGGCCAATGGCTACAGTATTTTAAAGGGTTTACACGAACATTCGATTTTGTCGGATATTAAAACCGAATGAACACTAGCTGGTACTCGCGGCGTTATAAAGGTGCTGTTACAAAATACAAAAAGTATTTATTTACACAGTTACAATTTCACTAAGCAGCGGTCCCGCACGAGTCAAGTCTGTATACCTATACAGTTGCAGTGTGTTTTAACTAGATACAAAAAGCATTTAACGTTATCGGTTTGTTTGCTTCGTAGCCGGTGATAAAACAGTGTTTGCTGCATTCTGTCCCAAAGTTTCAAAGGTCCACCAGTCATCCTCTCCTTTCTTCTTCCTCCTCATCACCCTAACGTTCCCACTGCTGGGACACAAAAACTTCTCTTCGAGAGATTTAGGCCTTAATTCGCCACGGTGCGCCGGCCAAATGCGGGTTGGTGAATGTCACAGTCCTTCAAACTCTTTAAAGTTTTCAGAACATGCCGGTTTCCTCACGATGTTTTCCTTTACCGTTAAAGCACGTGTTTTAAAGCGCACATACATATTTCAAGAAGAAAAAAATCCAGAGGTCAGTGGCGGGGTTTGAACCCACGACCTTCAGAATGAAAGTCGAGAGTGCTCCCACTTAGCTAACACGGCTTCATCTTAGCGAATACAAATTGAATGAGTACGTATATCCATTCCAGATACCATCCATTCTACATCAGCGACTCATCAGAAGGGGGGTTCAGCCAGAAGCGTGAAGAGGATCGCAGGAAGCAGCGCGTGTTCGCCGGCGTCGCCTACGACAATGAGGGCTACCCCTATCCTACTGCAGGTATTGTAGCATAATGTGAATTGGAACGCATCTGTCAATGAGTAACCGGTTGACAGGTGACGTTGACAGTGCACACACACTTTCATCTATGGCCGGCACACGGTCACAATGTAGCTCCTGATATTAATTATATATTATGTACTGTGAGAAACCGTATAAATAAAACATAAGAAGACATCAACATATTGTTTCAATACAAAACATTACAGGTATTATATCACCTAAGGTCAATTTTTCAACCCTGTTATCGTGTAACTGACTGACAAAATGTATAAATGTCCCTTACGGCCCTAAGAAAAAAATTTGAGCTTACTATCTGACAGCCATTTTAAAGAAAGTGTATTAGCAGCCGTATAAACTAACTTCGGTGTATACCTACGAGTTTAAATATGAAACCAACTTAATAACTTTGAGAACATTGGGTGCCCACAAAAATATGATGATTCGTACTGTGAAGGTATTCGTAATGATCCTATCCATCATGTCCTCCTTTAAATATTACCTACTTGTAGTTTTTATCAGCTATTTGTGTCCCACTTATAGGCAAAGACCAATATAAGATCTTGTAACTAACTAATCTAACAATATAGTATCTTGAACAAAAACATTGTAATGAATACAGCCGGCCGCTACTGCGAGTGGACGCACAAGACCACGGACCAAGCCGCCGTGACGGAGACCTTCGAGGAGTACACCAGGACGCTCGCCCTCAACTGCTCGGAGGGGGACCCGGCTGTGCTCACCTGGACTGTGGCGCACGAGACGCCCGACCTGCTCTACTACCAGGTGTGTGACTGACAAGTACAGTTACAATTATTTTTTTCAATATGTGGATAAACTGTCCCATGATGAGATGGCAGTACGAATTGGATACTCACCTAAGCCCGTGGCTGTCGCAGAAGGGTAGGGAGGCCTTTGGGACAGACTAATAATGACTAGTAATGGTCTGTTATTAATAGTCGTCAACATACTCTTAATTTTTTTTGAACATGTTTACGGACCTCATGTACATAACATGAGGTTAGGAGGTCCTATCACAAAAACCAACAATAAAGATAACAATGTATACACAACCGCGGATATTCACCGATGGACGATATTCGCGTATACATTTATAATACACTTAGCCCATTTCGGCTAGTACCTTAGCTTTCTAAAAACTAAAACGACGAGTGTTTGGCTCTCATGTGGTTTATATACCCAATTTTAGCAGCAAACGTGCGATCGCAAAATGCGCAGGTTAGGGTTACCATCAACAAAGTTGTAGTATTCGCGTACTGACTGACCGAACAGTAGCTACTAGGCTACTGTTCGCGGGAAATGTCTCATGCAAATTGCACAACCACTCAGCCTCGGGAGGTAAACATCAGTCTGTACGCGGCTGATGATAACACGCTGCGTATGTTTTCAATTCAATATATATATTGAATTGATCGCGGACGTGTAGAGAGGGTATTACAAGTACCTACCTATAATGCTCTAGCGACATCACTCGCTTACAAGCTCAATACATAAATTTGTCCCCAGTGCTACACTCACAACAACCTCGGCTGGAAGATCCACGTGGTGGACCCGGGCACGGCGGTGCCCCCGCCCCCCGACCAGCAGCGCGGGGCCGCGGCCGCGCTGTGCGCGCTGCCCGCCCTGTCGGCGCCGCTGACGCTGCTCGCCGCGCTGCGCACCATACTCGCGAGATAGACACACACACTGGGTCAACGTAAGCTCTGTTCGGAAAACTCGTTTTTCACTCGAAGGGTGCACATGCATTTGGCAAACTTTGCAAGTTTAAAGTTTAAACGTAAAAATGATCGCTGATTTTACAAAGTTTTGCAAGTTTCCGCGAATCATTTCGCGCCGTTGAAAAGGGTTGCGGTATTATATTGTTTTCTACCATTTTGGTAGGTTTTGTGTTAAAATTGACATGTGAGATATAAACTTTATTAATTCAAGCACCACAACCCTTGATTGATAACGACCGTTGTATAATTCTTGACATAGCATGATAAAATTATATAAAAAATAAATACCTACCGATGTGAAAAATGTTTAGAGTTTAATGTTTAGTTAAATATTTTTTTAATTGATTTTACATTTATTTAAACTTTTCTTAAGTGATTGGGGTGACGGCGTTCGAGTGGGAATTGTGATAAATTGTTGGTAAAGGCATAACAGAGCTTACTTTGTAATGTACATACAAATTCTGATAAATGGGTAAAAAAGTCAATCTACATTACAAAATATATCAATTTCATATCAGTGGTGTAAAATGTAGGTAATTACTTACTATTTTCACATAGGCTTTTTGACAATGATCTTGTAGTGTTAATTAAGGTTTTGTATGTACATTGGTATCCAACCTAAGTGGGAAAATGAGTGGAATTGATACGTCAGTTTGGCAATTTTTAATCTCAAAATCATACAAAGTTAATTTAGTAGTAAAACGGCTGAAATGGTACGTATCTACTTTGATTATTCACAAATAATGCGTAAGATTAAGATAAGAATCTACTAAGTTTCGGGTATCATTACTGGTACCTACTTAGCTTGTGTGGTTGGGATGTTCGAGGAAGGTGTTGATCATGATGGTTCTACTATTATGCGAGACCATACCATCGATTGGAATTTATTGATAAAGCTATTCATTGTGCTTTTCGTAACTTTGACAATAATAATAATGTTTGAATTTTTATACTCAACTTTTTTGGGCTGTTTACCTAAACAACTTATACTATTTTTTATTAAATAGAGTATGTAATATTAACTACTGTGCGAATGTTAACGAACGACAATAATTGTGTCTATTCAGAATGCTTAGTTATAAAGAAATATTACTTGTGTAAGTGTAGGCTAATTTTTAGACCGGCCTGGAAGTCCTAGCTAGGAAATTGTTTTCATTCATAATTTTAGATGATAATTTTATCTGCGTCAAATTATGTGTTCTGAAATTATTCAAATTATTGTATGTTACAGGATCAGATCCTCAATATTAAAACATCTTTAAAAATTGTAAGATTATTGTTTTGATTATAATAATGTTGGAATAAAAGTTATAATACAATTATTACATGAGTTCAGTAAATATCTACGCTGAAGTAATAAAGAACTTTATAGCGCTCTATGCTAAGCCATTTTATCCCAGTAACTAAATAATTATCAATGAATTTAATGTAAAAAAGGCCGCTAGCCGAATTCGTCTGAACTAGATAATATCCATTATTTATATCAAACATAGCTGCCACGGTGACAACCTGGCTACTAGGATCTTTCTATCGCTATACTTAAAACTAGCCGTAAGAATGTAGATGTAATGTTTGACAATAAAAATAAAAATTAACGGTGACAATAATAATGTTGCAAGTATTTAGAATTGTGTACAATAAATTTATAATAATGTGTTTTCAAATTATACATTATACAAGTCGTTTATGTTACTAATTAGATCTTATAATATTGCCTAAATCTATCTTGTTTGAACAATCTTTTAGATCTAAGTACAATTGAATTATATATTCATCTACATCATTTTATCACTTTGTAGTGTAGCTGTTGGTGCACAAATTGTTAATTTTAAGAGATTTATAGACGTTAAATTGAAAGATTTACAGTGCAATTAATAATATAAGCCTGCTGCTATTATTTTTCAGTGTTATCTACTATTTTAGCTAGATAGGTAATTGTTGAACTCTTGCATTGGAGTCCGTACTACATGGTATAAAAAGACAGCTAAAGCTGTAACTAAATTCAAGTTTAATAATAAATCCGAAACTAAATAAAATTAATTGTCGTTTTATATCATGTAGATAAACACCTAATAAAGTTAATTATTATCTAAAATTATATCAAGTTCTCTATAAAATTCACTTTTGCAAATTATTGAGTAGGTAGACTAAGTACCTAATCCTTTTTATGATAGAATTCTCGATGACTGGTTATGAAACTCTTCGTTTTTTAATAGTTTAATACGTTACTTGTAACTTATTTAAAATACTTTGTTTGAACAAAAACTTTGTACCAAAAGGTGGGCTTAATGCTTAGGCATTTTCTACCTGTCAACCTGTATTGGTATTTATCTTAGGTGCCTATATATATTACCTATTTTTATTACATTACTACAGTTTACTATATATCGTATCCCTAATAATTTTTACAAATGCCATATATTAAAGTTAATATAATATAATTATTTCTATTGTGTCAATGATTTACTCCGTTTTAATTATTGGCTGTTAAGATAAGGGTACATTTTACCCTCATAACGAATATTATCGTACCTACATTTTTTACATAAAGCTTGCCTAGGGTAATAATCAATACAATAATTAAGAATCAATTGATTAACTATTGACATCTATAACAGGCTTTTTTAATATTTTAGACAATATTTTAAGGACAATAAACTAAAATATACGAACAACCTATGTTACTACAAACAAGGATTTTTAGTCGCTAAATGCTTTTCTGTGGGAATACTATAGAATTGTACATAACACGGTTGTATGTAGCTATTGGAAGCTAACTTTTGTTAATTTCGAACTTAATTATGTTATTGATACAAAATAAAAATTAAACAAATACCTACAAATATTTTTTTATTGGATTTTCTAAAACTTTTGAAGTGAAACTTCTTTAGAATCGTTGTGATTTGAAACCGGATGCAACGGAAATGGAAATAAGATTGGCTTACCCGACCGGTAAGCCAATCTTATCTTAAACGCTAACAAGGTTAAGCAACTTTGCGCGACGCCAGTACTTGGATGGGTGACCGCCCGAACAAAATCTTTTTGCATAGTATTTTTTTTTGTTTTTTTTATTCTTCTTATACTTTTGTCGATTTACTGAAGTTTCACTTCTATCGTGTGTGAATCGCACACACACCTTTTTTTTTTGTTACATCATAGTATTTCGAAGCGGCGTCACAGGTGATGCACTAAAATGTTTGAGATGAATAACAACTTTTCTTAAGCCTCGTTTTAATGGAATCACCCTTTGTAGGTAATCGGACTGGGATAGTGTAGCATGGTTGAAGGGACACAAGCGTCGGTCGCCCATTTTAAACTGAATCGTGGTCTTTGTCATAGTCTAAAATCGCTAGTAAGTTATACTTGTCTAATCTCTGTATAATAATTATACCGCAGTATAAATGTGGTTTTGGCATCAGGCTTGTTATTAAGCCTGCGTTCGAGATAATTTGCGGTAATCCGGGCTTTAAAAAACGGCTTAGCATAATGTGTCACAAGATACCGCAAAAAATCATTTCTCCTCGAACTATGCATATATTTTACAAAAAGTATACCAACATGACCGATCTTTTCTTTGATAGCTGCTGCAACACTATTATTAAAAAACACATACCTACAAACACCTTTTATTTTTAACACAAAAACAATAAATTTGAATAAATTAACAACTTAAAGTATTATATCAGTTTATATATAAATATATTTATATACCCTAGTATTTATCTGCACAAATATATATTCTCATTATTTCTACTTTCTCTTAGCACAAATATCATCGTACACAGGCAGCGGAACAAGTAAATGTTTCAGCTAATTATTAGTTTTAGTTTTGTATTGCTTAAGTTAGGATAATCAACGTATGGTTACTACACATTTATAAATTTATATCTACATGTGGAAACTGTTTTTAGCTTATTAAATAAATAAAATAAAATAATGGACCTTCCAGCTCTTTAATAAGCTTATGTGACTCAGCATCATCAGTAGATTTCGTCCAAAAGCGTCTTTCAGGCTCCATGATGTAAGTTTATAAAGTTATAGAAAACTTTATTGTTAAATTGTGATACATAGAGATCTTACACAGTTAAAAAATAGTACCCACAATCCCTACCCGCTGGGACATACAATTAGTAGGTTTTTTTTTGTAGGTAGGTATTAAACGGAGTTCTTTTTGTATGGTGGGTCTTGAAACCTCTGATCCGATCGTATGAAGTCTCTAAGAACCTATTTAGGTGTTTGTCCAAAGATGCGTCGATCGATATCCAGATAGTCAAAGCAAAATTAAGTTAAAGCCTCTTACTATCATCGTCAATATCAAGGTCATCAATTACCCCATTAACAATTTGTGAATCACGAAGTCAAGAAACTAAATTGAATACCCACCTATTTACCTGTCGAAGGTATGTAGAAAGTTTTTTATTTTTAACACTTTTTTAAAAAAATTCTATAAAAATAGATTTTTTTATTTTCTGGTAGAAAATAGTAGAATATTTATCTTTGTGTGCTTTATGTCAAAATGACGGAACAATGACTCACTAGATAGCCAGCTAAATTTTTTTGTGCTACATTTAACATAAATTATTGTATTCCTTAGCGCCTTTATGAGCTTTTTAACCTGTTGTAAGATAATTTATTTCATATATTTTTGTGTCGAAGCCCAAGAAAATAAGTAATTTTTTGAATTACATAAATGAAAGTTGATTGAATTGTTTGTTGCTTGCCTGAGTCGTTTCTATGTTAGGTCTCCCCGGCAAACTATATTGCAGTTTAGTCGGAAACACCTTCTCACTTGTTTGGGTTGCACAAGCATCTAAAGGCAAGGCACAGCGCAGCACAGCATTCACTTCCTAGTTCTTAATTTTATTACGAGTTTTTGTGAAATAATTGCCTTATATTTCGGCAATTTCACTAAGATTATGCTAAGGTGTTTATTTTGAGAAAGCCATTTCTTATACAATGGCTATGTGATAGTGCCATCCGTGAAATAAAATAGAAAACTCCTACAATAAATCAAGAATCAAGCGTGAAACAAAGCATTGCTATGGCTTCTGAGGTAAATAATTAATAATTACTCTCTGCGTGTTTTATTTTGATAATATAGAACATAAAAAACCTTTATGCACAGACTCATATTAAAAAAAAAACAAAAAAGGTTACAAAAAACAAACACACCTGCTTCTGTCAACATTTGGCTTCATTTGACATGTGAATCTAATAAAATTCGTTGTGTTTTTGGTAAACCTATAAAATTTTACGTAATATTGTGATAATGTGACGAAATTGTCTGTTCAAATGTCTTGGACTGCTAATTTCTAAGATATATGAATACAGAAAACTGAAATAATTCGAATAATATACAGTCTATGTCCATGTTAACTTGCATGTGTTTTTATTACCTAGTAGAATGTTTGTGTAAAATCTGTCATATGGTAATTAAATCAGGTAGGTCTGTATTTATTAATATGCCATCTAATACCTAAATTTTTTGCTTTCTTTCTCAAACTAATTACTTAACATCTTGCAGAAACCTCAAGAAAATACTGTGTCTGAGAAGCAAATAGTTATTAACTGCAAAACTGATAACATGGGCGACTCGGACATTAAAGAACCAGATATGGAGAAGGTAAAATCTGAGAAACCTGCTGAACAAACGAAGTCTGAGAAAACCGAAGCTAAACCAGTGCTGGTACATAAGCCCTCCAATCCAAGAATGTCTATTACAAGTTTTACGAAGACGTCTCCAAATGATCTGTATCGGAAATTGCTCCCTGCTGTTCTGTTTGTGCTCACTTTTGTCACTGTGATGACTATTCTGCTGATTTACATGGATACTGTGGGTAAGTTAATATCCCAATAATATGTTTGTAATTGCTTCCTTGCTTTAGTGTAACAAACAAACAATGGAAATAAATGATTTTGTATCTTGTTGCAGTATTTCTAGTATTGTACTCATTGGACCAGTTCTTGAGATGAGCATGTTCAACCAAACAAACCCTTTAGCTTTATAATATTAGAATAGATAATGTTTACTTTAACTCCTTGACCCTCACCTCAGGTAATAAGGTCAGGTAAGCGGTAACCGGTTACCGCTTGGGGATTAACGAGTTAATTCTAGATTTATATTAATTTAAATTGTATGATTTTATTCTCAACCTACCTAATAAAGTGTTACCTAATTAATAATACAAATTGCGGATATTAAATCTCCACATTGCTTAAAAGTAGAAAGTAGTAGTAGAAAAATCAGATATCATGAATCTTGTTGAGTGAAATAGTGCACATCATCATAAGGATAGCAGTGTAGTAGGTGTAAGGTATGTCCTTGTCATGACGTCATGCCACTTTGTTGACTAACTGTAATTGACGTAAGTGACAATCGCGATGTACACTACTGCTCGATCATGGTCAAACTTGTAACTGGAAGTACCTGCAAGAAGCTTGAATACTATATTTAGTTACTTTATTAACATTATCCCAATCTACTTTGATGCAGGGTGGGTAGTGGAAGCCGTGGGGGCTTTCAAAACAGTAGCTGACATGGGCTTACACATGCATTGTGCTCACGCCAGAAGGCTAGACAGTAATTAATTCTAGGTTTAGAATAAATATATATATGCGCAAATATGTAATATGAATATAAATTTCGTTTCAGCGTTAGGCGCAGCCCAGTTCCGCATGAACATGTCCCGTGACTACGAGCTGGCCCGAATCCCGCAGGGCTCCGCCCCGTTGGTAGCTTACGTGCGCCAACTGCACCTCGCGCCGCCGCCACCGCCCGCGCCCGCGCCGCCCCCCCCGCCCTCCGACCAGATAGATGTACTGGACAAGCTGTATGGAGAGATCGTGAGTATTTTATATCTTAGAGACATTTTAGACTGAAAAGAAACTCGTATCTTTCACGCTCGGGTCCCGAGGTCACCCAACACCACGCACGCCAAGCTCTAAGATGAAAGAATCAAGCCTTTCATCACAGAGAGTGACGGATAAGGCGCACTCCCAGCCTACTAAAAATTTGTGTGTGGTGCATATCGTTCGGGTTCACTAAGCGGTCCCGAGTTTACCTGATGCCCCGCAGGTCGAGGTCTGCGCTGCCGTCCTTATCATAAGTGCAATAACTCGAGTTTTGGGCCAAACAGAGTTATATACATATTCGTGATCAGCAAAATGAGATCTACGTTTTGTTCTTTGACAGTTTTTACGTATCTATTACCATTCCCGTTTTTTTCTTAAGCATAACCGCAATATATTAGGGATTTGGTCTTGTTTTACTTATCAAGAGTGAAATAACTTGAGTTGTGGCAAGGTAACCTAAAATAATTCATTGAATTACTAACGATAACTGCAATAAGTATGGTTATGATGGAACGAAACTGTGTCTGGACGAAGCCAAGTAGACATCATTTCTGCATTCAGATCCTTTTAACCCCCGACCAAAAAAGAGGGGTGTTATAAGTTTGACGTTTCTGTCTGTCTGTCTGTCTGTCTGTCTGTTTGGGACATCATAGATCCCGAACGGATGAAGCGATTTCAATTTAATATGAAAGAAAGAAATTAATTTAATAGAAGATTAAAATTTTTGTATGAAAGGTGAGTGTGGCGCGAGTTTTCTTAGACATGTTTCATGAAAATCGGTTGTGTCGTTTAAAAGCTATGGGGGTTAGAGTGGGGAAGGAAAACCGAAAGTCTGCAAATACACTCGAGTGGGGTATCAAATGGAAGCGCTTTGCGTGCACATTACAAAATATTATGGTGTTTTACGTTAATGAAATTAAGGCTTTGAAATCGGGGGTTTTCTATATTTGAAATTTAGATTTATTAGTACATAAACTTGACGCAAAACATATAGTCTTATGGGTTGATAACTGTTCGGCTCAGAATAAAAACAGGGCGTTTATGTGTTTTTTGGTAGACATAAATAGCAATCTGATTGCTGCTGATGAATCATCAGTAAAGTACTTTTAGCCTGGACACACCTTTATGTCCTCTGATCATTTTCACCACCAAGTCGAATTGTCACTTAAAAAAAAAGTTTACGACTTTGATGACTTCATAGATTCTGTGAAAATGTCAAACTAAAAAAAAATACCGTTAAAGTCATGACAGTGTCTGATTTTTATGACTATGAAGACTTTTCATCTCAGCTTAAAATAACACGGAAACACGGTACCAAGAGTTTATTTAAAACTAGCGGGCCGCCCCGGCCGTTTGGATAGCGTGTATCAAAGCCCGCCCCGGCTTCGCACGGGTTTTTATTGAATTTTTTCCCCGGCAACTATTCGATTTTTTCTCGCCTTAAACCTTCCCTAGACATCCACGAACATTTTAAGACTAAGATAAGATAAATCCGTTCAGCCGTTCTTGAGTTTTAGTCAGACTAACGAACAGCAATTCATTTTTATTTATATTAGGTCCTTACATATGAAATTGGCGTTTTGTATGGGAGGAACAAAAAGTCGAATATTTTTTAATATAATATATTTAATTAATCAAAGTATGAACCATTATTTTCTATGCACTTTTGCCATCTTATAGGTAGTTCATTGATCCCTTTACTAAAAAAACCAGTCGGACGGGAATCAATAAAATCTTTGAAGGCGATTTGGACTGCCCCATCGGAGTTGAATTTTTTCCCTTGCAAGAAGTTATCCAAATTTCGAAAAAAATGGTAATCTGTTGGAGCAAGGTCCGGGGAGTACGGAGGATGTCTTAGACTTTCCAATTGAAGCTCTTCTAATTTAGTAGCCGTCTGTTGCGCAGTGTGTGGTCTAGCGTTGTCGTGAAGCAGCAGTGGCGTGGAGCGATTGACCAGCCTAGGTTGTTTAGCCGCTAGCTTTTCCATCATGGTTTGCAATTGCTGACAATAGACATCAGCCGTAATAGTCTGGCCAGATTTGAGAAAACTGTAATGAACAATACCGGCACTAGTCCACCAAACGCTTACAAGTAACTTTTTTGGGGTTAATTTTCGCTTGGGGCAGGATTTGGCTGGCTGGCCAGGATCCAACCATTGCGCTGAGCGCTTCCGATTATCGTAAAGAACCCATTTTTCATCACAGGTAATGATTCGGTTTAAAATACCTTCATTATTGTGCCGGTTTAGTAATGTAACGCAGCAGTCGACGCGCGTTTGCCGGTTTGCTTCAGTCAATTCGTGAGGTACCCACCTTTCAAGCTTTTTAATCTTCCCAATTTGCTTCAAGTGAATTAAAACAGTTTTATCACTAACACCGCAGCCTGCAGCTAACTCGGACGTGGTTTGCGATGGATCCGCTTCCACAATAGCCTTCAACTCTTCATTATCAACTTGAGTCTCAGGCCGTCCACGGGGCTTGTTCTGCAAGTCGAAATTTCCAGAACGAAAACGTTGGAACCAAAAACGAACTGTGTTTTCTTTTGCAACACGACCGCCATACACATCATTCACCCTTCGAGTTGTTTCCGCAGCACTAGTGCCACGGCGGAACTCGTACTCGTAAATAATGCGATATTTTAAGTTTTCCAT
The DNA here is from genome assembly GCA_929108375.1 of Gymnoscelis rufifasciata. NCBI lineage: Eukaryota > Metazoa > Arthropoda > Insecta > Lepidoptera > Geometridae > Gymnoscelis > Gymnoscelis rufifasciata. The sequence goes on from OV815324.1 coordinate 11,082,857, forward strand.
TTTGTAAAATGAGTGACGCAAACAGAAAAAAACAGAAGAAAAAAAACAAATGAATGACGATCATCGAAGCACAAATACATGAGTCTATAGCTGTACAAATTTGAATTTGGAATTCCTTACCAAAGAGGAGAAATTTGTGATTAAAGTGGCCAGTACGAAAAACGCCAATTTCATATGTAAGGACCTAATATATAGATCATCATGGTGGTCAGGGTCAAAAGGGAAACTTTCATGTTAAAGGACAAAGAGAAACATGGTAATAGCGAATGAAAAGAATTGAATTTCCTTCAAATAAAAATTAACAAAAAACTTTTCCTATTGTTCCAAATAAAAGTTCTGTAAGCTTTACTACTTAACAGATAAAACAATACAAAAAGGGACTTACTACTAAATACAAAATGCGTAATGGGCGGTCTTATTGCTTAAAGCAATTTCTTTCAGACAATCTTTGGATGGAGAGTAAAATGCACAGCAAATAACTGGACGGTGACTTAAAAATAATAAAATTAATAATAGTAATACAACAAAAAAATTATATCCAAATATTTTATACTATAGACTTACATATTACACCACATATAAATAAATATATAGATACTCATAAAAATAACATAAAAATACCTATTATAATATTAACAATGTATAAATATATATTTTTTTTTTTTTTTTTTTATGTTAGATAAGCCTTCATTTGACTACAATCTCACCTGATGTAAAGTGAAGATGTGGTCTAAGATGGAGCATGAAGACTTAGAAGGTGGCTTCTCCGGGCCACATTACGAAACACGAAAAATCGCTTCACGCACTGGCCCAGCCCGGAGGGTGGTGACAAGCCGCGGCCGAAGCCTCCCACCAGAGTCTGTTCTTAGCACCACCCGGAGGTCACGTGTAAGGATTCAGAGGGTTATCACTTACGGACGTGAACAGACAAAACCTCCAAAAATATACCATATTATGCTAAAGAATCAAATAAAAAAATTTTACTTGACGTTTGACTATGTATGTATGACATACAATAAAGATTCAATTACGTACCAAATTGTTTTATTTATACAGAATAAATGTAGGTACTGCGTACTGCGTATACTAAGTACCTATAATAAATTAAATATCCAACTCCAATTTATATAATATAACAACTCTGACATCTAAGCTTGTTTTACTAATGAAAACCGAAATATGTTCGACACTTATTGCACTAATCGGTTGAACATACAAGAAAAAATAGGGATTGCCTGCTACTCAAAAGTGAAATATGTTAAATTGCTAATGATAAGGGAAATAACTATACTACTTATTTCGGTTATGACTAGTAATCATTCTATCTATTTATATTAAAATACTAAACATAAGTAAAATTCTGTGATTTTAGGTAACTAAGCCAACACTTTTACCAATTCAAGGTACTACATAATATTCTACACATTTTAATCTATAGCCTTGTGAAAGTTTCAAGTCAATACCTTGTATAGAAATTGAGATACATGAAAAACAAAAAAAAAATCTTTATGCGCGTTTTTCTCGAAAGTAGCTTTTACCTAGTTATTGCACTTATGATAAGGACGGCAGTGCGGTGAAGGTGAGGAGCGTCACACATCAGGCTTAAACAAAGCAGCGCTTAGTACGCATCATACTTCATCAACCTACATATTAGTATTCTATTAAAATAAACATTATTGAAGTGAAACTTCTATAGAATCGTGGTGATTTCAAACCGGATGCAAAAAGATGAAACGGAAATGGTAAGAGACACAATTCATTTAAATTTCTTTGTGCAATACTTCGTAGTCTCAACTACGAAGTATCGCGCAAAGAGGTATTGCTGTATTTTATTTATATTATTTTGTAACATACTTTATGTAATACGCTTTATTGAAGTAATATAAATAATCCGAATAATTACAGATATATGTTTGTTTCTCTTATCATTTTAGCAGATGCGTTCATTTACCCTTTTTTCTATTCGATATAATATCATAATTATAGTTCGTAAGTAGTAGACTCCAATCGTGCGTCGTAGCTGACACACACACACTTTTTTTTTATTCTTCTTTTTCTTTCGTCGATTTACTGAAGTTTCACTTCTATCGTGTGTGAATCGCACATACACCTTTTTTATTCTGCAGTACAACGGCACGTTCATCGAGTTCGTGCCGCGCGGCGCGCGCTCCAACGCGACGCTGTACCTCGAGCGCGCGCGCGCCTGGCGCGGCGTCGTCGCGCGCGCCGCGCCCCGCGACTACCTCGCGCTGCGGGCCTCCGCCCCCGCCGCGCACGCCTGCCTCTCCGCCACGCAGCACCCCCGAGAGGTACGTCCCTCTCTGTCTCTAGCGACTACCTCGCGCTGCGGGCCTCCGCCCCCGCCGCGCACGCCTGCCTCTCCGCCACGCAGCACCCCCGAGAGGTACGTCCCTCTCTGTCTCTAGCGACTACCTCGCGCTGCGGGCCTCCGCCCCCGCCGCGCACGCCTGCCTCTCCGCCACGCAGCACCCCCGAGAGGTACGTCACTCTCTGTCTCTAGCGACTACCTCGCGCTGCGGGCCTCCGCCCCCGCCGCGCACGCCTGCCTCTCCGCCACGCAGCACCCCCGAGAGGTACGTCCCTCTCTGTCTCTAGCGACTACCTCGCGCTGCGGGCCTCCGCCCCCGCCGCGCACGCCTGCCTCTCCGCCACGCAGCACCCCCGAGAGGTACGTCCCTCTCTGTCTCTAGCGACTACCTCGCGCTGCGGGCCTCCGCCCCCGCCGCGCACGCCTGCCTCTCCGCCACGCAGCACCCCCGAGAGGTACGTCACTCTCTGTCTCTAGCGACTACCTCGCGCTGCGGGCCTCCGCCCCCGCCGCGCACGCCTGCCTCTCCGCCACGCAGCACCCCCGAGAGGTACGTCACTCTCTGTCTCTAGCGACTACCTCGCGCTGCGGGCCTCCGCCCCCGCCGCGCACGCCTGCCTCTCCGCCGCGCAGCACCCCCGAGAGGTACGTCACTCTCTGTCTCTAGCGACTACCTCGCGCTGCGGGCCTCCGCCCCCGCCGCGCACGCCTGCCTCTCCGCCACGCAGCACCCCCGAGAGGTACGTCACTCTCTGTCTCTAGCGACTACCTCGCGCTGCGGGCCTCCGCCCCCGCCGCGCACGCCTGCCTCTCCGCCACGCAGCACCCCCGAGAGGTACGTCACTCTCTGTCTCTAGCGACTACCTCGCGCTGCGGGCGTCCGCCCCCGCCGCGCACGCCTGCCTCTCCGCCACGCAGCACCCCCGAGAGGTACGTCACTCTCTGTCTCTAGCGACTACCTCGCGCTGCGGGCCTCCGCCCCCGCCGCGCACGCCTGCCTCTCCGCCACGCAGCACCCCCGAGAGGTACGTCACTCTCTGTCTCTAGCGACTACCTCGCGCTGCGGGCCTCCGCCCCCGCCGCGCACGCCTGCCTCTCCGCCACGCAGCACCCCGGAGAGGTACGTCACTCTCTGTCTCTAGCGACTACCTCGCGCTGCGGGCCTCCGCCCCCGCCGCGCACGCCTGCCTCTCCGCCACGCAGCACCCCCGAGAGGTACGTCACTCTCTGTCTCTAGCGACTACCTCGCGCTGCGGGCCTCCGCCCCCGCCGCGCACGCCTGCCTCTCCGCCACGCAGCACCCCCGAGAGGTACGTCCCTCTCTGTCTCTAGCGACAACCTCGCGCTGCGGGCCTCCGCCCCCGCCGCGCACGCCTGCCTCTCCGCCACGCAGCACCCCCGAGAGGTACGTCCCTCTCTGTCTCTAGCGACTACCTCGCGCTGCGGGCCTCCGCCCCCGCCGCGCACGCCTGCCTCTCCGCCACGCAGCACCCCCGAGAGGTACGTCACTCTCTGTCTCTAGCGACTACCTCGCGCTGCGGGCCTCCGCCCCCGCCGCGCACGCCTGCCTCTCCGCCACGCAGCACCCCCGAGAGGTACGTCACTCTCTGTCTCTAGCGACTACCTCGCGCTGCGGGCCTCCGCCCCCGCCGCGCACGCCTGCCTCTCCGCCACGCAGCACCCCCGAGAGGTACGTCACTCTCTGTCTCTAGCGACTACCTCGCGCTGCGGGCCTCCGCCCCCGCCGCGCACGCCTGCCTCTCCGCCACGCAGCACCCCCGAGAGGTACGTCACTCTCTGTCTCTAGCGACTACCTCGCGCTGCGGGCCTCCGCCCCCGCCGCGCACGCCTGCCTCTCCGCCACGCAGCACCCCCGAGAGGTACGTCACTCTCTGTCTCTAGCGACTACCTCGCGCTGCGGGCCTCCGCCCCCGCCGCGCACGCCTGCCTCTCCGCCACGCAGCACCCCCGAGAGGTACGTCACTCTCTGTCTCTAGCGACTACCTCGCGCTGCGGGCCTCCGCCCCCGCCGCGCACGCCTGCCTCTCCGCCACGCAGCACCCCCGAGAGGTACGTCACTCTCTGTCTCTAGCGACTACCTCGCGCTGCGGGCCTCCGCCCCCGCCGCGCACGCCTGCCTCTCCGCCACGCAGCACCCCGGAGAGGTACGTCACTCTCTGTCTCTAGCGACTACCTCGCGCTGCGGGCCTCCGCCCCCGCCGCGCACGCCTGCCTCTCCGCCACGCAGCACCCCCGAGAGGTACGTCACTCTCTGTCTCTAGCGACTACCTCGCGCTGCGGGCCTCCGCCCCCGCCGCGCACGCCTGCCTCTCCGCCACGCAGCACCCCGGAGAGGTACGTCACTCTCTGTCTCTAGCGACTACCTCGCGCTGCGGGCCTCCGCCCCCGCCGCGCACGCCTGCCTCTCCGCCACGCAGCACCCCCGAGAGGTACGTCACTCTCTGTCTCTAGCGACTACCTCGCGCTGCGGGCCTCCGCCCCCGCCGCGCACGCCTGCCTCTCCGCCACGCAGCACCCCCGAGAGGTATGTCACTCTCTGTCTCTAGCGACTACCTCGCGCTGCGGGCCTCCGCCGCGCACACCTGCCTCTCCGCCACGCAGCACCCCCGAGAGGTACGTCACTCTCTGTCTCTAGCGACTACCTCGCGCTGCGGGCCTCCGCCCCCGCCGCGCACGCCTGCCTCTCCGCCACGCAGCACCCCCGAGAGGTACGTCACTCTCTGTCTCTAGCGACTACCTCGCGCTGCGGGCCTCCGCCCCCGCCGCGCACGCCTGCCTCTCCGCCACGCAGCACCCCCGAGAGGTACGTCACTCTCTGTCTCTAGCGACTACCTCGCGCTGCGGGCCTCCGCCCCCGCCGCGCACGCCTGCCTCTCCGCCACGCAGCACCCCCGAGAGGTACGTCACTCTCTGTCTCTAGCGACTACCTCGCGCTGCGGGCCTCCGCCCCCGCCGCGCACGCCTGCCTCTCCGCCACGCAGCACCCCCGAGAGGTACGTCACTCTCTGTCTCTAGCGACTACCTCGCGCTGCGGGCCTCCGCCCCCGCCGCGCACGCCTGCCTCTCCGCCACGCAGCACCCCCGAGAGGTACGTCCCTCTCTGTCTCTAGCGACTACCTCGCGCTGCGGGCCTCCGCCCTCGCCGCGCACGCCTGCCTCTCCGCCACGCAGCACCCCCGAGAGGTACGTCACTCTCTGTCTCTAGCGACTACCTCGCGCTGCGGGCCTCCGCCCCCGCCGCGCACGCCTGCCTCTCCGCCACGCAGCACCCCCGAGAGGTACGTCACTCTCTGTCTCTAGCGACTACCTCGCGCTGCGGGCCTCCGCCCCCGCCGCGCACGCCTACCTCTCCGCCACGCAGCACCCCCGAGAGGTACGTCACTCTCTGTCTCTAGCGACTACCTCGCGCTGCGGGCCTCCGCCCCCGCCGCGCACGCCTGCCTCTCCGCCACGCAGCACCCCCGAGAGGTACGTCACTCTCTGTCTCTAGCGACTACCTCGCGCTGCGGGCCTCCGCCCCCGCCGCGCACGCCTGCCTCTCCGCCACGCAGCACCCCCGAGAGGTACGTCCCTCTCTGTCTCTAGCGACTACCTCGCGCTGCGGGCCTCCGCCCTCGCCGCGCACGCCTGCCTCTCCGCCACGCAGCACCCCCGAGAGGTACGTCACTCTCTGTCTCTAGCGACTACCTCGCGCTGCGGGCCTCCGCCCCCGCCGCGCACGCCTGCCTCTCCGCCACGCAGCACCCCCGAGAGGTACGTCACTCTCTGTCTCTAGCGACTACCTCGCGCTGCGGGCCTCCGCCCCCGCCGCGCACGCCTACCTCTCCGCCACGCAGCACCCCCGAGAGGTACGTCACTCTCTGTCTCTAGCGACTACCTCGCGCTGCGGGCCTCCGCCCCCGCCGCGCACGCCTGCCTCTCCGCCACGCAGCACCCCCGAGAGGTACGTCACTCTCTGTCTCTAGCGACTACCTCGCGCTGCGGGCCTCCGCCCCCGCCGCGCACGCCTGCCTCTCCGCCACGCAGCACCCCCGAGAGGTACGTCACTCTCTGTCTCTAGCGACTACCTCGCGCTGCGGGCCTCCGCCCCCGCCGCGCACGCCTGCCTCTCCGCCACGCAGCACCCCCGAGAGGTACGTCACTCTCTGTCTCTAGCGACTACCTCGCGCTGCGGGCCTCCGCCCCCGCCGCGCACGCCTGCCTCTCCGCCACGCAGCACCCCCGAGAGGTACGTCACTCTCTGTCTCTAGCGACTACCTCGCGCTGCGGGCCTCCGCCCCCGCCGCGCACGCCTGCCTCTCCGCCACGCAGCACCCCCGAGAGGTACGTCACTCTCTGTCTCTAGCGACTACCTCGCGCTGCGGGCCTCCGCCCCCGCCGCGCACGCCTGCCTCTCCGCCACGCAGCACCCCCGAGAGGTACGTCACTCTCTGTCTCTAGCGACTACCTCGCGCTGCGGGCCTCCGCCCCCGCCGCGCACGCCTGCCTCTCCGCCACGCAGCACCCCCGAGAGGTACGTCACTCTCTGTCTCTAGCGACTACCTCGCGCTGCGGGCCTCCGCCCCCGCCGCGCACGCCTGCCTCTCCGCCACGCAGCACCCCCGAGAGGTACGTCACTCTCTGTCTCTAGCGACTACCTCGCGCTGCGGGCCTCCGCCCCCGCCGCGCACGCCTGCCTCTCCGCCACGCAGCACCCCCGAGAGGTACGTCACTCTCTGTCTCTAGCGACTACCTCGCGCTGCGGGCCTCCGCCCCCGCCGCGCACGCCTGCCTCTCCGCCACGCAGCACCCCCGAGAGGTACGTCACTTTCTGTCTCTAGCGACTACCTCGCGCTGCGGGCCTCCGCCCCCGCCGCGCACGCCTGCCTCTCCGCCACGCAGCACCCCCGAGAGGTACGTCACTCTCTGTCTCTAGCGACTACCTCGCGCTGCGGGCCTCCGCCCCCGCCGCGCACGCCTGCCTCTCCGCCACGCAGCACCCCCGAGAGGTACGTCCCTCTCTGTCTCTAGCGACTACCTCGCGCTGCGGGCCTCCGCCCCCGCCGCGCACGCCTGCCTCTCCGCCACGCAGCACCCCGGAGAGGTACGTCACTCTCTGTCTCTAGCGACTACCTCGCGCTGCGGGCCTCCGCCCCCGCCGCGCACGCCTGCCTCTCCGCCACGCAGCACCCCCGAGAGGTACGTCCCTCTCTGTCTCTAGCGACTACCTCGCGCTGCGGGCCTCCGCCCCCGCCGATATATCCGATGGGGAGGAGGGGTTGAAAATTGCTTAATATCATTACATGATTAGTAGCAGGCCCTTTTCTCAGGATTTTCCGTAAAACATGATAATATTTGCAGATATCGTACTCCCTCGGCGGCGAGGGCGAAGGCGAAGGTGGCGGGTTCCGATCCCGCGTCCTGTGCCTCCCGCTGTACACCCTGCTGCTGGCGGCCGATGCGACCCGCGCCGGGTACGTGCTGCTCGGCGGCGCCGCGGCGCTGCCCGCCCTCACGCACGTGCCCTACGACCGCGTGCACATACAGGTACCTACTCACTGTACACGCTGCTGCTGGCGGCCGACGCGACCCGCGCCGGGTACGTGCTGCTCGGCGGCGCCGCGGCGCTGCCCGCCCTCACGCACGTGCCCTACGACCGCGTGCACATACAGGTACCTACTCACTGTACACGCTGCTGCTGGCGGCCGACGCGACCCGCGCCGGGTACGTGCTGCTCGGCGGCGCCGCGGCGCTGCCCGCCCTCACGCACGTGCCCTACGACCGCGTGCACATACAGGTACCTACTCACTGTACACGCTGCTGCTGGCGGCCGACGCGACCCGCGCCGGGTACGTGCTGCTCGGCGGCGCCGCGGCGCTGCCCGCCCTCACGCACGTGCCCTACGACCGCGTGCACATACAGGTACCTACTCACTGTACACGCTGCTGCTGGCGGCCGACGCGACCCGCGCCGGGTACGTGCTGCTCGGCGGCGCCGCGGCGCTGCCCGCCCTCACGCACGTGCCCTACGACCGCGTGCACATACAGGTACCCTCTCACTCTACACATACAAATACATAGAGCTTGCACATACAGGTACCCTCTCACTGTACACATGCAAATACATAGAGCTTGCACATACAGGTACCCGCTCACTGTACACATATAAATACATAGAGCTTGCACATACAGGTACCCTCTCACTGTACACATACAATCACATACATAGTCGTAGTCGAAGTCAAAAACATTTATTTCCTTAGAAGCACAGGGCGTACGGGGACAGGTCAACTTGAAGTTAGTTAAATTTATAATTTGAAAATAAAAATATCAAGGAAGTATTGACAGTTCGCTTAATTATTTTACACTGAGTTGAGAAGCGAATAAAACAACACAACTTTATCAGTTTTTACAATTTTGGTGTTCTTATACATATTGGTGCATATTTTAAATTTAACATTTACTATAAGATGCTAAAAGACTAAGTGCCCATACAGGTACATAGTTCACATATAAGTACATTCTGTGTCTCTCTTTACACACTCCTACTAGCAGCAGACGCGAAAAATGCCAGATATGTACCTTACGATCGTGTGCACATACAGCCATATTCTGATACATTTCACGTACATAAAAACAAAGTTGTGGAGCAGTTAACAAGCAAATTACTTCACATAACGCATTACCGCTATATTGGAGGAATAATTAATTCTTTTTGGTTGGAACACCGCAGTAATCAATTCTTAATTCTTCGTCAGGTGATCGAGGTGCAGTCCAGCGATCCAGTGTACAGAAACAAGACCACTGAATTCTTGGCCACGAAGAACTACACGGTCGCAGCTTCCTTCAAGGACAGCGTTATGTACGCACTCACTGAGTAAACCGTCCACTGCTGATGTTCACGTAAGCGGTCGGTGCTAAATCCCCAATGTAACCCAACCGGCTTAGCACGGGGATTATTTAAGCACCGGCAGATGGTGATGTACGCATCGACCGATCAAAATCTCCTACAGAACCCTACCGGCTTAGCATGGGGATTTTTCAATACTATCCTATAGACAAGATATGATTTATACAATGATACAAAACTTTTTTTTTTTCATTCTATGCTACAATTTATATTATGTAGGCTTTTTTTATTCTACAAAGTCTCTTTCTTGCTACTTTTTGTAAATCCCCATGCTAATCCGACAAAAATCCCCCCAAAATATCCACTTCTATACTAAATGACGTCATTATGTAAAACAGGCGAAAGAAGTTTACTAAGCGTTACTTAGTACAGATATGAGGTTGAGTTTTATCATGATTCTGTTCAAAGTTACGGCTGATATACCTATCCTATCTTAAGTCTTTTGCAAAATGTCTCCATCGACGCTTATGTATTATTCAATCATTTTGAACAGGCAGCCTATTAAACAAACCAATAATGGCAAACAACTTACAATTTTTAACAAAATTATTTAAATTATTGAATTTGAGTCTAATTTATTATCTGCAATTCTTTTAAAATGCTTAAAATTCTACTCAGGTGAAGTCTAAGGAATATTGACACTAATAATGTAATTTTTCTTTAATCTCTGTTGTAACTTAATAACTGTTCTTGAGCATTCGATCAAAATCATAAGTTAGTTGGTGTTGTGATGTGGGAACTTCTCGAACAATGATTTAATATACTATTATAACAACGTAAATTAGGATCTCTCCAGTAAATCTGGTAGCTTTAATTAATAACATCTGTCTTAATAACTAGAATTATTTTCTGTAACTAAGAAACGAAATAAGCATTATTTCGCGATAAGGATAATTACAGTTTTAAAATTACTATTTTTATAATAGTAATATTTTTAATATAATAAGTATTAAAAAGGCTAAAGAAACAGTAGCTTGTTTTAAACTTAAAATGTACAAATTAAACTGTACTTTATTAAGTTTGATCGATCATCACATGATTATCACAAAAGGTGGAAATTGTTGCTTTGTATTGTTAGTAAAATCAACTAACATTGACATTAATAAATTTTTAATCAATTACAATTTACAATTCTCGATTTGCACAAATAATTTAATTTCCAAGGAAATTATGAATAAGATGTTTAGTTTTGTGATTTAATATTAAGTGATTTTAATTATTTCCCGTAAGATTATTTTACAATTATGATTATTATATTTTAAGATTATTTTAAGTTTTAATTATTTGATTTCTATATGTGCTGCTACAATTATTTAGTATCGAACTACTGATTTACTGTGAATTATATACTATTGGTATTATACATTATAAATACAAACATTATAGGTAATCTTAGTTATCTATATACCTACCTACTATAATAAATGTCATTACAAATACAAGTAAGAATCAATATTTAAATATATCCCCCAGAATATATACAACAAACATAATATAATAATTATTTTTTAATATAATAAGTATTTTTGTCTCGAAAAAAAACAATTGATTAAGTATCCTACTATGTGCTAATGTAGCCGCAGTGTCTAATATAAATAATAGGATTTATAAGCAGTGCCTTACTCACGTTAATTAGTATGATAAACTATAATGATCTTACCAGTGATAGACAGTTTTATAATAATATACTCAACCCAGCCCTAGCCATTTATGACATAATTTCCAGGGAAAATGATCTTTCAAATGGATTTCAAAACAATGTATTCTCTAAATAGTCGCGACTTGTCACCACCCTCCGGGCTGGGCCAGTGCGTGAAACGATTTTTTCGTGTTTCGTAATGTGGCCCGGAGAAGCCATCTACCTTCTAGGTCTTCATGTCCCAGCTTAGACAACTTCATCACTTTACATCAGGTGAGATTGTGGTCAAATGAAGGCTTATCAAGCATAAAAAAATCAAATTTGCCGCTAGGGGCGTTGGTGTAGCGTGAGATTCGAAATATCAAATTAAAGAAACAATACTATTGTTTACATGATTATGTGTTTTCTCAATCAATATTTAATAATTTTGTCAGTAACAAAATGTTATGCGCAGTTTAGAAGATTTTATAAGTGCAGGATGGAATTGGGTCATGAAATGGAGGTTAATATTGGATTTAAACACCTATTTAGATTTCACACAGTAAAATTACTGCAGCTAAGATTGCACTGATTGATTGAATGACATTAGAAAACAGTAAGAAAATGTTAAAAAGAATAAACAGATCTTGTTTAGAAGTTCATAAAACTGAATATTCTAGGTAACCCACGTAACTATTATTTGCATTTATTGTTGAACACGAATATCTACTTTTATTAAATGTTATACTAGCAAGCAGTCTTTGCACATGTTGTGTTGCAATTTGCCATACCTACTTCACTATTTTTATAAAAAAATCAATAAAACAAATAGTAGCTCATAACTTCATAACTCTTAAATATCATGCACAATAATTAACCTACCCTATTTCGAATTTAAAACCCTGCTTAAAAACACGAATTAAAAAATATGAGTGATCAATGAAGGACAAAAAGTGCTCTCTGCATTTTTACAATGCTTAGGAATATGCTTAAAATCCCAATAAGATAAGCAGCTAACTAACTATTTATTGTTATAAACTTAAATAAACACAAAGTATTTTTGTCACACACTCTGTGTTTTACAAAAAAGCTATTCCAAATCATTTACATCGAAACGAGACTGAGGATTTAAGGAAAGGTTGTTATGAAATATAAGCTTTACTATCTCTGCGATATTCTTAAAATACACTGCTCGCTTTAAGCTCTCTTTCTCTCTAATATTGTATTTTAAAGTAAAAGCATTTAAATTAAGTCTCTTTAGTTAAGCGTCTTTTAATATTGCATAATTAACAATCTAGCTATGTTTAGACATTTTAAGTTCATTTTTGGTAACTATTTTTATATGTTTTGTCTGTATTTTAATTATATTTCATTCCTTAGAATTCCATATTATTAATTTAATTTTAAGAAGACTGAATCTGAACAATATTATTTTAATTTTATGTCCAGTATTAAACAATAAATGAATTGTAATTTAAGTGATTTCGTTCTGTTAGCCTTAGTTTATACGCGCTCAATTTTCCACGAATAAATTATTAATTGCTTTAAAACTGGTTCTTTTATTTTTTGGTTCTTGTTCTTTTGTCTGTCTATCTCATAGCTCCCAAACGGATGGCGCGATTTCAATTTAGTTTTTTTGTATGAAAGGTGAGTTTGGCGCGAGTGATCTTAGACATGTTTCATAAAAATCGTTTGTGCCGTTTAAAAGTTAGGGGGGTGAGAGTGGGGAAGGAAAACCGAATAGCTACAAATATACTCTAGTAGGGTATCAAATGAAAGCGCATCGCGTGCTCTACAGATTTATTCAATTTCAGCAGATTCCCAATCCTACAAATTTAATTTCGACTGATTCCCAAGCCCAGATTTTCAATTCGACAGATTAATAAATCCCTTGGTTTTTCAGAAATGCGTAAAGGTGAATTTGATAGCAAATAGTTGTGTCTACATTTCTTGAACCTATAATCAAACTTTTGCCAACGCAATGAAAGGTTAATGACGTTTAAGCCACTTTTTTTTCGATATAGAATTAAATTAAAACGATAATCGATCGAGAAAGGAAATCGTATACTGACGAGAGTGAAATAAAAGGAATCTGTCGAACATGGATAGCGTTAAAATCGGTAGAGTTGGAATTCTGTAGTACTTACTGAATATTTAGCATAGAATTGCGATTCCGTCGAAATCTTCATTTCTGGCCATCATTTTCTTTTTCAACAAGTAAATGCACCTGCTTGCTGCAAGTATCGCAGTTGAAGGAACCTTTCAACTGCTATACTTAGGCTAAATCCAGCCCACTCCAGAGAGTATATAATCACTCAGTGTAAAACTGATTTAAAAAGTAAAGTATTACTGTGGAGTGGACACTTGCCCTGCCCACCCCAGCTGGGTCTGGCAATAAATCTCAAAATTGGACCTCCCTATATGGACTGTCTGTCCCAGGCAGAGAATATAATCACTACGTGTCCCAGGTATACGCAAAGATAGGTACATGCGTAAAACTTTAAGGGGGATATTACGCGAAAATCGAAAACAAGCAAATACTGTAAAATCTATTTATTTAATCTTTTGTAATAATTGTAAGTGAATGTTATATTCAAAATGTAATTAATAGATATAAATTATTTGTTAGGAAAATAAATGTATTTTGTTTGTTTGTTATATTGTCTAAAATCTGATTTTTTAATATAAACACTTGATTGCCTTAAATATAGATTAAGATAAATAAAAAGAAACAACTCCGTAATTCAGACATTATGTTTATTCATACATCTTGCAGTATAACGACCATCTTACATTAAAATTGATCCTAAACACAACAATTAATAGAACAATATAATATGATCTTAAACAAAAATTGTGCGAAATTATACACGCAAATAATATACATTAGAGCTAAATATTTATTGCTTTAAATGTACCCTACGTTAATATGGAAGAACATAAATAAATCCAAGCTTAAATAAAATTAACTTAATTAAATTTGAAGTAGGGACCGTTTCGCTTTTATGTTGCTTTAATTAGGTACATACCTTAATATTACAATATTGCTACTGCTTTACTACTGTTTTAATGAATAATTGTATTAATTGACAAAATTGGCGATTATAATAAGCATGAATATAAACCTAAAAAAAGCAAATAATTTAAGTGACAAATTAATAATACAAAATTAATGTACAAATAAACTATGCACCATAAATAAAGCACTCGAATAAATTAATTCACGTAAAAAAATAAGCAAAGCGAGTGTCTTTATTGAGTAAGCACTTTTTTCGAATTAATAATGTTTTGTAGGTATATTTATTTTCTCTCGTTAATAGGGTCTCATGATGATTATGATGATTTCATAAACACATTTTAAATTTAGGGTTTTCTATTTTAGAAGGTACAAATTTGTGGAATATTTTATCGTAAACATAGCCAAAAAAATATTTATAAGAATGATTTATGTATTTTATGGCTAGGTATGTTTATTCAAATTGTTGAGGCCTTTCTATCAAGAAATATATATTAAAAACTTTTTTACATTTAATTCCCAGCCGAATATCCAATAAAGAAGTTCTCTCAATAAAGAACCATCGTAATTTTGTGCATTGGTCCCAAATTTTTCTGCAAAACAAATCAAAACAATCCTACTGATGCTCTTTTAATTTCAAACATTATCTAATATACTCAATGAATTAAAATCGGTACACAATAAAATATAAATTGTTAGTATAATTAAAATAATCACCGAAGTTTATGGTAATGTTAAATGTAAGTTATATAAACAATTATTCAACTAATTTCTGATTAAGAGCTGCCGTTTAACAACGTTAGAATGGAATGATGTAAATGCTAAACAAGTGATAATATTATTTAAGTACATACATTTCTTGTGACTCAAACTTTTGTCATTATTGTCATACATTTTTGACCCTTTATGAAAATGACTCATGAGGTCGAACACAAATTTAAACTATTTTATTTCTAGCTAAAAAGTTTGTTTGTGTGGTTTAGTTAACGCGCTAACTGGAGCAAAAGAAAATGTTAGGGCCTTTTCCACATCTCCGAATAAATTGAGACAAATGGTTAAAATATATATAGGTAGCTATTTCGCCCAGTCGCATGTGATTTTGAGAAAAAAAACCCTTTTTGTTAACTGAAGGCTGATTTTGGTTGAATACTTAAATACTTCCAGATAAAAACAATATTTTAGTAGGTACAGTTATCCATAATATATAAGATAGAGAAAAGCAAGGTACCTACACATTATGTCGACCATAGGGAATGATGATAATAATATAAAATAGCAATAGGCATAAAACCAGCCCACAAATTATTCGCTTAATCGCAGACTACATCTGACTATAGTATGAAATATTTTTCGTGTAAAAATCCTATACTACATGTATGTAGTGAGAATATGTATGAATGTGTTCTAGCAAATGATTTCCTCAAATATAATATAGACAAAACGCCCGAGTCACAGACACCCCCACAACAAAACAACCGTTCACAAACACTTATACAAGTAACAACATCTACTACTAGGGATTTGACACTAATCGCTACGTCTATACAAATGAGCGGTTTCTGATATTTTTTGGTCTTGAGAAAATGTCGCAATTTATATATCGTCGCTATACAGCGAAAACCAGTTAAATCGAAATTTTTACGAAAATGACTTAAGAATGCCAAAGTACTTAAAATTTTCTGCTCTTTCGTCTGCGAAAACCCATTAAACGCTAAGTCTTATAGTTTTGGTTTTACTAATGTGATAACCAATTATTTCAAGCATTACCAAGGTTTGTTTTCAAGTGCAAAGCATTAAACAGATTTAACTTATTTGCCGACATATTTGGCGCCAATGATTGTCAGTTAACCTGATAAAATTAGTTTTCCTTATAAGAGAGCTCATGAAATGCTTTATTTTTTCCTCAGTAACAACCAATTTATAAGATTTAAATCTCCATAATTAGATTAAAATAGTCAAGTAAAAGCTTTTAAAACAGAGTAATTGTGTTTCTCCGACAATATTGATTCACGGATGCAACGTAATCACTACAGTGAAAAACGATTAAACCAGTTAAATTTGTTTTACTTGACGAATTCCATATTAAACAACACAATATAATCGTCTAAGAAAATATTGTATGTCCAGATAATTGTTTTCTCTGACGATATTGATTCACAGATGCAACTTAATCACTACAGCGAAAAACGATTAAATGCTGTAGCAGCCAGGTGAGCTGGCTACAGCGCTGGTTTTCAGTGGTACCGTACAGCGCGTGGCGGCCCTAAAGCGAGGCTATAACTCAATCAATTTATAATAATAGATAAAATATAATGGGTTACTTAAAATCTATTGTATCGTTTACATTTATATCGTCTAATATACTACAATATCGTCTAATATACTATAAAGAACAAAATAATAATTATTATAAGCGCACTTGATGTCTCGAAAATTCAAGTTTTTCATACAGGTGCAATGGGGTTCGTTTATTTATTTCACCAAAAAGAAGTGAGGCAAGATGTAGAGTACGACGCGAAGACATATTCAGGAGACCGTGGTTATTTATGTATGGAGAAATATGGGAACGTGGTGGATGGGAAAGCAAAATCGTACGCATGCATTTTGGACGCGTTGTATGAGTTTTTTTGAACGCCCTAACAGACAATTACAAGTGCG
Organism: Gymnoscelis rufifasciata; assembly: GCA_929108375.1. Lineage (NCBI taxonomy): Eukaryota > Metazoa > Arthropoda > Insecta > Lepidoptera > Geometridae > Gymnoscelis > Gymnoscelis rufifasciata. Next base: position 11,099,387 of record OV815324.1, read on the forward strand.
CTCGCGTCTCGCAGAAAAAGTTAATTTAAGTAAATTTTGAAGTTTGTAGTTAAAGTGATTATTAAAATGAGTTCAAACTGTGTGAAGGAACTTGATTTCGATCGTGGAAAAGAAAAACAAGAAAAGGATGAGTAATTATTATAGTGATTTTAATGAAAAAAGCCGCGAACGAAAGTGAGGTTTTGTCTGATAATTTTTACTTTAGTTACCGATTTTTAATGTAGTTCATGTCTGTGACATTTATAATTAGTGTGGCAAATTTAGAACCAAACACGACGCTTATTTGTAACTGATAATCGTACCTGTAGGTTATTACCCATTATAATTTTTTCAGAAAGTTTTGATGACAGCGGTGAGGACGATCTTTTGTCTCAAGCTTATGAAGACTTTTTATTAAAAGACGGCAGCAATGAAACTGCACCTGGTGGTTTGTATCTGTCCATATTTTATAGTTACTTTTTTATTTTAATACCTAGGTACCTACTTATAAATATAAAAGTAAGTCTGTTTGTTTCTACCGTGCTGGACTGGGAGCAATAAAAAAGACACTGTTCCAGCTGCTTCTCTCCCGGGTCTACTCTAGAAGTCAGTAGAGGGAAAACGACAGTAGCAGAATATTGTAATTAGGGTGATGACTGAGAACCTATCACTAATAACAATACCAATAAAAATACATAAACTACTTTTTACATCGACTAAACATCACATTGCCGCAGGATAACATAAGTTATATTAAACTATAATTTTCTTTATTTTCTCCTTACATTTTTTTTATATGTTTTAGTTCCTGTAAGCAGTAGTGCTGCTAAACATGACATAACATATTCAAGCTCAAATCCAGATTGGAGCTTTGCCGCAAAAGGTGTTTTACCTGAAGAATTTCATAGATGGTTTGAAAATTTAAAAACTAACATTTCAAATAAAGACAGGGTACCTGATGCCACTATATCTGATGATGAACCAACCAGTTCCGACGAAATTGTACGTAATGACGAAGAGTTTTAGTTATAATATCTTTGTTGTAATTATTTGAAATATTTTCTCCATAATTTTGGTTGATTTTCTCAATAAATTTCTTTTAAGAAGTAACTCTTGTATTTCTTTCATTAATAAGTTAATAATAGATAAATATTGTTAACGCTTAAATTAAGTTGGCTTTGATTTGGCATGTCAGTCATTCGGTCAGTCACTCAATAATAAGTCCGTTTTCCCTTTATTTACATTGCACCTACTAATTGCATTTGAAGCGCGATTGTATCGTTATTTGAACTAATCAAGCTAATTTGTACTTAACTCATTATTTCGAGTTATAATTTTGATAACAAATAAACGTACTGAAACTTTAAAAAATTACTTGCTTAACTTTGTAGGTTCTTAAATTTTCTGCAGGGAAAACCAATTATCTTGACACATTTTCACTTGTAACTTCACAAGGGACAGTTGTATAGGTATTTTTTTATCATGGTTAGTATTAATTAACTAAAAGAAAAAAGTAATTTCTCGGGATTTGCTGTAATCCTCTTACTTTGATATATACAGACATTTATCAGTTCTCAGGGAAAACCAATTAAATGGATGACCTTATGACAAATATTGAAAATTTAATTACAAACCAATAATGTTTTTAAACATTAATAGACATGTTTAAACAGAACATTAATCTATGTATTGATGCTATGAAGCAATATTAACAATATAATACTGCAAAGGTTATTTTCAACCCCATAAACTTTGTAATTGCGATATCTCCGTTTGCACTTTTGACCATTTAACTGGTTTTCGCTGTATAGCGACGATATCTTTACATTATATATAAAATCTAAATTTAAAATTTAAGAAAAAACCCCCAAATCCAATACTTTCATTTCCTTAAAAGTAAAACACCATAATATTTAGTAATGTGCACGAGATGCGCTTTCATTTGATACCCCACTCGAGTATAATCAAATCGCTCCAACCGTTCGGGAGCTGTCCCAGACAGACAGACAGACACGTCAAACTTATAACACTCCTCTTTTTTGGCCGGGGGTTAAAAATAGAGTCGCAATAGCAAGATAATCAGCAGTGATTAAATAGGAAAGTTTTGGCTAACTTGCGTACGTAAGTCGGCTCGCTTGGTCGCTATTCGAAAATAAAATGGTTTATTTTTGAAGTGATAACGTCTTATGATATGATAAACCGTTTCGTTACGTAACGCGTTAAGGTATCATTCAGGCTTCCCTTTCTTTCGCGCACACGACAGCGGTAGACAGGCTAATCTTTCACATTAACCCGCGCTGGTCTTATTAAGTTATCACTCCCTGTCAGGCGTCCCGAGACGAAATCTATATAGAGAAAGATATAATATATAAATTGCAGGACATTTTCCCTATCAACCGACATTATACTAACACGTCGCTCAACTACTGTACATTCCTATCTAGTCCATAGAAGCGGGTATAAAAATATCTATGTTATAACTTAGCTACAACCCGAATAAAGAAAGAAAGGTAAGTTATTTCTTAAATTTCCAAAGCCATTGCAAGGAGATTACGACAATATTGTCGAAAGTCTCAGTTTAGAGCTAGATAGTTGTTATAACACCAATTGCAATAATCTTGAGTACCTAAATGATATTTTAATTAATGATTTTGTATGAGTGTTAAGATAAAACTAAATATAAAGACCACCGAACTAAAAATGAGGACCACTGTTTTTACTCACCAGTGGGTGCCACTGTAGTGAGGTCGGCATATTTGTAAGTGACAAATTACTATTTTGATTCTGAATACACGCGTCGCCGAGTACATAACATTGTTAAGTTTAATTATTTGACATTTCAGACCTCACGCTACACCAGCGCCCCTGGCGGTAAATTCACACACGATAGCCCTCTTGTTTCGCATGAGACCTTTTTTGATACGCATTTGGTTAGCGCCTAAGTTACCTCGTAAAAGCCCATGTAAGAGGCCGTAATTAATTTTTGACGAATTCAAGTTTTCATAGTTTACGGTGCTTTTTTTTGTTTTGTAAAATAATGAAGAATTAAAGAATCACTCATAGTGTCGATTGCAAATAACTCCAAATGTATCCAGAAGAATTTAATCCGCGTTTTAAAAAAAGCTCTCATGCGAACGTTGGTTTACGATCAGAATAAAGTTGACTTACAGCTTATAGTGATGTTTTGCTAACAATACGTATTCAAGTTGATATATGAATTAAATTGCTAATCTCGAGAATACAAATAAAAAGAAACAGTAAACATTTTCTAGGTCTATAACTATTCATCATATTGATAAAGATTAGAATTTTAGAATCAATAGATATATTTTATTAGTTAAGTTTCCCAGGGATTTTACACAGAACAGTGCATTATTTAATCTGTCTCAGTTCAAGGTTTTAGATATTAACCATCTAGGACATGGTAAAATTTGTCCCTCAAAGTTGTTTTTGGTTTCAAATTACCCTGTCTAATAATTCACCATTTCTTGTTTATGGTATAAAAAATCAAGGAATGTGAAAATGAGCTTACGTTTGTTAATTAAATTTACATTATATTAAAACATACTATAATAATGATATTTGTATAATTTCAAGTGAAATGTTATTTTAAGATGACCACTCAGACTCACACACTCGTCAAGTCGCGTCAAGCCATCAAGCTACGTCAAGCAGCTTGATAATGATATCCTTGCAGCTTATCGTTGCAATCAAATAATATCGTAATGATATGCATCACTGTAGCTACTGTGGGCTCCGAACGAAAAAAATACATTTACTTTATATTTTAATATCAAAATCGTATAAAACTATCACCGTTTACAGAAACCCACTTCGTTTAATACTATTTAACATTATTTGTTTCGGGGTGACGACTTCTATCCAAAAGTTATATTTTAGCGTTTTTATTTAAGTAGATATATAAAAAGTAGATGATTTTTTCCAGCTTATGTTGCGGGATCTATTATATATGTATTGAATTGAATTATAGAATAAATTTAAAAATCTCATTTTCAAAACCAACACTCTGACAGGAGAGGCTATCTCGCTTCCCTGATGATCCAATTGTCACAATTTACGTGAGTAATTCCCGTTTTAAGAATCAGTTTCTATAATTCGATTAAATACCTACATATTTTCCCGTCGTACTTTACACGAATCCACTGAAAACTATAAAATCACCACCCCAAAAGAAACCTAACAACTATCATTGCATAAAAGAGTTCTGATTCGCGAACGGTAGGTTATTATTCACACCCGGATGCATATTCATCCCCATCAGGTTCATATTCATCATATTCATCCCCGGACTGGGGACGTTGGGGTTGGTCACGTTCATATTTGGCGCCGCGAAGTTGTTATTCATGGGTTGGAAGTTGTAGCCCATGATTGGGGTGGAGTTTGGATTGTGTGCTGGGCTGTTCGGGCTAGATTTGAGCTGGTTTATCGTGGGCGCTGGTCCGGCCTTAGGGGAGCGAGGAGCTAGAAGGTTATCTACATTAATGTTAATAGAGGCTGTATCAGCCCAAGTGGCGCCCAGTTTCGTGGCAGTCTTAGCAGGTTGACTTGTTTGTGTAGTTGTAGACATTGGTTGGAGAAAACCTGAAGCAATGGTGTGGTTATAACAGGGTTATTGAAAGACGCAGTAAAATAGAATTGTTTATTTTGACTTGTAGCACAAAATACATGTGACTGATTGACTACGGGATGCGGAATACATAGATTTACTAATGATTGTGAGGTTCACAGAAATACTGATTTACGAATGTTACAAATTGTGCCTGAAGGTTTAAATATTCATATCAATAGTTTTTTAAGTCGCTTACAATTGTAACATATCGATTAATAGCAACATACTTAATTCACACAATTATCTTTGAGATACTACTCTACATATTTACATTTTCAGTATCGAGTAACTTAAAACTAGTTCACACAGATTTTTATAGGTTTTGAACACCCTATGTTTTCTTAAATACCGAAATTATCAAGTTTCAGTGCATTTTCAATCAAGCCTAGCACTTGTCCGGCGAAAACGCCGACCTCTGCTTTAGGCCCATCCAAATTCATCGTCAGATCGATGTTCCTCATGCAATCGATCAGCCAATCCCGAATGTCCAAGATCGTGTGAAAGAACTCCGTTCTCAAAAGGGTGGGCGGTAACGCTAGTAGCACAGAGGCTACTATCCCGATGGCAGAACTCTGTAGCTTAGGATCGGCACTGTATTTCAAAAATCGCACCATTTGTAGTATCTCCCAGCAGTACTGAGGGCATTTTAGGCAATTTTTCGTCGCTAGTATAACATGTCCAATGACGCTTAAGTATTTGTACAACAATATGTTGTCTACATCTTGCTTCGAGTTCTGGCGACTCAGCGTCAACTGCTTGTATCCAAAACCACCAATAAGAGGGTAGAAGAAATAATCCGCGACTGCAGAGAATTCATTTCTAGTCGCTTTCGAGAATGGATGCGGTCTTATGGAATGGAAATATCTAGTTTTGTTCACTAACCTCCGCCTAATTATCTCTTCTGCGGGGATATTCTCGTTATCCTCCGTCCTACTAGAAATATCTTTATCCTTCTTCTCTTTAGGTCTAAGATCCGCTATGCGCGTAACAGCTTCACATAAAACATCTAGCATAAACATCTTCGTTGCTATGGAGTACCTACCGACATCTGTGTGTATCTCCTTGCACAGGTGCTCAGCTGAAATCTTAGGTTTAAGACACACAATAGCAACGACTGTACTGAATTTTAGAGCGTCGAAATTGTCTACGTGGTATTTCTCGTCTAAATGCACGAATAGGTCTAAAAGTTCTGTGACGAATGGCATCTCTTCCGATTTTAATTGTTTGTTGACTAGATCTTCCGCGGTAGTGATGCAAGCTTCGAAAGTGTTAGCGTCTTTCGCTTCTACGATTTCATTGATCATGTCTCGTAGATACTGCGGCTTGATTTTCGCCGTAGCAGGCACGTCGTTACTCATATCATACGGTTCTAAATCGTCATCGGAATCCAGCTGTTCTATGTTTGGCTTCTGCAGAAGATCTATCTTGTTTGATATTATTGTTTTAAGTATTTCTTCCTTTGATTGCGGGTTGCGAACCGCGCAAGTAACTAAAGTGTTATGCACCGTTTTGTTTTCGTAATCTTGTATTTTAGCAGCAATGGAATCTAATAATTCGTTGATGTTGATTCTCACGGGATTGCCTTTAGGGATTTTTCTCCTTTTATCGATGAGACATCTTTGGGTGAGAGTTTTGAGAATGCTGTGTATTTCAACGCTGACTTCGCCCATATCTGAGTATTCGAATTTTAAGCCTTTCGTTGCTTCTTTGTCTCTCGAGTCAACATCTGAGAGTATTTTGAGAGTAATTTCGATAGTAGCCATGCCTATACATCTGAACTCTTGGAAAAACACGTCCATATGATTACTCATGCCTTTGAATAACATGTTTTTGAGATCACCGAGCGGCCACAAGATATTGTTTTTAATCGCCCAGATTGAGCGGTACTTTATCCCTAAAACTAGCAACTGGGATATAAAAATATGTTGAATTACATTGGAGGTGTTGGTGATTTTAACGTCGGACCAGACTTTAGCGATTCTCATGATCAAACCTGTGAGGTTCTCCTTATTTTCTGATGTTGCTATGTAGTATATTAGATTTTCTGCCTCAGTGGTGACCTTATAGCATTTAGGTTTGAAGTAAAATGGTATTTTGTAGCTTAGAATGTCTGACCAGTCTTTGCTGTCATCGATATTAGTTCCTAAAACATTGTGGATGGTTTGTGTGTCTTTTTTGTAGTCGACACGGCATCGACTCAAGAGCAAAATTGAAATACATTCTATAGCCTGCCGCGAAAGTTTTTGCAAGGTCATTTGTATGAGTTTTCTTCTGACAAACTTGGAGCCTTTATCATCATCGCTCCAGTAAATAAGTATGTCCACGAAGACTAATATAGGCCACGAAGTCCCGCTCATATTATAGTTCGTTATAACTTTGGACATTAAATGTGAAAGATACGACAGATCAAACTTAGACCCCTCATTATACGTACTCTCCGACATGAAATCTACAGACCGAATTATATGAAAAACGAGATAGTATGTATAGTTTTCGTGTGCGAAATCCTTTGGTGTGTCCATCTCTAGCTTATTAGCGACCCTCTCCGGCAGTGTTACCAGCATCTGCACGTATTTCTCCCATTCTACTTGCTTCTGATACCTTTCGTTGTCATCATCGGAGCTAAAGCTGCTGCATTGTATTATAGCTGCTAACACAACATCGCTCTTGATGTATTTGAGTATAATACAGGCTAGTGGTCTTAAATCGTCTATGTTACCTTCATTTCGTAGATGTCCGCATAAAGTTGATAGAATCTCAGTGCTCAGTTCAAAGCTCTCTTCGATTAAGAATAGCTGCGTTAGTTCCGTTTTGAATACTGTCCAATGTGGCAGTAGAAATCTCATGGCTATGCTCAAAAGTTGCGTGTACGATTCTATTAAATCTGCATCTAAGATATTCTGGTCTATTCGGGATAGTTTCTGTATAGTCATGGGTCCAGGTAGTGCCTCGGAGAGGGTGCTGACGTTGTGGCGTATGATTCGGACGTCGGACTCTGTCGTGATCCGCCGTAGCGTCCGCAACACGTCAGAGAACTTCTCTATGGCCGCTCGGAGGCTCTTGCTCTCTGCAAACGAAAAACACCTAAATGTGCCCAAAACTTTCATCTTCTAACTAATCTACTCATGCAGTCACATGTATTTTGTATTACGTTCGTTCAAAATATTGTAAAATAAACATTTTTATAGATATAAATACACATAAAATTCACACAGTAAAAATAAAATGTGGTAAAAAGCATATTTTTAAATGTGTTTTGTGTGTCGCAATAATAAACCTCTAAAATTATCAGTGCCTTCCTCTTGAATAACCTAACTCTTACAATGAAAAATACGCACCTAATAGCGTTGCGTCGTTTTAAAGATAAGCATACATAGGTTCAGGCAGACAGCGGTGAACGACATTGTTTTATACTATGTAGTGATAAAGTCGCTTTGCATGTCTGTTTGCTTCTTTTAAACTACCTAACGGATTATAAGCAATTTATAAGTGATTCAAGGAAAAGATTTGTTATTTAAAAAAAATACAGTCGAAGTAACACCAAAAATGGAGTGTAAAGAAAAAGAGGAAGATTTCTGTCGTTTTACAGAAAAGTAAAGAATAGAATAAAAATTAGTCATAATTTCTTTTTGAAATTATTACACAGGGCTAAATAATTTTATGACCAATCGTTGTATGTGGACAAGTTAAATAAATCTTATGTTCCAAACACTAGTGCCCCCCCATATTGGATTTTTTAGTTTATTTATATTAAGTCATCTTAATTTGACTATGCAAGGTTTTCTATTAGATCCAATGGACATAAATGTCTTGAAATTTGATTATTTAATGAATTTCGTGCTAAATCCCAAATTGCTATAGCTTGAAAATAACTAAAATCTGTATAAAAAGGTTTTTACATACCTTGCTGTACTGTTGGTTGTAGGGTTGTGGCCGACAGCTGTGACGTCAAGGAATCCAACGGAGAGAAGGCCATTTGTGGTGGCAAGTTGTTTAGCTGTGGTTGCGGGTTGTTAAGCTGTGGTTGCAGGTTGCTTAGCGGTGGTTGCAGATTGTTTAACTGTGGTTGCTGGAAGTTGTTGAGTGGTGGGGGCGAGAGGTCGCTGAGAAGGTCCAGGTTTGAAGCCGGTGCAGCTGAAATAAACAGATTTTGGTTAGTTGATGTATTTTTAACATAGGTAAAAGGTTGGTTAATCTAAGAATCTGTTTTAAAATACATATATCTATGAATAGTGTCTGACTGCCAAATGTAGGCATCAACGGGAGGACTAAATTGAATAGTTTTTACTTTCAATAGAAATATGTATGTGTGATAAAAAGTGGCTAAGTGGGATCACACAAGACCTTCATTCAGAAGGTCGTGGGTTCAAACCCCACCACGCACCTCTGGATTTTCTTCTTGAAAAATGTATGTGCGCTTTAAAAACCGTGCTTTAACGGTAAAGGCAAAGAACGTGAGGAAATATGTTCTGACAACTTTAATGACTTCGAAGGACGTGTGACATTCACCAACCCGCACTTGGCCAGCGTGGTGGATTAAGGCCTGATATCTCTCACAAAAGAGAGAAGTTCCTGTGTCCCAGCAGTGGGAACGTTAATAGGGTGATGATGATGATGATATTGGCGATGCAAAGATTATCCGCACGCCTCTAGCGGCGAAATTTAGAAACTGTCTAAGAACGACACTTTGTTTATTTGTTGAAGTTATATCTGATTTGTATATATTATTTATGTTTTTCTCTGACGTTTATTGTATCGAAAACTGTCAAAGTGTCGTTCTTAGACAGCTTCACAATTTTGACACTAGAGGCGTTAGTTAGAATCTTTGCATCGCCAATAGAAAATGGTCCAAAAAACAAAAGAAAACCGAGTGTTTTTATGGTCCATTTAATAAATCAACATCATAAATAGTTTGTTGTAACATTAAGGTTGTTTAAAATATATTATAACAGAAAATGTACCCGGTCCATTTTACATTTTCTGATTCATTGATTTTCTGTGCCCATGCACTACAAAAATCTTAATACTAATCTTAGCTTAAGTACATAAAATTGTTCTCAGTCATGTTTGTTAGTTGTAGTAGGAATAATGACTAATCTGACAAATTTAAAAATATAGCTTATAACCCAAGTTTTAATAAGACCCATCACAAGTTACATGAATCAATGCAAGTATGTGAAAACCGTCGCATCTTCTTTTGAGCTACACTTCATATTAATAAATCTAAATTTAAAGTTTGCGCTTTCATTTGATACCCCACTCGAGTATATTTGCAGAATTTCGGTTTTCCTTCCCCACTCTAACCCCCATAACTTTTAAACGGCACAACCGACATGAAACATGTCTTAATTTTTGTTCCGGAGCTATGATGTCCCAGACACACAGACAGACAGACACGTCAAACTTATAACACCCCTCTTTTTTGTCGGGGGTTAAAAATATACTAATATGTCTGCCGTCCGTTATCTAAAAAGCGGCTAAGTCGCAAAAGCAAGTTTCGAGAAAAACGCAAAAAACGCGGCGAGAGTTTTGAAATTGCTGCCATTTGATTACTATTATTCATATGACAGATTTTTTGACACTGAAAAATAGAATGACGTGAGTACTATCGAATAGTTTTGCTTTAAACTTAACTTCCTTATAAAAATGATTCACAAAATGTTTTTTTTCATTTAGTTTTAGCAATGATTTAATGAAATTGCTTAGTTTACACCACTATAAAGCGGCTATGTATACCTTAACGGCGCTTTAGTTAAGGAATTGCACATAACTGCTTTTAAGCGTAGGATAGTTTATTTTGACATGGTGGCACCTGCCAAGCTAAAACAGGGTTTCTGTATTTTACGGCTTTTAAGCTTAGCATTAGCACGTAAATTGTATTTTTTGTTATTTATATCTTGATGCACATGACTAAAACGCAGCTATATACAAAACCTGTTTTAATAACCGCTTTATAGTTTTGTATTAATTTATTGATAATACAGGGTTTCTACTAAAGAACTACGTTAAATGCTAAAATAAAAGTAATTAAATTGCGAAATTCAATATTTCATTTTAAAATCAAATTGTCTGAGGTCAATTATGTACTTACAGACTTATATCTTAGACAAGGTACTTATCTACCTATGTACTTATCGCGAAAAGTATAAATAAATATTTCCGGACTACTTTCACAGCATCCTAACCTAACCCCACACTAAGCAGAGCTTGTACTAAAAATAATAAAAAAAAATCATTTATTTCGTATAATACAAGATTTACACGTCAATTACATTTATATATAAGTTTTACTTTCGTAAAAACTATACATGATAATGATTGTTTCATAAATTAATAACATGTCAATATAGAATAAAATGCCATGCAAATATAGAATACTATGGGTGTTAGGTGACTGATATATTACATAGATATATTTTTTTCTTTTTTTTGTTAATACATAGGTACATATGATACATAGAAAACACCCAGACCCGAAACCAGAAATTGTAGATCGTACATAATCTAAAAAAATAAAAGCCGTGTTGGCTAAAGTGGGAGGACACTCGACTTTCATTCCGAAGGTCGTGGGTTCAAACCCCGCCACGCACCTCTGGATTTTTCAAACATCGTGAGGAAACCGGCATGTTCTGAGAACTATAAAAGAGTTTGAAGGGCATGTGACATTCACCAACCCGCACTTGGCCAGCGTGGTGAATTAAGGCCTAATCTCTCTCGTCAAGATAGAAGTCCCTGTGTCCCAGCAGTGGGAACGTTAATAGGGTGATGATGATGACATAATCTGGTCCCCCGGCGGGAATCGAACCCGTAACCTGCTGCGCCTCAGGCGGGCGTTCGCCCTCCGAGCCACAGAGGTCGTCAGGCATCGCGAAAAGTGCAACGCCCATTTATCGTACCTAAATGCTTAGCAAAAAATTAGTCATACAAAACTTATACTAAATTGTACTTAGTTATATTTAAATTGGATAGCAAGGTACTTTTAAATCAAGGCACATAGTAGGTTTGGTACTTAATTAGATATGCTCTTCTAGAGCTATAATAAAAATCTTACATATAAAAGAATCACAATTTTTGCGTAACATGCATTCTTACACACTTAATATTTCATAAAATGGCATTTTTAATCTTTTATTAATGTTTTGAGTTGAAAAAATTGTAGTGTTCTCCTAGGTAGTCCTTTTGGCTGACAGGTAAATTTTGCTAAAATGATGGAATAATTGTAGAGAGTTTGCTCAAAAGAGCTTCTTTTCTTTCAGGCTGCAAACCTTTGTACTCTGATCGAAAAGTTACTATCGGTGTATAGTTATTCTTTAAATATCAATCATTTAAAAATCTCAATGACTTAAAATCTTCACTGAAATCGTTTCTGTAAAGAAGATCATAATTATTTCGTTTAAAACATAATTCTGCCATATTTTTCAAATACGCTCTGGAATTAGAACTAAGAATGCACCTATCAGATACAACATTTAAGACGTTGATCAAATTTTCTGGCTTCATTGATTTTACTAAAACTTTAGAGCTATTTATCGAAGCAACTGCTTCTTCAAAATCTTCAAAGTCGTTCCTACCTTCCTTGTTATAGCTAATTATATTTTGTGGTGTATCTGGTCAGCGCTCATGAATGTATGACCTGGTTCAAAATAATACAGTATGATACTTTCAGTGGCAATTAGATCACTATTTATCAAGTGTACTAACAACGAATACAGCAACCAATTTTTATTTTGGGCACTGCAATTATCAATAATAAGGGTGTAATGTTGACATTTTTGACATCTCGGTTCAGCAATATAAATAGGTAATATGTACCTATTATAATTATTCTCATCTTCTTGTTTTCTTCCTGCTATGTCGTCATTCCAAATTACGGCAGGTTTGGATTCGTTGATGGTTGGAAAGTTTGATTAAATGACACTAGCCGCTGACAAAATATAACGGATTTTCAAAATATAAATGATTCCATCCTTGGTAGCATTGTCACCTTTTCTAAATCAGCACTAAAAAATATCTGAGTATTGTTTTGTGCGATCTGCTTATGCGCATCGTACATTTATCTTGCTTTCTTGTACCTATTATGAAGCTGGACGTACATAGCACAGTCATTACAGTCAGCTTGAGTCGTTGCATCATGGGCAGACTGCAATTTGTGTAGTTTATAAGATTCACACATTTCACACTCTTCATTTCAAAGCCGTGTGAATGATATGTTCATTTGCCTGACATGCTTCCTATAAAGTTCGTAGGAAACTTTATTTAATGGATAATGTTATTGAAAGTGTTTGTGCATTGTTGCAAATCTAATATATCGCCATAAAGGGGCGTGGTCGCGTCTGTAATGTGGTTTTACCGGGTTGAAAGATTCAACGTGTTGAGCTAGCAAATCTCGATCAAGTAGAGGTGTTCTTCTATGCAATCCCCCTTTTTAAAAGATTCGTCATTAGTGAATGGAGTATATAAAATCTTATTATTTGATTTTTCGAAGCCTAATATTGTCAAAAAGAATACTTTGCAAACATCAACCAAAACGCCATCCACATTTTTCAGCGAAAATTTACGTTTAGGGTTCCTTTCCGGAACCTTTGTGATTTTTATTTTTGGAATAGGGGGTGGGAGTGTGCATGGCCGATCGTAGATAACGGCTTTATAGCGAAGGAGTGCGACATAGCCGCCATATAGTGTTGTGGTTGTATCAAAATCAAATCAAAACACAAAGCTATAAAGTGGTTAGGCGACTTTAACTTCTTTATAGCGTAGTAATTTGCACATAACCACTTTTTAGCTTAGCACTGCAATAAATAATAGAAAAACAAAACTAGACTTAAGAGGAGTTATGATACCTTAACCCCGTTGTAGCTTACCAAAATTGAGTAACGGCGTTTTAGCTGTGCATCTCTGGGCATGTTTCCTATAGCTCAAAATAGTTATATGACTTTAAATGCTTTTTAGATAAGTATTAGCAGATAGCCGTAATTTAGCGTTGCAATTTTAATATTGTGCATTTTTTAACCGCTTTCTTCCCATCGCTAAATCAGAAACTATAAACGATACGAATACGTGTCCTAGACAGATTGATAGAGAATTTTGAACTGACTAACATGGCATTTAAAAGTCAAAATTGACTAAATGTTACTTAGCCGCCTTTTAGGTAACGGACGGCAGATGTGCAGGAAGGGCACAAATCGATTAAAGATTTTGTACTTTATGGAAATTATATTCTCAACAACATGTAGTGTACAAAACGTGGTTGGCTGAAGTCGTAATATTGGAGTAATAATGTCCACCTGACGATCTGTCGCAAAGACATGTCAGCATCGAGCATAAAAAAAAAGTGTGTGTGTCAGCTACGACGCACGATTGGAGTTTACTCCTTACGAACTATAATTATGATATATATCGAATAGAAAAAAGGGTAAATGAACGCATCTGCTAAAATGATAAGAGAAACAAACATATATCTGTAATCATTCGGATTATTTATATTACTTCAATAAAGCGTATCACATAAAGTATGTTACAAAATAATATAAATAAAATACAGCAATACCTCTTTGCGCGATACTTCGTAGTCTCAACTACGAAGTATCGCGCAAAGAGGAGACCCCGAGAATGAGATACGCTGTGTAATGTATTCCATCTCATTCTTTTACACGTTCAATCCTACATGTTTGTCTAATATATATGTTTGTCTCTTTCTACGTAACGCCTCAACTTTTCGTGTTACACTTTTTGATTTTACTCCTCAAAAAATTTCCGTACCGGGCCTTATCTTATAACTCAAATCGTTTCTTAAGGAATAAACTCCAAAAAAAAAAAAAAATATGGCAGCCATCTGACACGTAACTGTCTACTGTTTCGGGGCTAGCGATTTCTAGCATGAGAGTGGCGCGAACATAATATTATAAAATGGATATGTTTATACTGATGTAGATGTGTTAGTACTGACATCAAAGAGTTCAAGTGTGTATTGCTGCGATTAAAGAATTTTGGGTTATAGATAAGACCAGTTATAGAAGATTGTATACTAAGAAGACACAGGTTTTAAGTGATCTTTAAGTAAGTATCCGAGCCGAGTTCCAGGAAATCCAGGAAAAGATGAAAGGCAACATTAGAAGCGGGAATCAGTCGTGAAATTATTTTGGCATAAATTATTACTTGCATGTAATTAAGTTGTGTTGTGTGAGTGTGTGTATTTGCTGCTCTTTCACGCAAAACTACAGCTATTTTCCAGAAAAATCAACTCCATGTATATGTTACTTCTAACATGCATACCAACCGCCATTTTGTAAACTGCGACTTCAGAGTAAGTCTCAAGCAGATTTGCTTAGTTTGAGCTTCGCTGACTGATTTGTATTTTGTTGTATGCTTTCCTTTGGTAAATATATGATTTTGTTTATTGTATAAAACGAGGGCAAAGCACAGACGAGCAACGGGACACAGCTTACTTCATAACTTAACCCGCTCTTGGTCAGCGTGGTGACAGGCCATATATCTCTCGTCAAGAGCTAAGTCCCAGTGTCCCAGCAGTGGGAACGTTTATAAGGGTTCTGACAGTTACCGTGAGCAGGCGGCGGGTCTCCGAAGGCGCTGAAGTCCGCGAAGTCCGAGGATACCGCGGGCGCGGGGGTGGAGGCGGAGGCGGGGGCGGGCGCGGGGGCGGTGGCGGCTCCGAAGGCGTTGGTGAAGTCGCCGAACTCGTCCACTCGCGGCGCCGGATCCTCCGCTCTGATGGGGCAATTACATTGAATGTTAATTAGTATGTTATTTGTTTGTGGGGCTTTGCCTTGCTGTTTCAACTATTGTTTGTATAATATATTCTTTTAATTTTATATATAAAGAATAATTAAAATCTTTTATAGAGGATACAATCTCAGAGCAAAATATTGTAACTATAGATTTGAATATATAGATAAAACAATTGGAATGCATAGTGTCCATAACACAGGCTTTTCTAGTCTTGCGTAGACATCTCCGGGTCACCATATCCAATCTGGGTTGTACTAATATATTTTTCATAGTTTGTAATTTATTTGATAAGGTAAATTGTAAATGGTGCTTTATGTGAATTTATTTTTCACTAGCGGCACGCCCCGGCGTCGCACGGGTAAAAAAAAGTTCCCGGCAATTTTTCCTTATTTGCTCACCGTTTAGACCTACCCTGGACTACGACAAACATTTTAAAACCAAAATCAGCTCAATCGGCCCAGCCGTTCTCGAGTTTTAATCAGACTAACGAACAACAATTAATTTTTATTTATATAGATTGTTGTATAAGTATTGTTAATTGACTATTTGACTATTTTGATATTTTTTATTTGATATATTTATTTCCACAAATAAAATAATTTCACATAAATCACCATTTACAATCAACCTTAAAATCAAATTACAAACTATGAAAAATAAATTAGTGCAATCTAGATTGAATATGGTGAGCCGTAGATGTCTACGCTAGACTAGAAAAGCCTGTGTTATAGACATCTGCGTTAATGAACTGTAATTTTTTATATATCGTTAATCGTAAACAACTAGAATTAATGTACTCAATTATCTTTAGAGCGCTACAAAAGTTACAGTAGGTAGCGATATTAGACATCATATTAACCGGAATTAACTAAATATTAACATTACTACAACTAAATATTAATTGACATTGCATGTCAAATCTAAACTGACGAAATATGTAGAACTGTATAAATAACCTGACACCGATGTATAACATATTTCAAGCAATAAACTCATTTCATTTCAATTTTATTATCTTTCTAATAAAAAAAGCAAGGCAGAGGATTCTGCGGCCGGTGAGGTCTACTCGGGTCTCTAAGGCGGTGTACGAGCAATGCTATAGAAGCGGGTCCGCGACGCAGCAGGTCGCCTCCGAGCGAAATAGCTGGAAGTCCTCGGGAGTAACGATAGGTCACCTTGGATCGAAGTCGTCCTCCGCAGTCCGCTCGGCCGGCGCGGGGCACGTCTTGAACAGGTCGTCCAGCAGCTCCCGCGACCCCGCGCCGCCCCCGCCGCCGCCCGCCGCGCCGCTCCCGCCCGCCGCCGGCCCGGGCGAGGGGGCGGACGTGGACGCGGCTGCTGCGTACCGGGCTGCTGCACCTGAAAGTTACGACAGGTTTAAGGACTAAATAAATAAAGATAAAATAGCCTCTATTGCTGTTTCATTCTTACAATGATTTGATATATGCCTACTTAAACACTAAAACTAACAAAACTTAACATAATCTAGAATTATAAGTAACCGTTTGTGTTTGTGGGACAGCTTGTCCGTTGACAGAGGCCTCTGAAGATTTTCACGCATTTCTGTCTCTAGCTAGACGGGTCCATTCCATACCGGACCAGCTGTTTTCTTCAGGTCATCTGCCCATTTTTTCTTTTGTCAGCCTCTACTTTTTTTTCCATCTCTAGGGATATTAAAGGGCTACTCACATGTAAACATATGCATGAGCAACCCTATTAATGTTCCCACTGCTGGGACACGGGGACTTCTCTCTTGACGAGAGAGATCAGGCCTTAATTCACCGCGCCGGCCAAGTCACTGTGAATGCCACACATCCTTCGAACTCTTCAAAGTTATCAGAACATACCGGTTTCCACACAATGCAAACCTTCACAGTTGAGCTCGCGTTTAAAGCTCATCATTCATCACATTCACATCTTCTTATGTCCAGGAGAGAAGGTCAGGAATAACTTAAGGTTCCATAATACAATAATATTACCATCTGATAACAATATTACTATGTTACAAGAGTTAAACTGTGAGAAGAGGTAGGCCGAAGAAAAGATGGATGGACCGTGTGAAAGATGATATGTGTAAGAAAGAGGTGAGTGTTGAGATGACGGGTGATAGAGGGAGATGGAAGGAGAAAACATGTTGTGCCGACCCCACGTAATGTGGGATAAGGTCAGGAGGATGATGATGATGAAGAGTTAAACTAACGAGCGCGGAGAGACGCCTGACGACACCGCGCACTAAACCTACGCGTCAGCACAAATACTGTAGCTACCTAGCCGCTACGGTAATCGCTAAGTTAACAAATAAACTTTTCGAGAAGAAAAATCCAGAGGTGCGCGGCGGGGCTCGAGAGCCCACGACCTTCGACACCTTTCCTTTCCTTTTTTGGTATGGTTGGTTTGGTATATGATCTCTTTCCATCCAAAGGTTGCCTGGAAGAGATCGCTTTTAGTGATAAGGCCGCCCATTGTCTCACTTTTGATACGCACAGTTCTTTGTTATATAATTTTTTTTTTTTGGTGTTTCAATAAAGAATATTGTATTGTATTGGTACATGACAGCACAGCCAGGTGTTATCTGTTTGTGTTTATTTTGTTATTTTTCTTGTGTCTGTTTGTTTATGCTGTCTGCTGTGCTGTTGTTTGCTTATGTACCAAAATTTATTAATCATTCATTATGTATTTCATTTCATTTTCGACACGAAAGTCTCACAGCTGCATAACCACTTGAACGTCCAGTGGTACTGTAGTGCCACAAAACTTTATGCCGACTAACGTCCATGGTACTAGAGTGCCACACGAGTTTTTGGTTTTTTTATTTCGGATTTTCTTTATTTTCTAATAAGACAAGTTGCTAGTGTCAATGTCAGATGTCATTGTCAATAATTATTCTACTAATTTCTAATTAGAAAAACCCATACCTGGCAACAAAAATTATGATAAAAAAATTATTTTGACAATAAAGTCAGAGAAATTTTCCGCCATTTTCCTATTTTTCGCAAGTTAATTTCTTTATGATTTACTAGTGATATCTGTATTAAAATTAAATATGTTATTGAAAAAACTAGACTCCAACCCCGTTAAAAACGGTACCAAAATAATAATTAAATGTTTAGAGGAAGTATTTTAAATCATCATCATCATCATCTCAGCCATAAGACGT
Organism: Gymnoscelis rufifasciata; assembly: GCA_929108375.1. NCBI lineage: Eukaryota > Metazoa > Arthropoda > Insecta > Lepidoptera > Geometridae > Gymnoscelis > Gymnoscelis rufifasciata. The sequence continues at coordinate 11,117,899 of OV815324.1, forward strand.
CCACTGCTGGACATAGGCCTCCCTCAAAGATCTCCAGTGGTTTCGGCTGGCAGCGGCCTGCATCCACCGTGAGCCCGCAGCCTTCACCAGATCGTCCGTCCATCTAGTTGGTGGACGTCCTACGCTGCGCTTGCCGATCCGTGGTCTCCATTCGAGAACCTTTCGGCCCCAACGACCATCTGTTCTTCGTGCTGTATGTGCGTGTATTTTAAATAAATTTATCAAAATAGGTCTCCAAATCAGTCTAAAAATGCTTCCATCCTATTTTTGATAATTTTTTACTAAATGAAGATGTAGGTACGATGATTCGTATTATTATTCAAGTTTATATAATTATAATAAAGAAAATAAATACATTTTTGGTTTTGAAATAGGTTTAGTACTTTTTATGTGATAAATAGTTTTAACGGAAAAAACGCGGCGTTTTTCACGCTCGGCGCGCGTGACGCGCGCTGGGACGTTAGTCCCTAGTTACACCGCGGGCGCTGGACGTTAGAGTGGTTAAGATGTATTTATATATTACCTAGGTCTATCTTCTTGCTAGGAGTGGCGGGCTTGGCGCGGCTCGGGCTCTTGAGGGTGATGTTAAGGGGCTTGGCCCCCCCAGCCCCCCCGCGCGCCTCCGGGGGCTGCGGGGGGTGGGGGCCGTCTGCGAGGGGGTGGGGGCTGGCGTAGCGCGGGGGGCTGCTGCTCGCGGCCTCGCTGTCTCGGTACACGTTCTCTCTGAAAGATAGACATAGCAGGCTGAAGTTAATAAAAAATATAACAGCGACTCGCGACTTAACTATTTTGGGATTTTTGCTACCTAGCTATAAAGTGAGAATATTGGTTACGGAACTTCATATCGATATGCATATCCTAAACGATATGTATATCCTACACGTTTCATCGCATTAAAAAATAATGAAAGAAAACTATATATCATATTTAAATACCAATTCAACGACATGACATACTTTTTGAATATTTTTTTTACATAGTATTTTCAACGTTTTTAGGACACTCGCCGGAACTGAGAGGAATCGATCGACGCATGAATCATAAAAATCGGTCCAGTACATGCATAGACTGATTAAAACATTACCACCCCTATGCGTCGCACAGTCGGGAAAAAAAATCAACTTATCAAAGAAAAAATATATATAAGCGTATCCAAAACTGCTTCAAAAAAATAAAAGCTAATTAAGCTGTTTTATTTATCTCAACCCGTTTGTTTTCTTTCCTCATTAGATCAAATTAGTTATATAGTTGTAAAGAAATAATATTGATACTATTTCTTTATATTGTATGATCGCTCTGTCGGTACTTTTGTACAGCAGCGTGAAACTAGGTGGCGCTGAGAGCAATGGCGGTCAGCCCGGTCGGTATATTATAAAAGACCACCATTGATTGAACATAAAACAATGTCGAGATAATTTTATAGAAATATTGTTAAAAGGGAATTGAGAAATAGACTTTAATTGTGGTTTTTTTGTTCTCAGGTAGTTTACCTAGTGTTAATTAAGTTTAAAACTGTTATTGTTAACGTAATTATGTAAGTTTGTACTAAAATAAAGAACTTTGTTTTCAGAGCAACAACGTGGTTTATTTGTCACACTATTCCCTATAAATTGTCTTATATAGTAATTAACAAACTAGCTACGTACTTGCTGGGTTTTCTGTACCCATAATCCCCGTCGGAGTCGCCGTCCTTCTCATAATCATCTTCGTCGTTTCTCTCTCGCTCCTTTGGTTCCTCTGAAATCGGATCTACATTTAAATTTATGGGAAGTTCTTGTTATCATCTACATCTATACTAATAATATAAAGCTGGCGAGTTTGGTGGTTTGCTTGAGCCAAGCAAACAAACAGGAACTCTGGAACTACTGGTCGTAAAGATACTTTTACTGTTACTGTTTGGAGGTTTTGTCTGTTCACGTCCGTGTAGTCAAGTGGTAACCCTCTGAATCCTTACACGTGACCTCCGGGTGGTGCTAAGAACAGTCTCTGGTGGTAGGCTTCGGCCGCGGCTTGTCACCACCCTCCGGGCTGGGCCAGTGCGTGAGGCGATTCTTTCGTGTTTCTTAATGTGGTCCGGAGAAGCCATCTTTTAGGCCTTCATGCTCCATCTTAGACCACATCCTCACTTTACATCAGGTGTGATTGTGGTCAAATGAAGGCTTATAATTAATAAAAAAAAAAAAAAAAACTAGTTGTATTTTATCTGGGGAAATTCATAAAACATGGGCAACGCTGTGGCGTGAAAACCTAGTCTTTAATCTACACCAATATTATAAATATGAAGAGATTGTTTGATTGTTTGTTTGAACGCGCCAATTTCATCTCTTCCTCTCTTGAGGAAGGATATAGGTTATTTTACCGCGGGAAAATTTATAATAAACGTTACAATATTTTATTTAAAATTATCCAGATAGGAAAAGTCTAGGGACCCAGTCGTAGGTAGTCTGTTTTCCAGAAATCAAAAAGGCTTTGTACTAAGACCGCTCCCGTACACCTAGTCTTTAATAAAATCTTGGCAGGGAGAAGTGAGTGCGGAATTTGTACTAAATATTTGTTTCCATTAAGGTATTTAGAATGGATTTCTACTTTGCTGAAATCAATTCTAAATATTCGCGGCTGAATCTATCAATTATCTTCAATAATATTATAAAGTAGAGGTTTATAAGGACACATACCCCAGTTCTGCGCTCGGTCGCTGTACTCGCCCCAGCCCCCGCCCCCGCCGCCCCCGCCCCCGCCCCCGCGGCCCTCCGCCATCATGCCGGCCGACATACCTGATAGTAACAAACAATAGAGGATATTAATCATAATAATAAATATTAATAGCCCTAGTCACCTGTCGCTTGAGCCTAGCTTCTCTGTTTGGATATTTTTTTTACAGTGGGAAGTTTTATTTGTTCTTTTTTTAAATAAATTAATATTTCCGGACTAATCACACGGCATCACCTAACCCCAAAGTAAACAGAGCTTGTACTATGGGTGTTAGATGACTGATATACTACTTAGATACTTCTTGTATGTATTTTATGTAATCTATTGTAATTTGACGTGACTTAAATTAAATAAAGAGAATAAATAGTCATTAATTTCAGGCATCGCATAGGCTTAAAAGCTGAGTTGGTTAAGTGGGAGCACACTCAACTTTCAATCTGAAGGCCGTGGTTTCAAACCCCAGCCTCTGGTTTTTTCTTTTTGAGAAATTTATGTGCGTTTTTATACTTCTACGGTGCTTCAACGGTGAAGGCAAACATCGAGAGGAAACCGGCATGTTCTGAGAACTTTTAAAGAGTTTGAAGACATGTGATATTCACCAACCCGCACTTGGCCAGCGTGGTGAATAAGGCCTAATCTCTCTCGTCAAGAGAGAAGTCCCTGTGTCCCAGCAGTGGGAACGTTAATAGGGTTAACTGATGGTTATGACCGGGCTGGGCCAGTGCGTGAAGCGATTTTTTCGTGTTTCGTAATGTGGCTCGGAGAAACCTTCTAGGTCTTCATGTCCCATCTTAGACCACATCGTCACTTTACATCTGGTGAGATTGTGGTCAAATGAAGACTTATCGAGCATAAAAAAAAAAAAAAAAAAATGATGATACAAAATTATTTATTTCCATTGTTTGGTTTTACAAAACTTAGACACGATGATGATGGTGTTTTACTTTTAAGGAAATTTAAGGCATTTGAATCGAGGGTTTCTCAAATTTTTAATTTAGATTTATGATATTATAGAATATTATTTCAATTATAGATATATTGCCACACTGACCTATATATTTATCTTTGTTTTTCTTAGCCTTCTTCCTCTCATCGCGCAGCTTCTCGTCGTCCTGAATGAAGTCGATGAGTTCACGTACTTTGTGCCGCACGTTGATACCCTGCAATTAATATAAATTAAAAATATAACAATATTCTCGGTCTTGGTGTTTGTTATCTTTGCAAAGTAAAATGTAACAGTATTTGATACCTTATACATACTAATGTGTATATCTATAGTGTTCTGTATGCTTAACTCGCACTGAAAACTAAGAATAATATGTTTAAATACTTATTAGATTAAAATGACTTCACATAAAAGTTTACGGTCAATTTTGTAGACTTATTAATAGATATTTTTCGCTTAATAGTAAACTAAACTGAACCAAACTACTGCATTTTCTAATTGGGGAGGCAGATTGTTCTTCGTGGCAGCTTTCTCCACTCTACCATGAAGTAAAATATTCATTGATAGCTCTGTAGGTTATGTTCTAAACCACTTTGGAGGTTTTGTCTGTTCACGTCCGTAAGTGGTAACGCTCTGAATCCTTACACGTGACCTCCGGGTGGTGCTAGGAACAGTCTCTGGTGGAGGCTTCGGCCGCGGCTTGTCACCACCCTCCGGGCTGGGCCAGTGCGGGAAGCGATTTTTTCGTGTTTCGTAATGTGGCCCGGAGAAGCCATCTACCTTCTAGGTCTTCATGTCCCATCTTGGAACACATCGTCACTTTACATCGGGTGAGATCGTGGTCAAATGAAGGCTTATCCAGCATAAAAAAAAAAAAAAAAATCTCTATAATTTTTGAGAGGCCATGTCTGTGACTGATAGCTTGTATCTGACACAAGACACAAATATGTCTACTACAGAAATACATCTAGTATCACAATTTGTATTAAAACCAAGCGTGCCGACTTTAGCCTGTATTATGGAGTCGAAGTGATGCGCGACAGTATCGCTTGTCCCGATATCTATCGTCTCCTAACACACAAAGGCAGATCAAACGACCAATGCAAACGCGGCAATGTAATGTGAATATTATTTAGTAATATTTGCGGCGTAAGGCTGCGACAACGCACGCGCCCTGCTCTTTACACGGTACCACTGAAAACCAGCGCTGTAGCCTGCTTCCATAGCACCTACAGCACATGCTGAGTGCCAACCAATTTACGTCCGAATTTGTTACACATGTATATACTCTGTATTGTGTTTGTATTTTTTTGACGTAAATGAACCTTTTTCTATTTCTATTTCTAAGTTAGCGGCGACCAACCTCGACTCTTAATCGGGGTTCGGATACAAGATACAAAATCATTTATTTCCATTGTTTGGATTTACAAAACTTAGACACGTCAAATAAAATACAAAAAAATAATAATCATAGGTGCTTAAAGATAAATAGGAAATAAATTGATGGTCTGGTCGCTTCGCTTTTTTACAATAGAGCAAAGAAGCGATTAGAAACTCTAGCTCATTTTTGTAATTAAACTTTACAATCATTATTTGTTAGTCTTGTTTTTGATTTTGTGTTGGAGCAGATTCCGTCCCATTCAGTTTTGTCCTCAAGGTAATCCGATATTTTATAATAAGCTTTCTTACAAAGATTGCTTTTTACAATATTCTTAAATTTAGTAATTGACAACTGTTGCAATTCTTGAATGATTCTTTGAATGATACATTAACCTTATGCAGCCTAGTAGTGGGCAAAGCGAGTTTATATTTATTTCTTGTATTTACATTGTGTTTACCATTTTTTTTTATAAACAAATGAATCGGGCACTCGAAGTACAAGAATTAGCGTTGTCTAGGCAGATGTCCCCGCCACGCGCCTCTGGATTTTTCTTCCTTGAGAAATTTATGTGCGCTTTAAACACGTGCTTTAACGGTGAAGGCAAACATTGTGAGGAAACCGGCATGTTCTGAGAACTTAAAAGAGTTTGAAGACATGTGACATTCACCAACCCGCGCACTTGGCCAGCGTGGTGAATAAGGCCTTATCTCTCTTGGCAAGAGAGAAGTCCCTGTGTCCCAGCAGTGGGAACGTTAATAGGGTGATGATGATGAGGTAGATGTGGCGTTACCTGGTCTTTGCCAACATCATCGACGTAGGTGTAGTTCTCGAGGGAGCGCAGGTCGTATATATGTTCCCGGGCCGACGTCACGACGCGCTCCGATCCGTTCCGCACCAAGTAGCTCAGCAGGAGGAGACACTGGGAACAGAAATGTGTGTTTGCATGTACAATGTGGTATGCAGTAAGAATCAATGTGTCTAGTTAAATAGACTAGAATCTTTCAGTGTTGTATAATATTATTTATGTAAAGAAAACATTACACCAGACTTTCTTCTTCGTTTACACTGAAGTTAAATGTTTTCTAATTCACACCATCGATGACACTTGACAGTGACTCTTGCATCGGAACGTCAATAGGCACATGAATGAAGGATTGTGAGGTTATACTTTTTATACGACATCGGATTGGAATACATGAGAGAATTAAGTTTATCATCAATTAAAAATCAAACCTAAGTAAAGGCTTTAAATGTTGTTTTTGTCTTTACAGGTAAGTTAATTAGTGTTATAACTGTTATAATAGTGTAAGAACCTTTGAGGAACTTTGTAGTTCAATTTAATAATAAATAAATGTTTAGTCTTTACAGATGAAAAACCATTTAAGTCTTTAATTGAATCCCACCACATTAAGACAAATATATTTATATGTGTTGTTCTATTCGCTTCTCAACTCAGTATAAAATATTAAGAAAACTGTCAAGACAATATACCCTTGATAATGTTTGTGTTTGTTTGTTAGTAGCTTCTGAGGAAAAAACATTTAATTTGACTTTGAGTATGGAAATGTCTGAAGTCTGAAACTACGTTAAGGGACGCGATATAAAGAGTACAATAGTGACTTTTGGGTGTATAATATTTATAATAAAAAATATCTATATATGTATGACTATTATATTAAGTATATCAGATATCTAGTACCCGTAACACCTTACCACGGCGCTAGATGTTGTTGTGTGCATTGTCTGGATATATTTATTTATTTATTTATTGAGTGTGTTTGTCGTGAGCTGTGTGACAGGTGAGGGTTACCTTGTAGGTCCGCCGCCAGTGCGCGCGGTTGTCGTGCAGCATGCGGCGCCACAGCATGGACATGACCTCGGGGAAGTGCTCGTACGTGAAGGTGGCCAGCGCCAGCTCCTGCATCTGCTGGCCGGTGGGGCCCCACGCCTCGTCGCTGGTGGCCTCGCGCACCTTGCCCTCCACCTCGGTGTAGTTACCTTGTAGGTCCGCCGCCAGTGCGCGCGGTTGTCGTGCAGCATGCGGCGCCACAGCATGGACATGACCTCGGGGAAGTGCTCGTACGTGAAGGTGGCCAGCGCCAGCTCCTGCATCTGCTGGCCGGTGGGGCCCCACGCCTCGTCGCTGGTGGCCTCGCGCACCTTGCCCTCCACCTCGGTGTAGTTACCTTGTAGGTCCGCCGCCAGTGCGCGCGGTTGTCGTGCAGCATGCGGCGCCACAGCATGGACATGACCTCGGGGAAGTGCTCGTACGTGAAGGTGGCCAGCGCCAGCTCCTGCATCTGCTGGCCGGTGGGGCCCCACGCCTCGTCGCTGGTGGCCTCGCGCACCTTGCCCTCCACCTCGGTGTAGTTACCTTGTAGGTCCGCCGCCAGTGCGCGCGGTTGTCGTGCAGCATGCGGCGCCACAGCATGGACATGACCTCGGGGAAGTGCTCGTACGTGAAGGTGGCCAGCGCCAGCACCTGCATCTGCTGGCCGGTGGGGCCCCACGCCTCGTCGCTGGTGGCCTCGCGCACCTTGCCCTCCACCTCGGTGTAGTTACCTTGTAGGTCCGCCGCCAGTGCGCGCGGTTGTCGTGCAGCATGCGGCGCCACAGCATGGACATGACCTCGGGGAAGTGCTCGTACGTGAAGGTGGCCAGCGCCAGCTCCTGCATCTGCTGGCCGGTGGGGCCCCACGCCTCGTCGCTGGTGGCCTCGCGCACCTTCCCCTCCACCTCGGTGTAGTTCATCACCACGTTTGTGCTGGAAGGAGATTTCACTTGTCATAAATCTAAATTTAAAATTTAAGAAAAACCCCCGATTTCCATGCCTTAATTTCCCTAAACGTAAAACAACATAATATTATGTAATGTGGACGCGATGTGCTTTCATTCGATACCCAACACTAGTATATTTACAGTTTTTCTGTTTTCTTTCCCACTCTCACCCCCATAACTTTTAAACGGCACAACCGATTTTCATGAAACATGTCTAAGAACACTCGCGCCAGACTCACTTTTCATACAAAAAAAACTAAATTGAAATGGCTCCATCCGTTCGGGAGCTATGGTGCCACAGACAGACAGACAAGTTAAACTTATAACACCCCTCTTTTTTGGCCGGGGGTTAAAAATTATGCATTAATAGAAAGCCGTGTTGGCTAAGAGTGAGCACACTCGACTTTCATACCCAAGGTCGTGGGTTGAAACCCCGCCACGCACCTCTGGAAAGCTGACTAGCTCTTCTTGAAAAATGTATGTGCGCTTTTAAAACACCTGCTTTAACGGTGAAGGCAAACATCGTGAGGAAACCGGCATGTTCTGAGAACTTTTAAATAGAGTTTGAAGGACATGTGACATTCACCAACCCGCACTTGGCCAGCTTTGTGAATTAAGGCCTAATCTCTCTCGCCAAGAGAAGTCCCTGTGTCCCAGTTGGTAGTAGGAAGGAACGTTAATAGGGTGATGATGATTAAATACCCGCCTAGTTACTAGTGAAGGCTTCGGCCGTTGACATCTGATATACTTCAAATAATAGACATACATTTATTGATATTTTCTTGATACAGCCTGGTGACAGACAGACAACGAAGTCTCAGTAATAGGGCCCCTTTTTACTCTTTGGGTACGGAAACTATAAAAAAAAACAGCATAAGCAAAGCTTGATTCCCTTAAATGAAAACAATACAGTACCAAGAACCTCATTCAGAAACATAATAAACACTCAAAGTCCAGTGCAACAAGTTCGACAGACCTTGAGGTAACCTTTCTCTTAAAATCATTGCATAATTATTTGCCAAAATAGGTTTCAATGCCGTCTGCCTTGTGGAACATAATTACATATTATTTTTGGATTGTGCGTCCTCAATACTTGTGCTTGTATGACGAGGATCTATTGTTAGTAGCTGGGTTTGTTAAGCTTATATTAAGTAGGATAATTAAGTTAAGCTACTAAATTGAATAAGTACCTATGTTATAAATTTATTCTTATTATTCTTAATACATACAATCACAATCTACCTATTTCATAGATGATAAACAATAATAGTTCTTTTAATGTCTTTGGTGCTTTTCTCAATTTGTTCCATTAGTTGGAGATATCTTTATGTAATATAATTAGTATAGTATGTAAGGTAGGTATATTGCGTACAAATATTATAAAAATAATAAGCATTTATTTTGGACACACATAAGTCATCATCATCATCATCACCCTATTAACGTTCCCACTGCTGGGACACAGGGACTTCTGTCTTGGCGAGAGAGATTAGGCCTTAATTCACCACGCTGGCCAAGTGCGGGTTGTTGAATGTCACATGTCCTTCAAATTCTTTTTAAAGTTCTCGGAACATGCCGGTTTCCTCACGATGTTTTGCCTTCACCGTTAAAGCACGTGTTTTAAAGCGCAAATACAACTTTCAGGAAGAAAAATCCAGAGGTGAGTGGCTGGGCCGTGTAAGCCGTGTTGGCTAAGTGGGAGCACACTCGACTTTCATTCCGAAGGTCGTGGGTTCAAACCCCACACATAAGTACCTACAGACAATTAACAAACTCAATAAAAACATTCAATAACAATATTAAATAAAAAACAGAATTTGTGAAACACTTATAAGGAAGATGGATAATTTTAAGTGTTAATATTCTTTTGTCATATAACTGAAATTATTTTCTTATGAGAAATAAAGAATCTTAAACCTTAAAACAAAACATCGAACTACCGAACCTAACCTATAATAGGTATGTAGGAATGAAAAGTGTAATGTCTGTACTTAAGTGTGCACAAAAAATTAATTAGTCTCAGCTGAATTATATACCTATTTAATGAACTGAGCATAAATTGAGGAAAGTACATTATAAATTCGTCAGTGTCCCATCCTGTAATTATGAATAATTACCAATAAAATACTATCTGTAAATAATTATGTAGGAACTAGCTGTCCGCCGTAGCTTTGCTAGCGTAATAATTAATTTTACCACGGTAAAAAGTAGCCTGTGCTATTCTGATATGTAAGCCATAATATTGTGAAGAAGGAGCCACAAAGACACTTACTTACACCCTCACAAACTTTAATGTTTACAATATTGGAAGGATATCTAAATCAAAATACTGTCAATATTATATAATACCTACCTAAACAAAATTTGTTTATTGTATGACTCAATAAATAAAATGTATAATTTTAAGCAATATGAGTATCATTACCCTATTAACATTCCCACTGCTGGGACACATGGACTTCTCTTGAAAACATATGTTTGTACAAGTATTGTTAAACAGTGACAAGTTGCATAAATATGAAAAATGATAAAACAGGTGATTCAATAATCATTGAGTGTGTTATCAGTAGCGTCGCCCGCATAATATGTAATCAAGTCATTACTAAAGTCGTTACGTAGATACAGCTTAGCTAATGATAAAAGTGATTTGCCCCATTTACAGAAAACATTTCTGAACCACCAAAGGGATAGGTTAGAAATATTATTGGAGGTTAAACTTCAGTTTGCAAGCTGTAAATGTTCTTAAGGGCTATTCAAGTATTACATAAGAATTATTTACCCCCATCCCCCACGCTTACTTAAACATTTTTCGATTAATGTATTGTGTTTTAAATATAAAAAAATTTTAAATGAGAAAATATATCTATACTAATATTATAAAGCTGAAGAGTTTGTTTGTTTGTTTGAACGCGCTAATCTCCGAAACTACTGGTTCGAATTGAATAATTCTTTTTGTGTTGGATAGTCCAGTTATCGAGGAAGGCTATAGGCTATATAACATCACGCTACGACCAATAGAAGCAAAGATATAGTGGTAAATGTGCAAAAAACGGGAGAAGCGATTACTTCCCCGCCTTCCAAAGTTCTTACATATTACATGACTGGCCTTTTAGGGCTTGTTACACAAAGCCCGAGTAAACTAAGCAATTGGTAGTTATGTCAAAAATACTTGTCAATGGTGAGTTAAGAGCTATCCCGCTTTGTCACATGTGAGTGAGTGATATAGCTCTATGTTTTAACGATTGTCTAACTTTACTCAGAGATGGAGACACAGGCTTAATTTTACCCTGCTTGCAAAATTATAAAATTTGCTTGAATGTAATGCTAACAGTTTTGACTAAAACTAAGTACCTAACTGATTGGTATAAAAATAGTGAGTATTGTGCCCATTGCTTAACTCATTGTTTTAATTACCGCAAACCTAGTTAATTAGCATAAAAAGATAAATTAGTAATTGAGCCTTATGTAGCTTTTGAGGAAGTTACTCGGCTAAATAATTACCATTGTAAGGTTTTATGCAACTTTGTAAAAGAAAAAAATATATTTTGCTTATTTACAAGACCAATTAGGCGCGTGATATGTGTACAGATGATATGCCTAGCAAATTGACAAATAGCACCGGAGTCATTTAGCTACAACAGGTACAGGAATAGAAGGAAAACACTAGGAAGTGTGAAGTCTTGTTGAACGAGTTTTACAGCAATATTACAATTGAAAAGTAAAGATTTAGTGTTTTTGGATTTGCTAACACTCGTAAATCCTAGTCAAAATGATCACAGATGGCAGTAATTTACATAAAATTATCACAAAACGTTCACAAAACTTACACTTTGTCGGCTAACTCCCGAACCTTCCACATGCTAATAAAACGATCCATTTTGTTGGAATAATGTTCCAAATTATAAATTCAACACAAAATCACAGAAATTGGCCGTGGAATTAACATTAAAATTAACTAAATTCTCGTTCTTGATGATTTGGCTGACATTCTTGCAAAATGGCGAGCGACCAAGTTAGGGATAGTCGTTGAATGAACGAACAGTTTATTTAGACTGTTTATTTGCCGTCGACTGATAAACCGGTTTACAGTCCACCGATAAACTAGTTTACTCGTACTACAATTGCATCGTCCAGTCCATTGGTCGAGCGTTGCCGAACGAAACTGTTTCTCTAGCCAGCTAGCTGCCACTGTCTATCAAGCATTCCGTTCTCTTCACACTTGCACGTTACGCTAATATGGCTATCTCTCTTTCGCCATGCTCTCAACTTCTACAGAGTTATAATAGCGGTGCGCGGGTGCGGCGTCAGGGTGTTGTGTAAAAATAAACTCTATTGCAATGCATGACAATGTATTATTGTTAGTAGGAAAGCAGGTTTTTGAATTTTGTTTGCTTACATTATTATTTTGTACCTACTACAAAATTTCTTATTTAAAATAACTTTATTATGAAACCTGCCAGTACTTTGCCTGGAAAAAGTATGAAGGGAAGTTCATTTTATTCGAACTAAATCAACAAAACTAAATCATAAGAAAAAAACCGCATCAAAATCGGACCTTTTGTCACGCCACAGGCACTCACACAGATATATCTTAAATAATATAAACAGTTTAATCTATCGTCGTTTACCAACCAATCAGTGAATCGACGTTCACCGTTCAACGATCGTTCATGTCCTAAACGAATAAAGGAAATAAACCAGTCGAAAATTAGACTGTTTTATAAACAGTTTATCGTGAACGATAAACTGGTCTCGTTTCGTCGACTGAAAAGAAGTCGACGACTCATCCTTAGACCAAGTGTTGCCGCAACTAAACTATTGTTTCTACCTATATTACAAATGCTGCCATAGTATTTTTCTACTAGAACTAGAATAAAACAACCCTAGAAAAAAACCCCAAAAATTTCATTTTATGTTGGTAGCATTTTTTTTAAATTCGGGTATTAAAGCCACCAAGGCGCTAATATCAGGGACTATTTATCCGATTTGAACACTTTTTGAAGTGAAACTTCTTTAGAATCGTTGTGATTTCAACCGGATGCAACAGAAAAAAAGACAGGTGAGAGACACAAATACAATAGTCGCCTGAAATTAGTGAGCCAGAGCGAGAGAGCAGATGTCGGTGTGTATGTTGTATTTGAGAATTTAACGTGGGTTAGTGTATGTGAAAACTACGTGAGCTAATACTACTGTACACTACATGCTGCTGCGTATTACAGCTTTTAAGTAAGATGTCAGCGTGGTGTGTTATTAAAAAATATGATATTTATTTTGAATAATATATAAAATATCTTTTAAAATTGATGAAAATACTTTCATGTTTAAACAATTAAACTTTGTAATTATCCTACCATATATATATTCATCTCATTCTTTTGTCGATTTACTGAAGTTTCACTTCTATTGTGTGTGAATCGCACACACACCTTTTTTATTAGATAGCCCATTAACCGAGGAAGTTAACTTTAAACTGGGAACCTAGGAAAATTTCTAAAATACGTACAACGCCGTAGCTAGTAAGGCTTGTAAGTGATACACCTCACTTTTAGGTAAAGCACGAAAAGGATAGAAAAAATAAAATAAATCATCAATTAAATAACCAACTTTTATTTTCATGATTACATTCTAAATTCTAACTCGAATAGGTAATTTAAGTATAGCTGCTACAAGTCCAAGCACAAATTCATACAAAAATTTTACATTACTTCACTTGCACTTAACTATTGCTACCACTTTGGTATCAATCAGTCCGAATATCTGTTTAACATTCTCAAATTTACCTTCTAATGAGTCCAGCCCATTAGAAGGTCATACATCATTTCTTAATTTGATCATTCTGAGGTTGCGCACCGTAATAAAGCCACAGATCTATTGCTTTGTTCGCAATGAGCTCTTCACATTGTTCTGGTATCTGAAAGTTTAGTTTTTGTTTAGCAATGCACATACTGACTATACGACGACATATAAGGCATTAGACAAGCACCGTTGCGGTGTGTGTGCGATTCACACACGATAGAAGTGAAACTTCAGTAAATCATCAAAAAAATAAGAAGAATAAAAAAAAAATACTATGCAAAGATTTTATTCGGGCGGTCACCCATCCAAGTACTGGCGTCGCGCAAAGTTGCTTAACCTTGTTAGCGTTTAAGATTGGCTTACCCGACAGGTAAGCCAATCTTATTTCCATTTCCGTTGCATCTGTTTTCAAATCACAACGATTCTAAAGAAGTTTCACTTCAATATAATTACTATTTTTAAATATTGTAATTTATTTTTAAAATAATTTTATTTATAAGAATATTAGATGATGTAAAAGATCCGTCCTACAAAAAAATAACTTGCATTTGGTAACTATCTGTCTGCACTGGAAACACTATGCTCTTTGCCTGAGGTGAAATAGCAAAAAGACATGGATCCAAGCCAATAACAAAAATGGGATGGGTAGCATTCTACCTAGGTACCCTGTACGCAAAAACAAATATAATCTTACCACTGCCAAAGATACAAGATCATTTATGTCCATTGCTTGGTTTTACAAATCTTAGAAACGTTTAAAGTAAAATACATACCATAAAAATCCTAGCACTACGCAAGAATTTATAGTATTAACAAATTTTGATTACCTATTATTACATGAGTAGGTAATAATGTAGTAGATTACCTCAGATACACACTTCAGGGCCTCTTCTGAATTCCGCGCCCTGAGTATGTTTCGTCGCAGTGTAACCACCAGCATAACAGCAGCAAATGGTAGAATTTTAGGCGCGCCACTGCACAGTTTATCCCAAATCCTAAAAAAAATTACAAATATTATTTAAATACAGGGTTTGCTTTGATTTTATTTACATGTCCATACATCATCACCCTATTAACGTTCCCACTGCTGGGACACAGGGACTTCTCTCTTGACGAGAGAGATTAGGCCTTAATTCACCACGCTGGCCAAGTGCGGGTTGGTGAATGTCACATGTCCTTCAAACTCTTTTTTTTTTATGAAGTTCTCAGAACATGCCGGTTTCCTCACGATGTTTTGCCTTCACCGTTAAAGCACGTGTTAAAAGCGCACATAAATTTCTCAAGAAGAAAAATCCAGAGGTGCGTGGCGGGGTTTGAACCCACGACCTTCGGAATGAAAGTCGAGTGTCCTCCCACTTAGCCAACACGGCTTTTTCATGTCCATACATCTATGGGGAAATAGGATTTTGCGGGAAAATCAGCGCAGATGGCGCCACATGGATTTAAAGTAAATATCAGTTTTTTTGGGGATTTGTGCGTGATCTTAGGGCTTGTCATGAATAAAGCTGCTTACCTAACTCACTTAAGAAAGTCTTTTCTTCTCTGTTTACTGTTTATATGTATATATATGCTGCACTCTGGCACAAGCCCATTGCTGTAATATCCACTATCCAGTAGAGACTATCTAATTCTCCAATGGATTACCAGTCCAAAACACGTAGTAGAAATTCAGACCCGAAATAGTAGTTGTCTAGAACTTACTTGGCCAGAGAATTCTCATCCAAGACGCCAGCAAAACAGCTGTTGAACCATTTCGTTAGAGGAAGCACTTCCAAGGAATTTGTTTCCAGAAGATGGCTGAAAGGACAGAATATTATATTTATAAAGCCATGGCATAAGAAATA
The DNA here is from genome assembly GCA_929108375.1 of Gymnoscelis rufifasciata. NCBI lineage: Eukaryota > Metazoa > Arthropoda > Insecta > Lepidoptera > Geometridae > Gymnoscelis > Gymnoscelis rufifasciata. The sequence continues at coordinate 11,133,356 of OV815324.1, forward strand.
TCTAGAAATTTATAAGAGACACTTAATGTCCAGCAGTGGACAACCTACAGCCGAAATTATGATGTTGAATGTTAATAACCATAACAGTTTAATAGTTTTCTTTAATAGTTTAACTATTAAATATTTTCAACTACTACTTTTCATTTAGATTTAGCAAAATTACTTTCAGCTTTATAATCTTAATACATATATTAGGTCCTTACATATGAAATTGGCGTTTTGTATGGGAGGAACAAAAAGTCGAATATTTTTTAATATAATATATTTAATTAATTAAAGTATGAACCATTATTTTCTATGCACTTTTGCCATCTTATAGGTAGTTCATTGATCCCTTTACTAAAAAAACCAGTCGGACGGGAATCAATAAAATCTTTGAAGGCGATTTGGACTGCCCCATCGGAGTTGAATTTTTTCCCTTGCAAGAAGTTATCCAAATTTCGAAAAAAATGGTAATCTGTTGGAGCAAGGTCCGGGGAGTACGGAGGATGTCTTAGACTTTCCAATTGAAGCTCTTCTAATTTAGTAGCCGTCTGTTGCGCAGTGTGTGGTCTAGCGTTGTCGTGAAGCAGCAGTGGCGTGGAGCGATTGACCAGCCTAGGTTGTTTAGCCGCTAGCTTTTCCATCATGGTTTGCAATTGCTGACAATAGACATCAGCCGTAATAGTCTAGCCAGTTTTGAGAAAACTGTAATGAACAATACCGGCACTAGTTGACCAAACGCTTACAAGTAACTTTTTTGGGGTTAATTTTCGCTTGGGGCAGGATTTGGCTGGCTGGCCAGGATCCAACCATTGCGCTGAGCGCTTCCGATTATCGTAAAGAACCCATTTTTCATCACAGGTAATGATTCGGTTTAAAATACCTTCATTATTGTGCCGGTTTAGTAATGTAACGCAGCAGTCGACGCGCGTTTGCCGGTTTGCTTCAGTCAATTCGTGAGGTACCCACCTTTCAAGCTTTTTAATCTTCCCAATTTGCTTCAAGTGAATTAAAACAGTTTTATCACTAACACCGCAGCCTGCAGCTAACTCGGACGTGGTTTCCGATGGATCCGCTTCCACAATAGCCTTCAACTCTTCATTATCAACTTGAGTCTCAGGCCGTCCACGGGGCTTGTTCTGCAAGTCGAAATTTCCAGAACGAAAACGTTGGAACCAAAAACGAACTGTGTTTTCTTTTGCAACACGACCGCCATACACATCATTCACCCTTCGAGTTGTTTCCGCAGCACTAGTGCCACGGCGGAACTCGTACTCGTAAATAATGCGATATTTTAAGTTTTCCATTTTGTAAAATGAGTGACGCAAACAGAAAAAAACAGAAGAAAAAAAACAAATGAATGACGAACATCGAAGCACAAATACATGAGTCTATAGCTGTACAAATTTGAATTTGGAATTCCTTACCAAAGAGGAGAAATTTGTGATTAAAGTGGCCAGTACGAAAAACGCCAATTTCATATGTAAGGACCTAATATATTTAAATCTCGTGTCACAATGTTTGTCCTCAATGGACTCCTAAACCACTTAACCGATTATAATAAAATTCACACACCATGTGCAGTTCGATCCAACTTGAGAGATAGGATGGTTTTTACGGCGAGAAAAATTCGAATAAGTTCCGGGAAAATTTTATACTCGTGCGACGCCGGGGCGCACCGCTAGTATGAGTATAGAAAGAGGTTCCGTCATTTAGTATCGAGCCTGGAGTACCAACAAGTCCGCCAATTTGAAAAAAAAACGTCATTCTGCGCTCACTGGCCTTAGAAGCACGTTTTATGCAAAATGAGACAGGGGCCACTTTTGTGGAGTTTTCGTACACAACACGAACCTATTATTCAAAATGATGGACTCATAGGTATCCTAAAATGTTGGAACCACTTTACTCACTTATAAAGTTCCCCATCTTCTTTCTCCAGCATAGTGAAGAACACTTCTTTGAGTTTCACAATTTCCTTCTGCATCTGCCGCACAACCTCCATCAGGCTCTTCGCAAACCAGTACACGTCTACCTCATCAGAGTACAGTTCAAGCAATGCATGTGTGATCGGAAGGAAACTGTCTGCAGTCTGAAAATGAAAGCTTAATCAGAACACAAGAATTGTTTTAATGTTTATACAGAAAAAGATTAAAACGCATCCATAACCTTCGCACGCAGGATTCAAACCTGTACCTCCGAAAGAGCACCCCGACGGTATACCAATAACACAAGCGCGCCAATCATATTCATATTCATTTATTCGTTGATTCATGTGGTTACGTGTTAAGTTTTATATATACCCTTACATGAGCCCCGTTGGGACAATACAACTTATACAAAAATAGACTTAGACTATAGTAGGTAAGTAACTTATTACATCTATATAAATAAAAATGAATTGTTGTTCGTTAGTCTGATTAAAACTCGAGAACGGCTGAACGGATTTATCTTATCTTAGTCTTGAAATGTTCTTGGAGGTCTAGGGAAGGTTTAAAAGGCGAGAAAAAATCGAATAATTGCCGGGTTTTTTTTTATGATTACTCGTGCGAAGGCGGGGGGTCCGCTAGTATTCAATATTTATAATTAAATTTAAAATTGTAAAAGGAAAGTTTTATTTATAATAATAATATGGCTATCTTTAATTGTTTTTAATATTACCTATGTATTTCTATCAACCTACCTATGTATCAATCACATGATCGGTCGAAATTTGCTGAATTTTGTGATATTGGATGAAGCCCCAAATTCCGATGACCGAAAATCCCTGGACTATTCTCAAAAGTGAGCTACATAAATTGGTTTTTATTAAAGTAAATAGTTTTTCAGATATCTGTAATAGTGTGTATCTGACAGAGTTTGCAGAGCTGGGCAGACTAGTCAGACATTACTGGCTCTCAGATTATATAATAGTAAAAAATAACATTTAAATTGGTTAAAGTACTTCCTGAAATACTTGCAATCAACAAAACATTATTTTAAAAATTCTTATGGCATAAGTTTTAGTAGTTATAGATTATCAGCAAGAATATTCTTACACAGAAGTTAGTTTCCGGAAAGTTGGGTGGTTGCATCTCCTCATTCTCCAACAGCCACATCCTTAAGAGGATCTCACTCCTAGGAGCCTTCATGTCCACCATGTCCAGCATCTCTACAGCATACATCAGGTCATTGAACTGTTCAGTGCGTTGCTCGGTCACAAATTGGTGGGAGTCTGGGTATACAGGAAGAACATCTGAAATCAAGAAAAATATGTAATTATTTATTTATTTATGAAAAGAGGGCATCCAACAAAGAAAATACAAAAAATGATCAATACATATAGTTTAGTTTGATTTGTTTTGTTTAGTTTTATTACATTTAATGTCCCCTTAATTATAGCACTTTCTCCTTGGTCTAGGTGTTTAACCCGTTGACCCTCACCTCAGGTAATAAGTTCAGGTAAGCGGTAACCGGTTACCGCTTGGGGATTAACGAGTTAATATGTATAATAAAAAAAAAAATATCGATGTCTATTATATTAAGTATATCAGATGCCTAGTTCCAATCTGAGAGCTTACCCCGGGGCTAGATGTTGTGTGCATTGTCCAGATATATTTATTTATAGGATATCCAACATGCATATAAACTGTTCCAAGTACAATCCAAATGGAGACATGATTTTCATTAAAACTCAGAGATTTATTTGACATATCAGGTTATAGAATAAATTTAAGAGTAAGTAGCATGTCTAAAACCAAAATATTGCCAAAAAAATATTGTATTGTCCATGCAGTTTAGTTTCTTATTATTGGAAGTATCCGAAATAATAACTGCGACCTATCTACTTACCTTATAACTAGTTCATATCATAACAACAAATAAATATCTTTAAGTAGCTGTAGGATCTACCTACCCAGCAAGACTTTCCACACAAGGTTTCTATATGCGGCTGGCACTGTGAACCTCAAACAGAAGTGCTTTAGCTTAACTTTATCCCAGGGCTTCTCTTTCATGAGAATCTCAAGAGATTTCTTCTCTTCAACGCCTCGACATCCAACTTTTCCATAATACGACGAACGAAAATTCCTCTCGTCCGACATCTTAATGTTTTTCTCAGGCATTTGTCCTACAAAATTCCGACGCGGGTGATAATAAATTGGGTAAAGCTTTCTGGCTATAATTTTTTCAGTAATTGCGACATAATTGGTTCAAAATAGAATATTAGTGGTATTCATCATTTTATTTTTAATTTTCTACGACGATCGAACGATAGACTAATAGCAACCCTTCAAACAAGGATTTTTGACTTTATTTTGACAGTTGAGTTGACAAATGACATTGACTGGTAATAAATGTGAAAGAATCTCAGAACAAGGAACCTTCATCATCACTAGTAAAAAAAAGTTACAACTAGGGTTCCACGTGTAATTATAAAAGTAAAATATTACTTTGAAATATTAAAAATTTTGAATTAAACAACATGTTTTTTAGACACCCACGGGAGCCCCATTTTATATTTATGGTTGTACTTTTGTTGGTATGGTACTTATTTTATTCTATTGTCATAAAATTGTTTCATGTTAATTATAATTACTACTTAGGTACATAAGATGTTTCAATCATCATAATTAGTTAACTGCCAAATAATAAACGACTATCTACTCTGGTATTCCTACACCTACTTTATATAATGAGGGAGGCTTGTGTCCAGCTGCGGACCGGACGTGCTTTGGCTATGAGTTACGTGATGATAAGATTTGTTTAAAAGCAGCAACAGAAATACATCATCAAGAAGGCTTTTCAACTGCCTAGCAATTAATTACTGTGACATTCAACCTGTTGACAGACAGGCAGTTAAGTCTTAGCAATAATTACATTTCTACCAACCTTGGTTACGAATCCAGAAAGAAAATAGGTTTAAAAGTTTTGTGTGTCACCTACAAAGTATCAACAAGTTTAAAATAGCTTATTATCAAGATATATTCGTTTAGAAACATAGCCCATGTAGAATCTACAGTCACGGTAGGTATATATTATTTTCATAATTCTCTCCAAAGGACACAATTACTGGCACTTCGTTGTCTGTCTGTCCCTTTGTCACCAGGCTGTAGGTATCTCATGAATTGTGGTAGATAGCGAGTTTAAAATTGAGGGATTTCATTATTATACTAACAATAAATAAAATTTGGGGACTACGATTCAATAAACGTGATTTTATTTAAAAGTAAGGCATCATTGCGCGCGGTCTGTAGGTACCTAAGTCGGTGACCGCTGACTGTAGGTACATATCTTTTTGCACTTTTATTCAAAACAAAAAGTGTAGGTATTACACGGAGCCCTCGGTGCACGAGTCAATAATATCTTACCTACTTATTGAATTTATTTAACTATTTTTTACAAAACCTTAAACTTTAGGTACCCTTCGAAGGTACCTAAAGTTTCCGGGGAATCGTAAACCTACTAACTATGTCTTATGCAATAATTTTACAATCATATCCGTAAATTTTAGTACCAAAAAGTAAAACATGAATATAGGGGCATTTATTTTCTATTCATTATGCCGGCCGCAGCTGCGAGACTACTAACACAGCGTCAGGCCTAATTTCTATAAAGTACCTACCTACCTCTGAAGCAGAAATAAATAAACCTCCTCAATATTTTAAATAACGATTAAACAATACAATATTCTATAGATTAGACATCAGTGACGACTGACGACTCTTTTTGGTTGCTATGATGATGTTGCTATGGAAATAAACAAATCACATAACGACATTCCTCGCAAAAATAGTTTTCATGTTTGCTCAAAGTTTTTCATAAAGTGAAAAAATGGAGAACTCTGAAGACAAAATAAACGATGAGTATTTGGAAAAGAAACGGGAGGAGATGCGTCTGTTTTTAGCGGATTCAAAGTTTTCGAAGGAAAAAATTGATGAAATTATTGAGAATGAGCTCAGGCCTATAAAAGAAGGAAAGGCCTATATTACCGCTCATGGGCCTGGGGACGTAAAAACTGAATATGAAGTCATGACAGGCCAGCCCTTCACCCAAGTGGAAGAACAGGATCACCCACTATCAGCTGAAGAAGTCAAGAATCTGGTAAAAGACAGCCCTGCTATCCTTGAAAAAGCACGGCAAATACAAATATACACTCAAACAGATAGACGCAAATCCGTTGCTGTTCCTATGGAACACATCCAACTGGCTGGTTATGACACTATGCTTATGGAGTTAAAATCCGCTGATGGTGATAAAAAACAAGTGAATAATATAAACTATAAGCATATGAAGTCTTTAGCTACAACGCTAAAAGATTTTAAACTGAAACGTGGAAACACTGAAACTCCGAAACCTGTTGAGAAGTCTGACGAATCTGATAATGATGAGAAGGAATATGATGCTATAGAAAGAGAGGTCAGTAAATACACAGATAAATCCTACGAGACCCGATATCAAGAGACGAAGGAGATGCTTTCAAAGATGGCCGATATTTACGACAAACCGCAATCGTCTAAAGAAGCTAAGGATTTTTGTGATAGTATAATTGTAAAAGATCCAATCTTGAACGAGGCTTCAGAACATTTTCAAAAAGGACAAAGACGAAAAACTACTTTCGAAGAAGTCAAAGATTCTTACGCCATCAATAAAGCCATGAACATCCCTTTGATAGACAACCCAATTCCTCTACATTTAAGTGGGCAGAGCAAAGTTGAAGAAGTGAAGAAAAAATCTTCTATGGTGGACATGGAAGATATAATATTTCCCAACACTTTTGAGTCAAAATTAAAAGACACTCAAAAATCTCTATTAAATATCAACAAACTTTTAGAAAATGTTCCTGTAGAAGACAAAAAATCAGAAAAGTCAGAGACAGTCATAAAAATTGATCAAATTGCATGTACAGTCAATGTTAACAATAACCAAGATGCTATAGTGAACCGTCAGAAATTTGACGAAAGAATGGAACAAACTCTTCAAACTACTCTTGAAAGCATTTTCGAAAGTAGTGGCGGAGATAATCAAGACAACCACATGGAGTTTATGGAAATGAAAGGCCTCGCAAAGAACATTGTAGAAGGGGCTGAAAATCTTAGCACACTGATTCAGGAGGATATTACCAATAAACTAAATAGTATGAATGAGCTACTGAACGATGTTAATGTAGCTTTGGAGAATTCAAGACAATCAAATCTAGCTTATCAAAAGCTTCAAGAAGAGGGCGACATGCTACATGAAAGAGTTTCAGCTTCAAAAGAAAATATGGAATCAAAAGATGAATCAAATACTACAAAAAGCCATTGTTCAGTATCGGACTCACAAATAGACGATATTCGCAATGCTATCGGAAAACTAAACGCTGAGATTAAGTGTCACGAAACTCGTGTTAACGAAAGTCAGGTTAAATATGAAAAAACTAATACAGAATGCAGAACTTTTATGAAGGAAGTTGATCAAATACTGGAGAAGTCTAATTCAATCCTACACCCAGTTATTAAGTCAAACAACGAACTCGAAAAATCTTTAGATATCGCACCCGAAGAAGATAAATGTTATACAGAAAATATGAAAGGTAAAAAGGTTCGTAAAGAATTATGGGACATTGACCTCGAAGATAACAGCAAGAATAACCTAGAGCAATATGTGAGGCAAGAAAATGATCGTAAAAAAAGAATTGACAATCTCATCTACGGAATCAAGGACACAATGAAAGATAATAAAGAAGTTTTAAGATTGGCTAATAATCTGCTACGCAGAGATGAAAATAAAAAGAAATCTCTTTTAAAAACCGCTAAAATTACGGAGATATCTGATGATGATGATAAGGCTAAGGGGGATCATGCTAGAACAGAAAGTAGTGATATTTCCATAGGTAATATTGCTTTCGATATCCTTGATAACATTATATAAGTACAAAAAAGTAAAAGTAAACATGAACCTACCATAATTTCTTAATATAAACTCGATGAGATTGAGGTTCTTAAAATATTAGTATCTATTTTAATTTTTATACAATAGCATAAAACGCAATAAGGTACTAGACATAAATGGGCAAGATAAGATAAGCAAGTGAATAAAAATGCAGTTTTATTCGTTATTAAAAATCAAGGAGGGCAACCTTCGTTACTGTGTCTTGAAAGTTGAAACCATGCAGACTTACACGCGATTTTCTATAAGTAATGAAGATATTATATAGATTCACAACTTTGTTATAAAAGTACTGAAGATTTTAATGAATTTATCATAATTTTCCACATCTTCCTTAACATGAAGAGAAAAAAGGAAAGATCATTTAATTAGACTAATAAATAAATAATATTATTTTCAGAGCAAACAGAAGAGCAAAAGCAAAGAATAGAGGATGCAAACAAGAAAGCTGCTGCAGAGGCGAAGGAAAGAGAGAGACAGCAAGAGTTTCAGATGAAACTAGAGAAAGAGATGGTGGAGATGAACAAAACTCCGCGAATGACGAAGGAGTTTATAAGGAATCACTGCAGGCAGCACAAATTGTACAGCACGCCTTATTTGAACGATATTCTCTATTTACATTTCAAGGTAAGAAATTAATATCATAGCAATGAAAAAAAGATGTGTGTGCGATTCACACACGATAGAAGTGAAACTTCAATAAATCGACAAAAGAATGAGTACAATAAAAAAAATAATACTGTGCATAAAGATATTGTTCGGGCGGTCACCCATCCAAGTACTGGCGTCGCGCAACGTTGCTTAACCTTGTAAGCGTTTAAGATTGGCTTACCTGTCGTTTTTCCATTGCATCTGGTTTGAAATCACAACGATTCTAAAGAAGTTTCACTTCAAAAACATAAAATAAAGCTAAGTGCACAGGGCTAAGTATACAGCGCTTACAATAGAAAAATTGTAGATTAATTGTTTAAAAATCTAAAAGGATGCAAAAAGATTCTAGCAGAGCGTGGTTTCGATCCACGGACCTCTGGGTTATGGGCCCAGCACGCTTCCACTGCGCCACTCTGCTTTACATTCATGTGCATGAAATTAGCACACAGTCTAGACAACGGCCTAGCATTCAGATTTTGTCTAAAGGGTCGTAGAATGTAACTGCTTATCTTTCTGTTCTAAAGAAAAACGAAGATTAGATTCGATCAAAGATAAAATTTTATTACTATACAAGTAATTTTACAATATGAAGATGATGATGATGATACCTTCAAATGCTGTTAACCCGTAGTTACGTCGTAATTTATAATTCTACTAGCGACCCGCCCCGGCTTCGCACGGGTATAAAATATATAGCCTATGTGATTAAAATCGATCCAGTAGTTTTGATTTATTCATTTCTGCCCGTGGTCCGCACGCGTTAACTTTGGAGTAAAACAATCCTCCTTTCCCTATACCATAAAGATTTCCTGCTATCTTTGGAACATCTTTATTCCTTCACTACATTTTTACTTATTTAAATTTTTAACTATTTATTTTATTTTTACAACATATTACAGAATGTCTTTAAATACGTTCACAGCTTTCTTGTCATTAGACAATACAAACATGTTTTCTCTGGGGGTCACTCTTGAAAGAGCGACATGCAGTTGTCCATGTGAAAACCAGTCAACGCTCAAATCTGAGCCCGCAACGTTGGAGGTTGGACCCTGCGATTTATTAATGGTCATTGCAAAAGATGTCTTTACCGGAAACTGTAAACGTTTAAGTTGGAAGGTATTCCGATGGTATCAGACAAACGCAAACGCTACGTCACGCAATTTTTAAATCTGTAATATCTTCGAAAATATTCACTTAAATCATACGGTGTAAAGGGCCATATAGATCTATATTAAATGAACAATGTATTCAAGGTTTTTAATTGGTTAAGGATTAATGCTGTATTGGTTAGAATCGCTTCGAAAATTAGCCATTATTTGTCGTAAAAAGTAAATGACAAAAAAAAGTTATCGTGGGTTATCCATAAGAGATAAACATATACCATCACGGACTTTTCTGTGGAACTTTTCAATGTGTACAATACTTAGTAAATTATTTTGATAAAACTCGTAGGGTTCAGCCTGCGTTTGCAATGTAAGCGGAAAACATGTAATTATTTACGACATCACATTAGAAACCTCAAAAATAACAGTACCTACCTACTTCTCCACTATTTAATGGATGTTATTATACATATAAACCTCTCTCTTGAATCACTCTATCTATTAAAAAAACCGCATCAAAATCCGTTGTGTAGTTTCAAAGATTTAAGCGTACAAAGGGACATAGGGACAGAGAAAGCGACTTTGTTTTATATGTACTACTATGTAGTGATGCCCGTAGACTCGTTATTTTACAGTTTTTTGCCAAAAAAACATATAATTAAAATAAATAATCTGCTGTCGACTTTGTCCAAATAGGTAGTACATTGGTGCTCTTAATTTGGGAACGTTACACAGTATTTTTAAAAAGTAATTTAATTGTAAAATTACTTAAAATAATAAAAGATTTCAGCAATGCTGACTTAATTATACTGATTCATTAAGGTCATGAGTATAGGGAGCGGATACAGTCAACGAATCGAGACGCATCAGCAGATTATAGAGAACATCGTGTGCGATGTGAATATGCTAAATAGACAAAACCTAAATAAAAATAACCTCCTTATTTCGTCGAAAGTAGGTTAGAAAATAAAACCAGACTGCAACTTTAACTTTATTTGGGAATTTTACAGTCTTTAAGCCTACTATGTGAGAATGGTTGTTACACAACTTTGATTCGATATAATCGATCGAAAAATGTTGAAAGAAAACTAAACCATGATTTTTAAATACCTATTCAACGATACCGCACTTGTATTATGTAACTGTTTGTATGGTTTTGTATGGTGTATAAAATAACACCATAATATTTTGTAATGTGCACGCGATGCGCTTGCATTTGATACCCCTACTCGAGTATATTTATGTGCGCTTTAAACACGTGCTTTAACGGTGAAGGCAAACCTCGTGAGGAAACCGGCATGTTCTGAGAACTTTAAAAAACAGTTTGAAGGACATGTGACATTCGCCAACACGCACTTGGCCAGCGTGGTGAATTAAGGCCTAATCTCTCTCGTCAAGAGAGAAGTCCCTGTGTCCCAGCAGTGGGAACGTTAATAGGGTGATGATGATGACTCGAGTATATTTGCAGATTTTCGGTTTTCCTTCCCCACTCTCACCCTCATAACATTTAAACGGCACAACTGATTTTCATGAAACATGTCTAAGAACACTCCGTTCGGGAGCTACGGTGTCCCAGACAGAAGGACAGACATTTATTTATTATTTATTTATTTATTTTCAAATACATGGAGCTCTATCATTACAGGTATAACCTGTCAAACATGTCAAACTTATAACCCCCCCGCTTTTTGGCCGGGGTAAAAATAGTTGAAATACACGGAACGTTTTATATTTTTAACCCCCGACTGAAAATGAGGGGAAGTTGGGTATCTAATGAAAGTGGAATAATGTTTTTTTTAATTCGAAGGTTTCGGAATTGTTTTTTTTTTACTTTTACTACACCTAGGGTTCGTGTACAGTTAATGTACATTTTGCAATTAAAAATCAAAAATAAGTTTAAAATAAAAGTAGTTCGAGCGGTCACCCATCCGAGTACTAGGCTCGCGCAACGCTGCTTAACCATTTAGAAATCACGTTATTGGAACTCAGATAGACGGACAAACGATGAAGTCTTATGAATAGAATAGGGTCCTGTTTTACCCATTGGGTACGGAACCCTTTAACGATAATATAAACGAGATGGCCGCTGCGCTGGGGCCGGAAAGTTATCGAGTGGAGACCACGGATCGGCAAACGCAGAGTAGGACGCCCTCCAACTAGATGGACGGACGACCTGGTGAAGGTAGCAGGCTCGCGGTGGTTACAAGCTGCTGCCGACGGAAGTCACTGGAAGTCTTTGAGGGAGGCCTATGTCCAGCAGTGGACGTGGACGTCGTACGGCTGAAAAGATGATGATGATGATGAATTATAAATAAATAAATATCGAATATCCGGTATCGTTATAAAATCTTGCTTAGCCTCGTTAACTTCCCCAGGGATTCGCGAAGATTGAGAACCTAGAAGAGTACACCGGCTTGAAGTGCATCTTCCTGGAGAACAACGGCATCCAGAGGATCGAGGGGCTGGAGACGCTGGCGGAGCTGAAGTGCCTGTACCTGCACTACAATGTGCTGAGGAAGATCGAGAACCTGGAGGGTGAGGGACCTTCCAGACACAATGAGGCCGCTTGGCAAAAGTGATCAAATTCTGAGATGTAGTGACTATGTATTTATTTATTTATTTTATTTTATTTAAAGATCTTAGGAAAACTTACAGCTAATACATTGAGGTAGTAAAAACAAATATCAAAAGTTTTGACATATAGAAAATAAATAAGTAGTATACAAAAAAAAAAATATGAACAACAAACCTATATTACATAACATTATACATATATTATACAAAAAAAAGTGTGTGTGCGATTCACACACGATAGAAGTGAAACTTCATTAAATCGACAAAAGAATGAGATCACGTAGTTTTCACATACACCAACAAACGTTAAATGCTCAAATACAAGCAAGTATTAAACAGTGTGAATATACATACATACACACGACATCTGCTCTCTCGCTCTGGCTCACTAATTACAGGCGACTATTGTATTTGTGTCTCTTACCTGTCGTTTTTTCCGTTGCATCCGGTTTGAAATCACAACGATTCTAAAGAAGTTTCACTTCAACAATGAGGTCACAGGTCAGTCGGGATGGCGAGCGCAGTAGGTACATTCAACAGCAAAATTGATCAAAATCTGAGAAAATAAATATAATAATAAACAACGTCTAGCCCCGTGGTAAGCTCTAAGCTTGTGTTACGGGTACAAGACATCTGATATACTTAATATAATACCTAGACGTACATAGATAGACATTTTTATTATACACATGAAACACCCAGACCAAGGAGGAAGTGCTTGCAGAATGCACAAACACTTTCACCCTCGGCGGGAATCGAACCCGCTACCTCTAGCGCCGCAAGCAGACCCTAGCCCACCGCGCCACTGAGGCGGTCAAACACTCATAACACAGATTAGGTACATGATACAAGATTATATACATAGCTACTACATCTCAAATCAACCGTAAAAAACTTCTTCTAATGTGAGTGCCAGATGTATCAAGTTATACCAAAATGTTAATTTTATTTGAAGTTTTAATTGGCCATAAGAGAATGATCATAATAGCTATGTGTAAATGTGATCACTTAATTATGACACTTTATAATGTTCATTTACCTTTTAACATTGTCGTTACATTAATCAGTACTTTTGACTTAATTTATGTACTGTTTTGGGACCTTATATCATCAGTTTTTTTTGTTGTTGACTATACCTATTACGGGGTGTAGTCCCAGAAGATATGGAGAAGTAAATTCTTACGGTAGATCATTCAGTAAATCATTTATCAATAATTACATTGTATTTTGTCCCAGGCTGCCCAAAACTGGACACGTTGAACGTTGACCACAACTTCATCCCCAAGGTGGAAAACCTGGAGGTGGTGCCTAATCTACACACCCTGAGCATCGCCCACAACATGCTGACGACTGTCGGTAAGTGTGGCTAAGGTTTTGTTATCACTAGTCAAAGTTAAAGTCGAAACGTTTATTTCCTTTGACGCACAGGGCATATAAGGATAGGTCAACTTAAATTCAATTTAAATAAAAACTAAGAATAAACAAGGAAATAACATTGTCTTGAGAAGAGTTGAGAAGCGTATAGAAGAACTCAGCTTTCATGTCTTATATTGTTACTCGTATTATAGCAATATTGGTGTACCTACAACATAGTTACCACTTACAGGACTTAGTTTACTTGTTTTATTTGAAAATCTTATTAAAAATATCTATAAATATTTAAGTTTGTCGTTTCTGAGTAGATTATCTGGAATTTGTTAATAATGGACGTAGAATTACAAATTTTGGACCAAAATTGATTTATTTTGTTTCCAGATGATCTTGCCCACCTCACCTCGTGCAGGAACCTCTCCGTGCTGGACCTGTCCTACAACAGGATCGAAGACCCGCTCATCGTGGACGTGTTGGCTGACATGGCACTCCTCAAAGGTTAGGGTTTGTCTCCCGTTGGTGCTGGTGCTGTAGAACCCGGCTAAAGGGAATGTGATCGGAGGATGGACAGCGGCGTCTTTGATCGCCCGCCGGCCAAGCCAGGCGAAAAGGGAAACACCCTCATTACGATAGATTTAGATTGACATTTGCCTTTGTCTCGCAGTGGACTACCTATTGACCTACAGTCAAAAATAACAAGATTTCACTACATACTTATCGTAATTCTAAATTAAGTTCACAGAAACTTAGACAAGCTTTTAGTAGTGTGTGTCAGACAAAAGTCAGTGTCGGAGCTATTTTCCAAAAGGGCGTTGAGAGCCTTTAAAACACGTGGGATAGTTGATCTTGAACGCAGTGCAGTTCGAGATGTGGGTTCTGCAAACAACCTATGTTTTCGGCCACGACAATAATTATTAGGCACATATAGCCGGCAAAGTTCATCAAAATTATATTGCCACTTGCGCTTGAGTGCAGTAGAACGCAATGACTTGCTACTGTGCAGTTCACATGAGTGTGGCTATTTACTTTATGGCCGGCTACCAACTTGTATGTAGGTACCTTCAACTATCGCAATTAATTGTCATTCCTAACGCCCGTACTTCTTTCAGTGTTGGTTCTAACCGGCAACCCGGTAGTCCGCGCAATCCCCGCCTACCGCAAGACGCTCACCCTCCGCCTGGTGGAACTGCTCAACCTGGACAACCGTCCGGTGTTCGAGCGGGACCGCGCCTGCGCGGAGGCTTGGCAGCGCGGAGGGGTGCAGGAGGAGATCGCCGAGAGGAAGCGGTAAGTCCTCCCATCTCCCTTCTACTTAAAGACAAATAAACGCACGAAGTACCCTCCATGCACTCGCACTAAGCCGTTCTCATCCACCCTCGTAATTCACAACGTAAATGTTTGTTAATAGATTCCTGCTACTGTTTTTTTCTGATAAGTTTACCCTGAGTGTTTCAAGACAAGAGTCAATAATTTATATGTCTCTGTGATCCATCCTCGTCAATCTCTCTTATAGAAAGTAGGTACCGTAAACTCTCCGCCTAGTACGACACACCCACTTGCTTACCCGTTGTGCTGTCAGTAGTACACGATCTTATTTTTCCGTTTGTAATTTAAACAAGGACAAATTATCTTTCAGGTGGATAGAAAGAGACCAGGAGAAGACGATGCAGAGCGTTCGCTACCTAACCCGCATGAGGGATGAGAAGCGGGCCCAGAGGGATCAGAGAGAGAGGGAGGAGAGGGAGAAACAAGGACTGCCTCCGAAGGTCTGAAATACTAATCTTTTCTTATATGTGGACCGAAAAAATCTGGCCATAATTATCATCATTTCAACTGTAGACTTTTAAATCGGCAAAATATTGATGATGATTGTTCATGGACTTTTACAGGAAGAGGGAATCCATCTTCCATATATTTCGATCGGTGATCCCGCAGTCTTCAGCAAGTTGTCAATATATACCTTTGATACTATCATATAAACAAACAGAATCTTAAATACTAGAATTACACTGTGTTAGTGTCGTGTCGTGGAGTCAAATGTCATGGCGGTGTCATCTTGAAATGTAGGCGACCGATGAACCTTTGAAACTTTACCCCTTTCTTTTAACACCCAGGAAGAAGAAAACAAACCGCAAGTTCTACCGGAACCGGAGGAAGAACAGTCCAGCTTCGAGAAGAAGTACAGCAAGGTAGTGGTCACCAAGGATGGCACGCCAGAAGACATGCTGAGCGGGTCCGAGGAGGACAGCACCAGTAGTGACAGTGAGAGCGACAAGGACGGAGAAGGTATTTACCTACTAAAGTTGAAGACACTAAGGTTGTAGTTTTCAAGAACGTATTAGCACGTAGCTGTGTATATCTTCTATATCAATAAAAATGAATTGATGTTCGTTAGTCAGACTAAAACTCAAGAACGGCTAAATGGATTTATCTTATCTTAGTCTTGAAATGTTCGTGGAGGTCTAGGGAAGGTTTAAAAGGCGAAAAAAAATCGAAAAATTGAATAAAAAACCGTGCGAAGCCGGGGCGGCCCGCTAGTAATAAATAAATATATAAGTGGGCTCCCGTTGCGCGAGGCCAGTACTTGGATGGGTGACCGCCCTGACTGCATCAATTGTTTTTTTTTATTGAAAAATGTGTATAATTTGTAGGTACCGGTAGTACATTTAACCCTAGGATCGTGAAACCCTTGAACGTGTAACAACAATGTAACGACATTTATTTCGTTCCCACAGCTGGGACACAGGGACTTATTGACGAGAGGGATTAGGCCTTAATTCACAACGCTGGCCAAGTGCGGGTTGGTGAATTTCACACATGTCCTACAAACTCTTTTAAAGTTCTCAGAACATGCCGGTTTCCTCACAATGTTTGCCTTCACCGTTAAAGCACGTGTTTAAAGCGCACATAAATTTCTCAAGGAGAAAAATCCAGGGGATTGAACCCACGACCTTCGGAATGAAAGTTAAGTGTCCTCCCACTTCGAAATCCATTATATGGGGAATGAATTTACTTACAAAATTTTCTTAAACTAAAATTCTTCGTTGTCATTGCTTCACCATACCGTACACGCGTGTTTCAAACCAGAGCCGTCTACCATCGAATGGTCAGAAGTCGGTGGAAAGAGACTGGTCCAAGAAGTCTGCGAGGAGAGGGTGGAGCCACCAGCCGAAGACTACTGGTACGGGTACAGGGGGAACGCGAACCTGCCGCCTCAGGACCAGTAAGAGTACCTTTGATCTACTAGACTTGTTGTTACATTTCATTCATTTCGTTCATTTTGTTCACTTCGTTCATTTGGTTCATTTCGTTCATTCATTCGGTTCATTTAATTATTCTTAGTTTTACAATTTGAAAAATTACAAATTAGTTAAACAAAATTTTTACAAAATATTCTTAAAAATGAAATGAAATCTATTAAAACAAGTCACAGGCACAATAAAATGTTGTCTGTAAACAAGTTCAATAAAAATTATTCAGTTCCGAACATGTACCCGGACTGGGTGTAACAATTATCTTATGAAAATAAGATGGAATATAACATTTCCATATTTTAACGTAATATAAATGACAGTTAAACATATTTTATAGTGGCATAATATATTTGATGCTCTATAATTTTGCAGTTTCTTGTTAAATTGATAAGTACAATAACGCCTTCAGGATGTTGTTGGGATTGCCCCGCTTCTGCAGTGCATCAGCCATGTTTGCTGAAGCCCAGGTTGATGGCTTTCACGCCATCATCCGCAAGAAAACAGCTTCGCTGCTGCGCAGAACATGGAGCAGTACCAACTCCATCCTGCAGGTCGTGGGCAGCAAGTTTGCCTCGCCCATCATGCAGACATTCAACAGAGTCCTCACTCACTAGACTGGGAGTCTGTTGAATGACTGCTGCAATTTAAATTTAATTTTAATTTAATTTAATTTTGATTATTTTTAATTTAATTTTAATTTAATGTCTTGTATTTTTATTTTTGAAATTTGTATGTGTGTGGACAATCTGTCTGATTAAAGAAACTTTTTATTTTTATTTATTTATTTATAAGGCAAAAATAGGCCAGTATAAAATACTCCATCTGCCATCTATCAAAATAGAATTTATTTTTTGTAGTTAGGATAACTATGCGTATCTCTCAGAATAATGTGTAAATTAAGAAATTTTTACATATTTTAATTATCTTATAGGAATGCCCTGAAAGACGTGAATGCCTTGTCCAAGCTTCTGTACAACAATCCACCCGACACGAAGGCGCAGAGGAAGGGGGTCACCAAGATATTGGAAGGTGAGTTCTTGTATGGCTTAGTGGTGCGGTTGGCGAGGGTCCGCTTGAGGCACGAGGGTGAGGGTTCGATTCCCGCC
The DNA here is from genome assembly GCA_929108375.1 of Gymnoscelis rufifasciata. Taxonomy (NCBI): domain Eukaryota; kingdom Metazoa; phylum Arthropoda; class Insecta; order Lepidoptera; family Geometridae; genus Gymnoscelis; species Gymnoscelis rufifasciata. The sequence goes on from OV815324.1 coordinate 11,151,302, forward strand.
GAGGGGTGCCTTGTCCAAGCTTCTGTACAACAATCCACCTGACACGAAGGCGCAGAGGAAGGGGGTCACCAAGATATTGGAAGGTGAGTTCTTGTATGGCTTAGTGGTGCGGTTGGCGAGGGTCCGCTTGAGGCACGAGGGTGAGGGTTCGATTCCCGCCGAGGGGTGCCTTGTCCAAGCTTCTGTACAACAATCCACCTGACACGAAGGCGCAGAGGAAGGGGGTCACCAAGATATTGGAAGGTGAGTTCTTGTATGCCTTAGTGGTGCGGTTGGCGAGGGTCCGCTTGAGGCACGAGGGTGAGGGTTCGATTCCCGCCGAGGGGTAAGTGTTTGAATGATCTGCTAGCACGTAAAAAAACTAAAGTGAAATGGCTTTTTCCATTCCGGAGCTATGATGCCATAGTTTAAATAAGTAAATCTTTTCTAACAAATGTTCACAGAAACCAGGTCAAAAAATCAATGCAAGTTAACGGAAATCAACGAGGAAGCAGAAGCGAAACCACAAACAGCAGAAAAGAAACCCCTCATTGAGATAATAGACTCTTATGAGAAGAAGGCTCAAGAGACTGAGGCTGTAAAGAATTCAAAAGGCTTGGCTGAACCGACAGGTATTCATAGGGCAAGTTTATATATAAACAAGAAGTCACATAAGGTTATATTAAAATGTACGCTTATATCAACGATTTGCTTTTTAAGGCGTTGCCGTGTTTTCTAGATGTTCCTGCGGGAACAAAGAATTTTTCCGCGGAAAAAATACCCTATAGCCTTTCTCGATTAATGGACCATCAAACGCTCGAAAGGTTTTTTCAAATCGGACCAGTAGTATAGAAGTTATTCAGATTTACACCTCCTTTATACAATATCAACAGGTATCACAGAAGACGGAAGCCTACTCATTGATCACGAAAAAAAACTAGCGAAACAGAAATGCGGGAAGAAGTCTTTGAAACGTGTAACTATAAATGAGGTTATTGAAGCTGATGACGGGAATGAAAAGGATAATGAATCTAAAGACAAGAGTACTAAGGCTGAAGATAGCAAAGAGGAGAAAGTGGAAGAGTCCCAGAGTGGCTCTGATGAGATGAGAGATGAAAGAGTTAGGCCAAGTGGTAAGATACTTTCAGTTGATGATTGTGGCTTAAGCTACGAGGTGTATCAAAATTGGTATAGAAAGCCGATAAAGCGCTAAAGACACTCCGTACTCCGATTAGATGAATTTATCTGTTTACTGTTATTTAAAAAAATACATATCTATGTAGTACATTATATCAGTCACCTAACACCCATAGTACAAGCTCTGCTTAGTTTGGGGTTAGATGCTGTGTCCGGAAATATTTATTTAATTTATGTATAAAGAAAGCGAAAGGGGTTCGAAAGTTGGGTTCATGAAGAGCATATTTTTTCCACAATTTTTCGATTTAGAAGGGCTTCCTAATATAGATAGATAGATTGAAAAAATTAAGACAAGGTAACGCAGCTTACAAGCGAGATGCAGGACTCGAAACCACGTCTATAAAGATTAATTTTCGACAAAGCCCATTGGAAAATAAATCTTCGCTAGTAAGCTACGAGTACCTTACTGCTACTTCGTCCTAATTGTTTCTACACAAATTTAGAATATTACCTATGTTAACTTTCACTTGACTTGCCCAAAAACAAAAGAAAGAAAGAGAAACATTTATTGACACACCACAACACAAAATAAATACAGTAAAGCAAAGAAAAACAACAAATAATAACAACATTTTGTGAGATGTGCCAAAAGGCCTCAGCATAATGCAACCCCACACTTTATAGTCCATTTAGAGTTTATAAAACTAGCTGACCCCAGCAAAAAAAAAATAGTCTAAATCGGAAAATGACGATTGATCAGTTTGGGATGGGATGAAAAGTAGATGTTGGCCGATTCTCATAGATACCGGATAAGCACAAAAAAATCGGTCAAGCCGTTTCGGAGGAGTATGGCAACGAAAACTGAGACACGAGAATTTTATATATTAGATATAGCATGAAACTTGAACTTGCAGCTCACTCCCAAGGAGACGGTGTAGCTTTCATCAACTACATGAGGAACCGCGGTGATGGCGAGGAGCTGAGGCCCAGCGCCGAGGACCTGGAGCTGTTCGCGGAGCTGGACCGCGAGCAGGAGGAACGGGAAGCCAGGGTCGCGAGGGGCGAGCCCGCTGTGGATCCCATGGTTTGTTCCAACCTGTATCCTTATCTCTCATCATCATCATCGCCCTATAAACGTTCCCACTGCTGGGACACAGGGACTTCTCTCTAAGCGAGAGAGTTTAGGCCTTAATTCACCACGCTGGCCAAGCGCGGGTTGGTGAATGTCACATGTCCTTCAAACTCTTTAAAGTTCTCAGAACATGCCGGCTTCCTCACGATGTTTGCCTTCACCGTTAAAGCACGTGTTTAAAGCGCATATAAATGTCTTAAGAAGAAAAATCCAGAGGCGCGTGGCGGGGTTTGAACCCACGACCTTCGGAATGAAAGTCGAGTGTCCTCCCACTTAGCCAACACGGCTTTTCCTTATCCTTATTATACACAAATTAAATTTGCAGGGTGCCACCCAATCCGCCATCCTTAATTTACTTTCTGTGCCATCGGTTATCGATTTCAGAGAGTTCAGTCAGTCATGCACTAGCCTCTAGACTATGCGCGTCTTGATTTTTTGTATCGCGAACTTAAGCTAAGTTTATGAATGACAATGACTTCAATGACTTCACGTCCTACAAATTATTATTTATTTGTTTACAACAAACATAACGTTACAGAAATTTAGGAACATCCAAGATGTTATATATGGAACAGGTAACTAAAAATAAGTGGGAAGAAGTTAGTAGGCCGATAAAAAGATGGATGGACTGTGTGAAAGATGACATGTGTAAGAAAGGGAAGAGTGCTGAGATGACGGGTGATAGAGGGAAAGGGAAGCAGAAAACATGTTGTGCCGACCCCACGTAATGTGGGATAAGGGATGTAACTAAAAATAATTCGCCCGACGTGTCTGTCTCTTTGTCTTAATGTTCGGGACAAACTCAAAAACTATTGAATGGTATCTTTATGCGGTCTTCGGCAATAGGAACAGTGATCCAAGTGGAAGTTTTTTGCTTTCTGCCGTTAGTATACATATTAAAAATATTGCTGAAAGGAATAGCATCCAGAGCCGTGGTTTGTTTTATACGTCAACCGATTATTTTAGTACGGCGAATCTAAGAAAAATCGATTAGTCTATAATACTCGTTAAAAGACATGACGTTCGTGAAAATTCAACAAGGCGACTACTGGACGACAATTGTAAAAATAAAAAATATATAAGTCTGCAAACTATGTATGTTATGTGGGGTATCGTTGAATAGGTATAAAAAATACATTTTAGTTTTCTTTAAACATTTTTCGATTTTCCGTTTAGGATATTATGTCGATTGAAAGTTGCGTAACAACTATTCTCACTTAAAAGGCTTAAAGACAGTAAAACACCCAAAAAAAAAAGTCGCAGTGGCGTTATATTTGTTCTTTATTTAAACTTGGTTACTCGTAGGTAAAGTTGTAATATTTGCTCATGCCCGAATCTAAGATCTTTCCCATGCAGAAGCTGTACCACAAAGAAACCATGGAGCAGTTCTACAAGGAGGAGACGCGCGTGGCGGCGCACCAACTGAAAGGAGAGAAGAGGAGCTTCCACACCACCTACCACGCGGACAACGCGTACGATAGAGTGGCGCTCAGTCAGCTCACTGGAGGGGAGAAACCAGGTTTAAATATATCTTTATATATATAATTCCTCTGTGAGTGTGTATGTCACTGAACTTCTCTCAAACGACTGGACCGATAATGATGAAATGTTTTGTGTGTGTTCAAGGGGATCTGGGAATGGTTTAGATTCACAATACGGTCAACTGGATATCGTTTTTTGAGAAGTGGGACAGGACAACGTATGTCGGGTCGACTAGTCTTATATATAAAATTCTCGTGTCACAGTTTTCGTTCTCGTACTCCTCCGAAACGGCTTGACCGATTCTCATGAATTTTTGTGAGCATATTGAGAAGGTCTGAGAATCGGCCAACATCTATTTTTTATTTTGCAAAACAACGTTTGCTGGGGTCAGCTAGTAATAAATAATATTTCCGGACTTTCCACACAACATCTAGCCCCGTGGTAAGCTCTAAGCTTGTGTTACGGGTACTAGACATCTAATATACTTAATATAATGGACATATACGTATAGATATTTCATATTATACATATTAAACACAGACCGAGGTATATACTTACATATATATAACCAGGCTGTCAGCACTAAATCATTATCATCAATAATTTATTCAAAACCAAAGAAGGTGTTACATAATTAACGCAGTCTTTAGGACTTCAACTGCGCTAGTTAGAAACTGTGTTACAGCGCGGTAATGCCCGCAAACCACGTATACCTACATATAAAATACTTAAAATACAAAGGCATATAAATAAATAGGTACCTTACAGACTAACTTAAACTGAGATATACAACTTAAAACTAATTAAGGTCTAAAGTCGGGCAATTAAAATGGTCTTCAAAAATTACCTATTATGTAGGTTTTTGATTCCATAATACCACAATGCATAATTAAAAAAAACCTTATATCAATATCTATATAAATAAAAATGAATTGTTGTTCGTTAGTCTGATTAGAACTCGAGAACGGCTGGGCCGATTGAGCTGATTTTGGTTTTAAAATGTTGGTCGTAGTCCAGGGTAGGTCTAAACGGTGAGCAAATAAGGAAATATTGCCGGGAACTTTTTATACCCGTGCGACGCCGGGGCGGGCCGCTAGTTTTATATAGAAACTAGCTGACCCAAGCAAACGTTGTTTTGCAAAATGAAAAATAGATAGTAGCCGATTCTCAGCCCTACTGAATACGCATATAAAATTTCATGAGAAACGGTCAAGCCATTTCGGAGAAGAACAGGAATGAACATTGTGACACGAGAATTTTATAAATAAGATTCAATAAAGAATTTAAAATTACTAAAAGTGCGCGAAAAATATGCCATTTTTACTGGGTTAAAATGTGCATTAGACCCCAATTAGACCCATAGTATATCCGTCACACTCAAATGATTACAATACAAAGGTTGTTTCTTTAGTGTACACACAGTATCACAGGCGACTTATTTCCTTTGCAGATGAGAGTAAGGCAAAGTTGTCTTACGTCCCTGGAGCCGTCTTGTACGAGTTAGTGGACCCGAGACTGGCGAGCACTGAGATCTCGTACGAGGTCGGAGAGGAGAAGCTGGAGTCAGCGTGTAAGTGTTATTTAACTATCAAACTTTTGTTCATTAAACAAATAAACTTTGTAATCGGTAGGTCTAGTAACACAATACATGCTCAATAGCGTCTTTGTAGTACCTACGTTTAATCTCCAAACAGGTATACATACTTTTGTGTAGCAATTCAACATGAAAACCTGTAATTTTTGCATAACCATACTCCCCTATACCAGTGCTGCAGATTTGCGGAAAGTTCGTCGAAAACAAAGTCGTCGAGAACAGTTCGCCGAAGCACAATTGAATTTTACTTCTGCGCTGCGGATTTCTGGTGCGTCGGCGCCGTTTTTCATATTCAAACGAAGTTACGTTACAATACAAGCTACATTTTCGTTCTACAACAGATAAACGTATCGCGAGTTGCTTTGTTTTCGACGAATTTTCCGTATAAGTGCGCTGCAGGTAGTATGCATGTTTACTTGAAAATGTTTCGTTTCCGAGACAACGAATTTAATTTACATTCTAAATAAAACTTTGGCAGCATCCTCATGCGAAACGGAGTCCATAGAACTCGACAGCAAACATTCGAGCACGGAAGAGGAAGTGTCAGTCAAAGCCGGCCCCACAGTAACCAGACCAAAAACAGCTTTTTCCAAAGAGGACTCTTTAGACAAGACCTCTTTTGTCACTACTAGGCGACCCAAAACGGCTGTGGCTAAGAGTAACAAAGAAGGGGATAGAGATGGAGGGAGTGAGAACGTGGGATCCAGCAAGACTAAGAGTAACAAGGATGGGAATAGAGATGGAAGGAGTGAGAAAGCAGGACCGAGTAAAGAGGTGTCATTGAGAGATGAGGCTAAGAAGTGTATTATCGAGTCTTTTAGTTCTGTTGCTGAAGATGGTCGGTTTCCGTCGCAAGGTAATTGTGATTTTCGTTTCATATTTAAGTAAGGGAACAGGCAACTGTTTAAACGACTTTATTAGAGCGGCAGCTCTCTGATCTTTAAGTGATTGACAATGGACTTAATCGTGTTGCCCATGTTTTACGGATTTCTGTGTAATAACGTATTTTAATTTATACCGACAGAGCCAAGCGAATTAGCATAATGATTTTAGAACCGTTTTCCTAAATTTTTGAAAGTTTTTTAACCGTTGGGGCTTGAAAGTTCTCGAACGGAGCCCACGAATCCGTAACGCAGAGTAGGACGTCCACCAACTAGATGGACCTACGACCTGTAAAAGGTAGCGGGCTCGCGGTGGTTACAGGGGCTGCTACCAACCGAAGTTAATGGAAGTCTTATTTACCATCATTGATTGTCTTTCGAGTTTCCCGATATTTCACCATGATCACAGTTGAAAATGTGCCGAAATATCGGGTAACTCGAAAGTCTCGATAACCATGATAGTTTCAAAAGTTACATGCCAATGCTGCAATATTTATATATAATTTTGTGATTATAGGCATCAACGCGGATCCCATGACAAACGCCGAAATCGACGACTCCGTGGCCACTCAGATCCTGGACAGAACGCTCCAGTACGAGGAGCGGGAGCTGTTCCGGCAGTATGACGTCATCAACAGCCACGCCGGCAGCGTCGACAACAAGACTAACGCCATCATTGAGCATATCTCTGATCATCTCGAGGATGCTTCGGTAAGTAGCATAAAAGAGCAGCTGACGATCGAGGCCTTTCACCTCAGAGCGTGACGCGTCACCCTCAGTGATCGCGCGGCTAGTGTTTGGCTCTGACCTTCAGGTGGACGGGATTACTGCGCATGGGTACTGTCACGCACACAATACTTTCAGCCACTCAGAGCACCGCGTACGCCTACACACCCGCCCCGCACCCCGCTAATTGCCCGTTGATACCCAATTTCTGATTTCTGCGCAATAACGGTCTAAGCCAAACTCTTATCGCGCTAGCTGTACCTACAGTTTACAAATATCGGCATCGTCCACTGAAGGTATAAAACTGTTAGTCAAACGCATCGTCTGTTGTCCGCTTACATAATGGACAGATGATCTGGTGAAAATTGAAGGTTCGCTGAGGCAAGCCACATCCGACCGAAATAACTGCACCTCTTTTCAGCAGTCGGACATCTTATGGCTGAAATGATGATGATCGCCATTCACCTTCCTTATTCTGTCCATCCACAGGTTGCCTGGTAAAGATAGCATTTAGAGATATGGCCGCCAATTGTACCACTGATCATGACGATTTATCTCTTTATTAATTATATATATTTGTCGTTTTTTCAGTTGCCCGAAGCTTCGCGAATATTAGAGGTACACATGGACGCGGCCGAACAAAGATGGCGGGCGGGCGAGTTCGTCCCCTCCTACCGAGACTACGACAACGAGACCACCCTAGTCGCGGACCCCGAAATGTCACTGTCAGACACACTGACAGAACAAAACGCCAACGTCACTTACACGGTGACAGCTGACGACAGCGGCTTCGAGGGAAACGACTCGAGAGGGGAATCGAAACTTAACCAGTCTTTGGATGAAGTGAGAGAAAAAAGTGGCGATTGTGATGATGTTTTTGAGGATTGCGTTGATGATAGCGATATAGAACCTGTTTTTGACCGCGTCAGTGAGAAGTATTCTTTGGAAATGAAACTGGCGTTAGATATTGAAGATGAATAATCTTAATTTAAAGTTATCTAGCATTGAAGCTCAATACGTTCCGTGTGTTGCATTTATTTAATTATTATGTTCGCGTGATTTTAATTTTATGTTGGAATGTTAAGTTTGTATTTCAATAAATTATTATATTATAATACTAGTTGGTTTTTGTTGGTAACATTGAAAAGCGATATATTGTAACAAATAATATATTTTGTTCGTTAAAGAATATGTACACTATTGCACTTATGTATATTTTTTATAAAAATAAACACTTAAATGTTTGTATTTACATTTCTAAATTAAAAATAAAATTTAAAGAGGTCAACTGAACTAGGATCCTGCTTGCATAATAGGTACCTTCTTATTAGGTACTTATGTATAAATCTAAATGTAACTTAACTTAATTACAAAGTAATATATACAATTCTGTACCGTGTTTAGTTTTTAATATAAAGAACCACTTATAACACAATCTAATATTGCTTTTCTCACAATTTGATATTATATTATGTAACTATATAATTTAATTAATGATAGGTACAAAGTAAGTGTACATATAACATTATACATATGAAATGCACCGCACCCATACATGACAACGATCTATTTTATATCGGCTTGGGGTCTTGGGGTTTCCTAGCAGTAGACTAGACTATAGTACAATTTAACATGCGAAACAATTAGGGGTTTCCAGGATAAAAAGGCAAATAGTGTATGTTAACGGGGTAAACAAAACCATGTGTTCCTAGCCTATTATGGCAAACTTCGTAAAGATGGCGCGGTTTCCTGTCATACACATACTAAAGTGCTCATTCACATGGACTATGGTGGCTAGGGGACGCAAAATGGTGCTCAACTGAGTAACCCCTTTTTCAATTTATAATTTTGTTTCACAAGTAAAACAAACAGAGTCAAGACACTTGCAAACTGACGCTTCAAGCAGAGTCCAATTATAAGGAATTTAATCTGAATTGTTTAGTCTAGTTTAATAGGTGAAATAGCCAGTAAAAGAAGGCGTTTCATTTTAAGCCCCCGACATAAAAGAGGGGTGTTATAAGTTTGACGTGTCCGTCTTTCGCCTCATGGCTCCCAAATGGATGCAGCGATATTAATTTAGTTTTTTTTTTGGTACGGGTAGAAGTGGGGAAGGAAAACCGAAAATCAGCAAATTACAAAATAGTATGACTTTTTAATTGAAAGGTAACTAAAGTTCTGGAATCAAGGATTTTTTTAAAGAGCATCGAACATCGTTAGCGAACCTACTCGACCGCCATTATGAAAAAACTGTGATACGGCGGCCAGTGATGAAACTCATGTCAATCCACAGAATAAATGATTACAAGCAAAAAGTGTTCTATGATCAAATGTCCTAAGTGATACGGTTTCTGAGATATTTGGGTCTAAAACTATAGAAAAAAGTAGAACATAGCTAAGATGTTCTACTTTACTTTATTTTTCTTTTTTCTGATCTCAGAAATCGTTTCACTTAGGAAATTTGATCACAGAACACTTTTTGTTTGTAAAATATATTTTTTTTCATGTGGCGGACTAGTAGTTATGCCAGGCTCAATACAAAAATATTCGATTCTTTTATATTATTAGATTATATATAGTTTATACCAGTAAAAACAAAAGTGCATATTCCCTACTGCAAGGTACTTTTCAAATCAATCAAAATCTTTTGTCCTTCGTTGGTCGTCCTCTGAATGAAATAACCTGGAAAACCTTTAGACTGTCTCAGTGGTTGGTTGCGAAAGGTGGGTGAAGGTTCGCTTGCGGTGTGAGAGGTAGCGGGTTCGATTCCCGCCAAAGGCCCAGTGTTTGTATGTGTTCTATACTCTTTTCCCTTGGTCTGGGTGTTTAATATGTATAATTAAATATGCATTTATATACAGGTTGTAATAAGAGTTTCGGTCAGTACATGGAGGAAAACAAAGCATTTTATTGTTTAATGTTTATCATAAAAAACGAAATCGTAGTAGTATTTTGTGTTATTCGGGTTTATGTTTTTAATTTTTCAAAAAGTTCTTTTTGGTTCCAGATTTTAAAGCTGTGTGAATTATTATTTTTTATTTTTCTCTTAGAAAAAACCTTCCTAGGTTAGCTATTTTAAGACCTTCATATACTGACCGAAACTTTTGTTACAACCTGTATACTATATTAAGTTTCTTAAATGTCTAGTACCCGTAACACAAGCTCAGAGCTTACCGCGGGGCTAGATGTGGCTGTGTCATTTAATATTTAAACCGTGTCAGTTCTAAAAGGTACATCTTATAAAATATATAAATACAATTGACTTAAACCTTAAACACAAGATGTGTAGCGTGTAGCATCAGGCCGCGTGGTGCTTCAGGTCGAAGATCTCCATGAGGAGCGGCTCTATGGGGTTCACGTCGAGGTAGACCCCCGTGACCTCCTCGGCCAGCTTCCGCAGCTCCAGGATCTTCTGGATCAGCTTGAGGAAGGTGGACTTGGCTTCGCAGCCGGGGTAGATGCTCTCCAGGTAGCGCCGGAGGAGGTAGTAGTATGAGTTCTGAAACATTAACATTCATTTGAAGCTGTTTTGGCTAAGGGGCGCACTCGATTTTCATTCCGAAGGGCGTGGGCTCAAACCCTGCCAAGAAACTCTGTATTTTTTCTTCTTGATTAAAATTATAGATAGATAGATAACTCTTTATTGTACACCACAAATAAAATACAAACTGCAAACAATAACAAGACAATACATTGCAGTACAAAGGGCGGCCTCATCGCTGTGAGCGATCTCTTTCAGGCAACCTTTGGATGGACAGGAAAGAAATAGAACGACATAGACAGTGGCAGATTATGTGATATGGTACTGATATGACTATTAGTTAGGTAGAGAAATTCATGGGGTCCAATCGTTGTGAAATCAGTTATGTGCAAACCATCAAAGACAAAAGTGGATCTTGCTTGACACGAAAAATCGGCTGTTTTATGTCGGCCATTTGTAGCGCTAAAACGTTAGCGTTAGCACTTGTTTGTTTTTGTTTATTGTATGAATATATATTTATTTTTTTAGTGATAAGGCCGCCCATTGTGACACTATTATATTAAATTTTTTGTTTTGTAAATTGGTGTTCAATAAAGTGTATTGTATTGTTAGCACAGGGGTCTGCCTGTTCTAAATTAAGCGTGCATGCAATCTGAATATGCATGACTTTTTTCCAAGCACAGAGCTAGCTTGTCGATAGTTTTTACTAAATCATAACCAAAATCATCTTGCATAACAATATAATATCTATGTATTTATGTCTATTATATTAAGTACATCAGATGTCTAGTACCCGTAACACAAGCTCAGAGCTTACGGGGCTAGATGTTGTTAAATATAAAAATAAATAAATAAATATTTCCATACAAATCAGCTCTAAGCTTGTGTTACGGGTACTAGATGCCAGATATACTTAATACAATAGGCATACATATATAGATATTTTTTATTATATATATTAAACACCCAGACCAAGGTGAAAGAGCTTGCAGGAGATACAAACCCTCTCACCCTCGGCGGGAATCGAACCCGCTACCTCTAGCGCCGCAAGCGGCCCCTCGCCCACCGCGCCACTGAAGCAGTGAAGTGTTGTGTGGATTGTCCGGAAATATTTATTATAACACTGTAAAAAGCCGTGTTGGCTAAGTGGGAGGATACTCGACCTTCATTCCGAAGGTCGTGGGCTCATACCCCGCCACGCACCTCTGAATTTTTCTTGTTGAGAAATGTATGTGCGCTTTAAACGCGTGCTCTTACGGTGAAGACAAACATCGTAAGGAAACCGGCATGTTCTGAGAACATTAAGGAGTTTAAAAGGTCATGTGACATTCACCAATCCGCACTTGGCCAGAGCGTGGTGAATTAAGGCCTAATCTCTCTCGTCAAGAGAGAAGTCCCTGTGTCCCAGCAGTGGGAACGTTAACAGGGTGACGATGATAACACTGTAAGTTTCTTAGGGTTCTCCGGTGGGAGGCTTCGGCCGCGGCTTGTCACCACGCTCCGAGCTGGGCCAGTGCGGGAAGCGATTTTTTCGTGTTTCGTAATGTGGCCCGGAGAAGCCATCTACCTTCTAGGTCTTCATGCCCCATCTTAGACCACAATCGTCACTTTACATCAGGTGAGATTGTGGTCAAATGAAGACTTATCCAACATAAAAAAAAGGGTTAGGTCTTGCTTGATGAGGAGTCCTGAAGGTCTTTGTAGCTACCTGTTCCAGCTTGATAACGTCGGCGTGGACCACCCGCGACCTGGCGGGCGTGAACAGCAGGATGGCGGACATGATGAGGATCAGGTGCTCGTCCTGAAGGTCTTGGTAGCTACCTGTTCCAGCTTGATAACGTCGGCGTGGACCACCCGCGACCTGGCGGGCGTGAACAGCAGGATGGCGGACATGATGAGGATCAGGTGCTCGTCCTGAAGGTCTTGGTAGCTACCTGTTCCAGCTTGATAACGTCGGCGTGGACCACCCGCGACCTGGCGGGCGTGAACAGCAGGATGGCGGACATGATGAGGATCAGGTGCTCGTCCTGAAGGTCTTGGTAGCTACCTGTTCCAGCTTGATAACGTCGGCGTGGACCACCCGCGACCTGGCGGGCGTGAACAGCAGGATGGCGGACATGATGAGGATCAGGTGCTCGTCCTGAAGGTCTTGGTAGCTACCTGTTCCAGCTTGATAACGTCGGCGTGGACCACCCGCGACCTGGCGGGCGTGAACAGCAGGATGGCGGACATGATGAGGATCAGGTGCTCGTCCTGAAGGTCTTGGTAGCTACCTGTTCCAGCTTGATAACGTCGGCGTGGACCACCCGCGACCTGGCGGGCGTGAACAGCAGGATGGCGGACATGATGAGGATCAGGTGCTCGTCCTGAAGGTCTTGGTAGCTACCTGTTCCAGCTTGATAACGTCGGCGTGGACCACCCGCGACCTGGCGGGCGTGAACAGCAGGATGGCGGACATGATGAGGATCAGGTGCTCGTCCTGAAGGTCTTGGTAGCTACCTGTTCCAGCTTGATAACGTCGGCGTGGACCACCCGCGACCTGGCGGGCGTGAACAGCAGGATGGCGGACATGATGAGGATGAGGTGCTCGTCCTGAAGGTCTTGGTAGCTACCTGTTCCAGCTTGATAACGTCGGCGTGGACCACCCGCGACCTGGCGGGCGTGAACAGCAGGATGGCGGACATGATGAGGATGAGGTGCTCGTCCTGAAGGTCTTGGTAGCTACCTGTTCCAGCTTGATAACGTCGGCGTGGACCACCCGCGACCTGGCGGGCGTGAACAGCAGGATGGCGGACATGATGAGGATCAGGCGCTCGTCCTGAAGGTCGCGGTAGCTACCTGTTCCAGCTTGATAACGTCGGCGTGGACCACCCGCGACCTGGCGGGCGTGAACAGCAGGATGGCGGACATGATGAGGATCAGGCGCTCGTCCTGAAGGTCGCGGTAGCTACCTGTTCCAGCTTGATAACGTCGGCGTGGACCACCCGCGACCTGGCGGGCGTGAACAGCAGGATGGCGGACATGATGAGGATCAGGCGCTCGTCCTGAAGGTCGCGGTAGCTACCTGTTCCAGCTTGATAACGTCGGCGTGGACCACCCGCGACCTGGCGGGCGTGAACAGCAGGATGGCGGACATGATGAGGATCAGGCGCTCGTCCTGAAGGTCGCGGTAGCTACCTGTTCCAGCTTGATAACGTCGGCGTGGACCACCCGCGACCTGGCGGGCGTGAACAGCAGGATGGCGGACATGATGAGGATCAGGTGCTCGTCCTGTCTCCAGGCGGGCGCGAAGGAGCGCACGAAGGCGAGGTGGCTGCGGTAGATGTTGCCCTTCGCCAGCTTCAGCACGTCGGCGCGGATGCTGGCTACGTTCTTCGTTTGTGGGATCTGGGGAGATGGAAAATGGAAAAAACGTTACGAAATTTTCTATGTAGAAAAAGATTGAGACACTTAAATTGTCTCACCATTGTTTGTGTTAGTGTTTAATTGTGTTAATTTAGAAAGAAATAAAGAAAAATATTTTAAATTTTTTTTTGCTGTTATATTTTTTTTTATGCTCGTTAAGCCTTCATTTGACTACAATCTCACCTGATGTAAAGTGACGATGTGGTCTAAGATGGGACATGAAGACCTAGAAGGTAGATGGCTTCTCCATATATTTATATATTTAGGCTTATATATTTGTGTACAAAAATATAATAGAGGTACATTCATATACATATTTATAATTAGCTGTTGGGCTTTCTAACAAAATAAATCAAAATCAATGTGAACACGTTTTTTTCCTTTAACGCACAGCAATTTAAAAACGTTTTTTTACTAAAACGCACATGGCAACATGGACAGGTCAACTTAGAGTTAATTTAAATGAAAACTAAGAATAATAAAGGAAATAACAATGTCTTGTCAGTTCGCTTCAACTTCAGACAGTTCTACTTTTTACACTGAGTTGAGAAGCCAATAGAAGTACCCAGCTTTCATATCTTATGTTGTTATTATAACACGATAATATATTATATAAAATAAATTTAAATTTAAAATTTAAGAAAAACCCCCGATTCTAATGGCTTAATTTACTTAAAAGTAAAACACCATAATATTTAGTAATGTGCACGCGATGCGCTTTCATTTGACTCCCTACTAGAGTATATTTGCAGATTTTAGGTTTTCCGTCCCCACTCTCACCCCCATAAATTTTAAACAGCACAACCGATTTTCATTAAACATGTCTAAGCTATTTCGCGCCAAACTCACCTTTCATAAAAAATAACTAAATTGAAATAGCTCCATCCGTTCGGAAGCTATGATGTCCCAGGCAGACAGACACGTCAAACTTTTAACACCCCTCTTTGGTCGGGGGTTAAAAAGAAGTTTTATTTATTTATTTATGTAAGTACACTAACACGATTAGCAACCAATTACATTAGTACACATAATTACCATAGAAAGATACACATATTAAAAAATAAGTAACAAATGATTAAATTCAATTTAATAGAATAATTATATTATTATTAAAAGGATTGGGTACATTTGATACATTAATTAGAGTGGTTCAGATGTCACATACCTTCCACTGGTCCTGAGTGCCGTCGTAGTTCATGGTGCTTCGGAGGACCATCATCTCTATACAGCCTCCCTTCAGAAGTGCTATCTGGAACAAAGGTACACTTACAAATAAATCTATATTATGTTTCCTAGCTATTAGTGTACTAAAAAAATGTATCCCTAACCCCATATTTTTGAAGTGAAACTTCTTTAGAATCGTTGTGATTTCAAACCGGATGCAACGGAAAAAACGACAGGTAAGCCAATCTTAAACGCTAACAAGATTAAGCAACTTTGCGCGACGCCAGTACTTGGATGGGGGACCGCCCGAACAAAATCTTTTTGCACTGTATTTTTCACACAGTATTTTTCTTTTGTTTTTTTTAATTAATCTCATTCTTTTGTTAATTTACTGAAGTTTCACTTCTATCGTGTGTAAATCGCACACACACCTTTTTTTTCCATTTTTTTTTACGTGCGGTATGTGTCGCTCACTGTTATACCCTTCCGCATACAAACCACCAATGCAAGCTGGTTACCAGTTTGCGATGCTTTCTGTACCTATATATTTTTAGTAGATTTTTAGTTATTATTCTACTTTCCAAATTGTTTAGCACTAGCTAAAAATACGTTATAAGTATGTATCAAATACCCGGTTCCCGTGTATTTCAATAGTTTGTACACTTATTGTAACAAAAAAAAAAACACTTAAATAAAAGGAAAAAAGCAAAAATATTAGTACTGTTCTCGCGTAACGTCGCATAACTTTATGAAAAAGACGTTTGTTATATGAGAGACTCCTTTCATATGATTTTAGTATGTGTTTGTTATAGCGTTAAGAAAGATACATCTTCTCTCAAAATGTCAACTCTCTATCTATCACGGTTGTTGAGATCAGCCTGTGACAGACAGGCAGACGCCGGTCTCTGGGGTTACTAAGGGAGGCTTATGTCCAGCAGTGAATATCCCACAGCTGTATTAGGAGTGTTCATGATTATTGTGAAGCCGTGTTGGCTAAGTGGGAGCACACTTGACTTTCATTCCGAAGGTCGCGGGTTCAAACCCCGCCACGCACCTCTGGATTTTTCTTCTTGAGAAATGTATGTGCGCTTTAAACACGGTGAAGGCAAACATCGCGAGGAAACCGGCATGTTCTGAGATCTGTAAAGAGTTTGAAGGACATGTGACATACACCAACCCGCACTTGGCCAGGCGTGGTGAATTAAGGCCTAATCTCTCTCGCCAAGAGATAAACCCCTGTGTCCCAGCAGTGGAAACGTTAATAGGGTTATTAATAGGGTGATGATGAATGATTATTGTACCTGATCTTCCTCGCACATGTTCCTGAACGCGTTGATCTTCTTCGCCATCTTGATGAACCTCCTGATGGCGATAGCGGTCAGGTTCACTATCCTCACCAGCCGGAGGTCGTGCTCGCCTTCGAACTCCTGCGAACATCACAACTAAGGCATTCAGAATATAAATCTCAAGGGTTCTAACATTTTTGTATGCAGCCTGGCATACCTACTAGTCCGCCATGATAAAAAAACGTGATTCGGCGGCCAGTGATGAAACTCATGTCAACCGACAGAGTAAATGATTACAAACAAAAAGTGTTCTATGATCAAGTCTCCTAAGTGATACGGTTTCTGAGCTATGTTCTAATTTACTTTATTTTTCTTTTCTCTGACCCTAATATCTATCGAAAATCTGCAAATATACTCGTGTGGGGTATGAAATGAAAGCGCATCGCATCGACATTACAAAATATTATGGTGTTTTACTTTCAAGGAAAATAAAGCAATGAAATCGGGGTTTTTCTTAAATTTTAATGAACATCGAACATCGGTTAGAAACCTACTCGACCGCCATTTTGAAAAAAAAAAAATGAAATTCGGCGGCCAGTGATGAAACTCATGTCAACCGACAAAGTAAATGATTACAAACAAAAAGTGTTCTAATCAAATCTCCAAAGTGATACGGTTTCTGAGATATTTGCCCGCCTAGCTTTTGTCCTTTACTGGGAAAACAGGTCTGGGACCAGATTTTGTACGAGCTAGTGTTTTCTACATATCATAAGTATGTATTTACAACAAAAATAAATAAAAAAGCAAACGTAAAATTAGACTAAGAAAAGTACAACAGGGAGAATGTACTAAAATATTCAAAAATCATAACAAACCTCTTCCCTCAAGAAACTCTATCCGAGTTTAAACAAAAAATCTTATATTTCTATGAATCCCTTATAAAGCCTAAACGAATTCATGAATTTTAACTTGACAGAGTACTCGTTTTGGAAGATGATAATGAATTTCGTATTTGAAACAACCAATTAACCCTTTTAAAGTAATCTTCAGGATTACTAATAATGAAATGAAAGTAATTATTGTAATCAGAGTCAATTAAAGTTATTGTTAAAATTTTGATTAATATTTAATTTACTTTTTCATACTGCTTCATACTATTTCATATATAATGTATATCTATTGAAAATTTATTTCATGATTTAAGCTATTGATTTTATAATTTATCTACATTGAACTCACTCATTTCAATCTATTCTGTTAACATTATTATTATAACAAAATTATTCACTTAGTTTTTCCATATTTTTTTTAATGTTTGTATTAAACTCTAAAAACATTATTTTTCGAATTTGAATTTAAAGAATTGCATATTATTTGGAAGGTTGAGGTGGACTCATACTGCACCTAAGGAACTCAAAATTTTAATCTATCACGGTTATAGGTTCCCGTTTCACCCTTTATCTACGGAACCCTTAGAATAGATTAGTACCTAGATTTTCCGGAAATATTTTTTTATTTAATAGCATGGGATTGAGAGCCACCTACAGAATTTAAGGAAGTGATAACCACATACCTTGATACCGGCCGCAGTGTCCCCGACTAGCAAGGAGAGGTCATCGTCCACTGGTGCGTTCAGTGATTTGTTGGCGACTATTAGCTCGTTCAGTTTGGCTCGCTCCACCTGCAAAATGCATTTGAATGGAATAAGAATAAGAATATTTTATTGTAAAAATTGTGTGCATTTACATTTGGTCTTAAAATGTAACATAAGTTTCAACAATTTTATCCATTTCGGACATACAATATAAATAAAAACTATAGTACAGGTACCTACTAAAAAGTTAACAGAATAGACATATTATACATTATAAATGAGTCTGCATTTTACCACTTAAATTCTTTATTTTTAAAATATACGTTTAAATTATAATAGTTGCAGGTTGCAAGCCACTTTCTTAATTTAATTTTAAATATATTTTAAATATTTATAGACCTATATGTATTTGTTTATTGTAATATTATGTATTATTTATATATTAGATTTATTATGTAAGTATTTATTTAATATGTAAAGCTTATTTATTATTTAACATTTTTCTTTTTTTTATTGTTTCATCAATTTGCAACGTCCGTCGTTTTTAGTTTTTCTCCAGTCCATCCAAAGGTTGTCTGGAAGAGATCACTTTTAGTGATAAGGCCGCCCATTGTTACACTATTATTTAATATTTAGTTCTTAAGCATTGTTCTGTTGTATTATATATTTTTATGTGTTTCAATAAAGAGTATTGTATTGTATTACCATTTAACTTTTTCAATTCTGATGAAAGGTGATTGTATACCCTAATTGCAGTTATATATGTGCTCCTAGAGAACATCGTATTATTTATGTGGTAAAATATAGTAGAAGTTACATAAATAAATATCTTCAGACAATAAAAAACAACATCTAGCCCTGTGGTAAACTCTAAGCTTGTGTTACGGGTACTAGACATCTGATATACTTATTAAAGACATTATATAATACAGATATATTTTTATTTCATTACTAGGTGACCCCAGCAAACGTTGTTCTGCAAAATGAAAAATAGATAGTAGCCGATTCTCAGACCTACTGAATACGCATATAAAATTTGGTAAAAATCGGTAAAGCCGTTTCGTAGGAGTACGGTAATTAACATTGTGACAAGAATTTTCATATATTAGATATGATAATGTCATGTGACATAATTTATATTTCTTTAATTGTATTTTTTGTTTGGTTTATTATTATTTGTCCGTTTATTAAACATGTATGATATTGTCATTTTTAATTACAAATTATCTTTTTGATTTGAAAATAAGGCAGCATAATGCCGGTGCCCGAAAAGCACTTTAAGGCCATAAAAATTATTTCGGCTCCGTAATACAGGTTTCAGTGTTAGAGAGCGCATTTATCGAGGGGGAAATAAGTTGTTACCGCGGTAAAATCCAAAAAACACGAGCGACGCCGTGACGCGACGTGTAATGCTAGTCCCTCAAAAGAGAAGTCCCTGTGTCCCAGCAGTGGGAACGTAAATAGGTCTGCATATCGTCACTTCAATGGTAAACTTACGAATCTGCAGTTTTGGTGATTTTGACATTTCTTCAGAAAACTACACCTTATGTTGTACTACATAATGTGGGAAATTTTGAAACGTCTATCTCTAACGGTTGTTGGAATCAAGTATTTCGAATCTCCATTTATTGTTGATACGCCCAACAGCAAACTTGCGAAATTGTTTAGGCGTAGCCGAATATGAAGAATCCGACAAAAATGTACCACGGTTAACGTACGAATCTGCCATATTCGTAAATTTACATCGAAGCATACTTCATTTAATGGTCGAGCAACTCACTTCAAAAATACGAATCTGGCAATTTCGTACATTTACATTGGTTATATTTGTCATTCCAAGCACTATCTGCGTCGCGACGCTGACAAAGCAGCAGCAAAGGATGACCCGAACACTTCGGCTTTTAATTTTGACCCAGAAGCTGTCCTGCAAGCCCCATGGCCCATTATTTTATGTTCGAAAACTAGCTGTACTTATACAATTTGACCTTTTTTAAATTTGGCGATCATGACGATTATTGTACATACATGGGACAAAACAGAAGGTAAAAGGGGAAGTGTTGAAATTGCTTCTTTCGTTTACAAATATACTTGTAGTGTGGTCGCAATCAAGGCATAACACAGTCATGTGAGAATGTGAGAATGATGTAAGACATTTATGGATACCAGCAAAAAAAAAATTTTTGTTGCATGTTGCTGCACTTAGTATCAAAATATTCAACAATAAATATAATTGATCATGCTTTCTATGATTCTGGACATAATCACATGGAGTGTGACTCCATACACTCTAAAATGTAAAAATACAGCTATATACACTCTTTAATCCCAATCAGTGCCAGTTTGTAAAAGTAATATCGAAATAAAAATCTTAAAAAATAAATGTACAAATAAAGTTAAAAGAAATAATGAACAACATGAAGAAGAACTAGACGATACAAGCCCAAAACTGAAGATAAATTACCGTAAAGACAAACCTAAATCAATCTATATTAAAACTGATTACAATGACGCGACTTTCAAAGAACTTAAAATAAAACCAAAAAGAGGAAAGAGTTCAGCCGATATATTTATACCGAGTAATATTTATACACAAAGAATACCGATTAACAAAGGAAAAAAAAAGATTTAATCAATCTATGTAGATTATCTCTACATAGATTGATAACCATTATTACATATACCAAAATACTACCATTATTTTTACGAAAACCTACCTGATTCGGAAGGAGTTCAGGACCGCTTGTCCGAATCAGAGTATGAAGAAGAAGAGGAATTGTAGGTACATACTGGAAGGTTACTTGTAATAGGGTTATTTAGTAAACTTTTAGCTAACCTAGCCTAGTTAAACCCCGGTTAGGTGTCCTACATTTGTCTAACTAGGCTAGGTTTGCTAATCATTTCGATGTCTCAAAAACCCTGTACTTTTCGATGTCTCTTAATGATTGTATGGATTGATTGTTGTGTCTCTTTTTTGCTTGTAAGTTTGTTGGTTTGATTTTATTGTGTACTATTTTGATTGTGAGATTTTAGAAAGTTTTCATTTTAATGTTTCATATTTTGTCGTTTTACGTGTTAATAAGTTTGGTTTTTGTCTCAAAAATAATATCAATTTGAATTACTTATTTTTTTACCTTTATTTCATTCATAATTTTGTGATTTTACTTTAATTATTTCGAAAAGAATGTTTTTTATAATCTATTTCTTCTCTAAAACAAGTAATTTATGCCCTGGTAAACTTACGAATGTGGCACTTTCGTAAGTTTAGCAAACATTAAATATGATACTTTTGCTATGTAACTTACGAAACTACCACTTTCGTAAATATGCTTAAGCGAAACTGCATACCTAAGAACATTCATGTATGGAAGTGCAAAGTTACGAATATGCATTTATTTCTGATTCTTGATATATATTTAAAATCCATTCATTGTAGTTAATCATAGCAGGGTTTTAATTTTTAAATATATCACAGGATTTATTACATTAACCTCTCAACAAAAGTTATTGTCAATCGAATGTTTCAAAACGCTCCCCTGTAAAAAGTCATTTTTTCAGTTTCGTAAGTTTACCATTGATGTGACGATATGCGGTATGTTTCTCTGGATTGATATCCTTGGTCTGGGTGTCTAATATGTATAGTAAAAATATCTATATATTTATGACTATTATATTAAGTATATCAGATATCTAGTACCCGTAACACAAGCTTAGAGCTTACCACGGGGCTAGATGGTGTTGTGTGAATTGTCTGGAAATATTTATTTATTAAAAAAAAATTGTGCGCTTTAAACACGTGCTTTAACGGTGAAGGGGCAAACATTGTGAGGAAACCGGCATGTTCTGAGAACTTTGAAGAGTTTGAAAGGCATGTGACATTCACCAACCCGCAGTTGGCCAGATGGATGGATTAAGGTATAATCTCTCTCGCCAAGAGAGAAGTCCCTGTGTCCCAGCAGTGGGAACGTTGTTAGGGTAGATGATGATGCTGTATGTATAAGAGGTTACCTCGTTCAGCTCCCTGGAGGAGCCGCTGCAGTTGACGGAGGAGTAGGCTTCAAACTCGAGCTTAATCGCCTCGCACAGTATTGACTCCATGGAGTTCGGTTCTATCCTGGAACAATATATTATTAAGATAAGATATTTTGACTCAAAACGGGTAACATTATATTTATTAATTTGATGCTGTTTCAAGCGCCATGATTACGGGAACAACTTAAACGTTTTAAGTCATAATATTGTAAGTTACAATAATATTTTAAAAAGTTCTAAGAGATTTTTATTTCACACCACATACAAATTACATCAAAAGTATAATAAAATAAACGAAATCTATATTATTATGTATTACTTACACGAAGACTACAAGAACTATAGCAAACAAAATAAAACAATAATAAATAAAATAAAACTTTGCTAATAAGTAATAATATTAGCATTATTATTACTTATTAGCAATAAATCATATTTCTAGATTACTTAGTTTCTGACAATTTTATTTCCTTTTAATTAGATGTTTTGTCTAGGTTTCAGCTATTTTTTTCGTTCAGTTTATACCTACTTTAAATATATTTTCACAACGAATGCGACGCAACAGTGGTAATGTGTATATCTGTCTATGTATGTAAGTATGTTCCTTTGTACTGTACAATACAGACAGGTAACCTGGGCCGATTTTTATGATACATATACATACATTATTATATTTTTATATACCTACTTTGGTTACTTTTATTAAATTTCATTAATTTATTTCTTATGTACGTGAGTAATCATAAAAATTGAATGAAATTAATAATAATAATATGTATATGTATTATAAATTTATAATGTAAATTGAGTTCTCTGTTGCATTGGGAAACATCCTGTAACGACAGAGTAACAATTGTTGTTGAATAAATAAATAAATAAATAAATAAATAAATTATGTCGATCGATTCCTCTTAGGTCGGCGAGTGTGTAAATACATGACGTCAGTGGAAGTTTAAAATGGCGACTACTGGACGCCATTTTGTACAAATAAAAAAAGTCAATAAACTATATCAATGGTATCGTTGAATAGGTAATTAAAATCATTTTTATTTTTTTGTTTTTTCCTGGACTGTTCAGTTTTTATATGGATTGAAAGTTGCGTAACTACCATTCTTAAATTAGACTTAAAGACATAATGAAATCCCAACAAAGTTAAGTAGCAGACGGATTATATTTGATTATATTGTTGAAGAACATAGACCTATAGCCATATTGTCCGCTCCGGCCAAGGTATTTGAAAACGTCCTATACAATCTGATTTATTCGCAGGTAAAAGCTTTTATATGTAACGCTCAACATGGTTTTAGAGAAAAAAGGTCTGTAAACTCTAATCTGTTGACTCTGGTAGAGTATATATCATGTCAGTTAGATACTGGCTGCCAGGTTGATGTACTATATTTTGATTTTCAAAAAGCTTTTGACCGTGTCAATAACGACTTACTGCTGACTAAACTATGCGCTATAGGATTTGCCCCAGACTTACTTCGATTGCTGGCAGACTATCTACGCGATCGACAGCAGTTTGTCAGAGTTGGCATATATGAGTCAGCCCCTTATCACACGCGATCAGGGGTGAATCAAGGCTCAATCTTAGGACCTCTATTTTTTATTCTTATGATAAATGACCTGCCAAATGTCCTGAATCATGCTGAGTGTCTCCTCTATGCCGACGACCTGAAACTCTACTCAGTTGTACGTACCGCTTCGGACTGTGAGGCGCTTCAGGCCGATGTAGATGCTGTCTGCAAGTGGAGTCAGGAGAATAAAATGCAATTTAATGGTCTTAAATGTTCTGCTATGACTTTTGGCCGGAAAAAACAAATGATTGCTTATGATTACAAGATTCAAGGAAATGTGGTACCGAGAACCACTGTGATCAAGGATCTCGGAGTCGTTTTTGATCAAAAGCTGACATTCCATGACCACATTACTTGTCTTGCTAAGCAATCGTTTCAGAGACTAGGCTTTGTATTGAGGAATGCCAGAGACTTTAATAAAAACGGTATCGTGCAACTCTTGTATGGAGCTCTAGTGCGAAGCAAGCTCGAGTCGAGTAGCTGCGTATGGAACCCATATGAGAGTACCTACGCTCTCCTTTTGGAAAAAGTGCAGAAGGCGTTTCTCAGGTACCTATACAAAACGGTATTCGGATACTATCCCTACATGTACCCAACTAAGTTCCTTCAGGGCTGTCTTGGTTATAATTCTCTCAAAACCAGGAGATCGTTCGAGCAGACGGTGACCATGCTGAAAATACTTCGTGGCATGATAGATGTTCCCGATATACACAACCTTCTGACTCGGCTATATGTACCAAATAACTATATTCGCCACAGATATCTTAGGTTATTCTCAGTTCCATCAAGTAGGACTGTTTCGCGTGCGAGATCTCCTCTACCTCGCACCCTGCAGGCCCTTAACGCACTTCTTGACCAGAATACAGACATCGACATTTTTGCCGATGACTGGAGAAAAATTATGATTGTTTTATTGCGGTTTTGTGAGAGTGAGGAAAGAACGTGAGCCGTGTTGGCTAAGTGGGAGGACACTCGACTTTCATTCCGAAGGTCGTAGGTTCAAACCCCGCCTCGCACCTCTGGATTTTTCTTCTTGAGAAATTTATGTGCGATTTAAACACGTGCTTTAACAGTGAAGGCAAACATCGTGAGGAAACCGGCATGTTCTGAGAACTTTAAAGAGTATGAAGGACATGTGACATTCACCAACCCGCACTTGGCCAGCGTGGTGAATTAAGGCCTAATCTCTCTCGTCAAGAGAGAAGTCCCTGTGTCCCAGCAGTGGGAACGTTAATAGGGTGATGATGATGAGGAAAGAACGTAAATTATTGTTGTTATGATTGTATTTTTTTTTGTTTACTTGGCATGTTTAATTTGTAATTATTGTTAGCTAATTTCTTATAAAATGTATTTTAATTTTTTTTTTTTATTATTTGTATAAACTCTATCATTGTTACTAAATGTTATATTAATTAGTGTAATTGATTTTTTTGTAAGTCGTGCTAGTTAATTAATAAATAAATAAAATAAATAAATATTGTTCATAGCTGTGGCAGCGCGTAGCTCGCTGTAAGACCTAGGCAGTTCAGGGTCTAGTCTAGTCTACATTAATCATTCAATTGGCAATGATCAAACTATCGCAAATCACCTGGAGCGAAAAATAGCAGCATGACCTTGTGATTTAACCACGCTTCTTTGTTCATGATTATTATTCAGTTTTTGATTTTATAAATTACTTCAAAAGGTATCGTTGAATTCTTTTAACATGCTAACCGAGAATTTATCATGTTGACAAAACAAGCATCCTGACAATGAAGTGAGCAAATCCGTGTATTGACCTGCCTCGTAAAAAATACATATTTACCAAAAATAATCGGTATAACAAGTTTTTTCTAATAAGTTTCCAAAAGATCTAAATGTCAAAGAAGGTCTCTGGTGTGTCTGGTGGGAGGCTTCGGCCGCGGCTTGTCACCCCCCTCCGGGCTGGGCCAGTGCGTGAAGCGATTTTCTCGTGTTTCGTAATGTGGCCCGGAGAAGCCATCTAACACTTTACATCAGGTGAGATTGTGGTTAAATAAACGCTTACCTAGCATAAAAATTAACAAAAAATAATAATATTTGATATTTTTTTTACCAGTTGTAGAACTATTTGTCTCTTTATGTAAGGTCGTGTGTACAAAATCAAAAGTGTTTCTGAGAGAATCGCAGTACTACCAACCAGTGCAACTTGAGCCCTGAATAAATATTATTTATATGTCCTTATCTCAGGAAATATTGTCCGATTAAAACATTCTTTCAGTGTTAGATTCTATATATAATATTTAAACAATATTTCCTTAGATAGCGACGTTTAAGCTAACAATCAGACTTAACAGCTTTGTAATATTAGTATAGATAATTTTAATATATCTACGTCAGTGGCGCAGTGGGAAAGGCTCCGCTCGCGGCGCAAGAAGTAGGTGGTTTGATTCTCGTCGAGGGGTCGAGTGTTTGTATGTTCTGCAAGCACTTTCTCATTGGTCTGGGAGTTTGATATGTATAATAAAAAAAATCTATCTATGTGATCAGATGTCTAGTACCCGTAACACAAGCTTAGAGCTTGCCCCGGGCTAGATGTTGTTGCACTTAAAAAAATTATACTTTTGTGATTTTATTATTGAATACTGTGATAATACTTTACACGAAACCCCAGGAGCATGTAGTCTTAGAGTATGTAGCTAGCTCTGTCTCATACTTATCACATTTATTTCTGTGTCTCTGATACTCACTGGTATGTAATGTACTCTCAGGTGGTTAACCTAAATTAATTTAGCTTAATAACAAAATCAACGTTGTAATACTAATCAACTGAAATTATCAATTAAGTGTAATGTAATTAATAAAGATATCAAACGGATAAGCTGCCCGTGTGATAGCCGCGTCACTAATCGGCAGAGAAACTTATCTGACTTGTAGAGGTATAGGCAGGAGGTTGCGGGTTCGATTTCCGCCGGGGACCAGATTTTGTACGATCTACATTTTTTTTGGTTCGGGTCTGGGTATATATCAAACAATTTTAATTTCGCATTAATAATATTAGCTGGAGCCGGGAGCTTGGCTAAGTGGGAGCATACTCGACTTTTATTGCAAAGGTCGTGGGTTCAATCCTCGACGCGCACCTCTGGATTTTTCGTGAGGAAACCGGCATGTTGTGAGAGCTTTAAAGAGTTTGAAGGACATGTGACATTCACCGACCCGCACTTGGACAGCGTGGTGAATTTAAGCCTAATCTCTCTCGCCAAGAGAGAATCCCTGTGTCCCAGTAGTGGGAACGTTAATAGGGTGAAAATGATGAATATTAGCTGGGATTGAAGTAACTTTATCAATCCGCTGAATTCTCCATCACTTGCGATTCAACATAGCAACAAAAGTACACACGACCTTACATTGTCAATTTCTTAGATAAGATATCGTCTAGAGATTAGACCGTAAAATTTTATAAGTGCATTTGTATTAATAACCAGATTAATTAGGTAAAATGCCAAATATGGTATAAAATATTTTGTGTTATAAATATTTTAAACTGAAATGATATGAGTATAGAAAGATTGAGCTGCCTCAGTGGCGCGGTGGGCGATGGTCCGCGGCGTAAGAGGTAGGGTTCGATTCCCGCCGAGGGGTCTAGTGTTTGTATGTTCTGCAAGCACTTTCTCCTCGGTCTGGCTGTTATATATGAATAATAAAAAATATCTATTTTTTTTTTGTGTTTGATAAGCCTTCATTTGACCACAATCTCACCTGATGTAAAGCGACGATGTGGTCTAAGATGGGACATGAAGACCTAGAAGGTAGATGGCTTCTCCGGACCACATTACGAAACACGAAAAAATCGCTTCACGCACTGGCCCAGCCCGGAGGGTGGTGACAAGCCGCGGCTGAAGCCTACTATCTATGTCTATTATATTAAGTATATCTGATGTCTAGTACCCGTAACACAAGCTTAGAGCTTACCACGGGGCTAGATGTTGTGTATAGAAAAAAAGAGTTTAGACGTAAGAGTTTAGTTGGATTAGCGTCCACAGTATCTATTTTTATTATATTTAAACAAAACCTACAGACCTTATACATACAAAATAATTCATCTATACTAATATTATAAAGAGGAAAGGTTTGATTTTTTGTTTGTTTGTTTGTTTGTTTGTTTGTTTGTTTGTCTCGAATAGGCTCTGAAACTACTGCACCGATTTTAAAAATTCTTTCACCATTCGAAAGCTACACTATCCCTGAGTGACATAGGCTATATTTAGTTTTCAAAAATAATATGATTTCTTACCAAACTCCGATAATGTAACCCATGGTGAAAAAAAAGAACCTAAAATCTTTCTTTAATCGCAAATGCTGCGAAAACTATTGAATATATAACAAAGTGATGTATTACATTTTTGTAGAACTTATCATTATCTACAAAAAACGTCGTTGCATCATATCTCTAACTATTGTAGTTTTGTGACAATAAGCGATTAAAAAAAAAAAAACCTAAAATCTTTCTTTAATCGCGAATGCTGGAAAAGCTATTAAATATATAACAAAGTGATGTATTACAACTTTGTAGAACTTATCATTATCTACAAAAATCGTCGTTACATCATATCTCTAACTATTATAGTTTTGAGACAATAAGCGGTTAAAAAAAAAAAAACCTAAAATCTTTCTTTAATCGCGAATGCTGGAAAAGCTATTAAATATATAACAAAGTGATGTATTACAACTTTGTAGACCTTATCATTATCTACAATAAACGTCGTTACATCATATCTCTAACTATTGTAGTTTTGTGACAATAACTGATTTTTATGAAAAATAAACCTAAAATCTTTCTTTAATCGCGAATGCTGCGAAAACTATTGAATATATAACTAAGTGATGTATTACAACTTTGTAGAACTTATCACTATCTACAAAAAACGTCGTTACATCATATCTCTAACTATTATAGTTTTGTGACAATAAGCGATTTTTTATATTAAAAAATTAAAATACCACTGTTTGAAAAGGCTCTTTATTTGTATCTTGGTATTAATCCTTAACAAAATAAATAATTTATTATGTAAGATTGCTTTAAAACCTTTATGTAACTTTTTGAATTATTAGATTCTGACATTCCATTCAAAAGATATCACGCTATCATTTTTTTTTTAAATACCGCTCGGCGGCTAACTATGCGTTGTGGAGTGTCACGCGTCACTCGGGCACGGAGGTACGGGAGGGGGGGTTAAGATCACGAAATAATCTGCCGCGCGGGGTCGGCTCCCTACTGAATGGTCGAGTGCGGAAATAAAAAAATTGTCGCTTGATAATATTTTGTCGCTTAGTTAGTAGTTAATAATTCGTTAACAGGTAACTAATTCCATCCAAAAAGTTATTTTCAGAACTAAACCCTAGCATATAGCATAGCTATTGTACATTATCGTCGGTTGCAGGTTCAATTGGGTTAACCACCAAAACACGTAAAATAAGTTGAGTTTACAGTTTTTATAGTTTTTTTCTGCTCTTTCCAATAGCATAATAATAGAATTCTAGCTTTAAAAAAATACAGTTACGCTACACATTTTAACTGTGAATTTGCAGACTTCCGTCGTAATTATGTTGTAACTGAGTAGGTATGTGATCCATTTACATAAGTCGAATTGTTGTATTCCTATCCTATGACCAAAGAAGGTTAAGTTGGTGTATGTATCTTGGCAAACCAGCATTGCTCTTACACTAATACTTAGCTTGAACAAAAAATTATAACCACACATACACCAATATAAAACAAAAAACTAACGTTTCACCAATTGACCCGAACCAAGTTTATGTTTGTTATCGGTTACACCAATTTGAGCATTGCATAGTATGTTTTCTCTTACCTTAATCTTCTTAAAAATAATAAATCTAAATCCATACTAATATTATAAAGCTGAAGAGTGTGTTTGTTTGTTTGTTTGAACGCGCTAATCTCCGAAACTACTGGTTCGAATTGAATAATTCTTTTTGTGTTGGATAGTCCAGTTATCGAGGAAGGAGGCTATATAACATCACGCTACGACCAATAGGAGCAAATATATAGTGGTAAATGTGTAAAAAACGGGAGAAATTATTTCATCTTTGAAGCCTTCCGTTGCGTGCGCCGTGAAAACGGTTCAAGATACACAAAAAATAAGTATTAAAGAATAATAGCTCTTTTAATGATCTAAAAACAGTCCGTGATAGTATATGTCTATCTTTTAAGATTAACTCACAAAACCCGTTTTTATGGTACCTAATTTGATGGAAATAATTTGTTTAAGTTGTATCAACATAATAATATTAATCTTTATTCAAATAAATATGTTGTTGGTTAAGAGTACTTCATTGTAAATAAAATTGTCTTTGACATAACTTAATTTCAACAAAAAACTTTAAAAATTACCGGGAAGTTTTTTTTACCCGTGCGACGCCGGGGCGGGCTGCTAGTATTAAATAATAGGCTAACATTATACCATGTGGCAACTATTTTGTTTCTTTAGTTTATTTTGTGTTTTAAGAATTGTGTAATAAGCTGTAGATTTGCGTATAAATACTATCCATTACATAATATTATAAAATTATTATTCTCTATTAAGTTTTTTGAATTTCTGCTACACCGCGAGGCAAGTAGGCATAACACTTGATTCTAATTATCTTACATCTAATATCTAATTGGGCGAATTTAGGAAGAGGTGCGAATTTACAATACCTACAGAAGGCATTATTTTTATGCATGATAAGCATTTTTTTTTGTAAATGTTAAATTTATAATAATCTTAATAGATATAAATATCGTGTCACAATGTTTGTCCTCAATGGACTCCTAAACCACTTAACCGATTATAATAAAAATAGCACACCATGAAAATCACCAGAAAAATTCGAATAATTTTCGGGAAAATTTTATACCCGTGCGACGCCGGGGCGGGCCGCTAGTTACCTATAAATAAGAACTCCAAAATTGAAAAAAACTGATAATATTGTGTTATTCTATTCACTTTTCAACTCAGTATAAAACATTGAAGGGAACTGTCCAGAGAATGTTATTTCCATGATAATTTTTGTATAAATAATTTAGTTTTATTAATTTTAGGCTGACATGTCCATGTATGCCCTGTGCTTCTAAGGAAATAAATGTTTTGACTTTGGAGTTTGATGACCTCGTGATATTAATAAAAGCCATTCGCGAACTGTCTATTGCAAAATTATCGAAGCGGTCGGCGCGTTAACAGAGAGCCGTCTACTAGCCGTCGACCACAGAGCCAAAATAGACGCCTCATCAAAAAGAATAATTTTTAAACAACACGTCTGACTAACAAATCAGTCTTCGACCACCGACCACGGTATTCAGTTTTAATTAGTAGTGACCAGTATAGTGACCTGTCTACATTGCGTATGAGCTATATTTTAACGGGGATCAAGTAACACTGGTTGTTAGTAGTGCTATTCCCTCAGAAACCATTTTCGATTGAAATGAAATAAAATGTATTTATTTGCCAAAAGTATGGTACAATAGTAGATGTTTAAACGTAAATGATTAATAATAATAATAAAAAAAACGTAATTTGATGTTTATGTTTGTATCGTATTTTTTTTTTAGTGTCATATAAGGTTTCACATACTTTACCAGTAAAATGGCACGCAAATGTTTTAATGCTTACACATAACAATTGAAATTAATTTAATTCATATTATTTACGATGTCAAAATTAAATCTATAATAAAAAAAAACATTAATTTTATAAAAACATAGATCTACTAGCCACAAATACAGTTTTGTTTTAAACTGCCGCATTGGTAATTCTCTCATATTTTTAGGTAGTTAATTAAATATTTTCAGGGTCATAATGTAACAATTTTTCCTCCGTAGCGCTGACTTACTCTGAGGTATAATTAGGAGGATTTTTGATAAGTGACAAATAGTATTGTACCACAACTATGTATATTAGTAATTGGTATTGTGCTATGTACTTTTCTGTAACATTTAGATCTTTTGGATACATATTAGAAATATTAGTTTATGAGGTTTAAGAACGTTTAATAATTTCAAAAGAATTAACAAACATTCACATAAAGAGAACACTTTATCCATTACAATTAATTTTTATCAAACATTCGTGACAGTTTGCAGTTCATTAATTTATAATATGTATCCAAAAGATCTAAATTTAAATGAAAATTAAAACCCTTTAAAAATAATTAATATTGATTTCTTATTGGTGTTTACCAATTACCTAATTATGTCCGATCACAATTTTTGTATTTTAACGTCTCTTGACGCAAAACTGAGGTAACGGGAGATATTTTGATTGAATAGTTTGTAAGAAAAATGTTATACCTTGATTTGGCGTCTATTTTGGCTCCGTAGTCAATCATATTCATATTAATTTATTCACCACCAATTATAACAAGGGGCGTTATACAAGCCAAGTCAAATTTACACAACAATCGACACACCGACCGCCTGTAGTTTTTAACCCCCGACAAAAAAAGAGGGGTGTTATAAGTTTGACGTGTCTGTCTGTCTGTCTGTCTGTGTCACCATAGCTCCAGAACGGATGGGGCGATTTCAATTTAGTTTTTTTTGTATGAAAGGTGAGTCTTGCGCGAGTGTTCTTAGACATGTTTCATTAAAATCGGTTGGGCCGTTTAATAGTTATGGGGGTGAGAGTGGGGAAGCAAAACCGAAAATCTGCAAATATACTAGTGTGGGGTATCAAATGAAAACGCATCGCGTCCACATTACATAATATTATGTTGTCTTACATTTAAGGAAATTAAGGCATTGGAATCGGGTGTTTTTCTTAAATTTTAAATTTAGATTTATAGTTTAAGGTGCTTTCGAACTAGGCGTTTCGAAACGTACGTGTGCGGCGCTCTAGCGGTGCGTTGGCCGGACCGTTGCTTTTGTATGTACACAATAGAACGTACTTACGTCAAACGCACCTCTTGCCGCGACGCAGACGTAACCGCGAAACGGCCGGCTGAAACGCCTAATTTGAAAGCGCCCTAGCGCGTAGCAGGTTTGTGTAATGCTATAGCTTTTAGTGAATTGCCATTAAATGTCATGGCCCCCAATGTCAAATTAATTACTATTCTACGTCTCTTGTATAAATTAGAATAATAGAGGACTTTATCTTAATATATATAAATCTCGTGTCACAATGTTTGTCCTCAATGGACTCCTAAACCACTTAATCGATTATAATAAAATTCGCACACCATGTGCAGTTCGATCCAACTTGAGAGAGAAAAATTCGAACAATTTCCGGGAAAATTTTATACCCGTGCGACGCCGGGGCGGGCCGCTAGTAATTTTATATAACTCGACACTGGCAAACTGACGCTTCAAGCGCAGAGTCCAATTATAAGAAATTGAATTGAATAATAGAAACATACCGTTCCACATCTTGCAGTATATCTCTAGCCTTGTTGACGTCAGGATCTGCGCTGCTGGTTGAGGGTATCTCCTCGCAGACATGTTCGGCCTCACTGGAGCCCGATGGTGCAGCGTCTCCATTGGTTAAGAGTTGCCTGGAAGATTATTATAACGGTGTTACCATCATCACAACTAACTAACGCGTTGGCTTAGTGGGACTATCACACACACACACACTCGCACACTCAACTTTCATTCCGAAGGTCATGGATTCAAGAAAAATGTATGTGCGCTTTTAAACATTTGCTTAAACGCAGTAGGCAAACATTGAGAGGAAACCGGCATGTTCTGAGAACTTAAGAGTTTGAAGGACATTTAACATTACCAACCTGCACTTGGCCCGTGTGGTTAATTAAGGCCTTATTTTTCTCGCCAAGAGAGAAGTCCCTGTGTCCCAGCAGTGATGCTGATTTTTTTATACTAGTTAAGCCTATAGGTATTTGACTACAATCTCACCTGATGTAAAGAGTCTATTCTTCACTTGAAAGTTTCTAATGAATGGTGTATCACTAAAGACAAAATAAAAATGGATGAAAAATATTACTTATCATGGCTTTAAATATCCTGTTATAAACTTAAATAGTGAAGCTATTTAGTTCAAAATTTCCTATTTTTCATGTTGATAATAATTTGTAAATTTATTGGTAACATTAAGTAGAGCCTTGAATACACATGTATTTTGTTTAAACAATTATTCTGCAATGAAAACTGAATGATGCATAGTTTTGACAGTGATTCACATTAAATTGACCGTGATTCCATTAAAGATTAGATTTGATGAGTGATAATTTAGAAGTATGTCTACATATTTGGCTAGCTATGATGAGTCAGTTTTGTTTATTATGTAGGTACGGTAGTAGTAAGTTGTTTAATATGCTAGAAATTAAGTCCATTAATGATGTTAATCACCTACTATTTTAACATAGGTCTTAATAATGCTTTTTAATCTTTTTATTTACGAAAACATAAATTAACATAATTGTCAATTTTAACATAAAACAGTAGTGTATAAGTCCTAAATTAGGTATCATTTAAAATGAATTTTCTTAGAATGAGATTATTTCCTCGGTACTTTAGATTCAACCCTTAAGATTGTTATGAAGACTTAACTCCATCTTAATCAGCTTATTAGATTTATAGAGAACCTACTTCTAAACTTTGAGAAACATAATTATCTTAACTTACTTTAAAAGATCTATTTATTTTTGCAAATAACTAAGTATTGTCATCTCAGACTGTAAATTCAAATCAAAAAAATAATATTTACCTTATACTAATCTGTTTAGGAGGTTCAACATATGAGTTACTATCAACATTCTCATAATCATACTGGT
This sequence comes from Gymnoscelis rufifasciata, assembly GCA_929108375.1. Lineage (NCBI taxonomy): Eukaryota > Metazoa > Arthropoda > Insecta > Lepidoptera > Geometridae > Gymnoscelis > Gymnoscelis rufifasciata. Next base: position 11,185,506 of record OV815324.1, read on the forward strand.
CCACCATTCGCTGCTCATAAATAACTCGATTGATTACAGACTTCTCGTCAATCGGGTACACCTTCATGTATGACTGCGAGGGTTGGGCTGAAGGTGCCGGTGGGTAACTATAAGGTACAGATGCTTCCAGATCATTGCTACACGGGGATTGGACAGAGGAACTAGAAGGGCTACAACTTGTACTGTTGAAGTTGTCATATTGGCTTGGTTCGAGACGGTTCATTGGTTCCTCGTCCCGCTTGATATGTTTAGAACTTGATACAGTGTCTTCAGTGTCATGTTGACGCTTCTTTGCACGATTCTCCTCTATTTTCCTACGCTTCTCAGCTTTGTCTTCGTCAGACATGATAAACTCTTTAACCATGCCCACTGACAAGCACTTCACTAAGCGACATTTTTGACAGAACCTTCTAGTTACAACGGTTATAACGCAGTTGTTTGTGAACGGACACTTGAGTTCTTTACTGCTGAGAGCATTTCTACGAAAGAATGCTTTGCAACTTTCACACGAGATCGCGTTGAAATTGTAGCCCAATGCTTTATCTCCGCAAACCAGGCATATCTTCTGGAAGTTGGATCCAGGTTCCTTCTTCTGAGTACTCGCCTCATCGGATTTATCACTGGGTTCTTCCATTTTTCACTTCTAATTGACCACAACAATAGCATTAGTCATTCGAGTCGAACATTTTAGCACTTTACCCACCGCCGTGCCTCTAGCTCGTGGTACTCACTGCACGAGTAAGATTACGGCTATTGATTACGAGTGCTAAATATTAGCGAGTTGCGATGATAACGCGATAATATATTAATTCAGAGATAAAAATACAACAGAAAACACGACGGTAGACGACCTCCTCCGCCTCCACTCCACTCCCTCCACCCACCTGACTGGACTGACAGAACCAATTAGGAAATTTGTGACAGTGACGTTTACGTTTAATTTTATTGATCTAAGTGAAATTGACAGAGAGGAAATAATCACCAACGAGATATTTTGATGGTGATTATTATTTTGAAGTCACGGACGCCATCTAGTAAAAGAAGAAGAAGAGATATTTTGAAACAAGTAATATTTTTTAGAGCCAGCCGTGCAATGTGTTATGAAATTCGATTGTAGAATTTGAATTTTGTTTTATTTGGGAAACAAACCGTACATAATACCTACTTAAAAATAATAAACTTACTAATTAAGTTTCCAACGTAACAGAATAGTAATTAGCGTTCCTAATATCCAGTAACAAAAAAACTTAACTTATGTACTAATTATTCCTTTTTATACTTAAACCTTTTAGCGCATAGCTTGTATGGGTGGATGCATATATTGTTACTCTTTCACGGTTTTAAAGTTTAAAATAATAAATCCAGAGGTGCGCGGCCTGGTTTAAACCCTCGACCTTCGGAATGTTAGTCGCGTGTGCTCCCACTTAGCTAACACGGCTTCTCCCTGCGCGGTTAATGTCGAACATTAACCATTGTGATCGAGGGAGGCATAATTAATGCGTCTTGCAGTAACTTCGTACGGCTACAATGAACGCATATTGTATTCCTTCATACGTTTCGTTCTATCTAATGCTGAAAACTGTATAAAAAACTTATTATAATACCAGTAGGATAAAAATCTGATTTTATTCTCAGAGTAGGCAAACTGTTGAAAAAATATGTTAAAGTTGATCTAACAATTTGTTTCTAACTTATCCTAAGTTGAAATATCAATTTGTTACTAATCTATCTTTAGTTGAAATATCAATTTGTTACTAACTTTTAATTAAGTCTCCTCCTATATTTAACTATGGACTTATGTTGTCTGATTTAAAAATCAATTAATTTATTTTATTTATCGATTAACTATGTACACAGTTTTGACGGTAAATTTAAGTTGTCGTGAATTATGTTATTCTTACGACTGTTGGAGATTTACCTACATCTTTATCTGTCAAATGTATGGGATTACAACATGTTGTTATCTCCAATAGTCTTATGTGGCAACTCGTGGTAGGGCTGCATGTCTTTGGTTTCTAATAAATGATTGATTGAATTTCTTTTTTCTCTTCTAAGCTATTCTGCAAACAGACAGGGCAATCGACTTTCCTGTACTTATATTATAAAGCTAAAGAGTGTTTGTTTGAACGCGCTAATCTCAGAAACAACAGGTTCGATTTTAAAAAATATTTCACACGGGAAACGCCGCCGTGGTGCTGGCGTCTCAAAATAGTTATATTATATGTTTTGTCTGTTCACGTCCGTAAGTGGTAACCCTCTGAATCCTTACACGTGTACTCCGGGTGGTGCTAAGAACAGTCTCTGGTGGTAGGCTTCGGCCGCGGCTTGTCACCACCCTCCGGGCTGGGCCAGTGCGGGAAGCGATTATTTCGTGTTTCGTAATGTGGTCCGGAGAAGCCATCTTCTAGGCCTTCATGCTCCATCCATCTTAGACAACATCGTCACTTAACATCAGGTGAGATTGTGGTCAAATGAAGGCTTATCAACCATAAAAAAAAAGGTGAGCCGAGCAAAAAAAAAAGCAGTGTTGGCTAAGTGGGAGGACACTCGACTTTCATTCTGAAGGTCGTGGGTTTAAACCCCGCCACGCACCTCTGGATTTTTCTTCTTGAGAAATTTATGTGCGCTTTAAACACGTGCTTTAACGGTGAAGGCAAATATCGTGAGGAAACCGGCATGTTCTGAGAACTTTAAAAGACTTTGAAGGACATGTGACATTCACCAACCCGCACTTGGCCAGCGTGGTGAATTAAGGCCTAATCTCTCTCGTCAAGAGAGACGTCCCTGTGTCCCAGCAGTGGGAACGTTAATATCGTGATGATGATGATGAGTTGAAATAGTTTGTGAATTAAATACCTATTGTGTGGTTAACAGTGCAAATTGAGTGAATCAAGACTTAATGAAAATAGCTGTATATATTTACACATAAGTAGGTACATTATTTGTATTATTCATACAAAAATGCGGGATGATAAATGCAAACTCAACAATTCTCCAAACGTGCCACCATCACATTCCGTTTGGAAGATTCTTTCACATTGTATTTTAACGAAGCTGCGTCAGCAGTATTATGTCGCAGTTCAACTAGTAAAACTGCCAAGCTGCGAAATCACTGGGAGCTATGTATAAGCAAACTAAAATTCAAAGAATAAAGAGGCGCCCAAAGAATGATGCAACTGTACCAGATACTGACATGTTTTAGACACCTACCTATATAGTTTTTGTTCTGTATCTATGCTGTTAGTGGTGCCTACGTACTACCTACTTAAAAGGGATCTACCTACACATGTGGATTTTAAATAAGTGTAGTAGATTTGGCCATTTAGTTAATTTCTCCAATCATTAAAACATTTATGATAACAAATTTATAATTATAATTTTAGTATGTACGTACCAAACTATTTAAATTATCTTAGCATGCGAATTCTTAGCTTTGTTTAGTTAAAATCAATTTGTTAGAGAACATTTCCAAGTTTTCTAACAAGTGGATTTTAACTAAACAAGCCATAATTATATTTCTAAATAGAATAAAATCTACTTTTACCAACGAATAACCATCACACAGAACAAATATAATACGAGCTAGCTTACTTTAGGCGTTCCTGAAAGAGTGAATATTTCGTACTTTATCTGCAACGCACATAACTTCCTGTCTGAGAGGTATCATAAAGCGACTCACAGCCCATTCACCTTTATTCTTGGTCTACTAAAATGCAGAACACACTGTTTTTCTGCTTAGCCATCGTAAACATAGTGACAGTTTTAGCTAACTCTTATTCAGTGACTATCGGTACGGACAGACATGTGAATTTAGTAGATAAACGATTTTTGAGTTTTACTATTGATCCCAAATATTTGTTTTCTAACAAGAAATACAGCAGGTATGTTGAATTTTACTATAAAAACAATTTATTTAATTATCGTGCCAATGAGGTACCGCTAAAATCGGTTCATCTCGTTCAGAGATTAGCCGGAGCTCACAGACGATTATTTTTATACTAATTAAACCCTTCAAAATTTTAATATGTATTAACATTAGTAAGTCGTCACACATCTGATTTGATTATAGCTAGGCCTATATATAGCTAATTTACAATGTTTTCGTATGTATTTTAATGCTCTCCTTAAATTATTGGATTTCTTGGAATTTTTGGAGGTAACCCTCTGAATCCTTACACATGACCTCCGGGTGGTGCTAAAAACAGTCTCTGGTGGCAGGCTTCGGCCGCGGCTTGTCACCACCCTCCGGGCTGGGCCAGAGCGTAAAACGATTTTTTCGTGTTTCGTAATGTGGTCCGGAGAAGCCACCTTCTAGGTCTTCATGCCCCATCTTAGACCACATCGTCACTTTACAGCAGGTGAGATTTAAAATATTAAGAAAGAATTAGATAAACCATGGGTCGATGATAAAAATTTCAAATAAAAACAGTCGCCGAAAATTTTAATTCGACAAAAATTGGCTCAGTGTTCCGTTAAAATTTTGTTAAAATGTTATGACTTTATATAAAAGTCTTCTTAATGCCTAATTTCTCTGAAACCTAAGTCTACACAGTTTTTATTTCTCCCACAGCAAAGAATGTATTTGCATGGCGTCCTCCCTGAGCCCCGCGTTCGTGCGCATCGCGGGCCCCTCCACGGCGCTGGTGTCCTACCACAACGCCTCCATCTCCATCGAGTCTCCAGCCGACGGCAGGCACCGCCTGCAGGCTCTGTTCAGGGATAACCTGGATAGGATGGGCCAGGCGCTCAGGCGAGAGGACAGTAAGTCCGCCAACTGCTAGTAGTTAGCCAACGGTAGCAGTGGTCGTTGGTTCGTTTGTCTTAGTGAGAATTAGGGTTATGTATCGCTGGTCAGAGGAAAGCTGAGTGCAAGTGGGTCCACTAAATGCGTTAATTGTCCAGTAATATGTACTTAATCGTAAAGAATTGTAATTAATTGCAAATACTCAGTATCACTCAGTACTCAGTGACTGCCTCAGTGGCGCGGTGGGCGAGAGTCCGCTTGTGGCGCAAAAGGTAGCGGGTTCGATTCCCGCCGAGGGGTCAAGTGTTTGTATGTTCTGCAAGCACTTTCTCCTTGATCTGGGTGTTTAATATGTACAATCAAAAAAATCTATATACGTATGTATATTATATTAATTATATCAGATGTCTAGTAACTGTACCCGTAACACAAGCTAAGAGCTTACCACGGGGCTAGATGTTGTTGTGTGGATTGTCAGGAAATATTTATATTTATTTATTTATACAATAACGCTTTATATTGTACATTAAGAGACATAAACACGTAAAACAATAAACAGAACAAGTGGTATAATGGGCGGCCTTATCGCTAAAAAGCGATCTCTTTCAGGCAACCTTAGAATGGAAAATACTTTAATAACCTTTCCTTACTTACCTGTTCTTTTTACACATCGTCTCAACAGATATTTCAATTTCCAGATCGTTTCAAACGCGAGCCCGCCCGCCTAGAAGTGTCCCACAGCGAATGGCGCCGGTTCGTCCGCTGGGCCAAAGCCACCGGCTTCGACCTCGTGTTCGCGCTCAACAACCACGACAAGATGGCGGCCAGCGCGCACGACAAGGCCACTATGTGGGATCCGAACATGGCACTTAATATTCTGACAGTGGCTGAGAAGGCGGACATTGGGGATATTTACTGGCAGCTTGGATATGGTAAGAACACATAGGAGTAAAAAGAGCATCATCTCACTCAGTTATCTTAAAGTTATAGTAAGACATCATTAAAAGTCATGGTGAAATTGGCCTGCACACTGGGCGACAGACATAATTTGCCATAATTAAAATATAATTGCCTAATATATGTATACTTAATAACAAAAATTTATATGTATGTCTATTATATTAAGTATACCAGCAGTGGGAACGTAAATATACCTAATGCTCGTACAAATATAAGGATCCTAAACGCAGTGATTTTTCTTGAAAAGCAGTATAATTTTAAAATTTAAAGCCGCATCTATTTATTGACCCCAGTAGCTATCTTCTGACTTCTGATCATCATTTCAGAATGCACGAACCAATCCATCGAAGAGTATCTGAATGACTTGGAGACTTTGCGCGTGATCACGGAGACCTTCCCCCCGGGGCGGAGTGGACAGTGGAAGGTCCTGGGGGGTGACGTCAGCGGCTGCCTGCATGAGCAGTCCAAGAGTGATTTCAAGGACTATGTGACGCTGTCCAGTGATATGATGGATGCTGTGCTTTTAGATGGGTGAGTAAATTGAAGATATTTAAATATTTTTTGTGTTAAATAGCCCATTTATTGAGGAAGGTTACTTTGTACCTCGGGAAAATTTGTGGTTCCCGCTGGAATATCCATAAAATACGGGCAACGCCGTGCCGTGAACAGCTACTATTTTATGAAGAACACCACTTGACTGCAGTTCTATCTCTTCATCTATCTTTTTCCTGCAATTCCTCAACAACCGAGCAGGAATCGTATGTTAGAACGAGACCTGCATCATCACACTAAGCCTCAGCTGTACTCCGCTCTGACTGCAGTATAATTATTTATACATTCCTCAACACCCAACTCTAATGCGATATTGAAGAAAATAGCTATGTCTGCTTAACCTCATTTGTAGCTCCCTCCATCTCATTTCAGCAACTCATCAACAACCGAGCTGAACCGCATGACAGAGCGAGACCGCACGAAGCTCCTCCGCATTCTTAGCCTCAGCAGCACACCCCTGTGGCTGACGGAACAGCCCTGGCCCGACGTGGACGAGGTCTCTCGTGCTGCAGACTGGCTCACCAGCTTGGGACACGCGGCCAGGAACGGCTTCTCGGTGCATTATCGAGAGCTAGATGAGGAGGAATTGTATCAGCCAACATTGGTGAGAAAATTTATTTTGTCTTTCTTCTTTTCGATCCCATTTGTATGCTATCTCACCAAATCCTAGTAAGTTCTAATATATAAAAGGTACGTAAACGTGGCTATAAGCAAGCCATATAGAGCGTGGAATGGATGGCTGTTGTGGTCAAAAAATTCTCGTGTGGATTTGCTTCAGGCTGTATTGGGAGCGATATAAATGAGAGATCAGTTATCGGTTGACAAGTCTGCTTTATTCGCCGACCACTAAACACAGTCTTAATTAGGTAACAACAAAGAGTAGGTAATTACTGTGCTTAGGTAGGCACATGGACACCGCGGAATGAGAAACGCAGCATAAGACATCCAACAACTAAATAGACGACATACCGTCTAGGTCTTCTTACTCCATCTTAGACTACATCGTAACTTTACATCAGGTAAGATTGTGGTCAAATGAAGGCTTATTTAGTTTAAAAAAAAAAAGTTCTACCTCTATGTATCAGGAGTGATAAACTGGGTTACAAATTCATTACGTTTCTGTCCTTAGGTTATTATCGCATCAATATTTGACATGTAATTATAAATTATTACCAAAAGAATGTCTATCTGACTATCTTATCAGACTGTGGTGAATTGTTGCTACATCTTCTTTGGCGCCTTAGGATCCAGCTAAGGTCAAGTAAAGACGAACTCCGAGCAACCCATTAAGCATGTCGAGTATGGCAAGAGAGATGTAACAGATATTAATGAAAGTCTACTTTGCAGAGTTTCTACATGGCACTACTGTACAAAAACCTGGTGGGAGAGAAGGTCCTCCAGGTGGAAATGGAACCAGACCAGGCCATCATGTTCGCGCACTGCACTTCGCTCCGGCATAAGGTAATACTCCCATTACAGCAGACCAACTCTTTGAGTAATAAAGCTGTGTGGAATTGAAAAATCATGTAAAAAAATAGTTTTAAATGAGTGTCGATGCATGTCAATTTATGTCTTCCTGAATATCTGATGAATATCTCTTTTGACAGGAAGTACCAGGAGCAGTCACATTATACGGCGTGAACTTGGACTCGGAGCCGGCGCGGTTCTCCGTGCGCCCGGGCGGGGGGTGGCGCGAGGACGGCGGGGACGTCATGCAGTTCATCCTCACCAGGGATAAGGATGGGTTAGTATTATATATATATATATATGTCTTTGGGATGTTTAAACGGAATTTTTGACAAGGATTTTAAGACGATCATCTTCAAATGACTCGTACACCTACTTGTATGCTCAGAACGCGGGTCGGCTCTACTGCCATACATGCCGCAGTGTTACTATAATTAATTACTGTTTTTACTGTTATTTATTATTTTTGTGTTAACCCAAATTTGGTCTGCGTGACACAAGAGCACGTAAGACGAGCAGGGTACCCAAGCTTACCTGTACATTCTTCTTTTGGCCACGTTTGTATCCGAGGTTTGTAAGTCAATACAAAAAAAGAAAAAAATCTCTTTTCGTGATATCCTGTGAAATTACTTTCGGGCACTGACACATTTGCCGACCCCCATTGGCCCATGGCGGTTTATCGTCTCATTTCCATTTATAAAGTATGGTGGCCTATGCCCACCAGATGACGCCTTAAAGCCAAATAATTAATGATGATACAAACATCATTTGATCAAACAACTCCAAACTAACCAGAAATTTCAACGACTTTTCCGGTATATTAAATTTTCTGACCATAATTAAAATACTTAAATTAGTTCATTTCTATATTCATCATCATCTTCCTGACCTTATCCCACATTACGTGGGGTCGGCACAACATGTTTTCTCCTTCCATTTCCCTCTATCAGCCGTCATCTCAACACTCACCTCTTTCTTACACATAACATCTTTCACACAGTCCATCCATCTTTTCTTCGGCCTACCTCTTCTCACATATCTATCTACATTCATATCTAACGCTCCTAACAACTCCTCTTCTCGTTACATTCGTTAGTTCATTTCTATATTATGTAAGATTTAATCAGATCACGACGATATAATAATAATTATAGAAAACATTCCTATGAAATCATTAATTAGCATTTTTTACTTCACAGGAACATAGTTGTGAACGGAAAAACAATGTATAATGAGGGGGATTTGAAGCCAGTTGTGAAGCAAGTCCGTCCTTACAAGACGCTACTGGTCAACCTCCCAGCCAAGTCCTTTGGCTTCTGGGTCCTCGCCAAAACCAAAATAGCCGCTTGCTTCGACAATAAACATAATGGAACTGATGATTTAGATGAAGTCGTTCTGTCAAAGGAACAGGATGATAACAACTTCCTTAAAACAAAGCGCTCTGTAAATAACGAAGGTATTCATGAAGATATTGAATTTGTAGTTGAATTATGCGGTTGTAAAGATGTGCCGGAGGATAATATAAACCAAGATTTTAAAAATAGTATAGAAAATGTTAGGAAAGATTTGAGTAATACTGAAGCTTTGTTTAAAGATAAATCTACAAACGAACCGAGATCTAAACGACAAACTCTTCACGAACCAATTAATAGGGTGAGACAGTTTATTAGGCAAAATTTAAATATTAAAAACTCTCATTTAGATGTAGAAGAAAAACCAAGAAATCTAATGAGCCTATTGAAAAAGGCCAGACACAATATTTCACATCTGCTGAAGGGTCATAAAGTAAACGATGATGAACCGATAAAAAGTAAAAGTAAGCAAATGAAGATAAAACGACAATCAGAAACAAAATTAAAAAAACAAATAAGTCAATTAAGAAATCAGAGACTAAGAAAGCCTGAATATAATTTTATGACAAAAAATTACAGACCACAAACTAAGCCATTGAAAAAAAATATGAATACAAGATTAAATAGTTTTACATCAACCAATAATAATCCAAAAAGTTTATATGAAAAAAATACCAGTAACGGAAAAGAGGGTGAGACAAAAACAAAAGTTACCTCTGCTCTGAACACCATAGAAGAAGTTGAAAAGAAAAGAGCTCGTCGCAGCATCAGAGATGAAGTAGAATTTTCAGAAGAAAACGAAATTGATAATGACGAAATTGACATGCGGAATGATAACGATGACGACATTATAGAAGATAAGAAACTATGGAAGCTGTTAAAAGAGATACATAAACAAATCAATGAAATTTCTGCTGAAAATGACGACTATGTTGATGATTCAGTCAAAGATGATTATAAGAAACCTCGCACTGTTTCTGACGACTTACAAGAAGATGGTATAAATGAAGATTTTAAAATGAAAGGTGATACAAATTTCTTGAAATCAACGCTTTTTAGCTTGTTAAAAGTTATTTCAGATTTGAATAATAATTTAAATAGGTTTTGGAATGGAATAAGAATAATAGATTAGTTCTAAACAGTGATATATTTGTAAATAGTCGTAGTCAATAAATATGTTTAGTGTAGCTTTGTTTATTTTATTTAATGTACTATTATCCCAGGATTTGTACATACACCGTTTTTATACATACAGTGATATAATTATTATATACTTACAGAGTTATTTGTATATAATTAACAGAAACATCGTCAGGCATCATATTATACCTGTACTATGCATGATTGATAACTATTATAATGAATAGGTACCTATTCTGTTATTTCTAAATATTGTTTCTTATATTATACTATTTTTTTCTGATTATTTTCTGGTGGGGGCTTGCGACGCATACACATTTCCTACAAGTACCACTTATTTTTTGATTAGTTATTTTTTTTAAATAATCTAAAACGAATAAAGTTAATAAAGTTTACACTCGAAACCCCTTCTGAACCTTCCGTGGCAAGTATGTCAACGTCTTATTATCATGTTAAAAATAAGGGAAAATTAGGTCTTGTACACGACTTGTATAAGCCGTGCTGGCTTTGTTGGAGACACTCGACTTGCCATAACAGTGAAGGCAAACATCGAGAGGAAACCGGCATGTTCTGAGAACTTTGAAGAGTTTGAAAGACAAGATTAGAAGTATGTGGAAAATTATAAGAGAAAAAACTAACAAAAATAACGTTAAGGAAAAGAAAAATATTGAATTAATTATCGACTCAAAAAAAATAACAGATCCTGAAAAAATTGCAAATAGTTTTAAAAGTTTTTTTGCGTCCGTCGGTTCAGCATCTACCTCTTTAACACAAAATAATAAATCTGTTCCTATCCAGTCAGAAAAAAGTATATTTTTAGATCCCTTATAGCCAAAAGAAATAAATAAAAATAATCCGTAGCTTAAAAAACAAATTAAGCTACGGTATCGACGAAATACCACCAATACTAATAAAATTTTGCGCTGACGAACTAACTTTACCATATTTTTTTATTGACAAACCAATCGTTTATAGAAGGTTCTTTTCCTGACTTATTAAAAATATCCATTATTAAGCCTATTCACAAAAAAAAATCAACAACTGACCCAAATAACTACCGGCCCATATCTTTGTTACCGACATCGTCCAAAATATTTGAAAAAGTAATGTGTAATCGTGTATATTCCTACTGTGAAAAATATAATTTATTTATCGAAGCTCAGTGCGGATTTAGAAAGAACCACTCGACTACCTTAGCGGTTTATAAATATATAGAAAACATTTTAGGTATCCTAGACAAAAGACAATACGCGGTAGGTATCATGCTCGATATGTCTAAAGCCTATGACAAAGTACAATTTGACTTGTTACTACGGAAACTACTGTCAATAGGAATCAGAGGAACAGTACATAAATGGTTCAAGTCTTACCTGGAACACCGCATACAGTATGTAGAAATAGAACATTTTAACTACGAGACATCCACTATTACGAATATCAGATCCACCGCGCACTACGTCACAAGCTCAATTCCACAGGGGTCCGTATTGGGATGTTTGCTATTTTTGATATTTATAAATGATCTACCACAGCACATAAAAACACCCTGTGTCTTGTTTGCAGAAGACATCTCTCTTATAATGCCATGTTCTAGTTCAGAAGACATAATTAACACCGCCCGACAATCTCTTACGGAGGTAGCTAGATGGATGAATGATAACGGCTTGCTAATCAACTATGAAAAAACAAAAGTTATGGAATTTACCCAAATAAAAAAAAAAACATTAAATATCAAATTAGATTTTAACAATGCACACCTAGAATGCGTAAATAGTTTTTCACTACTCGGTATTACTTTAGACAGCCACTTAAACTTTAAAGAACATATTAAAAAAAATAAATCTAAACTTTCAAGTTTCACGTACGCGTTACGGGAATTAATTAGGACAACTGACCTTCCGACAGTGCTCAATGCCTATTACGCACACACGCATTCCCACTTATCTCGCAGCATTGTTCTCTACGGCGATAGCACGGACATACAAGACCTATTCATAATGCAAAAGAAATGTGTGCGTATTCTCGCTCACATAAAAAGAACAGACAGCTGCAAACCTTTCTTTAAGAAGTTTAAAATATTGACCTTGCCTTCAATCTACATTCTAGAAATGTGTAAGTTCGTTCGAAAGTACCCTAGTTTTTACAGAACACTTGACGAAATTCCTAGAAAATACGAGCTTAGACCTAGTAGAAATAAAATCGTTCAACCATCATCAAACCTGCGCATACACAGTTCCGGTCCTTACAAAATGTCAATTAAAATATTTAATAAATTACCAAACGAAATAAAAAACATCCAATCAAATGTATTATTCGCCAACAAATTAAAATTATTTCTTATTGACAAATGTTATTATGAATTAAATGAATTTCTTATGACATAATTATAGACACGTAATATTTATACTGATAAATTCAATATAATGTGTGTAATATTAATTAAATTTTATTTGGACTTTATTTTAATTTTCATTAAATGACATTTTTGTTTTAAATATAACTTTGAACTTGTATAAATAATTTTTTTTTGTGACTTTAATTTGATTTTTAATTTTAGATCTGATTTTATTTTGTTTTTAAATTATAATTAACAAATGAATATCATGACATGTAGGTACCAATTAACAACATTATGAAAAGCCTCGGTCTGCCTCCCACTTGCTGTAACGCCCAACAGGGTCCACATTGTGAAACATGCATACACAATTCAAAAACTATGTCTTATATTTAAGTCAACCAATGTGTAAACAGCAATAAATGAATTGAGTATTGAGTATTGAGACATGTGACATGTATCAACCCGCGCTTGGCCAGCGTGGTGAATTAAGGCCTAATCTCCTTCGTCAAGAGAGAATCCCTGTGTCCCAGAAGTGGAAACGTTCATAGGGTGTTGATGATGATGATGCTGATGACGAATACATACGGCTGAAGAATGAGAGAAAAATAAAACAAGTTTTAGTGGTACAATGTAGTTTATTATTTAACAACATGGTAGATTCACCATTTTCACTTGAAACGATGAAAATGGCCATCTCTAAACCTCTCCATAACTAATAGGGACTTGTAAATAATATGTAACAATGCCTGCGACCACCAACCGAGTGTAGCAAAGAAGCTTCTATACTACGGTGTACGAGATAAATGAAAACTAACCTTATTTATTGTAAGAAGTACTGGAATGGCGAAACAAAATGTACATTTTCAACAATCGTGTCACGAAGCTCAATCCTTTATCATCTAAAACATTTTCAACAATAAACTTTTTCGTTATCATTCATATACTAATGTAATAGTGATTAACTACGAACTTTATTAATACAACTTCTAACCGCGATAGTGTGGCTTCTTTTTACATTCTGATAAATTGCAACACTAAAAGTCACTAATATTAAAAGCTAACGTACTTATAAGTTAAAAATATCTCTCGCCAAATAGAAAACGCGAAGATTTGAACCAGCAGGGCGATTCTAGAAGTCCTCTCAATAAATGGCATACGAAATGTGATTTGACCGATATTCAATTATCAGATAGGCTCTTTCTAACGTCATGTTCATGTCATATTGACAGTCAGGTAGAGGATATCAGAGTATTGAAAAGTAGACCTTATACACGACCATGTTTAAAATGATCACTTTTTTATCAATATAATACTTAATGACTCTAGAATCGACCTGAACTATTTCTTTGTTTCTGAAACCTCACGATTGCCTTCGAGTCATTATTGATATATTTGACAGTAATTTTTTGAATGTGGTAAATGTATAATATGACTCGATTAATCGTGGTTGAAACTCGGAAAAGTACGGAGGACTAATGCGCTGAACTAGTCCGAAAGCGTTGATGCATCCTGTATTGTTTTCAAAGTTTTTCTCAAATTTGCAGATGTTACTTTCGTTTTATATAACTCTTGTTAAACTGTGTCTCAGATATTGGCAGCACAACTGTATTTTGATACTAATATCAACAGAACAACTAAGCTGCGTGGATAAGTTTAACTTATCACACGCTGCGAAGTCACCGGTGTAATCTTTTCGCAGCCTCTCTTCAACGCTTTGACAGAACACTGAAACTTAGCGCATTAGACCCACTGGTTCCAAACGTACGTGAAATTACATAATATTTTGGCATATACATAAATGTAGCGTAGTTCAATTTCAGTTCTTTGATTAATATCCTACGCGTGGATTCACATTGAATGTTACATGTTAGGCTTAGAAGCTCTTGTGTAATGTAGTGTCGTTGTCTCAGTAAATCTTTGAATGCCATATGTTTATTGAATT